>VDFB02000017.1:444809368-445487639 GCA_007258455.2 Sequoia sempervirens | reverse complement strand
TATAGGATTTGTGGAAATTCTACCTATGTTTGACACCCTCGACACTTGGAAGAATATCCAACCTTAGGGATATAGGACCTAAAACTCAAATCACCAACAAGTTGCATGGTTAATTAAAATTAATTTATTTTTATGTCAACTTAATTGGAGAAATCTAGTTAAATAAGCATAACTCTTTAATTAGTTATTTTAATTCATTGGTTAGTTAATTTCTTTTATTATGCTGAGAGGCATAACCTACAATGGCAATAGTGGGGAGAAGCATCCAATGTCACGAACATGAAAGAAAAACTATTTAGAATTGATATATATATTTTAAATATAAATACATCATATATAATATTTGACTTCTAGTTGTTTTAGTCCCTATAGAGATGTTTTGTGGGTATTGTTGGTAGTTTTTAGCTTGAGGGCTTTCCCCATTTTTTACCCTTTATATACATACATACATAAAGGGTAAAAAAGGGGGAAAGCCCTCAAGCTAAAAACTACCAACAATACCCACAAAACCTCTCTATAGGGACTAAAACAACTAGAAGTCAAATATTACATCAAGAAACCCATCATGTCCTAGTGGCTTGAAGCCAAAGCATTGGAAAGAGATTTAAATATGACTACTATTCCTTGCCACAAAGTCATTGATACTAATTTCCTTATTGGCTGCATTCCCTTTATTGATTGCCAACAATAAAATAGAAGAATTTGTAAACCCATCCTCCATATGCTTCTTCCTTTTATCCTTGCATTTGAAGAGTTAAATAGTTGAAGGAATGACACCATTTAAATCATCATTAACTATATTTCACTCTTGATTAGCCATCTTTAATCCCTTTCAATCAAGGTCAAGAGGATTCAAGAACATAACACCATTGGCACCAGAGATAAGACCTATATGAAGAAGCCACCTACTTTGACACCACTCCCCAAAGGAGAAACTTCCAAAGGTTGAGAAAGGCCAAGATCCTTATTGTTTTTTTCCTCCATGAGTATTATTCCTCCTAAAGTTTGAACAAACTACAACAAAGTGGTTATGGAATTTGTGGTAAAATACAAGGGAGTCTTATATATGCATATAAAAGGTAAAAAATGGGGAAAGCCCTCAAGCTAAAAACTACCAACAATACCCACAAAACCTCTCTATTGGGACTAAAACAACTAGAAGTCAAATATTACATCAAGAAACACATCATGTCCTAGTGGCTTGAAGCCAAAGCATTGAAATGAGATTTAAATATGACTACTATTCATTGCCACAAAATCATTGATACTATTTTCCTTACTGGATGCATTCCCTTTATTGATTGTCAACAATAAAATAGAAGAATTTGTAAAGCCCTCCTCCGTATGCTTCTTCCTTTTATCCTTGCATTTGAAGAGTTAAACACTTGAGTGAAGGACACCATTTAAATCCTCATTAACAATATTTCACTCTTGACTAGCCATCTTTAAGCCCTTTCAATCAAGGTCAAGAGGATTCAAGAACATAACACCATTGGCACTAGAGATAAGACCTATATGAAGAAGCCACCTACTTTGACACCACTCCCCAAAGGAAAAACTTCCAAAGGTTGAGAAAGGCCAAGATCCTTATTTTCTTTTTTCCTCCACACATATTATTCCTCCTAAATTTTGAACAAACAACAAAAAGGTGGTTATGGAATTTGTGGTAGAATACAAGGGAGTCTTATATATATATAAAGGGTTAAAAAGGGGGAAATACCTCAAGCTAAAAACTACCAAAAATACCCACAAAACCTCTCTACAGGGACTAAAACTAACTAGAAGTCAAATATTACATCAAGAAACCTATCACGTTCTAGTGGCTTGAAGCCAAAGCATTGAAAAGAGATTTAAATATGACTACTATTCCTTGCCACAAAATCATTGATACTAATTTCATTATTGGCCGCATTCTCTTTATTGATTGTCAACAATAAAATAGAAGAATTTGTTAACCCCTCCTCCATATGTGTCATACCCCATTGTGTGTTTATCTATTTACTATTACTATGTTAGGGTAAATAATTGCTTATGTGAATGTATTTGGAATTATGATTGGATATATATGTGGTTGCACTTTGTTTATCAAGAAAGTATGAATGAATGTTTATTTCGTTCGATGTTAGATAACAAAATGGAAATATGGAATGTATGGTTATTAATTTTGATATTATAACTATGAAAAGTGTAATGCAATTTTTTTTTTTGATGAACGGTTGACTACCATGAAAATGTGTTAAGTTGGATGCAGGTTGAAAATCAATCCTCTAGAAGCAAGGGGAAGTATCACTCAAGAGAAGAACTTGGTGGTGTAATCTATAATGAAACTTAATTGAGCTTATACACACTCACTCACTAATAGAATGGTTGAGTCATGAAATAGTTTTGGGAATTGGTAAGTCATCCTTTAGCATGATGTGTTTGCATTAGAAGGGATCTTAATTTCAGTTAGGAGCATTCTTGGATTATGTTTGATGCTTGGTGCATGCGAGTACTTCTTTATATTACTATAGTAAGCAATAAGTTGCATTTATCATCTTAGATAAAGTGAGAAGAAAATACAAAAGATTAAAGATTGATGTGTAAAGATAATGAACACCGAAATTAAAGTGCAACACATTTTATGATGCAACATACCAAGTCAACATATTAATAGTGTTATAAATGAAAGAGGTTGAACCATTGTTAAGTGTTGAAGGTCATGCCTTGACCAAGTTGACTGAGTGATGTGCAGCCAAAATATGTTAGACCATTTCCTCTATTAAACCATGGGCTTGAAAATAGGGAATGTGCTGTAAACTTGGCACCATATTATGAATTCTCTAATTTCTTTAGAATACTTTCAAGCTCGAAAGCCAATTTTCTATATAAAGCATGTACTTTATGAATTTGTCAAACCTGTAGTGGTAAGCATATAATTGATTAGTTGTAGAGTTTTAATGAGTAATTTAATAGGAATCCACCACCTTTTTACTAGTAAAGCTGAATTGACTGTTTATGGTTGAGAAGTGGAATAGACTTAACCTTGTTTTTAGCCTTGAAAAGCTAGTTTTTGGGTATAAATATAGGGTGAACTCACCTGATTTGACACACTTTCTTTATCAAACATTCCGCTGCTCCATTTCTGCTGTATATTTCATTGAGGGATTCTTAGTTTGCTAAGATCTATTGTGAGGAAGTTTTAGTGTGAATAGTTAAGAGAGGTTGGTGGCTAAGTTGAAAATTAAGAGGAGGCCAAGCTAGGGATTCAAAGAGTTGATTGGAATAAGCGATTATCAAACATGGAATTCTATTCTCCTTATGTTTTATCTTTTATTTGAAAGATTATTTGCCTTGTATGTTTATTTTGGAATTGCACTAGTTTACTTGAAAAAGAGTAATAGTTTATTTACCTGAAAGTGAGAACTTAGGAAATTTACTTGCGTGAACAATTGGCATGTTACACGTGGTATCAGAGCTACCAAGTTTAGATCTGGAACCTATGTGCTCATCATACTTTCCATCCAACATTGAATAAGACTAATGTTTGGAAATTATTGTGCCAAGATGGTGTGTCTCAGGTTAATTGCAAGAAAGTCAATAATAAAAAATGAGCGCTACCTAAAAGCCAAGAAGGAAAAAGAGGACATTGTCCGTACAATAGAGGGTACCAACTATGATAATGTTGTCTAGTTAAGCGATACTGAAACCTTTAGTCACACTCTTTCTTAGATTAGTGAAGTAAAGAGAAGGAGGAAGGAGGAAGCCAATTTCAACTATCTACCTCTAGTTTCACCAGCAAAGTATGATTCCTTGCCACTTTCCAGGAATATGCCTTCAGAGGGGAGTGTCAGTCCAAGATTCATATTTAGAGACCCTAGAATTCTTCCAATGTCAGAAGTGATTGTAGTTTCCTCAAGTAATGAATCAGAGGGTTATGTTCCTTGCAACTATGTATCAAATGATAAATTTGAAGGTTACTATCCATTTTGGGATAGAGAAGAACAAATGAGAGATGAACAAAAGTATGTAGGGTATACCCCATTGAGTTATGTGTCAGAGAGTGAATCCGAGGGATACTCTCCACTTGACTACTTAAATAGTCACTCTATGTAATTGGAAGGATTTTGAGATCCTCGAAAATAATAAAATCATGTGTTTATCAAAAGCTTGTGCTCAAATCTTATGTGAAATTTCTCTTATGTGCAAATGAATGCTCATTTAAATATTGTCCATAAGATAGTAAGAACATGATTGAATCTAATAAGATGAACCTTCAGGTATAACCCTTTTCTTGCAAAAATGGTGAGAACAAGGACCAATCTTGGAGGGAGTCAAGAAGTTTGACAAGGTTTGGTGGGTGATGAAGCTAAATTGGATCAAATTTTGGCTATCACTCATGAAACCAATGCAAGGTTGGTGAATCTTGAGCAGGAAGTAAGGGAAAAAGATTTAGTAGAGTAGAAAATCACAATTAATGAGGATGAGGGAGAAAATTCTCACAATCATGATCAAACCCACAAACATGAGAAATAGAAATCACATTCTCTATCTGAAGGAACTAGTAGAAAGCGTATGGCTATGAGGAAAATAACCCCACCCAAATTTGAAGGTAGCACCAACAAGGAAGAAGTTAAGGGATGGTTGATCCAAATGGAAAAATATTTCGAGATCAAAAACTATTCTAAGGTCATGAAAGCAATATGGGGAGCCTATCAGTTAGCAGGAGAAGCCTCTAAGTGGTGGATGAACAAGAAAATGGAACTCGGCTTTAGTTCTCTGAAACATCCATGGAACGAGTTTGTGGAAATATTTCAGAAAAGATGCTTACCTCAACTCTTTTTCAACCAAAAACTCATTGATTTTCAAAAGTTGAGATAGAGTGAGATGTTAGTAAATGAGTACTGGGAAAAGTTTACCTATCTTTTACATTATGTACCAATGTATCAGTAAATGAAAATTGGGAAAACTTTACTTGTTTGTTACGTTATGTACCAATGTATCAGTATGGGGAGCCTATTAGTTAGTAGGAGAAGCCTCTAACTGGTGGATGAACAAGAAAATGGAACTCGGCCTTAGTTCTCTGAAACATACATGGAACGAGTTTGTGGAAATATTTCAGAAAAGATGGTTACCTCAACTCTTTTTCGACTAGAAACTCACTGATTTTCAAAAGCTGAGACAAGGTGAGATGTCAGTAAATGAGTACTGGGAAAACTTTACTTGTCTGTTACGTTATGTACCAATGTATCAGAAGGATGAACGATTCCGCATAAGGAAATTTATCATGGAGCTTAATAGTCAGATTGGGGATGAGGTAGATGTTCATGGTCCAACCACTATGGATCTAGTGTATGAGAAGGCTATTAAGCAAGAACAAAAGCTCAAAGCCATCTCCATTTTCCAAGAAAATAGAAACCATAAAAAGTTCGTAGGAGCTCAAGTTAAACCAACTCCAAGGAAGTTTAAGGGGTGCAATATTTTTGGAAGCAAGGGGATAAGGGGTCCCAAAATAATGGAAGAGAATCAAGAATGAAATAAAGATGGAATAATTTCAATAGTGGTAATGTGAACAATGCTAGAAGCAATGCTTGTAAGCCTAGTGAACCTACAAGGAAGAAAGGATCAACAATGGGATGCTTCACTTGTGGAGGGGACTATTACACTTTGAATTGTCCTAATAAGCCTTCTAGGTCACGACATTATGGAAACCCACTTCCTTCCCAAAAAGCAACGTTCCAATAGAAGATTCATGTTGCTTTGGACGATCATCAAGCAGAGTATCAAGTTACTCTAGTGGAGACTCTAGGTATTTTATTTGGCTTAACCATTTCCATACTTATAGAACTGGGGCTATTGAAAATTTTGTTTCACCTAGAATAGCAAAGCAAATATAAAGGAAAGATGGTTTCATGGCAAATTTATGGGTTGTAGAATATGCAAAACAAACAAGAGCAATGGTGGAACAATGTTTGTTCGAAGCTAGGATTGAGCTACCTTGTTTTTCTATGGAGGTAAACCTTTATGTAGCACCCTTAGGATCCTATGATGTTATCTTAGGAATGAACTGGCTTTGGAAGCATAAAGCCAAGGTAGAGTGTCATGCCAAAACTGTAGAGTGCTTGGATGATTTAGGTAACCAAGTGATGTTGCGAGGGATACCTAGGGAAGTCAAGTTACGCTAAATTTCTGCTATGCAACTACTTAGGTCTAAGAAGAAAGGATGTAAGATTTTTGTAGTAAATATGGAAAAGCTTGAGGAATATAAGGAATTAGTTTCTCAAGATGGTATAGTCAACTGGTTAGAGGATTACCAAGAGGTGGAAGAAGATGAAATTATGGAAATTGGATAAATAGATATGGAAAGGTATCCTATCCTATGAAAGTTTGTAGATGTATTTCTAGAAGAATTACCTAGACTACCACCAAAAATGATTTTCAATTTCTCCATTGAGATAGTGCTAGGATTGGAACCTATTTCCAAAGTGCCTTATTGAATGACAACAATTGAGTTAATGGAGCTTAAGGCACAACTAGATGAATTGTTATCTAAGGGACTAATAAGACCAAGTTATCACCTTGGGGAGCACCAACAATCTTTGTAAAGAAGAAGGATGGTACATTGCGATTGTGCATAGATTATTAGATGCTCAACAAAGCTACGGTAAAGAACAAGTATCAATTGCCACACATTGATGACCTTTTTGATCAAATGCAGGGAGTTGCTATGTTCTCTAAGATTGACCTACGATCTGGATACCACCAATTGAGAATCAAATATGAAGAAATTTTCAAGACTACTTTTAGAACAAGGTACAAGCATTATGAGTTTACAATCCTACCATCTGGATTAACTAATGCGCCAAGAAATTTATGAACCTAATAGGGATTGCCTAGATAAGTTTGTTTTAGTTTTCTTGGATGATATCCTAATCTATTCAAAGAATGAGGAGGATCATTGCAAAAATTTGGAGATAGTTCTACAATGACTGAGAGAACATAAGCTGTATGGAAAACTCTCTAAATGTACTTTCTTCTAGAAGAAAGTGCAGTACCTTGGACATGTGATATTGTCTGATGGTATCTCAGTTGATCCAACCAAGATCAAAGAAGTATTAGAATGACCAGTACCTAAAAGTGTTTATGAGGTAAGAAGTTTTATGGGTTTGGTGGGATATGATAGGAAGTTTGTTGCAAACTTCTCCATAATAGCTTTTCTAATTACTTTTGTGTAGAGGAAAGGGAAGAAGTTTGAATGAACAAAAAAATGCCAAGCAACATTTGATCTACTGAAAGACAAGTTAACTACTGCTTCAATTTTGAAGGTACTAGATCCTAATGGTGACTTCACTATTATCATGGATGCATCAAGAGAAGGCTTAGGTGGAGTTTTAATGCAAGAAGGGCAAGTAATTGCTTATGAATCAAGAAAGTTGATACCTTATGAACAAAATTATGCTTCACATGATTGAGAATTAGCAACAGTGATTCATGCACTACAAATGTGGAGGCATTACTTGTTGGGAAATCCATTTGAGATGAAAATCGATCATCATGGGTTGAAGTATCTATTCACTCAGCCTAACTTGAATGCACGATAGAGAAGATTGTTGGAGTTGATAACTGATTATGACTTCAATATTAGCTACATCAAGGGAAAAGAAAATCGGGTGGTTGATGCCTTAAGTCGTAGGAGACATATTGCCTCAATAGTGACAATCCAAATTGACTTTAAAGGCCAAGTGTTGCATAAATGCAAGGAGGATGAGTACTACATGCAAGTTAAGCAAGCATTCACAAGTACTCCGTACGATAAGGGATTTCAATTTGAATCCAGTGGATTGCTTAGGTATAAGCGAAGAATGCATGTACCTAACTCTAAAGAGTTAAGAAATTGGTATGGAAAGAAGTTCATGAAGCACCATTCTTTGGACATCCTGGGGTGACAAAAATGTTGGCCGATGTGAAGCCATTATATTTTTGGAAAGGGATGAAAGGGAACACTGCTATATTTGTGGCTAGATGTTTGGAATGACAAAGGGTGAAAGTTGAGCATCATCATCTTGTAGGCTTACTATATCCACATGATATTCTAGAGAGTAAGTGGAAAGCCATTACTATGGACTTCGTGCAAGGATTACCTATGTCAAGGAATAAGCATAATGCCATTTTAGTAGTTGTAGAAAAGCTTACTAAGGTATCACATTTCATACCTGGGAATTTAATTGATGGAGCTCATGATATAGCTCGAAAATTCATTCAAGAGGTGTTTAGACTACATAGAATTCCTGAGAAGATTATCTTAGATAGGGATGCACGTGTGACCTCAAGGTTTTGGAAAACCTTATTTTCTGCGCTTAGGACTCAACTAAATATAAGTTCAACATATCATCCAGAAACAGATGGACAAACAGAAAGGGTGAATCAAGTACTTGAAGACCTACTAAGAATGTATTGCATGGATCGGCAATACAAGTGGGAGGATTACTTGCCTTTAGTGGATTTTCTTATAACAATTCCTATCATTCTACAATAAAGGTGGCTCCTTTTGAAGAATTATATGGCTGAAAGTGTCGAGCCTCGATAAGTTGGGATAAACTTGAGGATAGGATGAGTCTTGGGCCTGAGATGTTAGTTGAAATGGAAATAGGAATGTCCATACAAATATGTCAATATATGTATATATGTATACATACGTACATATATGTATATATATATATGTATGTACAAATGGTATTGTAAATGAAATGTTAACTATATCTTATTCATTTGAATATCAAATGTATACATATATATATATATATAATATACAAGTATTAAAGATCAAATCATAGAATAATCTGCTATGGTCGATAAATGAGAAATACAACACAATATGTAATAGTGCAATAGTAAGCAATAAGCCACATTTATCATCTTAGATAAAGTGCAAAGGAAATACAAAAGAATAAAGATTGCTTTGTAAAGATAATGAACATCAAAATTAAAGTGCAACACATTTTATGATGCAATGTACCAAGTCAACATATTAACAACATTATAAATGAAAGAGGTCAAACCATTGTTAAGTGTCAAAGATCATGCCTTGACCAAGTTGACTAAGTGATGTGCAACCAAAATATGTTAGACCATTTCCTTTGTTAAATCATGGGATTGATAATAGGGAATGTGATGTAAACTTGGCGCCATATTATGAATTCTCTAATTTCTTTAGAAGTCTTTCAAGCTTGGAAGTCAATTTTCTATATAAATCATGCGCTTTATGAATTTGTCAAATTTGTTGTGGGAAGCAAATAACCAACCTGCTTTATAGTTTTAATGAGTAATTTGATAGAAATATGCCACCTTTTTACTGGTAAAGCTGAGTTGACTGTTTATGGCTGAGAAGTGGCATAGAGTGAACCTTGTTTTTAGCCTTGAGAAGCTAGTTTTTGGGTATAAATATAGGGTGAGCTCACCTCATTTGACACACTTTCTTTATGCAACATTATGTTGCTCCATTTTTGTTGTATATTTCATTGAGGGATTCTTACTTTGTTGCGAGCTATTGTGAGGAAGTTTTAGTGTGAATAGTTAAGAGAGGTTGGTGGCTAAGTTGAAAATTAAGAGGAGGCCAAGCTAGGGATTCAAAGAGTCAATTGGAATAAGCGATTAGCAGGCATGTAATTTTATTCTCCTTTTGTTTTATCTTTTATCTAAAAGATTATTTTCCTTGTATGTTTATTTTGGAATTGCATTAGTTTTCTTGAAAAAGAGTAATAGTTTATTTACTTGAGAGTGAAAACTTAGGAAATTTACTTGCATGAACAATTCACTTGTTATAATATGCTTATTCCTTTTATCCTTGCATTTGAAGAGTTAAACAATTGAGTGAAGGACACCATTTAAATCCTCATTAACTATATTTCACTCTTGACTAGCCATCTTTAAGCCCTTTCAATCAAGGTCAAGAGGATTCAAGAACATAACACCATTGGCACTAGAGATAAGACCTATATGAAGAAGCCACCTACTTCGACACCACTCCCCAAAGGAAAAACTTCCAAAGGTTGAGAAAGGCCAAGATCCTTATTTTCTTATTTCCTCCATGAGTATCATTCATCCTAAAGTTTGAACAAACTACAACAAAGGTTATGGCATTTTTGGTAAAATACAAGGGAGTCTTTGTTGGCAATTTGTTGCACCCACTCATCATATTTAGATGATAATGTAATTGAAGGGAGCATCGATTCCACAATAGAATTATAACCATATTTGGAAAACAAAATATGTTTCTTGGATTTGGTCACCACATCAATGGTTGTGTTGATTGATAGAGCTTGCAATCCCACCAAGAATTCATCTTTCCAATATTCTAATGGAAGGCATGGGAGCCTCACTTATATAGGAACCCTATTGATGCATTCCTTTTAAGGATTGAAACCCGATTTCTATTTTTCCAATAAGAGCCTCGACTTACCTAGAAACCACAAACCGTCCCTGAGGATCTAAACACTATTTTCACAAGTCAAGGAGATAAAAAAAAATCTATTTTGCATAGCAACAATATCAAATTGGTTGAAAGGTATGATTATGATGGCCACCAAAATCCTACACAAAGGACTTCAACATCCTAGACTCACCTTTTGATCAAGTAACGACCTTGGGCAAAGAACAAGCATTCCCCTTAAGAGCACCAATGAGAGTAAAATAGAGACCAACACCATTGCATCCATGCTTCTTTGCATCCATTACTCCTCTCAAACTAGTAGATCACTTCCCCATTGCATTGACTAAGGCATCCACATTTTAGGTATTGCATGTAGGAAGGGGGAGGAGAAACCCACATTTCAACCCTTACTACAAACCATTGATCATAGGACAATGGTGTCCATTTGCAACTAACTGTGATCCCTCAGCTCCAAAACGAGATGCCTTTCCTAGCAACCCTTGATCTTGACTCGAAAGCTTTCAAATAAACCTCAAACAAAAGGTCCAACAACTTTTCCTCCATAGTTGTCCCAATCTCTGCTCCATTCATCTTCTTCCACCTCATCCTTGTCATCATCCACCTCTCCTAGGATTGTCATGAACATTCTTCTTACCAACAATTTCCTACTCATGCTCTTGTTGCTCCCCATTTCAAAATTCAACAAGTCAACATTAGTCAAAATAAAAATTTCAAATATTTATTAATATCTACAAATGAAACTACTAAAAATTAACATACAAGATTTACTACATTTTTAAATGTAAAAACAAAATAAAAAATATAACTTTTCAAAAATAAAATTAGAAACTATATAAAAAAATAAAACAAATGTAATACCAAAAATTAATTCTTCAAATTAAATACAAATAAATAATTTAGTAAAAAAAAGTTTCTGAAATAAAAAGAAAAAGTTATATATTCATTATATATGTCCTAAATACATAAATTAAAAATCTAACTAAAAATACCAGATTAATTATATATTAAAAGGCATTCTCTATGGAGCTCAGATTTCCAGACATGTAAGGTGCAGATTCATTCAGAGGGTTTTGGAGTTTGCTTGAAATGTCCCTCTGAAAAGGTCTGACATGGAGCTTGAGTCTTTGGGCATTTCTTCAAAGAATTATTAATTTTTTTATTAAATTGGTAAGTGATTATGTATGGAATGAGAACAGAAAAACTAGACGTCCCTCACATAGTGATAGAAAGTTATTCCAAGTTGCTTTACAGAGGATAAAATCACACTTTATTCCCTGTAAAAGCTAAACTCATGGTTGACAGAATAGTGAAACACTTTATACTACAACAATCTTTAATACATGATAGAACAAGTTATGTATAATGCTACCTGCTATAAAATGCACATATTCTTATCATGTAACAGGTAAATTGATACTCTAATATGAAATGAGAGCATTCAAATCTCTCTAGTTTAAACTTTCTTGTATGGTATACTTGTATCCATGATATTCAAGATGTTGGTATATTTTTTTTATAAATATTTTGAATTGTTTATTGATTATCAAGATAAATAGTAGAAAATCAGCATTATAAAAAGACAAATTGATTGGATCGACTATCTCTTAAACTATCTTTAGTCTCTTGCATGTTAAATATTTAACAATATTTTATGACCATGAACAATCCATACAAACATCACTTGTATACATAGTGACTGAATGACAAAATGAAAGTGCATATGACCTTACTACATGCATTTTCTCTTTTACCTAATTCACTAGCACCTAAGCCCTTAGTACATCTCAAGTGGAAGGAGGAATTTTGGTGCATCTCATACTACATCATGGGTTCCATCCTTTTTTTTAGTTCACTACCTTGTGATGACAAGATTAGTATCCCATACTACTTGTTGTTATTGTCGGTAAGGGAATAAGTGTAGATACACACACCACATGAGGCCATTAATAATATTTTCACATCTTGTTGAACATATTAAGTCAATGGATCATGATAGCTATCACTTCCATGCTATAGGCAAAAATTGGCCCAACTTGGTATGGGGTAGCTCCTGACATCTATTATTTGCACATTGATAATGGTGAAAGCCCATTAAGCCCTATCATACAATGGGTAGCTCCTAAAACCCTTCATCTATAGGTTACTAGTGAAAGCCAACTAATCTCTAAAATATGACAGTTAGCTCTAAGCGTTTATCACTTATACACTACTGGTGCTAGCTAGTTAAACCACACCTCTATTAAAATTGGTTTTGACATGTGGGGTCATTTTATAGCTAGGTAAACATACTTAGGATATCCTAAGGATTTACAAACGTTAGATTAGTTGACATATATTACCACATTGAGTGATCCTTTAACCTATACACATGGTCCTATAGGTTTTGGGGGTCAAATTACCAATACACAAATAACACATTCAACCCACATGAGTTGACTTCTATTTGGTCACATATACATAAAAAAATACACACTCATAAAATAAGAGTTTCAAGGCCATCCATTCCATTCACTTGCCTAAAATTCCATGAGAAAAGTAACTCAAGAAAGGACGGTGGGGCTCTATAATAGTCAAAATACTATTATGTATATCAATGTTCATTATGGATATAACTAGGAAGATTCTATGATAGAGAAGTTTGTTAGACTAAGAATTTTTCTCTTTTGTCAAATTCCTAAGATATCGATCTGATAACTTTGTATAAAGTTAAAAGACATCAAGTATTCATGCATTATTCCCTAGAAAGTTGATGCAATAACAATGTCACATGCTAATGCTTTGATGCTCCTTGATGTGTGCAAGAGGTGTTCTTTAAATGTATTAGATTCTATATTCCAAATAAATTAGGGTTCATCTTTAAATACAACTCCAAAGGTGGCAAGTGAAATGTTTTGTGCTTTGAGTTAGCACATAAAAACTAGTGGAAATGGGGAATTCGAGCCCAAATTTGAATTTGAATTTTAAAAGTTTTAGGTTCATTTCCAAAAAATATTCAATCAGCATGGGTCTATTGCACAAATTACAAATTTAAACCTAAGAAAGAAATAGATAAATTGAGGATCAACCTTGATTCATTAGAATGAGTATAGATAAAATTAGATAAAACTTAATTTATATTATAATTTTCAACAAAAATACCATCTTTTATACCTTATCCATTCCATTAAAATAACTAAATCAAAGTAAACCAAAAAAAAAAGAAAAACATTGCATAGTCACCATTACAATAATTAATAATCTTAATATTAATAAATATGTTTGTATACATCTTTCTTATTCTCATACCTTCTCGTTTCCCTTTACAACTTTTGTTGATTAATGATATAAAATTTCCACAATCCACGATGTTGATTGCTATTGAATATCTCGCTTTGATTGTGTAAGTTTTTTGTATCAACATTTTGGATCACACTCAATGATCCATCATCAACATGATAGAGAGCTGAGGAGAAAATGATGAGTTGCATACCCATGCTAACTAAAAAGAGAGGGGAAAGGAAGTGGAGAGGCTAGGCTACACAAGAAACTAGGTGCAAGAATAAGACACAAAAGATAATTGTATATTAATGAAAAACCAAAACTAATGAATTTAAGAAATATATTGACCTAAATTTATGATATAAATATCATACAAATTTATTTTATGATATTTAAATTACACACCAAATTTTTTATAAACACTTAAATATATATATACCTATGACAAAATCAGAATTATTTAATAAGAATATTAATCATTAAATAGTTTTGATTTTTTTATAGGCTTGTATATATTTGAGTGTTTATAAAAAAATTGGTGTGCAATTAAATATCATAAAAAAAGTTGTATGATATTTATATCATAAATTTAGGTCAATATATTTCTTAAATTCATTATTTATTTATATATTTTTTGTATTGAAAAAAGATAATTAAATTAGAAGGAATGCAAAAAATTACTGAGAATCAAAAAGGCACTAGAGTGCCTCAAAAAGCTAAAAAATAGAATTTTGAGAGCTTTTAGCCCACTAAAAACTTATCATTGCTATCAGATAAATTGTCTTGTATCTTCACCTAGGAATATAACTCCTTGTAGCCTTCTTTCTTAACTACCTCAAACTGAAGCTCTGCTTTATGGAGATGATTAAACCTACCAAGAATACATGCACCTTCCTAAGACTGATAACATGTTTCACACAAATCAAATCCCATAGACTCACTACAATCTTTACATTTGTACTTATTTCCCACAATGGGACAAAGCCCATAGTTATCACATCCAACACCTACATGAACAACTGTTTCTCTTTGGGATGACGTCTCTACTATCTCATCAATTGGGGAATCCTTAGTCTATTGATCTTTCATAAGTATTTCCTTTCCTCTCTCTACATATTCCATTGTGAACCTACTCTATAAGAAGTAATGCAACTCCAAACCAACAACCCATGATTTAGTAGGGTTGAAGCTTTGATCAACTTGGATTTTAAGAGTTGTTCCTTGAAAGACATTATAATTAACACACGACTCATAGATTGCATGTCCACAATTGAATATTGTGGGATGATAAATTAGCTCTTTGCAATGGGCACACAAAGCATCACTTATCGTAAGTTTTCTTTTTGAAATAGAAGTTCCAACACTTGCTTGACCTTTCGAATCTAGAGTACCCATATGATGAGAGAAGGCGCCCTTATCTATCTCTAATTCTAAGACCTCATTTTCTTGACCATTCAAATCTAGATTACCCAAATGAGTAGCTCAAAGGCATCCCTTTCTTTCCCCTTCTAAGACCCCTTCAACCATATTTTTATATTCCTTCGAAAATGATTTCAAGAGGAGGTAATGAAGCAATTCATACACTCTGGGTAGAAGCTAATATGAGCTCTTGGAGATAGGACAATGTGAAGTTCTAGAACTATTCATGGATTTGTAAAGATGCCAAAAGAAGAAGATGTGACCCACCCTTTTGTATATTTGTTTCTGTCTAAACCTTTGTATGTGTTGTTCAAGAGTTTTGAGTAGAATCTGGTGATTCCAAGAAACCTACATAACAGTCCCTTTAATAAGAAACCCAAAAATCTCCCATTTGATCTGCAATGTAGCTAATTTGGTTAACATTGTATTTTGAATTTTTTCTCAAAGGCATTGAGATGAGATTGCAGGTCATTTAATGTCCTCTTGAACTCGGGATTAGCTTGGTAAGAAGACTAAAGGATAATGATATAAGGTGATAATTTTGAACAAAGAAGCATGATTTCAGTTTGAAGGGAGTAATAAGTGTTGGAGAAGGCATCCATGCATCAAAATCTCCATATGTGCTTGAGGATGATGTGTCTAAACGTCTAAGTGATAACATTGTGATAACAAGAGAGTCGAAGAAGAGCCATTCTCCAAGACCAAGCCTAAGAGCATAGGGAGAGTGGAGAAGAAAAAGTTCCAAAGGTGATGAGCATGGTGGAAAAACTAGAAAGCATGCTTAATGGTCTCTGTTTTAGCACAAAAGAGGTAAGATGGAGAGGGGGAAATGAATGACAGGTGGCCACCAATAGGGACTTTGACATGGAGCACCTTCCAAGCAATCAACTGAGCTTGAGAATCTACCATGGACTTCTAGATCAAAGAACTTAACTTGTTCCATCTCGATTTGTTTAACTTACAATGCCATTTGAGGTTAAGTTAGGGAGATAATGGAATGGAAGGAAGGAGTTGCTTATACACAGTTCTGTGAGGGAATAATCAAAATTTTTGGTTGTTGGTCCATTTCCAGTCCTTGAGGAAATTATCATGACATGGGGTGGACAATAGACAAGACAGTTCAGGAGGAACTAGTTGTTGGATTTATTGGATTGGGGATCTATACGCTGTGGGAGATTAAATTGGGACTTAAGTTGTTGCCAATTTTTCTAGCCAAACCTTAGTGGATCCCACAAATCTCGAAAAACTTGTATGCCTTTTTTAAATAGATGTTTACCTTTAAGAGCTTTGATATTAGCTAAAGGAGTATTATTTTGCTGGACCAAACAGTTCCACCAGATGGAGGATGATGCAAAACTCAAGCCATGACTCAAGTTGTGATCGTACCAAACTAACCTTTTTGAGGTAGTTTTCCAAGCTCTCCAAATGGAGTTGAAGGGGGCATAACCCTAAGTCTTAAAATAAGGGTTGACGAGCAACTTATCCTTCCAATTCGCCAAATTCCAGAGGCCTCCAACAATAGTTGTTTGAATACGGTGATGCACTAGGTGCTTCAAGGGGGCATCCCCATCTAGAGCCCTCACAATCCATTTAGTTGTAAGGTAGATTCCTTGATTTTATGGATCTAAAATTCCCCAACCTTCCTTTATCTTTTGGTTGAATACAATGGGTCCATGAAGTAGCAGGAAAACCTTTTTCATTTCCCCACTTAGCCCAAAGGAAATTCCTGATTAGCTGAGTCAGTTGGGTATAACGTGTTTTAGAGGGAAGCCAACAAGATGAAATGTAAATAGGCTAGCTAGTAGGATTTTGTTAGCAACTTGAATTCTACCAGCCATAGGTAAAAATTTGTTGGTCCAATTCAAGAGTTTTTTTTTTTTAGGTAAAAACTAGTTCCATATCTCTTTAAGTGAAACTCCAATACCAAATGGGATTCCAAGGTTTCTCATGATACAACCATGCTTCACCTCAAGCCATTCGCTAGGGATCCAAGATGGATGGGGGTTGGGGAAAATCATAATGAATTTAGTTTAATGCATTACCAATTTGGAGCTTAAGATAGCACAAAAAAATTCCAAAATGTCCACAACATGAGAATTAAGCGTAGAAACATTACCCAAAGGAGAGATGCCTTGAATACGTCTATTTGAGAGAGCATGCTGGAAAAGATAACCAAGGGCATCAATAGTTAGGACATAGAGGAAACGAGCAAGGGGGAAACCCTGCTGAATGGATTCTTGTAAGGGGAATAGAGGGGAAAGCATTCCATTAACTACTTTGGAATTCACATCTATAAATAGCATGTTGATTTGCTTGCAAATTTTAGGTCCAAATCGAAGCCATTTTAACATTTTAAGAGTAAGGGGCTAGAGGATTCGATCGTAAGCTTTATCAAAGTCGATCTTTATAATAAGAGCATCATGAGAAATTTATTGAGCCCATTTAGCCATTTCCCAAGCAAACACAAGGTTATCTAAGATAAATCTTCCTCCCAAGAAATCAGTCTGCTTTGGAAAAACAATCATTTGGGAGATGTGCTTAATTCTACAAGCCAAAGCTTTAGCTATTATTTTGTACAAGGTGTTGAGGAGGGTAATCGATTGCCATCCATTAGCAGTGTCTTCTTCTTTGCCTTTGGGGATGAGTTTAATCAACCTCTGGTTAATAATATTTCCTAAGGATTTGGTTTCAATTACCTCAAGATAAACATTATAGAAGTCCTCATGAATGTGAGGCCAAAGGGCTCTATAAAATTTGATAGGGATCCCATAAATTCCTAGGCTTTTTTCTAAGACCAAACATTGGAGGGCAACATCAATTTCTTTTATTGAAAGAAGGTGGTCATGAAACTTACTATACTCGATGTTTATTTTCTATAGAATACAACTGGCAACACTTTCTTCAAGAACGGGGAAAATAAATTCATTAGTCGAATCATCAATAAAAAGGTTTTTGAAGTGTTCCTAAAAGGTGTTCATAATGGAAGATTGGTTGTTTTGCAGGTGTCCATCAATAGATTTAATTGCAGTTATGTGTTCAAATTTATGTTTATGCTGGAGATATTGAAAGAAGAATTTAGGCACATGGTCTCCATCCTTAATCCATTCAAGATGGGCATGAATTTGAGCACCTTTTCCTTTATAAGCAATCATTTTTCTAAGCTTAGTTTCAACATTGGCCACTAATTGTTGTAAGGAGATGTTGCATGGATATAGGCAAGAAGTGTACGACCAAGTTCAAGTTGGCCTTTAAGACATTTCTCTAGTCTGCGAACATTTTACAGCAGCTCTTTGCCCATATTCTTGAAGGAAGGTAGTACATCTATCAAGGGTTCTCACCCACCAACTAATCTAGCTGTTTTGTTGTGGTTTTGGTTCAACATTCCAAATAGCCAAGAGACCATCAATGTAGTCTTGATTATTGATATGGGTAACATTCAATTTTTATGGAAGGTCATTAAAAAAAATGAGTTAAATTTGTGAGGCAAAGAATAGTGGGTGATTAGAAAGATTGATTGAGAGATCTAAAGAAACAAGGTGGCCATTAGGCAACGAGAGAATGATACAACTGGGAGATATATAAAATCAATCCAACTGGCTTGTTTTTCTTAAGTTTCCTTCCCTGTAATTATTCCATGTGAACCAATGAGGCAACTGGAGATTGATTTTACCCAAGAGGGGGTCGTGAACACTAAGAGAGTCTCAAGTTAACATCCAAGCTTCAAATTTAGAATGGGAAAGATGAGAAAATCCATCCTAGTTACGATCAAAAGGATTCTCCACCATGTTAAAGTCCCCTCCAAAAACCCACTCAACATTGGGAAGATTACTATGAAGTGAATCCCAAAGGTAGATTCTCCCAATAGGAGAGTTATGAGTGTAAATAGAGTAAAGCCCAAAAACATATCATTAATGAGGGTAGTTGTCCAAACACAATGGTTGTTAGGGTCAAATCCAAAAGCTACAATATACTTAGCTAGCTATGGGGCAAGGCCCAAAACAACACCACCACCACCATCATCATGGTTGGCATGAAAGAATCGAGCATCAAGCCAAATGGAGGCAAGGATTGCATCTAGACGGATTGCACCAACTTTCACTTCTTGCAACATGAGGAATCAATTTGGTTGTTCTAAATAGAATGTTTGACATGGTATTTATGAGCGGTAATTGTCAATCCTTGAACATTCCACAATTGAATCTTGCACTTCATTGTGAAGATTCTGGGAGGATTTCCTCAACAGACAAAAGCACATTAAATTGGTTCACTAGCAAGCAATTTTGAGTATCCATAATGAGATCCTATGCAAGGGGATCAATAATAGAATCTTCACTAAGAGGCTCTTAGGAAGGGGACTGGGATTATTTTTTAGATGGGTTGTTAGGTTGAGGGAGCGAGCTTGTTCCAAAAGACAATTTATTACCAAGATGAGGGGTCTCTTTCATCCTTTTTGAGGCTCTAGATCGTGACACTATCATTGCATCTTTAAAAGAGTTGATTTTAGTAGGGAGAGGTGGCTATTGGGAAGGGGGGAGAGGAGGGAGAGGGTTGGAGGTTGTGAACATGAGGGGCCTTGAGCTAGCTTGAAGAAGATGGGTGGGAGAGCGCAAAATGATTTTATAGATCATTCGTTTTTAGGAAGGTATCAAGGGAGTTGTTTAGGAGTGACTAAGAAGACTTAGGTTTATGAATGAGGCAATCATGGATGAGGTGGAACTATGATAATAGAAGCATGCATTTGGTTTGTTGAGTTAGTTAATGCGTTGATCAAATTCAAAACTAGGTTCTACTAGTTTGATAGAGTTGGGGAGAGGGTGAGTTAAATCCATTTTGATGCAAGCCCTAGGATGAGAGTGAAGGTTAGCCCATTTATCAAAGTGTTGCTTACACCATAGAAATTTTCCAAGTTGAGCCATGATATCTTGCAGGATGGGGCAAAAGGATAGGTTGAGGAAAGGAAACTCAACCCACACAAGATATTTAGATTTAGTAATGCCTTCTGGGTGAAAGTATATCCAAATATAATCCAAGATCCATATTGAAGCACCACATGGGCATTGATCAGGGTCAGAAAAGGTGTCTATCCGAAGCTTGCACATAGAAAGTCTATCCAAATATAATCCAAGATCCATATTGAAGCACCACATGGGCATTGATCAGGGTCATAAAAGGTGTCTCCTGCCCAAACCCCTAAAGGATTCAATAACCCAGCCCTTGAGTTCCTAGTTATTGCAAGCCCACTTAAAAAAATATTGTTCTAATGGTATGCCTCTCAAAAAAAAAAAATTATGGATTTTTCTTTGCATTATGAGATAACAATAGTGATTTCATCAAGTAGTTCAAAGGAAATAATTTCACCATATTTTTGGTTGTCTTGCGTGTCAATGATTGTTGGATGTTGCATTGAGTCAGCTAAGGTGGAGGCATTAATGACTGAGGGTGCATGTTTTTGGGGTCCATACCCATAGATCTAGTGGCTCATTTTTTGATGGCTATCACGGGTTCAAATGTGGGACTGAACAAATTTCCTCCTTTAGCATTCTCTGTCTCTAACCCTACACATTCTTGCGCCTTTTTCATATTTTTTGGTCTAATTTTGAGTGCAGAGTGGGCTCCAAGGGTCATAGCTAGAGACAAATCAAAATCTAGTGATTTTTCCAGTGTGAAAACCTCGTTCCATTTAATATCTAGTAGCGGCAAGGGGTTAGGGTTAGGTTGTAGGTTTGTTGTTCTCTCGTAACTCATTTTGCTCAAAGAAAGTTGTCTATTTGTTTTTTCATTTTTATAAAATTGTCTATTGTGTTATATTCATGCACTTAGTTTCGTGTGCAACCTAGCCTCTCCACTTTCCCCTCTCTTTTTAGTCAATATGGGTTTGCAACTCATCATTTTTCTCCTCCTTAGCTCTCTATCATCCTGATGATGGATCATAGAGTGTGATTTGAAACGTTGATGCAAAATCCTCACATAATCAAAGCTAGAAATAGTAGCAATCAACTTTGTTGATTCTTCGTTTCCATTATAACCAAAAAAAATGCATTGTATTTTGTAAGGAGAGTGAACTCAAAATAAAGAGAAAAAATATATGATCACCATTACAAATAATAAATATGTTTGTATATACCTTTCTTAATCTCGTACTTTCTCATTGCCCTTTACAACTTTTATTGATTCTTCATTTTCATTATAATAAAGAGAATGCATTGTAATTCCTAAGAAAAGTAAACCTAAAATAAATAAAAAGTTACATAATCGCTATTACAATAATTATATGATCTTAATAATATATACCTTTCTTGATCCCATACCTTCCTTTAGCTTTCAATTTTTTTTAATTCTTCCTTTCGGAAAGAAAATGCTTTTTTTCTTTTTTTTTTAAAGTGAACCTAAAACAAAGGAAAAAATTACATTATCACTATTACAATAATTAATTAGCCGATAGGCTTTTATTGTGGACTTGCTAGTCCACAAAAGCACGGCATACCTGTCTCACGCCTCTGCAAACAAATTTTTGCTTGTTGTTAAACCATTTCCCGATACACCTTCCAGGCACTCAGAAATTTGCCAAACTTTTCGCTGTTAGTAGTTAGAATTGTTATCTTTGTAGTAAATGCAAGTTATCATTAGATTTGATTGACCGATGACCAACATTCATTGTCTCAGGCTCACGATGAGAGCTCTCTGAATGATATTTTCTAGATATTTTTTGTTTATTGCGAATAGATTGAAGCAGCCCTATATATGCAGAGACGGCTCTTGGTTCGCCTCATCTTTCACAAATTTTTGTTGTGGTCGGTTTTCCTAATATTTTTCATCCAAACTTTTCCCATTTTTCTCATCAGCATTGTTAACAGCACAACATGATTTGTGCAAAATTTTGAGGTAAGTCATTTGTCATGGAGCCATTTCGTCAAAAATGCAAGCTCATGTGTTTCGTTGTGCCAGGGCCGAATGTGATAAACATTCAACTCCAAGCATATGGCCTTTACCATAAAAAAGGTTCCTCATCCTGCATTATAATCTTTTTCTTCAATTTGGCTCCATTAGTCCTACAAATTCTTTGTTAGCTAATATTGTTGCCTATGATTGTTCTGTTTTTGGTCTAGGAGTTCGACAGGGCATATGGACCGGCGTGGCATTGCATTGTGGGAACTAGTTTTGGGTCTTTCGTTACTTTCTATGTGGGAGGATTTATGTATTTCTCTATTGACAAAGTCTCTGTTCTCCTCTTCCAGACCACTGTGGAATGCCTGGGTTAGCAGCAAAAAAGGAAAAAAGATGAATAAACCTGCAATGAACAAGTCCATATAAATACAGCTTGCTTCGGATCGGACATTAATGAAGTCGAGCTCTATAGTATCCCTCATAAGAAATCTCGGGTAGAGGGTTGAATTAGTGAGGCCCATGTGACTTGGGCGCCTTGTCAGGGCTCATGAATATTATAGAAATAGAGCAGGAGTCAGGATTCTCATTTGGGTCCTGAATTGCTGACATTGTGCGAGAAATTGTGACAGACTGTCGATTAATGGTTATGGTTCGTGCCTCATTTACTACTGTTGATGACTAAATCATTGATGCTAGGTGGAATTTACAGTAAGATAGGATTTGGTATTTAGCAATACTTTACCAACTTTAAATTTCATTGTCACCTATGGTCGTCAAAGCATTGTTTCGCCAATGATGGTTCTGCATCAAAATTGTCCTTCCCTATGGTGTACTTTGACTTCACTTATGTATAGAAAGACTTCATTGAGTAAGATAGTTTTCAATCTATATATAATATGTTTCTCTTTAGGATGTGTTTCTATGAGGTGACAAAATGGAGGAGCAAATGTGTAACGGTAAGCAAACAGGTCACCAATGGTGGGATGGGCAGTCATTCCCAAGTTGAGCGGACAGAATTTTGCAAGCTATTGTATTCATTTTTCCTGGTTTGCATTTTCCCTTTGCACACCCTTGTTCATTGATTTGAAGACCTCTGTTCTCTCATCTGTAGAGTGTTTGTATCTCTTGTTGTTTATCTAAGGACTATCTGTGCAACATTTGAGGAGCAGCGGCATCGACAATAAACGAAGTAGGTTTACAAAATAGGAACTTTGGTTTTTTTTTTCAAAACCCTAAGTTTTAGGTGCAAATTTGTTAATGCTTAACGTTTTGTTTTTAAAAAAATATTTCACCCTATTTTTCTGGACATCTTTGAGACCTATCTGATTTTCTTTTTGAAGTTGGGTAGAGAATGATGAAATATAAGGTATAAAGCCTTTGTGTTCCTTGGCTATGCATGTCTTTTAATGTTATTTCTTGGGCATGGTTTTGAAGGTATATGCTAGCTTTCTTTCTTTGCTTCAGATGTATTTTCCTTTGCATATTCCTTAGTATTGGGAAGCCTTTTTTATGTATTGATAAGGGACAACTTTCACGGTGTTTTATTTTTTAATCAAATTTTCAAGAGAAATGATTTTGTATATGTCATATGGTTACTTATTTTATTAGTGAATTTTATCAATTTCAATACAAGGGTAGGCTTTTTAATGTACTAAGAAGTGACAACTTTCAATTTGTTTTATTTTTAACTCATTAGGCCTCTCTTTGTCATATGGGTAATTATTTTAATTGGAGATTTTATTAGATTAAAAAGGGGTATGTTTATTAAATTCCATGTCTACCTGCAAAAGACACATCAGATTATTATTAAATGTGGAGGACTTCGAATTGAAGAGGGCACTTCAAAGCCAAGAAAACCATCTTGTGTCCGCTATAATCTGTATCAGAGAAACTAAATCCTTTGTATTTAGTTGGAAGGAACGAAATACAGAGAGTTATAATTGGTTTTAGAGCAAGAACAAGTTGGTTGTTTAAGTTTGTTTAAAGGCTAGAAGGGATCTTCGCATGGGAAAGCTACTTGAGTGGTTCAACTTAGTCGATATCTTCTTGGTAGATAAGCTCAGGGAGAACAATCTTCTTTCTTGCTTTGTCTTTTGGTGTTGTTTTTATGTACATCTTCTTGGGAGCTACACAAAGTAAATATAGACGTTGTTCTTGATGGTAGTAGCATCAAGCGTTCTCTGTCTATAGAAGCTTTGGGATACAACTTTGAAGTAGCTGGAGGGAAGAGAATTGCAGAAAACTTGGAAGTAGTTAGTTATGGTAGTGTATATTCAACTTTATTGAAGCTTTTGTTGCCTTTGTGGGACTTTGAATTATTGCATGGAGAAATTAATTTGATTAAAAAATGGTTGTCAAGAATAATGTTTGTTGGCCCTATTTTGATCCTGAATATGAGAGTTCGAGCCAAAGAATCCACCCACCCACGTGAGTAACCAATTATGCTTTTGGTCATGTGCAATTTATAATTTTAAGCATATTCAATTTGTTTTCTCTATCTCTAAAGGTGTTTTGGGGCTGCAAGGTCTGTATAAACAACAATACATATGATAAATACTTTTGAAAACATTTATTTGAGAGTTGATATCAATTTGATTGCCTATATTTATCAATCATATTTAATAATCTGATAAACAAAATGTGTCTAGATAGCAACACTAACTAATGTTGAATCATCAATTATTAATAATGTTTTTATGTAAATTTGTATATTTTGTGTAACTATAGCTCCCTTTTTTCAATGACAATACTTAACCCAAATAATTAAAAAAGTGGCAAATTGGTGTACCTAAACCTTGAATCAATTTTCTAGTTCTAAATAAACATACGTGTGAAAGAGCAAATCACATATCTTTTAAAATAATGTTTGTCAATCTCATTGAAAAAATTGTTAGTCAATGGGCCCTTGGTTTGTTGGTGAAGTTGAAAGGTTCGGAATGAGCCCACCACGTATCAAGTCTTGTTGAGTGCAAAGCCCCGACGCCTAAAAAAGGGATGAGGTCAGGATCGTGCCTTGGGTAGATTTTGGCAGAATGGATACCCAGGCTCAGTCCTTGGCTCTAAGCTAAAGGGGATCCCCTCAGGGGTATCTCCAAAACAAAAAAAATTGTTATAATCTAAATACTATTCTACATGAACAACACAATATTCACATTTAGTGATTGAATCAACGTTACTTTAAAATGGACATAGGGTTCCCACTCTTGAGAACTGTGAGTGAAAATGTAGAGGTTTTATAAAAAAAGTTGAGTGCCAAGAAAAAATAGGAGATAAAATAAATTATAAAAAGTGATCAATCAATGACAAACAAGATTTGCACTTACAGTTACCTATGTTAGTAGTTTTAGTGACAGCTAAAGCATTTTGCAATTAAATAGCATCCATCAACAATGAAATAAGAAAAAAAAACACAAATATAAAGAGTTTGTATTATTGGGCTCAAACTTCTTATTTAGGAACCATAAATAAATACAACATTAGATGTTTTTCAGCCTTTTGTTTTTGTCTTTTAGTCTTCTATTCTTACATACATAACTCTTGATCTTATATCTTCTCATTATGACTGTTCATCTTTTGAATTTTGATGCTCTTCACTTAATGACTCTTTATATTTTTTATTTTACACTTTTATCTATGGATAATTGATTATTCCAATAGTCCCTAATGGATCATCCCATAGAAGTATTGGTTCATGAAATGTTATTTCTAGTTCTTCTCAAGTCATGTGCTCCATCCCATAGTCATACCCCATGGATCAAAGTAAACCAGTCATTTACTATGACATTTCCAACCTTTGAATTTTTATGCAATCACATCCATTATGTCTAATTTTGTATAGATCATAGCAGTTTGAATTAAGCCAAAATCCATCTTCCATGTGCTAGCCAAACATTGAAATTGTAATCCAATACTCACCCTTCTCCTTTCAAACTAAGTTCTAACACTTACTATGTCAATCTCAAATTATTGTTTCTAGCTTTAGGTCATTTACATACAGTTAACTTCTATAGTATATCATTTAATGAAATATCAAAATATATTTAAATTTTACCTTTAATTTCCTATCGGCGTATCTCTTGAACCTCCTATAGGTGCAAGTGCTAGTAATATACCTTTCTTAATCCCATACCTTACCGTTGCCCTTCACAACTTTTGCTGATTCTTCGTTCCCATTATAACAGAGGAGAATGCAGTGTGTTTTGTAAGGAGGACTAGACTAGAGAAGAGAAGAGGAAGGATGGATAGTTGCAATGTCGAGCAGCTGAGCATAATGGATGAGGAGGAGCAGCAGGAAGAAGAAGAAAAAATTGAGGTAAGACCGCTTACTAACACTATTGAAGAGGTCTGTCTGGATTCATCAATTTGGAGCAATCTGCCCTCTGATATATTCGAAAGAGTAGTGGCCCATATGCCAGTTGTATGCCTGTCCAGGCTTAGGACGGTATGCACAAAATTGAATCAGACCATTTCATCAAAGAATTTTCTGAATGCCCAAGCGGATCTGCCGTGTAGAGAGACATGGATTGCTCTGTTTGAAATGGACGCATGTTCCCAATTCTGTGCATACGACCCCAATATCAATACATGGTACCGAATCCCGCTCTCATTCATTCCCTGGGAAGTCAAGGGACTCGCTTCTGCAGGTGGGTTGCTGTGTTGTAGGGCGGAGATCGATGGGTCCTTGTGCATTTTAGTTTGCAATCCCATAACAAAGCATTGGACGCTGCTTCCCCCCATGATAAAAAAGAGGCTTGTACCCTTTGTGGCTATACAAGTAATATCGGACCAAACAGAGAAAGGATTTAAGGTAATAGTTGCAGGGGATGATTTGATGCCCGACGGCCACACTGTCAAGGATTTGAGCTGTGAAGTTTACGATTCCAGGACCGATCTTTGGGGCCTCAGTGGGCCCATCCCTCCTAACATCGACCTTGAATTGGGTTCTGCAACTTGTAATGGCAATTTGTATTTGTTAAGTTATAACCCCCGCGTTGCTTTTTCTTTCAATTTACAGGAAGGTGTGTGGACTAAACTGCAGGCCCCCATGCCCAGAAACCTCGATATGCCTGTCCTTGTAGAGTGTTCGGGAAGGCTTTTCATGGCAGGGCGTGTTGTCAAGAGAAATCTGTCTGGGAGCATCAGAATTTGGGAGCTATCTGAAAATGCCATGGCCTGGAAAGAATTTATCAGAATGAAGGACGAGGTGTTCGAGGAATTGTACACAGATAAGGGTGGTGAATTGTATTTCACTGCAGTCGGACTTGGGAATTTCATTTACTTTTCCATTTACCAAAGCACCCAAATGCTTGCCGTAGATATTCGCTCTAGATTGTGGTTTTGTTTGCCACGTTATCCTGTAACTGGAGCATCTCAAGGTAAACATTTTTTGTGTTACCCATTTACCCCAAATTTGTACGCATCTGTTTCTAGAAAGGAGTCTTCAAATATTACCCCTCCCGTATTAGCTGCTCATGCTTTATCTGGAGCCATCAACTCCTTGGATCACTCCCAGAGACCATGTCAGAGATCTATGGAATAAGTTTCTTAATTCGTAAGGTAAACTTTTCCTGCAAAAGTTGGCCTGGAGTTTGGATAGTTGGCCTGGAGTTTGGATATTATCCATTTAGTTTTGGGGTTATGTTTATTCAGAAGCCTGGAGAGTATCAGTGTCTTTCTTATGTACTCTGTTTTCAGTCTGATCACTGCAATTGCCTTTTCTTTAAAATATATATATGATTTTCTTAAGAATAACAAGATGGATTTCCATTATTTGAGTTTTTAATTGTATTTGTGCCTTTTTTTTTTTAAAATTGTAAGAACAAGGTTGAGATCTTCTAAATTTCAAGAACAGAAATTTTAATGTCAACCATGAAGCTCTTGTCATTCTGTGATTATGAGATACCTTCAGATGGACGATTTATTTGTACTTAGCCTGATTAATAGACCAATTTTGAAATGTTACACAATACTTTCCTGAATGAACTAATGAAAGGTAGACAGATGATACTTGCTTATGAAGGTATTAATACATAATTGTGTCAACAACCATCTGCTAGAAATATGTTTTTAGTGTTTAGCTATTTTTTGTAATTAGATGGCTGGGAGCAATTTTGGAAAAAACTGTCATCTGCATGCCTTCGTTGTACAGAAATTCAATTTAAGCAGTCAGTTATATGATTAATTGCCAATTTGCCAATTCAAAATACTACACATTGGGCTTTTCTGTTTTGAACAGGGTAATGATATAAAAAATAAAAAATGTGATAGAGATTTCCATATTCAAGATCTGCTTTAAAATTCACAACACAAGGCACTTTCTATCTTCAGATTCAGGATTTCGTTTCCACATAGCGGCAGATTGCTCAGGAAATAGAGCATTCTGTTAACTGCTAAGTCTTGAGGAAAGTTGGGAGATGCAATGATGGCAGGATTTTGTAATTTTGCAGAATATAATGTACGCATATTTGACATAAGAAGATTATACTGATAATTTTACAATTCCTTCTGGGAGAATAGGGTGAAAACAACTGCATTGATTAATGTCAATGCAAGAAAGTTAAATCTGTTCAAACTTTCAAATGGATGATGAATTCTCCCTTTTTCAGCATTATTTTCAGATATTTTTTTTTCTTCTGCAGATTGTTACAAAAGTTGAGATTTATCCATGCGGACAACTTTCATATACTTGCTGAACAGCAAGTGCCTGTAGCTTGAATGTCTTAAGGCACTCTTGCTTGGTGTTCAGACAGTCCTTAAATTATTTGTAGCTTATGGTTTACCGTTTGCCTATCCAAGCAACTATTGCAATAAATTACACTAAAATAAATCTTTTCTATGCTTTTCATTTAACTTTTGTTAGGAACTTATGGTCACTAATTGTAATATTCATATCCTAATGCCTGATCATGGTCAAGAGGTTATATTCTAGATCACAATTTTATGAAACCAAATTTATTTCCTCCCACCCGACCAAGTTACAGTTCCATATCTAAGTTAAGCAGATCTGATTGTGGAGTACCTAGTATCCAATTGAGTTTCACCCACACATTCCCCAGAAACAAATAGAGATGCAGCTTGATATCGAGTTCAAGTTCGAAGGGAAGATCCCAGTACAGAGACAAAGGTAGATCTATCAGCATAAAATTTTAAGACATTGTGCATGTGATCTCTGGAATTTTCATTGTGAGCTGGCAAGCATCTAGAGTGGGCTTTAGATAGTACACTGGAACATTTTTGCAGGTCGATGCAGATCGTCATGTGTTCTGTGCCTATCTATCTTTTGAAAGCCATTGAAAGAATATCTATCATGTAAAATCTGGATATTGAGTACCTTTAAAATCCACAAATGTGTACCCTGGTGAAGTTTATATGTTTCAGAGAATATGAATGTCTTGGATACGAGAAGTCTTGCAAAATATATCTCCCTACTGCAGGAGAGGTCTCTAGAGAACATCGGATGCCCTGCTGGTGTCTTCGTTGGGGGTTGTCAAAAAGCAATGCCTGACTTAATTCTTCCGGATTCCAACAAAGAAATAAGTAAGAGATTTAGAGGGTATGCAAAACATGTCAGGAGGGTACTGAAAAAGGGGTTTCCATGATCAAAGAAAACTGTAGGTTTAGGAAGCATAAATTTGCGAGAAAAATAATCCTACAGCAGGGTATGGCTTAAAGAAGCAACCATATTTTTAAATTTATGAAAATCAATGTTTATGAGTCCTGGCATTTCAATTTAATTGTTTTATTTTTTAAATTTACTGCCAAGAGAAGCCACGTCATTTACATTTGTGATTCAATGTTTATGGTGTTCAATTTAATTATTCATTTTTTGAAATTCGTTGGCTTGTGTGTATGTTAGATGTGCCCTGTACCAATGAACCCCTGTAACCCTGACTTAAGTATGGTGTTCATATCCCCCGACCTGCACTGGTTAAAGTTTTAAGTGTTATGATTACTTCCGAGCTTACAGCGTCCAATCCAAGTAACTATAGGTTTTGAAAGGTCTTCATTTTAGCTTCTGTTGTGATAATGTGTGATAGCATTCCTAATACCTATCGGGGTCATGGAGAGCTCAGAGTTATTACTTATCAATTATGTCATGTGTATGACATAAATAACTGTTCCATCTTGAGAATCAACCTACCTACAGATGAGATTTTTAAATTCCAAACTTCTGGAGATTTATATTTGACTGTAGATTGTGAGACATTTTACATTTAGCTCGAAATATGTGTTGAGCAAATGGGTATTTACAGTGTGTTTCTGGTACACACACAATACCTTTGTGTGGGTTGATGCTGTTTTTTATGCATGTAATTGAAATTTCAGCCACTACACATTGAATGCATTGAGCAACCAGATTCAGAATGTGATTCCTTTTTACCATTTATAAAAGCCCGTAGGATTGGATATCGATTTTGCAAATACTGTAGATATTGAGTGCAGTAAAAATACTGTTTTTCCTTTTATTGTTTTTAAGTGCTTTTTCATTCAGGATATGATGAATTCTAAATGTGGGGGGAATGTGCCTTTTGTTAAATAATTGAGCAATTTAAAATGAATTGAACATCACAGATAGAGCAGATAAAAACAGAGCACACACACAATAAATGAGACAGAGATTATGTGGTTCGCCAATATGGCTACATCCATGGGAAAGGCAGAGCACAATATCATTGTTGTAGAACAACAGCAAATACAAGTTCTTCATCTGTTGCATATTACAATTAATAATCCCCAATATATAATTTGGGGAATGGAGTAATTCAAGAGACATGGAATGTGAAGGGGCAGAGTCTGTTGGACTTAACATACATAACAATCTCCCACTTGAAGTCCAAACTATGCTGCAACTCGGAGATGTCACCCATTTTATCAAGCTTATTGTCACAATTTCACCAAACCAAGAGAAGCTCTGCAGAACTCCAGCTTCTCTTTCAGAACAGCCTTTGTAAGTGCATTAACAAGATTGATGCTGGTATGAACCTTTTCCAACTTTAGCTTGCCCTGTTCAAGAACACTTCGGATAAAATAATATCGAAGCTCAATGTGCTTTGTTTGATTGTGAAATATTGCATTTTTGGCCAAATGTATAGCGTCGTTGTTGTCACTACTGAAAGTGAATTCCTTCTGTTTACTTCCTAACTCAGCTAACAATCACTGCAACTAGAGCATGTCCTTAGCTCCTTTGGTGAGAGCAATGTATTCTGCTTCCATGGTGGAAAGAGTCTAGAAACCCAATTGATTGCTGCCTCTGCAAAAGTGAATACATATCCAGTGGTTGATCGCCATTTGTCCAAGTCACCGGTGATGTCGGAGTCAACAAAGCCTTATAACTATACACCTTTTTCTCTAAATCTTAAAACATATTAGAAGTGCCCTTCAAATATCTCAAAATCCATTTTACAACTTGCCAGTGATTTTTACCAAGATTGCTCATGTACCTGCTGACTACTCCCACTGTATGTGCAATGTCAGGTCTTATGCACACCATTGCATACATGAAACTCCCAACAACAGAGGAATACAACACTTGTTCCATAAGCTCTTTTTCTTCTTGTGTATTAGGACACATCTCAGCTGAAAGCTTGAAGTGATCAACAAGAGGTGTGCTAATGGGCTTAGCATTTTTCATGCCAAATTTGTCCAAAATCTTTTCAATATGTTTTCCTTTTTGACAATTTCAATTTTTTTTTCTTCCTATCCCTAATGATAGTCATTCTAAGAATTTTCTTGGCAGCCCCTAAGTTCTTCATAGAAAATGTCAGCCAATTGTTGTTTCAAATTGCTAACAATTGCCGTGCTAGTTCTAGTCACTAGCATATCATCAACATACAACAATAACAAAACAAATTCACCATTTTCTAGAACTTTGTAATACACAAGGATCAGTTTCACATCTAGTGAAGTTTTGCTTAACCATAAAAGAGTCAAATTTTAAATACCATTGTCAGGGAGCTTGCTTCAGCTCATACATACTGCGATTCAATTTGCAAACTAGATCCTCATTACCTCTTTTTTTGAAGCTTTCAGGTTGTTGCATATACAACTCCTCTTCCAAACCACCATGGAGAAATGTTATCTTGACATCAAGCTACTCCAATTCAAGGTCATACACAACAATCAATCCCAACACTGCCTGAATGAAAGTCATTTTCACTATTGTTGAATTTTTTTATGAGAAATCTACACCCTTCTGCTGATAATAACCTTTCACCACCAATCTAGCCCTGTACCTCTTCTTCCCACCATCTTTTTCCTTTAGCTTGTATACCCACCTATTTTTCAAAGCTTTCTGGTGAGGTGGAAAAGGGAGCAAATCCCATGTGTGGTTAGCCATTAAGGAACCCATCTCATCTTGCATAGCTTCCATCCATTTTTTACTATCTTTATCTTGATATGCTTCTTCAAATGTAGCAAGTTCTCCTCCATTGGAAATTAGCAAATGTTGAATAAAATCATTGTATTTAGATGGAGGTCTATGCTCCCTGGTAGATCTACAAACTTGAGGAAGAGATTCCTATGAATTGCCTTGCTGAGGAGTATGTGAGAGGGGTGACTCTTGCGCTGAGGTAGGGAGGTCATTTGGGGGTAGTGCATACTCTTCATCGTATGGTGGAAGGGAAATAGTGTTTGGCTGCAACATATGGGAATTGGGATGTAATGTGCCATGCGAAGTATCCAATGGCTGCAACGAGATATAATTTTTTGAGTTTAGCACATTACTACCATCTAAGATGTCATTCAATGGCACAAACTCTTTTGAAGATGTCCCCTGTTCTTGTAGACTAGGCATTATTTTTTCATTAAAGATCACATCTCTACTGCATGTGACTTGTTTGGAGGCAAAATCCCACAACTGATCCATATTTTTCATCTCTTTATCTAACAAAAATACACCTTTTTGACTTTGCATCTAGCTTTGTTCTTTTCTCTTGTGGAATGTGAACAAATGCTTCATACTCGAACACTCATAGATGATTGTAAGGAATTCTCTTTTCCACCCACTCTTCCTCGAGAATTTCAAAATCCAATCAAGACGATGGACTCCAATTAATTGAGTATACTGATGTGTTGACTTCTACCCAAAATTATTTTCCCAAACCGACACTCAAGAGCATGCTCCGTGCTCTGTCCAAAATAGTTGTATTCATTCTCTCAACTGCACCGTTCTCTTGAGGTGCAAAAGGAACAATTCTAATCCTTCTAATGTCATTTTCTGCACAAAATTGATCAAACTCTATAGAGCAAATTCACCACCGTTATCTGTTTTCAAACACTTAATTTTGTTTTCGGTTTGATTTTCTACGAGTGCTTTAAAAGTTTTAAACATGCTAAAAACTTCATATTTTCATTCCAACATATAAACCCAAACCTTTCTAGTGCAATCATCCAAAAAAGTGATGCAAAAGTTTTACTCACCAATAGAAGTTACCTCTATGGGAGCAAAGACATCGGAATGCACTAATTGCAAAGGTTGCGTCTTCTTGTCACATTCTTTGGTTGAGAATCTGGTCCTCTTTTGTTTTCCATATATGCAATGCTCACACAACTCTAAATCCATGGATTTCAGCCCCAAAAGTTGATCCTTTTTGTGCAAAATTTCAAGGCCCTATTTCCTCATGTGTCTGAATCTTTTATGCCAAAGTTTAGTGTTGCTGTCCATAATTGCCATTGCAGCTCCCACTTCAACTTGACTTTCTAACACATACAAAGTGTTGGATTTCCTACCTCTAGCAATCACCAAAGCTCCTTTGGTTACTTTCCATGTATTTGATTTAAAAATGAGGTTGCATCCTTGAGCATCCAATTCCCCAGTTGGAATCAAATTTATTTTGAGTTGAGGGATATGTCTAACATCCCTTAGTAGTCAACTATTTTCATTTTTTTATTTCAACAAAACATCTCCTTTACCAATAATATTATAGGGTTTATCATCATCGAGATAAACCTAACCAAGATTACCTTCTTGATAATTCTTAAAAAACTCCCCACATGAAGAGGCATGAAACCATGCTCCAGAATCAAGCACCCAAACGTTTGGTGTAGCTTCTTCAATGGACAAAACAAGAGCACATGCATCCTCTTCATGTGTAGCATTCACTTCATTTTCCTTTGGTTGATTTTCAGCCTTCTTGAATGACCAACAATTTCTTTTGATGTGGCCTTGCTTGCCACAATACCAACAACCACTATTTTTGCCTCTTGAATTTGATCTCTTGTTGGACTTTGATCTTCCTCTATGGATATGTTTTTCTCTTTCTTGTGATCTCCCCCTGTAGCCAGTTATCAAAGTGTCCCTTGATGAAGTTCCTTGATTCTTCCTTCTCATATTCTCACTGGAAGAGTTCCGACATCATCAAATTTTAATGCACTTCCCTTCTTGTCAGACACTGAGTTGCTGATAGTCATAACAACTCCTTCCCAACTATCGGGTAGAGAGCACAATAGCAAAATGGCCTTGATTTTGTCATCCAAGTTTATACTCACAAATATTAATTGGTTGATCAATGTGTTAAATTCATTTAGATGGTTTGACACATTACCACTCTCCTTCATCTTCAAAATGTATAATTTCTTCATTAGAAAAACTTTGTTTGGTGCGGAAGCCATTTCATACATGTCATATAAACGACCCCAAAGACCTTTCACTATCTTCTCCATTGCAACATTAAACAACACATTGCTGGAGAGGGAAAGAATTATGGTCATCATCGCCTTCTTGTCCAATTTCTCCCACTCCTCATCAAACATCGTAGTTGGCTTCTTTGATTTTCCTTCCACTGTTATTGCAAGGTCTTTTTGAACCAATAGTGTTTCTAGCTATAGCTTCCATATTTTGAAGTTTTTCCCCAAAAATTTTTCAATTCTCTATTTATCTGCTTCTTCCATCTGTCCTCAATTTCTCCATAATTTCCACAACTTCCTCACTCTGATACCAATTGGTAAATAATTGAGCAATTTAAAATGAATTGAACACAAACGGAGCGGATAAAAATAAAGCACACACAATAAATGACATAGAGATTACGTGGTTGGCCAATATGGTCACACCCATAGGAAAGGCGTGCACAATGTCTTTATTGTAGAACAACAACAAATACAAATTATTCATCTATTACATATTACAATTAACAATCCCCACTATATAGAAGTCATTTGAGGAATATAAAAATTGAAGAGACATGGAATGTGAAGGGGTAGGGTCCATTGGACTTCACATACATAACACCTTTGACGTTGAATGGTAAATACTAAAAATAATAGATACAACAAAAATCTAGCCACAATTGTCATGTTACGTCTTTCTTTTTGTAGATATGAAGTAGTGTAAACAATAGAAGGGGGCTCTATCTATTGGTTAAGTACATAGGCATGTAGAAAGATACTAAATTGATTTCTCAGACTTCAAGATCACAGAGCCATCTTAATTGCATCTTATTATCAAATATAACAGTTGGTTTCAAATTGTATAAATCAGGTGCTAAGGTAATGAACCTGCATTATTAAGTATGTCTTCGAAATGGCATGGCATTTTGACAAGGAGTGTGTTTCTTATTTAACTATAAATGTAGTGAAGCTTGACTAGCGAATGTAGAGGAATGTAGGTTGGCTTCTGACAGGTATAACAAATCCTTAATGAGGCTAGCTCTTTTGAAAGAAAACAATGTAGAAAATTTGGTATTTCATATAGAGGTGTAATAGACTACTTTTGTCAGCTTCTTGTCATATCTCCCATTTAGCATAAGATTACAAAGCTATGTAGAAATGGCTTTACTAAGTGACATAAGACATCTATTTTAGTAATTGTCAAACTTTTAATTGACTAGGGTGATTATCACTTTGCTAGGTTTCATTACCACTGCTAAAGTGTATGATGCTCATTTAGATAATCTACATCTGGTGAAATTTAAGGCTTCCCCATTATGAACAATGAACAATGACTAATGATTTTGTTGTGACATATGATATGGAGGACTCTATCCAAATTTTTATTGGAATATAACACTCCAACATAATTATTAATTGCTAGAATAAGTCATAACAAAAAATGCACATATGTTGTGTATGTGTCATCAAATAATATTTAGGAAGCCATTATGTTTAGTTAAGTCTATTTTGTTGTCACTAAATATAGTTTGTTGTCAAATGAATTACTAGAATTATAGGATGTTGTTGAAGATAAGTGAAACTATAAATATGTAATATCATTTGATGAATAACTAAAACACATATTTCTTTGTTGTTATATTTTTTCTATTATGGTACCAAAGCTAATGAGAGGTCTTGCTGCTACGAGTCTATAAGAACTCATAAATCAGCAGAAGTGTGGAAAAGATCACATAGATCTTTCCAAACTCTTGAAAAGATGCTTGCTATTGTGTAGCTTGTTGCAACCATAAGAGTTGAGAGAATGTTAGCCGTTGTTGAAGAACCACCATATATTGACAGTGATGATTTCATTGAAGATGAGGTATTTGTCCTATTTTGAAGAGGCCAACATTTTGAAGATAGAGAAGGATGTGGTAGAGGATAGATAGATATTCAATAGTCTGAGATGCTCGTGGATCAGAGAAATTATACCTCATTGGGGTTATGAGACATACATGTGAGGATTGGTGTCCAATAGTTCAAGGGAGATCCGAAAGCTGGAAGTTCAATATCATACCTTTATGAGGGTGATGCGACACTTCATGTGCAAATGGCGTCCAATGATGTTGGGAACTTGGACAATAGCTAGATGACTATACCTGTAGTTGGGGAGTAGCTTGAAGAATTCTTACTGGTCCAAGAATTGTTTTCAAAATGTATCTCTTATTATTTTCTAGTTAGTCAGTTTAATGTTGTGGCATTAAGAGGGGGTGTTGGAATATAACACTCCAACATAATTATTAATTGCTAGAATAATTCATAACAAAACTGCACATAATATGTTGTGTATGTGTCATCAAATAATATTTAGGTGTCCATTATGTCTAGTTAAGTCTAGTTCATTGTCACTAAATCCAATTTGTTTTCATAGTTTGCTATCAAATGAATTACTAGAATTATAGGATGTTGTTAAAGATAACTGAAACTATAAATATGTAATATCATTTGATGAATAAATATGCAGAGTGTTTTAAGTGTAACAAATATTTCTCTGCTATTATATTTTTTTCTATTACTTTTGGATTTCATCAATTTCATTTCTTACAAATTTGTTGTGTCGTAGTTGGCTAATTTTGTGATAAAATATCTTCTATTGCTGAATATTGTGCTTTAATAGATGACCCCTACATAGTGGGAAGCAAGGAACTATAGTGAAAATATAAAAATCAAATGAACAATGATATCAATTCATATGAGACAAAATTCGTTAGTTTAAATGCTCTTTTATTGATTAAGATTATATATATTGGCACTACAAGTATTATGTTTTTCTTTTATGTGCTTGAATCTAAGGTGTCTTTGTCCAAGTAGTTTTCTTAGATGAACTACTTTTTAGGTTTGAAAAGCATAGTTCCACAATCTTAGAGTATTATCTTGAGTTTAGAGATTTGTCTTAAGGGGATAAGGTTTAGATGTGTCAACACAGTATGATGAATAAAGATCAATTTCTAAGAGTGGGTATTATCTCCTTCACTTTGGGATTAGTTAAACCTTGGAAAATATGCCTAATGATATTTTGGGTAGGACTTATTATAGATTTTGATGAGAAAAACTAGATTAATTACAACCATACCCAACAAATGCTTGATCGCAAAATTTGTTGCTAGGCCAATGACTTACTATGTGTAGAACCTCTTTTTAAGTTGATAACATTATTGCACATGTGCAAGATGAGTGCATACACAACACAATTCTCCAAAATAATGACATAGTTCACTTAAAATATTTTTGGAGCTATATCACTAAATCGTGAAAGCATGTAGAACTCTAATATGCTTCTAAACTATTGATAAGAATAGATTTTTTTGTTTAGGAACATGATTGATAATCCACCTCCAAGACTAGTGCCTCTTTTACTAGGTGATAGTTTGAGACCGTGAGAAGAATGTAAACAACATGTAAATCACAATTGAAACTAGATGTGTGTATACATAGAGATACTATATCATACAACTAAGCATACTTAATAATCATATCAATTTTACAAAAATCCTCACGAAATAAATGAATGACCACCACAAAAGCTTTGTAATGATTTCAAATATTGTCACATTCATGAAATATTTATTACATTCATGTCAAAGTGGCGAGAGGAAACTCACAACTAGGTTCAAATATTCCCTTCAAGATTTACAAGTTTTCATGGAGACATTCAATTATAGACACAATAAAAACTATTTCTATGATTCACAAAAATGTTTTGTGCAAGTAACAAACTAAACTTGTAGAAATTGAAACCTTAGACAAGTCTTTGACACTTGCAACCATTGGAAGAAATGAAAAGTTATTATTTTTACATCTTGTGTCCTTATATTTATGGCATTCCAATTACATGCATTTTGACAACCTATCATGGGTCACAGGTTATGTGATTATTTTGTTAATGAAGGCATTTATAATGCATTTACAAAACCTCTTGCAATAAAAATGACCTTGGATCTAGTGTTAGGCAACTCGAGGCAACTAAGAATTCCTTCCCATGTTTAGAGTGTAGCTTGGTACTTGTTTATAGACTTGTAATAGCTATGGTTTTATTTATGGTGTTGAGGTTCCTATACCCATTTTTAACTTGTAGTGTCTAAGACATCATTCTTGCGTTTAGAGAGTAGCTTGGTACATGTTGGCCTCCTCTAATGGTTCAATAACTAAGCCCATAAAGCTATAACTTAGAGATTAGATATCTGCACTAAGTAGTTATCTTGCTCATCATGAAGGTTCATTTCATTATCAACCCATGGACGTGAACTTGAAATGGGTCAGCACTGTTTGTGCACCAGGACTTAATTGTAGTCATCCTTATCCTATAACTAGAAAGGAAACAGTACTAAAAGTAAAATGATTGAAATGAATTAGCATAAGTATTGAGCATAAATCAACAACTAAACTGAATTGAAATGAATGCCAGAAACAAAAATCTTAGTAAACAGACAGGAAGTTACTCTGTCTACCTTGGCTGCAGGAACAAACACATAATGAAGTTCCAATGGCTATAGGAACAGACAACTACTAAGACCATAACTAATTATTGAATAGAAAAGTAACCACTAAACTGAATGGATGGAATTCTCACCAAGTGGGCCCCCTTGAATGAGTCTTCCCAAAACTAACTCAAATGCAACAAATTAAAGTATCATTTTATTCATTGAAAACATTGTTACATCATAAAAAAAATGTGACTATATTCCTTGAAACTAAAAATGAAAGTACAATATCAGAATGCCCAACCTCCTGAAGAGGAACGTCTGATCATTATTTATAGAAGGAAAACTTCTAACTAACCCTAACTAATTGGGCAGTCGACTCCAACAAACTAGGAGGACACCATTTATTGAAAGCATGAAAAAGAGGAAGGAGGTTATCCATGCGCTAGATTTAATCAAACCTCAATGAGGATCCAACATAGCAACACCTCCTAAATCTACTCAACTAATATACATGGCCATTTAAAGTTCAATTATAACTTCCACACGAGCGGGAAGTTTCTGACCATTAACCTCTTTAATGTCCATCTCTATTTGAATCCTTTAGCAACTGACCAACTAGCATGAAATTCTTCCACCTTGCAAGCTTCATTTATATCTGCATCTTAATCTAAACTTGCATTATGACATTAGCGTGCACAAGACAATTGTATATCCATAATCACCTTAGAATAACATTCGTTCAATCACATGTAAAATTAATATAGATATATCACATAGCAGGTTAATACCATCAAAAGTTACAGGGATAAGTTCATGTCCAAAGTTCATAAGTTTAGGGAAATATCATAGAAAGTATTAGTAACCAGGTGTTAAAATCCCATAGTAACAATAACAAACATATGATAAATCCTAACAAAAATGAGTCATTATTTAGACTCATCATCTCCCCCCAACCTAATGATCTATTGATCCTCCAACAAAGGGAACTCAATTCCTTTGCCTTACCAAAGCCTTGAAATCACCAATTTATGTTTGCCCATGATCAATCCCTGCAGTTTTTGAATTTGGATCCCAATAGAACCCCTGCTTGCTTTCCAGTCTGCCCCACCTTGGCCTCTCTGCATCTACATCATACTAATAGGTTATGTGGTTTGGTACTGGCCACAATAGAATAAGTGGCTGAAATATTAACGAGAGCCAATAGTGTTGCTTCGTCCTCCCAAGATGTATATACATGATGCTTCGTTTGCAAGCTACACAATAATTTTGCAGGGAATGGGGTTCATCCCGTTTTAACTGATCTGGAAAGTTATTCCATCTCTGTGATAAATATTCCAATATATTCCTTCCTGTAGTGGCAACTACTTGTTCATATTCTAGGTATGCTTCCTCCCTAGAAGGCATGATCCTCCTTTGTACTCTGAATTGTAAAGAAGTATGTGCCATGTGTAGTAGATATCTACAGGATTGCTTGATTCAACTCTTAGAGATAGTGGGTATGGAGTTTTTTTTCTCTGTATATTTTGAATTGTTGCTCCCGGCTGATTTCATTTTGAATCCATGACATTAATTCCCTCAAGTGAACATCCCCAATATATAGAAATGGATTCCATTCATGGTCATTGGGAATAACATAGTTGTGCAAATACAACTCACAGTAAATTCTTAATTTCAGGAGGAGAGAATTGGTAAGCTTGGAAAAATTATTGTGGGGTCTCAATGGAAGAGTTTAGACCAGAAATGACCCTTGACAACTTAAAAGAAAGATGGAACTCCCTTAAATGCAATGCATATACCCTTGGGGGAGTCCTACATTCCATAATTTGTGGTACTAGAGTCATCAAATTGTTTATCTTATCTTTTAATGCAATAATCTTTGCATTCTTCTCCTCAATTTCTTTATTTTTCTTATTGATCTCTTCCTGTAGCCTAAGTTTTTCTCTATACCATTCTTCTTCTCTCTCCTACATTTCTTTCCATAAATCCAGGGCTACTGATGCCCATGAAAAAGTAGGAGGTTTTTTCTTTCCTACTAGGATCTTCCCTTGCACTGATTCTTGATGTTCAACTCACTTTGCAACAACATCGAGTTCTTCCAATCCTATATTTGCCTACCCCTTAGGAGCTTTTTCCTTCTTTCCAGGTTTCCCTCTGAGTCTATGGCTCCTTTTTGGAGGCACACCAATAACAGACTTGGTCAGTTTTGATCCCCTTGGAGGACTTTTGTTTTTCCCAATGGCTGTAGGATGCTCAGTTTCTTTAGTTTTCCTCTTCCTAGGGCTAGGATTTACCTTTTCTGGTTTTTGCTTCTTAGTCTTCCCTTTTATAATTTATGCTTTTCTCATTTTTGCTTCCTCCTTTCGAATAGCAGCCCTAGTGTGAACTGTGGTTTTAGGGGAAACATCGACATTGGGGTCTAAAGATGAACTATCTTCATCTGCATGCTTGGATTTAGAGGAACTAATTTCTACTGCAAGTTTTGCTACAAGAGGGTTTGTGCAAGGAATTGCCCTTGAAGTTGAAGCTCTAGGAGTGAATTTAATGACCCCCTCATCCCCACTAACCCTATGAGTTAGGGGTTGATTTCTAGGACCCACATTTTTTAATTTGAACTTCTTAATGTTAAAAAAATCATCCCATGACATATTGGACACATCTTGCAAATACTTTTCTACCAACAATTTAATCAAACAATGATGGGAAATAGAGTTTTCCCTACCTTTTCTGTGTCTCAACAGCCATGATTGCAAGAAGATTGTACTGGACGTTTGCAACATTCATCCTCCTGCCATGTCTCATGTTATTCAAAAGCTTGAAATGCACAAAATGAAGATAGGATTGGCGACCCTCACAGGTAATGTATTTGATAATATAAACAACAACTTGTTTCCATGTTTCCGACAAAGAAATTCTTTGTGTTCCTTGTTTGTCTATAACAAGTGGAGGATCACTAGGCTCGATGAATTTTTCTCTAGCTGATCTAGCATCCCTAGAAGCAGGGTAGGGTTATCCTTCAGTGGGAAAATCTGACACTTCAACAATCCTTTCTTCGGTGGCTATAAATTTTAATCCTTTCACCATTGCCTCACCATTAAAAATGTTTGTGCAAATTCTAAGGCAATGTCTTTATTGAAGCTATTTGGCTTCAGAAAGTAATCTAGCCAACCACAATTCCTAAATTCAAGCTCATAGAGTGCATCCTGAAGGATTACCTGGTGAACTGTTGGTTCACTTCTGATTAATTGACCTCCCATTGCCTCCACTCACACTTTGGAAAACGCCTCTACAAAGACTTCTTTCCTATAATCCTTCAGCCGAAAACCCAATTTCTCTTCCGCTACCTGCAATTCTCACCAATACTAACACCAATGTCATATGACCTCTCAAGTTTACCTTTTTAGTGGCATTATGATTATGACTAGGGAAGTAAAGAAGACATCAAGGAGGGGTATTATCAAAGAACACGAAAGAAGCTTAATTTCATATTATGCATGCAGAACGTCACTTCAACTACATCATTTCAAATTTACTGCCATGTTGGCGCATGAAATATGACTAATGACATGTATGACACGTAGGTTCACATTTTCCCCCCCAAACTTTAAATAAAAACATGTGTCTGCACAGACTGGAATGGAAGTAGGATATAATAGGGCATACAAACAAGATTTGCTATGTGAAATATCAATATTAAAGTACAGTAATCAAACAAATGCATGTAAGGTAATTAATATACATTAAGTCATTATGCATGTACCTGAAAAGCTGGAATGTCTTTTCCAAAAAGTGTGGAAGGAAGTACCGGTCACCAAAAAAGTACGGTTGAGCTATTAAATGAAGTGATGGTGGAGTGATGTGGAAGAGAGAGAGGGGATGGAGATGAATGGGCAGTTAGTTTTATTGATGGAGAAATTAATTCCCACAAAAAATGGAAATTTTTATTATGGTTGCATGCGTACCTTTGACTAGCCGGAAGGTTGGACACTAGGTTCACTTCCTTTAGCTCCAGGAACTTTAGAGTTTTGGTATTCAATAAATTGTTGCATGAATTCCTATTTTGAGGTAGGTTTATGGTATAGCCTGAGATGATGACCATTGACTAGGAGCTTGAACCTAATAGGATCAATTGTAGTAAGCTAAACAACACCATTGTGGAAGACCTCTGCAATCTCATATGGTCCCAACCACCGAGTTTGAAGTTTTCCTAAGTTGTCTTTATACCTGGAATCATAAAGAAGTGCCTAGTCACTTGGCTGTAATTTCTTTTCTTTAATGTATTTATCATGCCATCTAATTCTCTGGTTCTGCACCATCTCAGTATGGTGGAGAGCTGATTTCCTCATCTCATATAAGGCATTTAATTGCATAACCCTGTCCTTCTACACCTCAGATATATCTATTCCAAGGTCTAGTGTTGTTCTAAGAGTTTTGTGTTCAAACTCTATAAGCATCATTGTTGTTTTTCCATATAATAGTTCAAAGGGAGTAAAACCAGTGGTGGTTTTCCAAGTGGTTCTATAAGCCTAGACAACTTCTTGCAACCTATTTGCTAATATTTTCTGTGGATTGCTACTGTTTTGGTCAGAATAGATTCTTGATAGGGAGAGGGGTTGGAGGAATCAATCTCAGATTCCTGCTCTAGGTCTTGCTTGCAAGACCTTCTTGGTGTTCTTCTTCACCTCCTTGACCTATAGGCCCCTTCACACATTTAGGTGCCCCTGGTTCTCCTGGCCAACCCCACTTCCATCACCATGCAAACAACCAAGCCAATCTTGGTGCTCACGCTACCATTCTCTCCTTAGCCCTTAATCTTCCTAAAGGCTAACTAAAACTCCAAGCTTCACTAACTTGATGCAGGGGTGTGTGATAACTTTCATGGCTTCAAAACCATCTATTTAGGGTTCTTGATCATTCCCCAATCACCAATTCTCCATCGCTCACACCAACCCTCTCCTAGGGTTAGAAAAGGCTACAAGCCTAGAGCCCCAATTAGGCCTCTTAACCCGAGAAAAATGAAATTTACTCCAAAACCTTCCAAATGACCTGGGTTCTTTTCTTGTGGTTTGTGATTCCCATGCCCACACCTTGAAGATTTTTGGGTTAGGAGCCTGTACTGTCCGTACACTGCCCTTACTCAAAAATGGTAAAAAACTAGGGTTTACAAGCCTTTTCCAGGCTGCTTCTAGACTGTTAGAGTTTTCTCACACCAAAATGGATTGATGAAGCCTCCTCCTGACCACCAGGCCTTGCCAATACCCTCAACTAAATTCGCCAAAAGGAATTTTTCCAAAATCTTAGCACCCCTGCAAGTTATGTGCCTTGCACTCCTTGTCTTCCCTAGCCGGACTCTACCTGGCTCGCCTAGGGAAAGACATTGCTAGTCGCTCCTGCACACACACAAGCCCTAGAATCTACCATATGTACAAGCATGGTGTCTAGGAACTGTTCCCAAGGGTTCGTATAGTTTGTACGGTGGGACAGTGCTCTAGCACCCCATTTCCTAAAACCTGTCTGATTCATACCGCAATAGGGTAAAATGAAACTATTTACAAAAAGTGCTTACAAATTGAACAAAGAATCTATTTAATGTTATACAGTGCTTGTAAACTACCAACACTACATTCCACAACCAAAAGAGTAGCAGGTTTAATCCATTAAAGCACCATTTAGTTGCAAAAGTCAGAAATTGCCTCACAGAACGTTGTTTCTTTCAATGTCACAAAATGTCACTACAATATCAGTGCCTCCAACCCTGCTCCATGGTCGAAGCTTCCCTTAAATAAGGCTCCTCAATTAGTTATCTTCTTTTGGTCAGACTTCTTCATGACCTAATGGAAAAAATATAAAATCCACTGTGTTTTTCAACCTTTGGCAACTTTAGAAAACTCGGCAAAATGAGCTTCTAACATTATTTAACTCTTGACAACTTCTTTCCTAAAGATCAAAAACACCTCTAAGCTAACTACTCAATGTTCAACATGACCTTTATGTAAACAAAATAAAATTACCCTTCTAGATTTCCTATTGACCTATTGAACTGCTTGTTGTTCCTTGTTGTTCCTTAGGTGCTCCTACACCAATTCTATTTCCCTATTTGTTACCTCAGACTAGCCATTGGCTTGAGGGTGATAGGGTGTAAATTTTCTATGCCTAACATTATACTCATTCACCAATGTTGTGAAAATAGTGGATGTGAACTAAGCCCCTTGATCTGTGACTATTTCTCTAGGAACTTCGTAGCGTGTGGAGATTTCTTCATAGAGGAATTCTACAACTTTATTGTCCCTAACATGTTTCATGGTTTTGACCTCAACCCATTTAGTCACATAATCAGTACAAACCAAGATGTAAGATTTTCCATTTGATGGTGGATCAATTGGGCCTACAAAATCAAGTCCCAATTTATCAAATGGTGTGATAAATACTTGAGGGTATAGAGGCATCTCATCTGATTTAGTCCATCGGCCCATCCTTTGACACCTATCACACTTACTAGTGTACTTTCCTACATCCTTATGAAGTGTAGGCCAATAATACCCTGTATTGAGAATATTCATGATTGTTCTCTTAGCTACAAAGTGTCCCCCACAGGGTTCATTATGACATGCATGTAGTATATCATAAGTTTCATCCTCTCTTATACATCTTCTCATCACATGATCTAGTCTAGTATAGAATAAACAACCTGCTATCCATGATAATGGAAAAGTTTTTTCAATAAGAACTCTTCACTCATTTGGAGAGAAATGAGGGGGAACTCTTCTTGTGACCAAATATTTGGCTATATCTGCATACCAAGGTGTGTGCACACTAAAGGAGAACAAATGTTCATCAAGAAAGGAGTCATCAATGACTTGAGTGTCCTTTGATGTGGTCAATCTAGAGAGAAAATATGCCACAACACTTGCCTTACCTGGCTTGTCTATAATGCTAACCTTCCTGTAATCGATGGCTTCTTCATAAGGTATTTTATGGCTGCATGGTCTATATGGAAAAAGATCTAGTATCCTATGATATAATGCCTGAACTTGTTGAGAGCATAAATGACTGCCAACATCTCCTTCTTTGTCACTGTGTAGTTAAACTCAGGCCCTTGTAGGTTCTTACTGACAAAGTAGATTGCATTCTCTATTACTCCCTCTTTTTGTCCTAAGACAACCCCTATAGCATAATCAGATGCATCTATGTGAATATGGAAAGGAAGTCCCAAATTAGGGCCTTTGAGCACAAGAGCATGGGTTAATGTTGTTTTTAAATTAGAGAATGCTTTATCACAATACTCTTTCCATTGGAACTCAACATCTTTAGTTAAGAGATTATAAAGTGGTGTTGCCATCTTACTGAAATATTTTATGAAGCGCCTATAGTATCCTACATGTCCTAGGAAACTTCTAACGTCTTTTTGCTTAATGGGAATAGAAAGATTGGTAATTACCTCAATTTTGGCTGGGTCCACTTGAATTCCTTTCTGAGAGATATAATGGCCAAGGACCACTCCTTCCTGCATCATCATAAAGCATTTATCATTGTTCAAGGATAGATTATGGTCCTCACATCTTTGCAAAACCCTCCTTAGGTTTTCTAATGCTTCTACAAAATTAGTACCATAAGTAGTGAAATCATCCATGTCGATCTCCATACAATCATGTGAAATATCTGAGAATATACTAATAGTTGCTCTTTGGGAGGTTGCAGGTGCATTGCATAGACCAAATGGGAGTACAAAATAGGCATAAGTCCCCCAAGGACAGGTGAAAGTTGACTTCTCTTGATCTTCAGGTGCAATCTATATCTGATTATAACCACTGAATCCATCTAGGAAGGAAAAATACTACTTACCTACAAGTGAATCCAATACTTGGTCTATAAAAGGAAGGGGAAAGTGATCCTTTTTGGTGGTAGAGTTTAGTTCTCTATAGTCAACACAAACTCTCCATTTACCTCCCTTTTTAGGTACAATTACCAAAGGGGACACCCATTGGCTATCTAAGATAGGGTAGATAAATACTGCATCCAATAACTTTTGTAGTTCTCCTTTCATAATCTCTCTCAATGCACGATTGATTCTCCTTTGTGGTTTCCTTATTGGTGTGCAATCATCTCTAATGTAGATATTATGAGTACAAAGTTTGGGATCTAATCCTTTCATGTCATGGTAATCCCATGCAAATGCATGATGATGCAACTTTAACAGGTTTTTCAAGGACAACTGCTGCTCTTGACTCAATTTGTTATTAATATTCAAATGTTTCCCCTTTGAAACTTGTACTTGTGTGATCAACTCAATCATGGTTGTTTCACCGATGCTTGGAATTTTTGATTCATGCGGTAACAATGTATGAAGCATATATGTTGTTGTAGGAAACTCAGGTGAAAGAGAAGCTAGCAGAAGTATCTACAATGGACATGCAGAACTAGATTCATGAGGGGGTAGTTCTTCATGCATTTCACAATGGTTCTGAATTATATGGTATAAGATTTCATCTTCTTCCTAAAGCTGCATACAAGGACTTCTACCTATCATCATGAGTTGTGTCACTGAATTGACCTCCTCAGCGTCTTCTCCAACATGTGGCCAAATGGGGTTGTCCATATCATGGGATGGTTGAGCAGGAGGATAAAAGGAAAATATTTTTAGTGCTTCTCCCATCAGAAATAGTCATGTCCCCTGACCAACATCCAATGTAAGCATCTATTGTAGCTAACCGCGACCTTCCCAGAATAATGAGATACCCTCCTAATGTAGCTTTAGGGGAAAGGATCATGAAGTCTATTGGATATGCCCACAAGTCTAGAGCAACAACAAGGTCTTCTATACCATCTGGTTTGACAGTGGAAGTGTTAGCAAGTTGCAAGACAATAGGAGTAGGTCTCAGATTCATAACATTCAGTTGCTGCAGGATATCCTTAGTCATCACATTGATAGTTGCTCCCAAGTCTATTAGATAATTCTTTACTTGGATTCCATTTATAATGACTCCAACTACAGGATTACCTGGGTCAGTATATTTAGGAACAATTACTTCCCAAGCATAATATCTACCAACTGCCCCACCACATGAACGGTGGTGGGGTCCTTCTTTTTCCTTCCTGTATTTTTGAGACATGCTTCCTTAATTGTCTTACTGTACATGGGTACATCTTTTATGGCCTGGAAAAAAGGTATTTTGACACATAGATGTTTCAACTGATCCATAATATCAAAGGTTGTTTCTTCCTTTTCTTCCTTTTGTTTAACAACTTCTAACCTTTGAGGAATGGTGGGTCTGGATCCGACTGTCGAACTAGTTCAAGATTCTTGGGAACACTTGACTGAGTAGGGATGTTAGATAAATTTTGAAGCTCCTCTTCTTTCACAAGAAGCTCTATTATAATAGGAGTGGGAGGAGATGACAAAGTGGCTCTTGAATGTAGATGAATATCACTCACACTCACATCATATGCAAGAAATTGGTTGGGATTTGCAGAGTAAACAGACTGTTGTCATGGTTTGTTATTTGGGTTAGGTGTGGGTTGAGCTATTAAATGAGTAGGTATAGGTGTGCTAGAGTTTGAGTTAGGAGGAGGAGGCATTATGGCAGGCTGTGGAGGCGGTTGCATGTAACTAGTTGCCTAGTTTGGCCATTGTTGTGCTCCCCTCCATTCGGATGTTTGTTGCCAGTTTCCTGGAGGTTGTTGCCAATTCCCCTAGAATTGTTTCCACTGAGGTGGAGAGTTTTGGTAGTTGGGCCAAGTATTTGGAGGATTGTTCCAAGGCTGAGCTGGATAGCCTCCAAAGTTTGATGGGTATGAGGTTTTCCATTGATTCCCAGATGCATAAGAATTTAAATAAGGTCCACTAAAAGATAATGGATCTGATGGCATACCTTGTCTTGGAGCCCATGGCCTTCTTTGTGCAATGTAGAAAACCTAATCATCATCACCTTGAATTGGCCTGAATTATGGTGGAATTTGCTTGTTCTCAATGTTGGCTACCATTTTACATCTTCAGCCCTTCTTCTTTTTCTTGCAATGAGGACAATATTTTGCCAATATTGCCTCTTCCTCCTCATGTTTCTTCTTTGCTTGAAGTGTATCTAGCTGAGTGGCCATATTGTTTATGATATCCTGCTTGAAATCTGCTAGCAAATGAGTGTTTTCTATCCTTGAAACTCCATTAGTGGAGGATTTACCCCTAGAAGATTGGTAACCTCTTCCTTTCTTTATAGTTGCCCTAGAGTAATTCTGACATATCTTCTTAATATCATCCCAAGGAACTTGGGTGATATCTCCTACTCCTATCAAGTCCAAAGCATCAGTACAATTTTCATTGATCCCTCTAAGGAAGAGAAAAAATTTAGACTCTTCATTGAGTGCATGATGTGGGGATTTCTGCAGACAAAATAGGAACCTTGAAATATAGTCCTCCAAATTTTCACCCTCCTTCTGCTGCATCTTGAAGATATCATCTCCTCTCATGTCACTGCCTCTACATTATTCTTTATACTTCTCAAGAAAATTTGTTTTCATATCATCCCAAGTCTCTACAATATTCCTACCTAAGCCCATAAACCATCTTAATGCAGTTTCCTTCAAGGTAGTAGGAAAAAATTTAAGCCTATGAGCATCAGTAGCGTAATCATAGCTTCTGTAGAGGATATCAAATTCAAACAAGAAAGTGTCAGGGTCCTTTGTTACAAGCCTATAGAATTTAGGAAGAACTGAAGCAGGGATGTTCTTGAGGTTATCAACTTCATTCTTAGTGAGTGATAGGGAATGGAAAAGATGGTTGGTTAGGTCTATTTTGGTTTTGGCTAGCCATAATTGCTTGATGGATTGTCAAAGCAAATGGATTCTCAATCAGGTTTTGGGCAACTTGCTCTTAAGAGGAAGTTTCAAAACTGGTCAAATTGGGAAATGCATAAGCGAAAGGATTTGCCTCTTCTTCTTTGTCTCTTGGAAAATTTTGAAACTCAACTAGCTGGTTATTAGGATTAAGGTCATCAGGAAGGAATCTCCCTAGATCATATCTTCTCCCACCCCTATGCATGTGGTATTAACTTAGTATCAACCAATTCACACAAAGAATTGGTGAAAGAATAGCGGATCATTACTTTATTCGAATGAAGGGTATGCTAAAAACAAACTTCAAATATACTAAAAATAAGAAAGAAATTGGAAATGACTCCAAAGAACTTCCTATTTTAACACCATCCCTGACAACAATGCCAAAAAATGTTGGCCTCCTCTAATGGTTCAATAACTAAGCCCTTAAAGCTATAACTTAGAGATTAGATATCTACACTACATAGTTATCATTCTCATCATGAAGGTTCATTTCATTATCAACCTAGGGATGTGAACTTGAAATGGGTCAACACTGTTTGTGCACTAGGACTCAATTGTAGTCATCATTATCCTATAACTAGAAAGGAAACAATACATAAAGTAAAATGCTTGAAAGGAATTAGCATAAGTAATGAGCATAAATCAACAACTAAACTTAATTGAAATGAATGAAAAAAAAAGAAATCTCAGCAAACAGACATGAAGTTACTCTGTCTTCCTTGGCTGTAGGAATAGACATAGAACAAATTTCTAATGGTTGTAGGAAGAGACAACTGCTAAGAATGTAACTAATTACTGAAAAGAAAAGTAACTACTAAACTGAATGGATGGAATTGTCACCAAGTGGGCCCCCTTGAATGAGTCTTCCCAAAACTAACTCAAATGCAGCAAATTAAAGTATCATTTTATTCATTGAAAACATTGTTACATCATAACAACAACGTGACTGTATTCCTTGAAACTAAAAATGAAAGTACAATATTAGAACATCCAACCTCCTAAAGAGGAACGTCTGATCATTATTTATAGAAGGAAAGCTTCTAACTAACCCTAACTAACTGGGCAGTCGACTCCAAAAGACTAGGAGGACGCCATTTATTGAAAGCATGAAAGAGAAGGAGGAGGTTATGCATGCGCTAGATTTAGTCAAACCAATCTTGCCTCAATGAGGATCCAGCATAGCAACACCTCCAAAATCTACTCAACTAATAGACATGGCCATTTAAAGTTCAGTTATAACTTCCACACAAGCGAGAAGTTTCTGACCATTGACCTCTTTAATGTCCATCTCTATTTGACTCCTTTAGCAACCGGCTAGCTAGCATGAACTTCTTCCACCTTGCAAGCTTCATTTATATCTACATCTTAATATGAACCTACATTATGACATTAGCGTGTACAAGACAATTGTATATCCATAATCACCTTAGAATAACATTAATTCAATCACATGTAAAATTAATATAGATATATCACATAGAAAGTTGATACCATCAAAAGTTATAGGGATAAGTTCATGTCCAAAGTTCGTAAGTTTAGGGAAATATCATAGAAAGAATTAGTAACCAAGTGCTAAAATCCCATAGTCACAATAACAAACATATAATAAATCCTAACAAAAATGAGTCATTATTTGGACTCATCAGTACCTATTTATAAAATGGTAGTACCTAGGGTTTTATTTATGGCATTGAGGTGGCCATACCCATTTTTAGCTTTTTAACATGGACTTGTGTGTGGATTCATGCCATTGATGGCCTCATTGTTGTTTTGGTAGGATTTGAGGGAGCGTGCATGTCCATCATTATCGATTTTGATAATTAATTGTTCCTTGAGAAGTGCAGGGGGTAGGTGAAACAATGCACATGAGAATTGGGGATCCACAAAAACTCATGCATAAGCAATGCACAAAAGTAAAAATTATTTTGTAGGCTTGACAATCAATTTCTTAGGAAATTATGTGTTGGGATGACAAATGAGATTAGTAGTTAAGGGAAAAAACATGCTAGGCGAATGAGGAAGAGGAAGTAGCACAATTGAGAGTAGGAGTAAAGAGAAATGGATGCCAAATACCATGGGAAGACGTGTGAAGGGGGATGGAAAATCCTAGGGCCACAAGGAGAATATATGAATGAAATGGTGGAAATCAAGGAGGTTGCATACCTGATGCATAGGAGACAAAAGGAAAGATGAACTTGTTGAGATTTATGGTTCAAATTTGTATAGTGTCGTATCCCTTTGAGAAAAAATGATAGAAAAAATTCTAGGAGCTTGATGAGGGGTGAGAATCAATGATTGAGGATCTAGGGAATGAAATACCCCAATATTGGGAAGAAAAGCAAAAGGAAGAGGTATCATGGAAAGAATAAACTTGTGAACGTAAAATGAAGGGAAAATTTGAGGTTGGGAAAGTGGATGAAATGAAGGGGGAACAAGTGATTGAGCACTTCAGTAAGGAAACACTTGTTATCCCAAAAGTTTGAAATACACAAAGGACTTAGAAGAACCAACAAGGAAAAGTTTGAAAGCTTATTTTGAACCAAAAATTAAGTCACAAAGCCTCATACTCTCTTTTTTGCAGCTTGGGCACGTAATTGAATTATGGCATGAGGAAAAGCACAACACAAGGTATAAAATTGCCCTAGGAGGGAACTATAGGAGATGTTTGATTGGATATCAATGATGTCTAAATAAGGCTAAGGCAACACACAAGTAAAAGACTAATAGAATTTTGTATTGTTTGAAAGTGTTCCACTATAGGCTCTAGTTGGACTTGTGTTCCTCTTGCAAGAACAACAAGAATTTAGATAGTATCTTTGGAAATGTCCAAGTGTACAATAGGAGCAACACAAAACTATCCACAAAAGGGAGCAAAAGGAAGAACCCGAGACAAATACACTTCACTATTATCAATAAGGATTATAGTTAAACAATGAAAACACACACACACACACTAGAATGGAAGGAATATGTGCAATAAAAAATACTTCACCACTCATGAGAAGTAATGCTTAAGATGTTGGACATAGATTGGTAGCTCCATGAGATCTCCATCCAAACTTTTGAGTTGGTATATTCTTTGACCACATTCATTTGCAACTTCATATGACCCAAGTCACAAAGGATCTCATATTTATCTTTGTCCTCTAATCTAGCATTCCACATGAGGATCGTGTCTCCTATATGAAAATCCTTTTGAATTGCTCTCTTTCCAAACAAATGTTTCATCTTCTACTGCTATGATATAGTTCTATCATGTGTAACTCTTCTACTTTCATTTAGCTCTATTATCTCATGCACTCTTAAGGAGATATCATTAGTTTCTTCCCCTTTAGCTTCCTACATCAATTTATATATCAACAACTTCAAGTAGATTGACATATTAGCTTCTATACCATAAACTAACTCAAATGGGTTACTTCCAATAACTCTTTTATATGTCATCATGTCTTCCCACATCACATACTTCATTTAGCCATCACACCTCTTCTTATTCATATCTAATGTCCTTTTAATGATTTTCATGAGGTCTTTTTTACTAGACTCAACTTATCCATTAACTTGGGGATGGTAGGGAGATGAGTGAATTAGGTTGATTCCATATTTAGAACTTAAATATAAAATTTCATGGGATCTAAAACACATCACATTATTAGCAATAATCCTTGTAGGCACACTAAATCTATTCATCACATTGTTTAGCAAGAAATCAACTACCATCTTAGATGTAGCACTAAAAGTGGGGACTACATCAACCCACTTGGTAAAGTAATCATTTATCACAAGTATCCAATTGTACTTATTGCTTGATCTCTCCATGATTTCCACTATGAAATTGACTCCCTAGTTTTGGAATAAAGCTTCAATCATCACAGAGAAAAGGGGAAGGGCACCTATAAAATTTATTTTACCAATGAATCTTAGGAAGAAATCACACTTCTCCATTGTCTTGACCATATCCTAAAATAATGTTGGCCACTATTATCCTACTCTAAGAACCTTATGTGTAGTGGTATTTTCCTTAAAATGACCACTGCAAATCCCTTCATGACATTCATTCATTTTATAGTGGATTTCTCTTTGTCAATGAATTTAAGTATCCCATCATGGCTTCTTTGTATCAACTCATTTTAAATCATTACATACTTTTGGGTTGAAAAATTTAGTGTTTTCTACTAGTTTTCATTCATTATAGGAGAGAAATTCATGTATTCTAATCAAAACACCACCTATTTATCCCAGGGTTTTTTTCAAAGGACAAGAAGCAACTTTTAAATCAACACTTAAATGTACCTCTGCTACATCCAGGTTTTCTTTTTCCATAAGCCTGGTCAGGCCTTGTCCTCAAACCAATTTTGTTGTTTGCACCTCCATATTATATTAATCACTCTATACCTTTTTCTATGGGCCTCTTAATGAGTGAAGATTTCCTTCATAGTTGTTTATAGAACATAAATAATGATCTTTGTGCTTATAAGATATGAAATTCTTAATAGTTAACAAGGGAATATGCAAGTCTTTCCATAATAGAATACTTAAAATTTTCATATTGTAAGGACTTGCTAAGAAATTATATGGATTTCTAGTATCCACAAAAGAAAATTTTTAGCCATAATAAACTATTTCCACATAACCCTAAGAGACAAAATTTTACAAAAAATAGATAAACATACCATTAAGATGATATTAGATTTACCCTATGAAAATTTCCAAAGGGAAAAATCTAACCTCCAAAAACACTCAAACACTCAATATATTATCTCATGAAAAAATAAAATAATACATTTGTAGAGTGTCCATGTAAGGCTTCTAAAACATTAAGCTCCCTAATTTTACTTCATGTGAACAAGAAAATGAAAATCATGTAACCACACATCCTAATACATTCTTCCTATCTTCACATATGCAATCTACAAGAGATGCTCAATCCAATCTCAAGCAACACACCAAAAATTAAACAAGCTAACTTCAACAGCTACTTATGTTCTTGTTTTTTATAAAAACAAGATTGGACTAAACCACCAAGTGGTATTACATAAACCTCATGCCTCTAAACCATGAGATTACAAAACCATGTCCTCATTTGTTTTTTGGTACTAAGTTCTTCCAATATTTAATATTTTCCTAATGTGCAACCCACATTAAATACCTATCCTAATGTTACATACAACATACAAAGTGTCTCCAAGAATATCTAACCCATGTGATGTACAAATCCATAGATTTCCTAAGTATACCACAAATAGATATTAATTTACATTATAAGCATTATATAAGGTGTTTAACACATGTTTCCCAACATTATCCTTTTTTTATATATTGCTTAAGGGGTCAAAAGTAAACTCGAGCATCAAGGGAACAATCCCTATATCCAACATTTACCATCATAACATCCAAGTGCTCCATCAAAATACCTACAACAATAACCAAGGTGACCACCATCTCAAACATGAACACTCTCATCTACTATGATGCCAATGCACAAAAGATAATATTCAATCAAAAAAAGATGGGCCACACTAAAATATCACATAAAAACATGAAGTATGTTTCAAATTGATATTCAAACACAAAAACATAAGCCAATGGTAACACATAGGCCTAAGTAGTTGCCAAGAATTAATCACCATAGTTGGAATAGTGTCATGAACAAATTTTACACATGGACATGAAACACAAAATAACAATTTTTTTCACAAAAAACATTAACCAAAACATCTACCATGCTCAACATTGTAGAGTAACAAGCACACTTATTGGCATTGCTTGTGCAATATCATCATAGGCATGTCACCTGAAAGTGGGGGAAGGAAAAAATAATGCAAGTGGGTGTTGTGAAACCCATTCAAATGACTAGCTCTTCGATTCTTTCATACTTCTTGATCATTCACACACTTGGGATGACTTTATTCACTCTTTTGACAACATTTTGCAGGCTCTACCACCTCCATTGAAGCTGGAACTAGGTATTTTGTTGGTTCAATCTCTTTGTTTTTTCGACAATGTCGGTATTTGATAGCTTGCGAGCTCACTCCTCCCATTTTCCTTGAGTGCATGTGGTTGAAGGTGACATCACTCCATTTTCCATTCCTCTTGCATTATCATTTAATATCACAACATATGTTTGTTCAATGTATTTCTTGGTATTGCTATTTCAATATCTTTCTTTATCACATTTCTCCTCTTCTTGCTATATTGGTTGTCTTCGGAGGTGGAAACACCAAAGCGGGGGATTGAATACGACAGTCCTCTATACACAACCCCAATATTTTCTCATTTTTGTGTGTGTAGGTTGTTCATCGAGTGAAGACCCTAAAGATATCAACTTGTGGGTAGGAAGGTGTGCTTTCAACACGCTCCTTTATCATTTCACAATTAGATTAGTCATAGTACTTCTCTTGATCATTTTGTTATTTAGTTTCTTTCTATTTCTCCTATTGCATCAAACTATATTCATTAGGTTTTTAGTAGGATTTTCCTGGTTTTCGACTGTACTTTACGCTTTATGTCTGTACGCACGCCAGTGCCCCCATTGAGATGCCAACGTGTCGCATTTTCATTCATGTCCCACACTGTAGTCCTCCGACAGTGAGTTTCCTAATTTATAATTTGGACTCTAGAAACTTTCTCACGTGACTTCTTGAAACATTCAGGCTTGCTAAAGGACAACAACTTGGTTGTTCTTCCTTTCAACCTTTAAACCTCCAAACTCTCCTATAACAATTTCGTTAGCTTGAGGTAGATCAAGGAAACCTATTGTTCTAGACCTTCATGTGACCCAGGGTCCTGAGTAGTTGGTCTCTCTCCTCTACAACTTCCAACAACAAATGCAAGCATGAGAGTGAATTCCATACAAGTTTGTCAATAAAATCACATTCTTGGTTGATAAGGATTACACATGCATGGAAGTGGTAGAACCAAGAAAAACTTGGGTCCCGAAGCTACCATATGACATCTCACAAAAAGAGGTAGATGCATATGCAACAAACATCCCTAGAAAATGAAAGGATCCCAATGTAGAGAGGTTTGGAACCTATAAAGAAATAATGGAACAAATTCATAAGAAGAACTCCTAGGAGAAATTTGAAAAGAATTAGGAACAACTCCAAAAGTAGTGGGGTATCCCACCAAAGGAGTCCACCCAACCTTCATCCTCCACACAAGCTTCAGTAGCACATACACCTACCACAAGAAGGTCTAGGAGGTTGCACAAATCTACCAATACCCAATTTAAGGGTCCAACATCTTCTTCATAGATGGTAACCACACCAAATGTACAAGAGATCTCAAAAACCCTATTAAAAATGAGTGTGGAGAAGAAGGCCCACAAATCAAGGCTGAAACAAGTGGTGAAAAGGAAAATCATCACTTTTGTAAAGGATGAGGACGAAGAAGAAGTAGAAGAGGTCCAGAAACTTTTGTAGAAGAAGAAGGAACATATGGTGCAAATTCAACAACCAGAGGTAGCAGAGTAACCAGAACCTCCCATAGATATGATGGTGACTACCAATGCTATCATCTGTCATGGTATGCTTTCACAAGTCTTATCCATGTATGAGGATTAAAAAATTGACAATAAGGATAGGATAATCCAGAGCCTAATATTGTACATAATAAATTTTGATAAAAGTTTGGAGGAAGTGATAAAAGACTTTTCACAACCTAGTGTGGCCGCAATTCATGAAAGAAGGGAGAAATCCCTCAAAGAAGAAGAAAAAATAAGGGAAAAAGCTATCACAGAGGTAGGTTCTGATCTTACCATAGATTAGAAGGAGAAACTTACAAGAGATTAATCACAGGAGCTCCACACTAAGAAGATAGTATATACCCTAATGGGGGGACAACAAGAAGAAATTGCTAAGTTACAAGAGGAAACCATAGAAGTCACAAAGAAACTCTTGGATTCCATCCTAGAATAAAAATATAAGAAACAATCATCATCTTATCCAACACAAAGTCTACCACACATACATGAGGAGGAGGAGTTCAACAACATGAGGTAGAGGAGAGAACTACATCAGTGTCACCGATCCAATCTATCAAGGATTTCTTGGCACAACATAAACAAGTACAACCAACACTCACTCCTCAACTCATACAACTTCTAGTGATGGGCTCACAAGTTAATATAGAAAAAATATCCCCATTACAAAAGCTACAATTGGGAGACATTTTCCACACCAACACTAGGGAAGAGATTCTACAACAACATGTGGATAATGCAAAGCAATTGGAAGTAGTCCAGACTTTGTAGAGATCCCTTCCGTAGATGCAAAGGGACACTTCCCTTCCACTACCATAGAAACTCAAACAACTAATGGATGGTCTCCAAGCAAACTTGAAGGCACAAAAGGATAAAATAAGATAAGAGGCCTAACAAGAGATATTAAAAAAGAACATAGAAGAGGCTACAAAAATATTTGTAGTAGCCCACTTAGAGATGGAAAAGCAAATAAATAATATGGAGAGCAACATATCAGAGGATAATGTCCTCTATCAATTTTGTCTTCAATGGCCTACCCTTACAAAGGAACTCAAATATTAGATATCATAGTTAGAGGGACATATAGGACAAGCTACACAATCATATGATCCATTAAAAGATATGGATGGAGCAATAAGGGCCCGACTAGAGAACACACACACTCAGTTGCGGTAGCTACAAGACTAGGGGGAGAGCATAAATATGCAAGTAAAACAACTCAAAGAAATAGTTAGCATCAAAATTACACATTTATGTGAGGTACTAGGAGAGTTTAGAGTTGTCGCACAACAAATCCAGATCCCTAAGACTCTTGCAGAAGTAGAAACCACTCTTATCAACACACAAGGATACACAAAAGTGCCTCAACAAGTAAAGAAGTAATTGGATACAACACTGGTATAGTATCTATAAACACATTCTCCTAGGTAATTGACCAACATGTCTTGAGGACAAGACATAATTTTAAAATGGGGGATGGTATTGGTAGGGTATAGGGCATAGAGAAAAACCTATCACAATCCACTGCAAATCATGTGTGGAGCATCAACCCGACAAGGGAGATAGGTTAAGGGGTGCTCTATAAGGGTCACGTCTCTATAAGAGACTAGGCATTGATATATGAATGTAGTAGATAACATAATAGAAAGATATCGTAGGAATAGATAGAGAAAGAACTATAATGAAAAGCAGAAACTAAGACCTACTTATGTAATGATTATCTGAATATATATATGAAGTTATAAGGTTTCTATGGATATATGTGTTATCAATGATTACTATTTATGGTTAAGTAGTATTCGAGTTACTATTAGATAGAGTTCCTTACTGCACTTACTCATTTCTACCACTGTACCCTCTAGGGTATAAACGTAAGGGACACTAGGGTATAAATATTCAGACTGTAATTCCCCATTTCCTCTTGCTAACAATATTTATCTTATTAATAAATATTTGGCCAAAGTAATGCAAAATTATTTCTTACATTGTCAATTCATAGTGTCTAATGTTACAAATTAGTTAGAGATGTCATACTTAGCTAGAGGGTATCTAGAGTTGTATGTCATTTTTTTTGTATTTAGTACACAACACTAATTCTCAAATGACATGATGGTCTTGGATTTTCCTCAAATCTACGACTCTTGTGAAGGGTAGGGCCATTTCCAAAAGGAAGGTGTGTAGGGTTCGAGGAAAAGAACTCAAGTGATGCTCTCCCTCTTGCACTTGAGATTTCAAAGACTTGGTTTATTAGAGACACTACATTTGATTTCACATGGAATTGCATTTTTACTTATAGCATATTGTATTTCATTTCATTGATATGACGTTAGAAAAATGTTGTATTCTCCTATTCTTGAAAATGTGTAATTCTTGATGAAAAGCTATTTACTCTCAATATAATAGAATGTTACTATACATTATTGTGACTGATGGATTAGTATGGGCCGATTACGTTTGATCCATGAAGAATCGAAGCATAATTAAATCACTAACATCAATCTCAATAGGATCAATCAAATGCAAATTAAACCAAGCATCCATTAAAACTAAGCATACTAAACTACGAAAGCTTCAAAACACCTACTCTAATCCATTTGAAACTTATCCTATTGGGGGAGTGGTGTTGAGTTGATATGAAACGGTGACCCTTTCCCAATCCTAGGGATAATAAGCTTGTTTCAATCAGTTTTATTGAAAAAAAACTGATGAAACCATTGTGAGATATGTGTGAAAACATGATTTAAAGTTAGATTAACATGATGCAAGTTATTTTAACATGATTTATGCTAAAATGATTAAGATGCGCAAATGCAAAGCTAATCTAAATGGATTCTAAGCTAAAAGATTCAAAACCCTAATTAATAAACAAGCTAAATGTATGCATCTATGTTACCATGGAAGCCATTAATGGAAGCTAAGCTATTATGCAAATAATTTAAACTAAAAAAGATGCTAAATATGTGCTAAATATGAGTGTGAGTGTGAGTGATTTCAACAACATGAGTTTGCTCTGAAAAAGATGGATCTATTTGTCTCCAAATAGTGACCTATTTATAGGAAAGCAAATGAGAAATGAAGGGTTAAGATTGAAAAAGATAATCAACAGTCAAGGATGAAAGATGTTGGAGGCATGGATCATGGTCTCTCATCAATGGATGAGAATCAATGATGAGATTTAATCAATGGTTCACCTTTGTCCAAATAAACGCACTTTCAACTTGCCCATGAGGTCACAAGTTAACTTGCTCAAGAAGTCAAGTAAGTTTCTTGAAAAAAAGGAACATTCCCCTTTTTCAAATGAGTGAGGAAAGAGAATATTCTTTGTAATATTCTCATGGGTGAGGAAAATAGATAATTTAGCAATTAAAACAAAGTTTTAATGTGCAAAAAGGTAAGGAATATTCCTTTTGGAGGAATGTGCAAAGGAGGAATATTCCCTTGCAAGTGGGGGGAATTAGATTAATTAGTAATTGCTAATTAAACAAAGGTTTAATCATGCAATTAGGGGAATTAGATGATTTTCATTAAACAAAATGATTTAATGAAAGGGGGAAGGTGAAATGACATTAAATTTAAATAACTTAGGGTTATTTTAATTAAATAAGAAGATTCAGGGATTACACAATTGAATAACTTGATGTATTTAATTTAATGGGACGAAATGTTAGCATGAAAGGGGGTGAATTAACCCAATTAGATCGATTAGGTTAACATATGCAAATGATGCAATTAATTAAATAGCTAGGCTAATTCAATCAATTAAGCAAAAAGAGGATGGGTTTTAGGAGGAAATGATGTTAGTATACCTGATTCGCATGCATGGTATCATTCATGAATTTTTTTCAATGTCTACAATTATAATAAATTTAACAATGATCTTATCTTATAAAAAAGAATGTGAATTCTGAATGAATAATAAATTGGTATATTATAAATGATTAAATATTTTATCTTATGTTGCTATGTATTTTAAATACTTTTGTATTAATTGTTTAAAAAATATGTGTTTTTCTAGTTAATGAACTAGTAGGTTTGTTACACTTTTAATCCATGATTGTTAATTAATCATATGCAATTAAATTATCCTAGTTACACTAGAATGATATCACATTCTAGTCGAGTATTCATTACATACCAATCATTACTAATTACTAGTGAATAAAAGCACACAAATTAACATAAGGGTCATATCATTTTATAATCCTAAATTCACATGGTAATTGGATCAAGCATACATCACATATACACAGGGTGACTAGCCCAAGCATATATCACATGTTCACATAAAGAACAATCAACAACATGGAAGTGGATGCAACCTATTGTATACATCATCTCATTACCCAGTTTACTAACATGTACACCTACAAGTAGATCTCACCCAAAAAGTGAATGTTAGTGCATCCCATAATACACTATGGGTCCCATCCTTTTTCAATCCACTACCATCTATGAAAAACTCAATCAACCTATACTACTTGAATTCATCACTAGCAAGGGCATCAATAATAATGTGAACAAAAATTGAGGCCATTTACACAAGTACACAATGAGTGACTAACATATACATAGTGTGTGAATTACACCTACATTTTTAGTACATCCTAGCTAGAAAAGGAATGTTGGTGCATTATGTACTACACCATGGGTCTCATCCCTTTCCCAATATTTTGCACCAACCATGATGGTGGAAAAAATTCCATACTATTATTGATCATAACGCAAGGTGTAAGTGTAACAAACACATCAAATACAACCATTAACAATATTCCCAGATCCCACCAAACCATTGATTTTAGTGGATTTTGATGCCTATTGCCCCTAGGCCACTAACCAGTCTATCCATTCAAGAAGGAGGAGAATCTAACATATACCACCTAGTGAATTTGATGATATTTCCAACTAATCCCTTCACTATATGGGTAGAAACTAGCACCAATCACCTCTATTCTATAGGTGATTGCCTACTAACCCCCCTAATACTATGCTTATCTCTAGTTTCCATTACCTACGTGATAGGGGTAACAACCAACTCAACTGATCTAGTTCAAATCCCATATAGCTTTGGTAATCCTTCACCTCTGCAATATATGTGAATGTTGACTACTCCATAAGATATAGTAGTAACTCTAGACATCCATCATTGGCATGGTCCAATGGCAACTTGATAACTACTCCAATATCAAACCCAATTTTGGTATTTAGGTGTCTTATAGCCATGTTCACAAGTATTGGTCAAGTGGACCTAGATATGTCTATCGCAATCAAGTGAGTCAAGATCATATACATAGAGTCTTATAGGCTTGGAGTTGAATTTCATAAACACATAAGAATCACATTGAACCCATATAAGATGGCCTCTACTTCACATGTACACAAACAAATACCAACTATTAAATATTCAAATCCATTCACTTCATTCAAATTGCTAACTAAAACACACTATTTGAAAGCACATTCTTTATTATACATATACAAGGGAAAAATATCCAACCTTAATAATACTTATTGTTTTTTCCTATATATGACATATACAGTCTTAAGAAGTATCATCTCGAGTATAACTTGAATATGGCACATAGCTACAATGAGTGGACAATTTGTATCCCATACTAATACTCATTAGTAACCTCATTAGATCATAGTAGCCAAATTTTACATCATTTTTAGATACAAGATAGCATGTTTTCCTAACTCATTCATAATCATCTAATAAAAATTTCAGCCTCAACTCAAAGTCCAGTGAAGAGGGAAGGTCTAACAAGTTTAGGAACAACCCCAAACCATGGAGTTGTCCCCCTAAACCCTCCCTTATGGACTCGAGGTAATAGGGGCATCTTTCCCCAAGGAATGCCTTCATATCTACTTCTAAACAAGATTGAATTCACATGTAGTTATCCTCACAAGGTCTCTCTCAAGGAATATACACTTGGAATTACTACACAAAAAACCCCTTGTCTAATTAATAAATAAGGGTAATATAATTTTCCACCCAAGGGAGTTAATTAAACATTAGGAAACTAATATTAATTTCTATAGAAATGTGTGTACCCATATTCGTGATAGGATAACAAATATTATATATAATAACACCTTGATGTTGGGTGTAACTTGTACACCAAAGATTAAATTTAAGATTCACTCAAATATACTTCAAGTAATTCAATGATATCAACTTTGAACATATATTACAAGGGAACTAACTTCAAAATATTTACTCATGAATACACCACTTGTTAAAATAGTTAATTCACTTCCATTTTGTAAGGTATAAACTATCTAGTCTCAACATACAACATGTAATAATATCTTTCTCACACATATAGCTTATATGGAAAAACTACCCCTTAGATAGTAATTTTTTTATTAAAAAAACCAACTTAATCAACTAAGCATCTTCGATGTGGCTTAGAAGTCCCAACCTCATAACTTCTCCAAACCGTGGTGGTAAAAACCCTACTCCATGACTCATTATTACACTCAAAGGTGGTAAGCTCCCAAGGTTAAGGTTGTCCCTAAATCCAAACCTAAACCTTGAGGGTTTATTCATGATCACCCTACCTATGTATCCCCTTTGGGAAATCAAAGACTTCGTAGTTCATACATCGATAACAAAGGGAGTTCATCCTCCTCTCTTGTATGAGATCTTTGATCTCTTTTTAAATCATGAATATTAGTTCAACTTATGTTTTTAAATTAGTCTAGTTACACTAAAATGTTAACAAAAAATTCCAATCAAAATTGTTGGTTCTATACCAATAATTAGTGTACAAACACACACAAAACCATATAGGGTCAATATCATTCCAGAATCCCAAGATCACAGAGTGATTGTTTCAAGCATACATCACATATACATAAGGTGAATAGCTCATAAACATCACAAGTACAATAGTGACTAGTTCATACACACATCATAGGTACAACAATAACTACACATCATAGGTAAAAAAGTGACTAGCTCATACACATATCACAAGTACACCAATGACTAGCTTAAGCATACATCACATATATCAAGTGTGAATGATTTGCATAATACATCACATATTCACATAGAGAATAGTGGGCACCATGGAAGTGGATGCAACCTACTCTATATGCATCATCCCACTATATAGTTTACAAACACACAATCTAGTAAGCATATCTCATCAAGAAAATGAATGTCAGTGCATCTCATACTACATTGTGAATCTCACACTAAGTTCACAATTTAGAAACTCATATTAATACTTCCCTTTAATGATATTGAGGCCTTGAATCAAACTCCACCCATTATCATTCATAAACCAACTTGAACATCCCAAGGTTCATCTTATCAACATAGGGGCCAAGCTTATTACTCAACACAAAATTACCTTGGATCACACAAACCCATTAGGTTAGATGAAGAGTTAGAGTAGTTTGTTATAACCTAATCATATTTCCCAAGAGTATAGAATGTTAGTATTATTAATTCCAATGTAAATAATAATTATATTATCATACTGTGATGACACTAAAGTGTCCTTAGTTTTAGTTGTAAATATATATTAAGCTCCATGAATATTATTTCTAGTGCATAATAATTTACAATTGAGGGTCAACTATAACTTAACTTTGTCTAATTTCTAGCACATAATAATAATCATGGATATAATAATCTTAAGTACATATACTCAATTTCTCATGCTTAGCTAACCAACATTATTATATCTAATAATTTCTCAACTTGAAAATTTTATTAGTCGCATATACCTTGGCATAGGAGTATGCAACCATTTAGAATTTCCCACAAGGGATGAAATCCTACATATACTGATGCCAACACATATGATAATTACTTACAAGACTACAATTCTTTAAACTATGGTTATGAGTATATTGCCTAAATATAACAAATGTACCCCCTCCCTTATTTTTATTTTAGTGATGTTTCTATAAGTTCTTACTATGTTGATTTTGGTTGCAAAAATTGCTAAAATTACAAAATTTGATCCATTTAAATGGTAAATAGGTAAATGGGAATGCTTTTGGTATGTGGGATGTTAGTTTTAGGATAATTGATGTTGTTGCTAGTATTTAAAGGCCTCATTAATAGGAGTTATGTTCTCATTCTTCAATAAACCTTAAATTCTAATGGTTTTGTATCGTTTGTGATAGATATTCAATTTATTTCCACCAAGTTGTAGAAAAAATCAAACCATGATATTAAGAGTTCTTCCTTCAGTATACATGTTATTTGTGTTATCTTCTTCTGAAAAGTAATATTCCAAAAGAATTTTGAATTATTAAGTCTTAATTTACTATCACTAGTAGGTTTATATTTGAACTTTTACAAAGGGCTTAAAGGTTGAATAAAATTTAGCATATTTTTATTCTAAGTAGTTCTACAAGGTTAGGGAAATTATTTCACGATCATGCTCTCTACCACGCATGTAGGTACCAAACGTTATTACTGATCCCTTCATAGTGATAATAGAAATTTATCAATATATAGTGAACAATGATAACACACAATATCATATAATAAGTTTAATCCATAACTAACAAATGAAATCTATGAAATAGAACATCCCACATCTTGAACATAGACCACATAATAGGTTTAGTTATCAAATGCCTCTATCTATAAGGAACCATTATTACAAAAGGGGTGTGTGAAAGCTATGATATAGCCTATAATATTGTTTAATAACATATATAATATTCAAATTCAACCTTCAACTAAAACTCAAACAAAACCGCATACATTATTTCCTTGAATATATTATATGATATCCAATCCCATAATGAAATGGTTGACATAATGCAATTTAACTAGCACCTTCTAATCAATCGGCTTAATTGACACACTCTAAGCATTGACTACTTAGGTGTTTGGGCCATGTGGGGCCCTCTTAAACTATACCTTTCCAGTTTTGGTGGACCATGTTTGCATTTTTTGTTTCGTTCACGTAAGGATTTTAATTACTGTTTCCACCATTATGCCATGGTGGGAGCTAGAAAATCTATAGTCGACCATTGTGATGGAAATGAGAATGCTTTGAAGAATGTATAGAACTTCCATGTAGAAGCAAGCAGTTGGAAGGTAAATTGGATCATTTATCTTGAAATATAGAAAAAGGGATCCTAGGTCTTAAATGCAATGAACCTAAGATGCAATGGTGGCCTTTTTCCAAGTTTCATTAGGATGTAGATCAACAAGGTGATTGGATTGACTTAAAACCATGAAGGTGATCCAACCAAAACCTGGATCTACATCTAATTCAATATGGGAATGAATTGGAAATGATTTGGAATAATTAACCTAATTAGACTATATTCCCTAATATGTAAATTGACAAACGGAAACGGTAATTTGCAGGTGGATCTAGGAAGTGAAAAATGATATGTACCAACCCAAAAAAATTAGTCTTAAGCAATGTAGGAGGACTAGGTTTCCCTTGGGTGAATGGGTCTTTGTAGGGGTTCCCTGATAAAATTTTGGGGTCCTCTAATGTCGGATTTGAGCTTCAAATTCTCACCTGTAAATATGTCGGAACATTGTTGAATATTTTTGTAACTGAATTTTTGTGGCTTAACAAGATGTATGACAACAAATGAAACAATGGAGAATTTTTCTTCAATCCTTCTTCAATCCTCTTCAAACCTACAACCTGCACATTCAAAGAGGGAGAAAATGTTGGGCCATTTTAGGGTCTTGCCTCAGTCAAACCCCGCGTAAGTGTTTCCACTTCCAAAATGGCAATGTTGATAATTGAAAGGAAGGAATGATGAAATCACAATGTGTTGCAACTCACCACCCTTCAATGGTTGCCTTGAAGGACTAAAGTCATACACATCTCCTCAAGGATTTGGATCTTGCTTGCTTGAATACTTGAATGCTTTGGATACCTACAAAAAGATGTTAGCCTTTACAAAATAATGAAAACGTGATAACATAAACTCACAAACACTTTGGCATAATACTTGGAACTTGAATTGCTGCAATGAAACTCTGATAATGTTTCTCTTGACTTGATCTTGAATTCTCTTAATGTTCACCTCTTGCTAGTTAGATCTAAAATGATGCAATAACTAGGTATTTATACACATTTATTTAATTTCTAAAAAATTAGATCCTAATAGCCGACATTTGCAAGTGGGGTTTTGAATGTTAGAATAACCACTTTGACATGTCCAAAAATGGGTCCTGGCTAAGAAAGGGGACCCATTCATCCATGGGCGAATGGGTCCTGGCCCAAATTTCTAGGATACTAAATGTCAAGGGCAGCATATGAGGTGGATGTATTTATTCAATGCTTGTCATTTATTGAAAAGGGGTACAAATGAAATATGAAATACATAATTTTAGGCAATTTGGGGGTCAATTTAGCTCAATAATTTAGGGGGGGAAAATATAATGTGAAGTTGTTAAGGTATAAAATTTTCTACACTACATTTAGCGCCCATTTTAGTGAGAGTATGAACTTATACTCAAAATCATACTAAAGTAGAAAAATATGTCAAGAGGGGTCTGATTGTCCAAATGAACTGAAGAGATAGGATGACTACATATCAATGGGGTTGCACAAGCCCCCAAGATCTAAGATCCCATGGTAAACCAACATAAGCACAAAGGAACGCTCACACATATAATATACAACAAGACAATATACACAAACATACATGATAAAAAATACAAAGCATACATGATGGAACATAAAAATGATGACAAAATGAAAACAAACACGATGTAAACATGATGAGGACACATAAAAGACACAAAAAAACACAAGGTTAGTACTAAAAATGATTCGATTTGATAAGGCAAAGAGACCTCAGTCTTAAATTATCTTAAATACTAAACATCATCCATCGAATGAAGAAATGCTCCCATGAGGACTGAATTCATACACATCACTCATGGGCCACATGGCTCTACTAGCAAGCAAGTTGTATTATGCCAGGTGGCCATGTTAAAAGTTGTTCATGACTCACAAAATAGAAAAGTCTCATATTTATTACATGAATCATAAACTGGGAGATGCACAAGCTAGTGAAGACCGATACTCACTAGGTGATCCCCCATGACAAGGTAAAAATGAGAGACACACACTAGGTCTACAAGGTGTTTCCACAACAGCCATACCAAGAGTTATACTCCCTGATAACTTTGATAAGGTGCCACAAGCTGCTATTCCAATGCTACACTAAGTTTAGCTCTCGTGAACAAAGTGGAGCAAAAATTCCAACCTCAACTCAGAGGGTGCAAAAAAAACTCACCTCAGGGGGTGTAAAAAATAATGATAGGACAAGGCTAAGACCTCAAGGGGTGTTATGATAACACCACCTCAAAAGGTAAATTTAACAACATCAAAGGGGTGATGCTTGATGCATGAAAGGTCACTCCTTAGGGACATCACACATGACATCACCACCAAGAGAGGACTAGTTGAGTAATAGAAAATATCACACTAGGGAACACCAACCATAGTATTACCACTAAGGAGAAAGTAACATGCCAAGAAAGGTCACATTCTTGTGGGACATCAAGTCCAATATCACAAAAAAGGAGACACATCACATGGATTAAGAAGACCACACTTTGGTTGAAAAGGTCATACTTCTTAGGAGACGTATGCTACCACCACTAAGAAGGGACCTAATGTAGATAGTTGAATCACAACCCTCGCAATAAAAAACCCTTATTCAAATATAAAAATAACAAGAAACTCTCAATCACACACTACTGCAATTTAACATAAAAACTAGGCTTGCTATTTGCAACCAAGTTACATACTTCATTACAAATCATTGTTCAAAGTTTATATCAGTCCATAAAAGACTCAAGGGCTGCAACATGGCCCATTTAATCTCACAAATAATAGAAAAATATCCTCAACAAAAATAAACTAATCTGATCACACAACCTTGAAACCCTTCTCCTACACTTACACATGAAACAATGCATTGGAAACTACAAAACATTTCTCAATGTTTTCATCAGTCCTCAAGAGACTCAAGGGCTACAACATATCCCACATAAAATCACAAATACCAGAAAAATATCATCAACTAAAGCAAACAAATCTGATCATGCAACCTGGAAACCCTTCTCCTTCCTCAAACTACACCTTGCAAACATGCAATCAACAACTACCTATGAAAGGAAACTGTTGTAGCTTCACATTCATGCCTTCAACCTGCAAAAACAAACTCCAAAACCCTTCTTGGAGAAAATACATGCCATTTTTGAGTTTCTCCTCCAAAAATCCTTTTGGAAAAACTAAACAATAATGAAACTTTTTACCTTTTGTATGCCTTCAACAATGAAATGAAATGAAATTTCATTTTCCCTCATAACTTGGAATTTCATGTTCATTTCAACCTTGGTACACCCAGCTCATGAAATTCAAAAATGCAGAAATAAATCATAAATATCATGCTAAAATAAGCCAAAAAGGAATTAAGGCAAGACCCACTATGAAAGTGGACTCTTTATTGCTTTTCCCGTTTTAAAGCAAAATTTCAACCTTATCATCTTGGGCGTCCACCTCCACTTCCCTATTTTTTAGGGATCTTGGAATTATGAAAGAAACTAATTATTATGCAAATCCCAACACCCCCCCATAGCTTTTTCAAGAATTTAGCATCTAAAACACCTTTTTTCTCCATTTTCCCTTATCCAGGTGCATTTATTTTGAACTCAAATGAAGACGGAAATGAAATTCACAAGCCAAAAATGTGAATTACCATCACTCCAAAATTTCCACTCAAAAATTGAACAAAATTACCACTCTGCCATGGATGATAAGGACCATTTGGAAAAATAATTAGGGGACTATATGCTCCCCCCTTAAAATGAAACTAATTATTATGCAAATCCCAACACCCCCCTAGCTTTTTCAAGTTTAGCATCTAAAACGTCCATTTTCCCTTATCCAGGTGCATTTATTTTGAACTCAAATGAAAATTCAAACTCACCAAATTCATTGACACTCAAATTCTCAAGGAAATGAAATTCACAAGCCAAAAATGTGAATTACCATCACTCCAAAATTTCCACTCAAAAATTGAACAAAATTACCACTCTGCCATGGATGCTCCTGCATAAGGACCATTTGTTAAGCCAAAAATAATTAGGGGACTATATGCTCCCCCCTTAAAATGGTAGTGCACTTGCTACACTAGCATGTTAAGGAGATATAAAGGGATCCCAAGAAGGAATACACCTAGGAGAAGGCTACCTAACCCATTGTCTCCCAAGTGTAAGGATAAGGGTGAGCCAAATGGATTAAGATATGTTGCTCCTTGTAAAATAAAATATGATTGCATAAAGCCAACTTTATACTTGTTTTAAGTATGCTACTGGTGTTGTCATTGATGTCAACAATTGTTGGTCATTGATGTCAATAGTATGGATATTGTTGGAGATTGTTGAGTGTGGATATGTTGTGGTTTGATGTCACATTGATGTCAACCCCTAGTGTGGAGATTGTTGGTACTACAGATGTTGTAGTCATGATGAGTAGGTGTTGTAGTGTTTTTTTGGTGTTGTTGATGTAGACGGTTCACTTGGTTTCCAAGTGCTTTTGAGAAATTTTAAATAAGAGAGTGTGCAATGTGACAAAGGTGTGTTCAGTGGTGTGCTCCAAATTTCTTCATGATTTAAGATATTCTTGTGTAGTTTTTATATGATGATCAAAGGTGTTTAGAGGTTCTATATCCAAATTTTCAAGTTCTAGATCGTGTGACAGAGGAAGTTGTGTTTGACAGTGTGTTTGTCTTTATAGAAGGTTGTTTGGGAGAAATGAGATTGCTTTGCATTTCTCTATGTTGTTGTTTCTTGTCTTTCATGTTTGGGAACATGCTAATATTGTTGGTATCTACCTTCCCTTGAAGTTTCTAGTTTTCAGTTGTTCCACAAGTCTAGATTCATAAGTTATGTTTTGTGGCAGTATGTTTGGTTTCACAGAATGATGGTGTTCTTAGTTGCAAGGTGGTTGTGGCAGTGCTGCAAAATATTTTGATAATGTTGGAATATTCTGGGATTTTGTGTGGATACTGCTAAGTGTTGTTGTGTGGTCCACATGTTGTGTTTGGACCTGGAGAGGCATGTATGTGATTGCTTGTTACTGTTAGTGCAGGCTTGGCCGAACTAGGTGCTAGTGCTAATTGTGGAGGTTTTTTGTTGTTTGTGGAAGCATGGCGAAGCATGTTGGTGTATATTTTGGTCCTATTTAACCCTTGATGTGGTCTACCTTCACTTATTTCCACCACATAAGTGTTTTTGTGCCGACCTATTTGGTGTTGCACATTTGAGGTGCATATGTTTCATTAAGGCCAACCTAATTGAGATTGTTTAGGTCATGAATGGTATAAATGCAAGGTGAGTTGTTAAAGATGTTTTAAGGTGTGTGAATGATGTGAATGTGAAAAAATATGGTGATTTGAGTGTGAGCTTAAATACCTATGACTCTGGATGCAGTGAGAAGAAGGTGTACATTTTCAGTGTGCTTTAAGTTGGTGGAGGTAGTGAGCCAAAGGTTGTGGATGGTGCAAAATTGTAGTGGTGGATTTTCCTGTTGCTCTGAGATAGTGAATCTCTCTGTAATAGTTTCCTCTATTCTTATTTCTTCTAGGTAGTGAGCCACCTAATAGTGAGCCATTCTTCTTTTCTAGGCAGTGAGCCCTTGGTAGTAAGCCTAATTGTATTTGGTGTTGTTATTCATATATTTGTGAGATAATCCCACTGTGGTTTTTCCCTACTTAGGGTTTTCCATGTAAATCTGGTGTTCTCTTGCGTATGGTTGTGTTTGTATTGTTATTTCACATGTTTACATTCTACTAATGCTTAATGAGGGTCTAAAGTCTGATAAGGGTTTGAAAGTTAATGAGCGATTGGATATTTCAATATACAACTGATTCACCCCCTTCTCAGTTTTCATGTGAATATAACAATTGGTATCAAAGCTTTGTTTCCTTGGAGAAAGCTTAACTTCTTGAGGTAGATTCAAATGGCGCATAGGAAGGGTGTCAAAGCTCCTATGTTCGATGAAACAAATTATACTTATTGGAAATCCAGGTTTCCCTAGGGTTTGGTGTTCGGAAGTCGGTTGAAAAAGGATATACTATACCTGTTGTTGGTTTGAAAAGTGACAATGAGATCAAGGAATATGAGAATAATGGAAAAGCAAGGAATACTATCCTAAGTGGTCTTTCTGATTCTGAACTTGGAAAAGTGATAAGTTTTAAAATAGCTAAAGAGATCTAGACAAAGTTGGAGAGCATTTATGAAGGAGATGACAAAGTCAAGAAAGTGAAGATGCAGAATTATAAAGCCAAATTTGAAACCCTAAGGATGTCTCAAGATGAAGATATTACAACCTATATGCTTAGAGTGGATGAAGTTGTTAATGTCATCAATGGTATTAGTGGTAAGCTAGAAGAAAGTGAGGTTGTGAAAAAGGTATTGAGAACTCTTCCTAAAACTTATAGTTCTAAATTTTCTACTATTGTGGAAGCTCAAAATTTAGATCAATACTCTCGAGATCAGATGTTTGGTGCTTTAATTTCTTATGAATTAAGAGATTTTGGTCAAGATGATACAAAGAAAGAAACTTCTTTTAAAGTTTTCAAGGAAGAGAAGGATGATGAATCAAATTTGGATGATCTTGATGAGGTGGAAGCAAATTTTGTAAGGATATTGAAAAAAGGAACTAACAAATACAGAGATAAGTTACCCTTTAAGTGTTTCAATTGTGGAAAGATAGGTCATTATGCTTCTAAATTTCCAATCAAAGTTGCAAATGACAAACCTAAGGATCATAAAAGAAAATTTGTCAAGAAGAGTTATTATGTTGAAAAAGACAATGGTGTATCTGGTAATAAAGAATAAAACTATCATGATGATGGAAGTGATGAATGCTTGTTCATGGCTCTAAATGTTGGAACTAATTCTGCTAATTCTGAAAGATGTATGAAGGAAAGTGTTATGAAAACAGATCATAAAATTGAAGGAACTATGTTGATTGCTTTTCATGCAAAAGAGGAAATAAATTACTAGATAATTGACATTGGATGCTCAAATCATATGTCAGGTGATAAGAGTAAGTTTGTTAAAATTCAAAAGTATGATGGTGGCCTTGTTAAGTTCGGTGATGATGCATCTACTAAGATTTGTGGAAAAGGTTCAATTAGTTTTGATGGCAAGCATAAAATATATGATGTTCTTTATGTCAAGGGTGTCCGACATAATCTTCTCAGTGTAGAAAAAATGTGTAGCAGTGGATACAATTTGGTGTTTTAGGATGATGGTTGTGAAATCAGAAAATAAAGATCCAAAACTTTGGTTGTTGCAAGGATAAGGACAAAAGGTAATGTTTATTAGCTCAAAGGTAGTGGTGCTAAGTGCTTTATGTATCAAATAAATGAAATTTGGCTATGGCATAAAAGAATGGGTCACATCAATTTTGATAGCCTAGCAAAGATTAGTTCTACTAATGCTCTGAGAGATCTACCAAATATTACAAAGCCTATCAATGCAATCTACAAAGAATGTCAATTTGGAAAGCAGACAAAGAAGAGGTTCAAGACTAAGGAATGTTCTACAGTAGGTCCTTTGGAATTGTGTAATGTCCCCATTTTAGCTCTACACTCTTCAAAGGGATTTAGCCTATTTCCAGAAACTCGTAGGCTAAGTAGAAATGGAAATTAGGGTTTCCTATTTTATAGGAGGTTTCAGATGCTTGTTTGGAGGCTCGTATGCAAGAATTTGGAAGTGAGATTAAGGGAGGTTTCTGGGTTTTTGGAGAGCTTCAGGATGTGGTGACATGCATATTAAGAAAATGCCATGCAATTTTGGTAGATACTTGCATGCAAGAAAGGTTTTTGAGTTTTTCTAGGTTTTCAGAGAGCTTCAGAATGGTGTAACATCCATCTCCATCTGACAACCTTTCCAAAAACTTACTATTTATAGTAAGTCATGACGGCTGCCCAATTTGTGCTCAAAAGGCGTTTGGGAACACTTACTATTTTTAGCAGTTTGCTATTTTTATTAAGTTCTATTTATGGCAGTGTTATCTTAGTAGCAGCTCAATCATCTCCAACCCATCTTTCCATTTTTGGCAGTGAGGCAGTTTAGTTTGGGCGTTGGCTTCTTCTTTCCTCCTGGAGCTAAGTTTCAATACTTAGTCATTTTTCAATGTTGCTTTTTAGACCCCGGTGCCTAGGTGATCAAATTTAAGTTGTTTTTAAAATGGGGGCCTTTAATGTGGACATTCAAGATGAAAAATATAAATATTTATAATGTTTTAATTTCCCTTTGTGGTGGATGCCTAGAGAGGAGATATTAAAGTATTTTTATTATTTTAAAAGAGCTTTGAGGAGATGGGCGTCCTCTTGAGGAAGTTGAAGAGTTTTCTTTTTGGGAGTTACAGTTGATTCATTTTCCCATTGAGGCTTATTTATTCATGCCTTGCTCATTGTTTCATATCTTTTGGAAAATTTCATAATGTTATGTTGTTGAACTGAATTCAAAATTTGCTACAAGTATTGTGTATTCTCTAGCTTCTTACGCTATTCTTTGAGCCTGAAACTATGGCTTCCTAGATGGTGACTGAAGACTGTACTTCACATAGAGGAGCAGATAGAGCTTAATCTTGTTTGTGATAGCAGATTGCTATTGTATAATATGTTATTGTTCTTCATTATAGGCAAATTGGTGGTTTATAATCTGTTTATATTACTGCTGGAAGTGCTAGCTGAAGCACATTTATGTTTGTGGCTTCATCTACATCATTCATTTGGTTCTGGATATTGGTGCCATCTATGCAACTATGGAAGGTGCCTCATCTCACCAATTTGTAGATTTTATCTTTGAGAATCTAATTTAAAGAGAAGGTTGACCCTTCCTAGAGGTCGTACCATCTCTTATTATTGTATTGGGATTCATGACACTATTTGGTGTGAATTTTGAAGGTGTCTAATTGATGTAATTTGGATTCCTAGCTTCACGGATTCATTTTCTTTCAATTTCACATCAATCGGACTTCATTTGGCGAAGTTATGAGCATAATGGTGAATTCTCTTCTTGCTGGTCCGATTTTTTGTATTTACTGTTTCTGATCAAACTTGTCAAAATTTTGTTATAATGTTGATTTGATCTCCATTTCTATATCATTCTCATATTGTATCAGTTAGATATATTTACTCTAACTCATTGTGGTTTTGGAAGCATATCTCATTGTTTTTGTAGCTGAGACTCTATCATTGTAAAGTTGGTTTAGTAGTACTAGCAATTGTTTATTTATTTGTTGCAATTAAGTTTTGTATTTAGATCCCACTAGATAAGTGGTTGAAGCATTTTATTTTTAGCACATTGTGTTTAATAAATTCCCCCCACTAAACAAGTGTTAGTGAGGATTAAATGGTCGGCTTTCCACCTCATAATTGTAATATCTTCGCTCCCACTAAATAAGCGGTTGAGCTCATGGTCGCTTATCTACCTACTTTGTATTTCCAGCAATTTACTTTCCATCCATGGTCGGCTAGCCGCCTAGCAAGCATTGTAATTTCATTTTCCAATTGCTAATGATCCCCGACACCGTATGCTCTCACCTCACCCACACTGGGATCTTGGTGATCAAAAGGTGAAGGGTTACTTTCCAAGATGGTTTATATTTGGGGCTAACACTAGTAGTGGTGTTTGGGCTGATTAAAAAATAAAAAAAATAAGAGGGAATATTACAGTGGTATCAAAGCCTGTTTTCCTGCCATCCTATAAATTTAGTGCTTCATTTGTCAGTTAAGTGACAGGGAAATTTGATACTACACCAGAGGGTAGAACAAAATTTATTTTCAACTTCCAGAAGTTCCTAAAGATGATACATTTTCTGAAGTTTAGAAACCGTGAGATGTCAGATTTGATTATGGCTTCTGAAGAAGAAAAGAGTTTTGCAAGGTCACTTCACATCCTAGGAACAAGGCTCATTAAATAATGTTAGAAAAGGGAAGATGAATTGAGAATACTTCTCGCGTTGGAACAATGTTTAAGCCAGGTGAAGCAATAACCTTCAGGGTTAATTAAAAAAACATTGATGCCTGTAGTGACCTCTCTAAAACATCCTTATTGGTTGAGGCATCTAGATGAAGAAATCAATCTACTAGTTACTTCATGCCCCAGTGAAGTGATGAGAATCTTGGCACCCTTGGTGCCCTATGATGATAAAACTATGAAGAAAGTTCTGCATATGATCATGGAAAGCTTTCAAGATCTTGATGAAACTGATAACAATCGGTACTCCAGAAGAGCTGCAATACTGAAGATATTTTCTAAACTCAAAACAAGTATGTTGCTGATAGATTTGGGTATGCAAGATCGAATATATTATTTGATCCATTACCTCTTCATTTCAACCTGGAGTGAATAAAAGGAGGATGTGGTTGCAACAATCACAAACATTTTAGTTTTAACTATCAATAAGATGGATGATATTCCAAAATCCATCCTATCTTTTCTGCTAAACATTTATGAACAAGAAGGAAAGAATTCTTCTACTGTCGGTATGTTGACCAAAGATTTGTTCAATCGGTGTGAGGGAAAATTGAAGCCTCACTTGAAGAAGACAAAGAAGATAAATGAGGTGGTCATTATTGTAGAAGATGGGAATAAAATGTTGTTTATCAATGATTCTATGGCGGTTTCTCAAGAAGTACCTATTGATATGCATTTGGTTGCACATGCTAAGGATGAGTGCAATGAGGCAACATCAATTTTGGATATACATGAAGAATATATAACAAGTAATCAAGAAGAAATCCTTGGTATGCTTGTGACTACTAATGAAGAGATCGGTAATATACCTACTCATGATGTGTTTATTAAAAACAAGAAGGATATTGTCTTCAAACCAACTAATATTGATGATTCCTTACTTCATTATAATAATGGAGATTTAGGTGGTTTGAGTTTGATCATCAAACTAAGATCTTGGAAAAAGATATTAGTGAAGATATTAGTTTTGGTGAGTTGGGAGGTGTCTCATTCAAAGAGTCACCACTCCAAGAGGAGTACAAAGGGAATTTTCCTTTTGAACGAAATAATCAACCCTTCAACATTTGGGATTCGGGTGTGAAGGCACCCAATGTTGTCAAGGAACCTGTATGGGATACTTTTCCTTTTGATCCCAATAAAGTAAAAAATTCAGATTTCATTGCAAGCTATGAGATGGCCTTTGGAGGAGAAGATGTCTTTGACAAAGTAGCTTGCATGGAAAAGCCCCATAATGACCCTTTTAAGATGATTGCAACCACTAAGGAAGAGTTTGTTGCTACTAAAACTTTCAGGACTGCGATCAATAATGACTCATTGATCAATTTGGGGGATTCTTTAACATATAATCAAGGAGACAATGAAGGGGAAATAGGGCTAGAAGACCAGAGGGCTCTTGCTGATGAAAAGTTTAAAAAAGTTCTCAAATTCAAATCAGATTTACCTTGTCATGAATTTGATTGTAAACAAAGGCCTGAAGAATTGGTAGAATTTGATCTTCTTCATGACCTTGAGTATTTTCAGCTAGTGGATGGTGAAAGACTAGAGTCATGGAGCAGCTATGAGGGCAGTGAAGACAAGAAACCAAATTCTGATTTTGAAATGCATCCTATCAGCAATTCACCATCCTCACACATTTATGAGTGGGAAAGTAAATTCTTGATATCTATTGAAGATGAGGTGCAAGCCTTATTCAGAATTGATTGCTAACATAGTTTGGTTGAAGAGAGACAGGAAGGAGTTAGGGATGGAGCCACTCTCTTTAATCTAAAATTCATCAAAGACTCCTTAGAGATTAAGAAATTAAATTATCTATGTTGGATTAACAAACGAGATTATGCCTTTGAATTTGCAAAGAAGGCAATTGATGCAATTCAAGGACTTTATATATTCAATAATCTATCTTTTGAGTTGAGTGTTAATTCAATTCACTCCAATCTCTTCTCGGGATGGGATTTGAAGACATTATTTGTTCCATGTACTCTTGTTGTTGAAGCCTTCATGATATGGCTTCCATGGTACACTAAAGAGGACACCAGATTTTGGAGATCGTTTTTGGCTCTATCTAACATTTGGAATCATGAAGAGAATTTGTTTTGATGTATTAGAAAATTTATATGGTTGATTATCCAAGTATGGGATTTTCAACATGTTTTGATGAAGATCATTATGTGTGGAAAGAAGGAATGTTGGAGAGATAAGTGTCAAATTTTCAATTCTATGGGTGTTGTCACCTTCTTTATCAGCCATTTGATGATTTTTTTTAATCATCAATTGGTGGTTTGGAGAGGAAATCAGAGCAGAGAATGGTTCTTTGATGTATTGGAGCTATTAGAGTGGGTGTTTCTAGCTTTGAATATGAGCATATTGGTCAAAATGAATGAGGATTTTTAGTATTGCAGCAGATGTTCATTTCCTATTATGTTGTTTTCTCTTAAATCAGATGTTGAGTCATTCATTTTTTATTTGCTGGGCAGCTAATACACTCATTTCTTCACTTCACAATCTCTTTCCAGAGATGATTTTTGGCCTCAAATGGGAGAAATGGTGGTTCAGACATATCATAATCAATTTTTGGATAGAGTTTGAGCTCTTTCCAGTGGTTATCCATTCACGTTCTCTTGTACTTATGTTCAAGGCAGCGAACCTTGGGCTATTTTGGTTCGTCATTCTGAGACTATTGGAGAGAGAGTTGTGAAATATTTCAAGTGTCTTTTTGGATATGTCTGTATTTTTCAGAGAATGCATTGTACATCCTTGAAGAGTTTTGAGGATGAGGTTGTTGTGTTAATGCAAATAGTTGCTTCCTTCTTTGCAATCAACCTTGATGAAGTCACTTTTGCAGTTGTGACTCTGTTTGATACTTTGAGGAGTCTTGCTGATGAGATTATTTTTGAGTTACTTAGACCATTTTTCCTTGTGCCTAGAATGATGATAATCATTGGCATTGTTGATATTAACTCCTCAAATACTTTGGGGTGTGAGATGTTGTAATGTTTTGATTTTAGTTCCTCCTGGTCTTTCAATTTAAGTCGCATGTTTGGAAACCTTTTGGGGTTACAAAGGAGGATAGTGCAGTATTGGGATATTGGTTATGTTTGTGTGATCAGTGTGGCGCAGTGTCAGCATGGTGGGTCTCTATAGAGATGGACATGGGACCCTGGGATCCAACTTGGTTTGGTGTGGATCTAAATTGATGTTTGGAGTGTAGTGGTATTGCTTGAGGACAAGAAATTTTGGGAAGGGCGAACTGTAATGTCCCCATTTTAGCTCTGCACTCTTCAATGGGATTTAGCTTGTTTCTGGAAATCTGTAGGCTAAGCAGAATTGGAAATTAGGGTTTCCTATTTTGTAGGAGGTTTCATATGCTTTTTTGGAGGCTCGCATGCAAGAATTTGGAAGTGAGATTAAGGGATCTTTCTAGGTTTTTGGAGAGCTTCAGGATTTGGTGACATGCATATTAAGAAAATGATATGCAATTTTGGCCGATACCTTGCATGCAAGAAAGGTTTCTGGGTTTTTATGGGTTTTCAGAGAGCTTCAGAATGGTGTAACATGCATCTTCATTTAACAACCTTTCTAGGAACTTACTATTTATAGTAAGTCATGGCAGCTACCCAGTTTATGCTCAAAAGGTGTTTGGGAACACTTACTATTTTTAGTAGTTTGCTATTTTTAGTAAGTTCTATTTATGGCAGTGTCATCTTAGCAACAGTTCAATCATCTCCAGCTCATCTTTCCATTTTTGGCAATGAGGTAGTTCAGTTTGGGCGTTGGCTTCTTCTTTCCTCTTGGAGGTAAGTTTCAATACTTAGTCATTTTTCAATGTTACCTTTTGGACCCTGATGCCTAGGTGATCAACTTTAAGTTGTTTTTAAAAAGGCGTCCATTAAAGTGGACGTCCAAGATGAAAAATATTAATATTTAATGATGTTTTAATTGCCCTTTGTGGTAGACGCCTAGAGAGGAGATATTAAAGTATTTTTATTATTTTAAAAGGGCTTTGAGGAGATGGGTGTCCCCTTGAGGAAGCTGAAGAGTTTTCTTTTTGGGAGTTACATTTGATTCATTTTCCCATTGAGGCTTATTTATTCATGCCTTGCTCATTGTTTCATATCTTTTGGAAAATTTCATAATGTTATGTTGTTGAACTGAGTTCAAACTTTTCTACGAGGATTGTGTATTCTCTAGCTTCTTACGCCATTATTCAGGCCTGAAACTATGGCTTCCTAGATGGTGACTGAAGACTGTACTTCACATAGAGGTGTAGATAGAGATTAATCTTGTTTAATGTGATAGCAGATTGTTGTTGTATAATTTGTTATTGTTCTTCATTATAGGAAGATTGTTGGTTTATAATATGTTTATATTACTATTGGAAGTGCTAGTTGATGCACATTTTTGTTCATGGCTTCATCCGCATCATTCATTTGGTCCTGGGTATTGGTGCCAGCTATACAACTATGGAAGGTGCCTCAACTCACCAATTTGTAGATTTTATCTCTGAGAATCTGATTTTAAGAGAAGGTTGACCCTTCCTAGAGGTCGTACCATCTCTTCTTGCTGCATTGGGATTCATGCCACTATTTGGTGTGAATTTTGAAGGTGTCCAACTGATGTAATTTGGACACCTAGCTTCAAGGATTCATCTACTTCCAGTTTCACGTCAATCAGACTCTATTTGGCGAAGTTATGAGCATAATGGTGAATTATCTTCTTGCTGGTCTGATTTTATGTATTTACTGTTTCTGATCAGACTTGTCTAAATTCTATTATACTATTGATTTGAGCTCCATTTCTATATCATTCTCATATTGTATCAGTTAGAGATATTTACTCTAACTCATTGTGGTTTTGGAAGCATATTTCACTATTTTTGGAACTGAGACTCTATCATTGTAAAGCTAGTTTAGTAGTACAAACAGTTGTTTATTTATTTGTTGCAATTAAGTTTTGTATTTAGCTCCCACTAGATAAGTGGTTGAAGCATTTTATTTTCAGCACATTGTGTTTAATAAATTCCCCCCACTAAACAAGTGGTAGTGAGGATTAAATGGTTGGCTTGTTGCCTCATAATTGTAATATCTTTTCTCCCATTGAATAAGTGGTTGAGCTCATGGTCAGTTATCTACCTACTTTGTATTTACAACAATTTACTTTCCATCCATGGTCGGCTAGCTGCCTATCAAGCATTGTAATTTCATTTTCCAATTGCTAACGATCCTCGACACTATATGCTCTCACCTTGCCCACACTGGTATCTTGGTGATCAAAAGGTGAAGGGTTACTTTCCAAGCTGGTTTATATTTGGAGCTAACACTAATAGTGGTGTTTGTGCTGATTAAAAAATAAAAAAATTAAGGGGGAATATTACAAATTGTTGCATACAGACCTATGTGGGCCTACCAGAATAAGATCTCATGGTGATAGGTATTTTATGTGGTTGATTAATGATTATTCTAGAATGACTTGGGTAACATTTCTCAAAGAAAAATCAGAAGCTCTAGATAAGTTTAAAGCATTTAAATCTATGGTTGAGAATGAAATGGATTTGGAAATCAAGTGCTTAAGGTCTTAAAGAGGTGGTGAGTTCACCTCCAATTGATTTAATAGTTTTTGTGAAGATTATGGATCAAAGAGACATTTTTTAGCTCCTAGGACTCCTCAACAAAATGGAGTTGTGGAGGAAGAATAGAACAATTCAAGAAGCAACAAGGACTATGATGAAAGAAGAAAATTTACTAGATGTCTATTGAAGATAATCTTTTCATACTATAGTGTACATACTTAATAGAGGTCAAGCAAGAGTGAACAGTTCAAAGACTCCCTATGAGCTATGGCATGGAAAACCTCCTATTGTGAAATATTTTAGAGTGTTTGGAAGAAAATTCTATATTAGGAGAGATGAAAAATTAGGAAAGTTGGATGCAAGATTTGATGAAGGAATCTTCCTTGGATACTCTACAAGAATAAAAGCATACTAGTACTATAATAAAAGGTTGAAGAAGATTGTTGAAAGTACAATTTTCAAAGTGGATGAAGAACCACATCAAATTCTTGTATTGATAGAAGGATATGAATCTGATGAACCCCCTTGCAGTAAAGAAGAAAAAGATGAAGAGAAAGAAAAAGAGATGGCAGTTGAAGAGGAAGAAGCTTCAGAAAAGATCCCTAAGACTCCTAAGTATGTGTAGAAGAATCATTCTAAAGATTAAATTATTGGAGATAAGAGCCAAGGTGTGTTGACAAGAAGAAAAGTTTCTTTGACAGAGGAATAGATAAAAATTTGTTTACTTTTAGAGGTGGAACCTAAAAATGTAACTAAGGCATGCAAAGATGAGAATTGGATTAAGGATATGAAAGATGAGTTGGAAGAGATTCAGAAGTATTAGACTTGGGAACTAGTCCCAAGACCTACAAACAAGAATGTGATAGGAACTAAGTGGGTTTTTAGGAACAAGTTAAATGAGGATGGAAAAGTTTGAGAAATAAAGCTAAACTTGTGTGTAAGGGCTTCTCACAAGTGGAAGGAATAGATATGAAGAGAATTTTTCTCCAGTGGCAAGGATGGAAGCCATTAGAGTGTTTTTGGATTTTGGAGCACATAAGGACTTCAAGGTATATCAAATGGATGTCAAGTATCCATTCTTGAATGGTGAGTTAGAAGAAGAGGTATACATTAAACAAATGGAAGGTTTTCCATTATTAGATGATCTTGATATGGTCTACAGGTTAAAGAAGAAATTGTATGGACTCAAACAAGCTCCTAGATCTTGGTATGTAAGATTGGATAAGTACTTATTGTAACGATTTAAATAAGGTAGCGAAAAAACTTCCTACACTAATCTTGAGAGGAGAAAAATGCAAAAAAATTACAGATCTATTCAATTAGAGAAACTTAAAACATAAATAAACATAAATATTGTGCATACCATAACACAATGATTTACTTGGGGAAAACCCTTTTGAGAGAAAAAACCCACACTCCAAAATCCCCTCCAATATATTATTTAGAAATCACAAAGATTACAATATACTTGCAGAGCAAGCTTCTCACAAGAGTATCACCAACCAGATATCCAGAGGCAACACGACTGCTATCAGACTCTCAGAATACATCACAATATACAGCCATAATACAATTCCCTCATAAAATAGGGTTTCCTTCTAGGGCAAGTCAAGCTAATAAAATATTGGCCATCAAATATGAGACATAATGATGATCCCCTATACCCCTCACAAGGGTAGAACCCCCCGCACCCCTTGTTGTTGGATGAAAAATACCTTATGTATCAATAGTAACTTATGTAATTGCAAGGTTGAGACATATTTCCCCAACACTTATTATAGAAAGGATTCAGAAAAGGTATTGCAAATAGCAACCTTTACTTCAAGGTTGAGGGAGAACAAATACTGATTGTGGTAGTGTATGTTGATGAAATAATATTTGGAGGAAATGAAGGCATGTGCAATAATTTTTTAGATGAGATGAAAAACGATTTTGAGATGTCAATGTGTGGGGATAAGAATTTCTTCCAAGTGGACTAAAAATCGGTCAATCAGAAAAAAGAAGGTATTTTCATTTCACAGTCAAAGTATGTTAAGGAAATGTTGAAGAATTTTGGAATGGGGGATTATAAACTAGTGTGTACTCCTATGGTTATTGGTTATAAGTTGAGAAAAAATGATGAATCTCTTGAGGCTGATTAGAGCAAGTACAAATCAATGATTGGAGGATTGTTATATCTAACTGCTACTAGACCAAATATCATACATGCAATATGTATTGTGGCAATATTTCAAGAAGATCCCAGAGAATCATATGTGGCAATAGTAAAAAGGACATTTAGATACTTGAAGGGAACTCTGTATTTTGGTCTATGGTATCCTAGGGATACTGATTTCTCCTTGAGTGCATATCTAGATGCAAATTGGGTAGGTTTTAAAGATGACAGAAGTACAAGTGCATGTTCTTTCTTTATTGGAATAATATTGGTTTCTTGGTTGAGTAAGAAGCAGGATTCAGTGTCATTATCTACTACAGAGGCAGAATATATTGTTGTAGCATCATGTTGTACATAGGTGTTATGGATGAAGCAAACATTAAAGGATATCAGAGTATCATATGATAAACCTATTTCTATCTTGTGTGATAATACAAGTGCTATCAATATTTCAAAGAACCTGGTAATGCATTCAAGAACAAAACATATCTCTATTTGGTACCACTTTCTAAGAGAAAAAGTTGTAGTGAATGAGGTAGAGTTGGAGTATGTTCCTACAAAGGATCAAGTTGAAAATATTTTTACAAAGGCTCTTCCTAAAGATACATTTGATTATCTCCGACAAAAGTTAGGGGTTATTTCCCCTTCTTTCAACTAGATGCATAAGTGGTGCATCTGCCTAGGAAGCATTTCAAGATACACTTTTGGTATTGGACTGATGAAGGCTACCTCTCAGGGGGAGCAAGTAGTGGTGGGTTTTTGCTTGGTGCAGCCAGGGGGAGCATATCTTGTGTCCCTAAGAGAGAGTAAGAAGAAGAGAGTGCCATGTGTTTTGTAGTGAGAATTGTATGGAGAAGAGTAGTGGAGAGAGAGCAGTTGCTTGTTGGTGTTTCCTAAAGAGAAGTGTGCAGGTTTTATCAAAGGGTAAGATGTTTCCCATTGCCATTAATGTCAAAGGGGGAGAGTAATATTTGAAGAACTTCTCAAGAAATGGGGAGAGAATGGTGTCTAAAGAACAAAGGTAAAGGGAGAGAGTGAAGTGTACCCAAATAAGGGGGAGTGCTACTTAATGCAGATTTTTTTTGTTGTTGATGGTTTTTCAGAGTTGGTGTTTCCATCAATGACAAAGGGGGAGATTTTTGCAAGTATATTGTTGGTGTTGTCATTGATGTCAACAATTCTTGGTCATTGATGTCAATAATGTGGAGATTGTTGGATATTTCTAAGTGTGGGTATGTTGTGGTTTGATGTCACATTGATGTCAACCCATAGTTTGGAGATTGTTGGTATAGCAGATGTTGTATTCATGATGATAAGGTGTTATAGTGTTGTTGGTGTTGTCGATGTAGCTAGTTCACTTGGTTTCCAAATTTTTTTGAGAAAATTTGAATAAGAGAGTGTGCAGTGTGACAGAGGTGTGTTCAGTGGTGTGCTCTGCATTTCTTCATGATTGAAGATATGCTTGTGTGGTTTTGATGTGATGATCAAAGGTGTTCATAGGTTATATATCTATAGTTTCAGGTTCTAGATCGTCTGGCAGAGGAAGTTGTGTTTGACAATGTGTATGTCTAGATAGAAGTTTGTTTGGGAGAAATGAGATAGCTCCACATTTCTTCATGTTGTTGTTTCTTATCTTGTGGATTTGGGAATGTGCTAGTATTGTTTGTATCTACCTTCCCTTGAATTTTCTAGTGTTCAAATGTTTTGTAAGTATGGATTTATAAGTTATGTTATGTGGCAATATTTCTAGTTGCACATAATGATGGTGTTCTCAGTTGTAGGTGGTTGTGGCAAGGTTGCAAAATATTTTGATGATGCTGGAATATTTTGGGATGTTGTGTGGATATTGTTAAGTGTTTTTTTGTTGTTTGCATGTTGTTTCTGGACTTGGAGAGGTGTGTATGTGGTCGCTTATTAATGTTAGTGCAAGTTTGGTTGGCCTAGGTGATAATGTTAATTGTGGAGGTTGTTTGTTGTTAGTGGAAGCATGGTGAAGCGTGTTGGTATAGATTTGGGTCCTAGTTAACCCTTGATGTGTTCTACCTTCACTTCTTTCCACCGTAGAATTTTTTTAGTACCAACCTATTTGGTGTTGCATGTTTTAGGTGCATACATTTCATTAAGGCCAACCTAATTAAGATTGTTTAGGTTGCAGATGGTATAAATGCAAGGTGAGTTGTTAGAGTTCTTGTAAGGTGTGTGAATGATGTAAATGTGATAAAGTGTAGTGAGTTGAGTGCGAGCTTAAATACCTATGACTACGGATGCAATGAGCAAAAGGTTTCTACATTTTTAGTGTGTTTGAAGTTGTTGAAGGTAGTGAGCCAAAGGTTGCAGATGGTGCAAAGTTGCAATGGTGGATTTTCTTTTTTCTCTGAGATCGTGAATCTCTTTGTAATAGTTTCTTCTATTCTTCTTTCTTCTAGGAAGTGAGCCACCTAGTAGTGATCCTTTCTTCTTTTTTGGGTAGTGAGCCCTTGACAATGACCCTAATTATATTTGGTGTTGTTATTCATATATATGTGAGCTAATTCTCATCATGGTTTTTCCCTACTTAGGGTTTTCCACATAAATCTGGTGTTCTCTTGTGTATGGTTGTGTTTTCATTTTTGTTTCACATGTTTACATTTTTCTAATGCATGATGAGGGTTTAAATTTTGATAAGGGTTTGAATGTTAATGAGGAATTGAATGTTTTAATATACAACTGATTCACCCCCCTCTCAGTTGTCTTGTGCATCTAACAATACCCCCATGCATGGTAGTGAATATTTTATGATACTAAAACTACCACACGACAAGGAGAAACAACTAATAATATTGATTAAGTGAAAATATTTTTGATGTTTTTGAATTACAATAACCAATACCTCTTGTTTCTTGCATGTTAGGTTTGTTGGACACTAAGAACACTGAGAGGGGGGGCGAATCAGTGTTCCACAATATTTAATTTTCAAATCAGATCTTAAACTATCAACAACAATAATTAGACCCTTAATAGCATTCACAACACATAAACAGAAGGGAACATACAATCACATTAAAGAACAACATAACACCATGATTTTTACGTGGAAACCCTGTTAGAGGAAAAACCACGGTGGAGATTAATCCACAAAGTATACTCTATTAAAAGTATGATGAAAGGGGAATGCACTTGCATTTAGGCACACTGCCTAGAGCTCACTACTCAAAAGAGAGAAAGGCTCACTGCCTTACAAAGTGTAATTAAAATTACAACAAAATATTGAACTGAGAGAGTAGCATCTACAAATGCTTGGATTCAGTTCCAATTAAGCACACAATTAGATTCTGAATCTTTCTATCCAGTTCGTACTTCTTCCCTGCTCTGCTTACAAAACTTTTTTATGTCCTCAAATAACGGATATGTCCATTTTCGCTCTCTTCTACACACACCTCTATCTATTTCACAACTACTTCACACACACACCAAAATGATTTTTTGATCTCCTTTATATATCCGCTAATCAGGAATTCATTGTATGTTGACTTCACATCAAAATATAATACCACAAAAACTCATTAGTAGGATAGTACACATGCTAGGAAGACTTCCCTGGAGATCCACACCACAAAATAATGATCTGGTGAGGTGAACAAATCAGCTTTTCAACCGGATGTCTTGTTCTTCATTCTTTTTGTCGATAGATTACAAAATCTTACTTCCCTTGCCGATAGGAGAAATACTAACATTGTGGACCATACTGCTGACTCCAGTTGCCATCAATGACAACACAAGTAGCCAAAAATGATCTCTCAAAGCCATATTCCAACAATCTCCCCCTTTGGCATTGATGGCAACACTTAGTGAAAAATTGACTAAGTGTCAGAATCAAAATTATTGCCCATCCTTGGATGTCAAAGAAATTTTTCATTGCATTCTCTCCCCCTTTGACATCAATGAAAAAGCTTCTATCTCTTCTGCTCTCCTTGTAATATTTTACTATACTTCTCTTCCTATTCTTTCCCTTTTGCAAAATTGAGATTTGGATCAAAATTTGAGAAACTGTTGCAATAATCAAAAGATTATTTTATACTTAGCTTTAATTTTTGGAAGGAATTTCTTCCAAGAGTCCACCGCAATCCCAATAGCTATAAGAAAACTGTTATTCTCTAATGTTCTATTGATAATCTGGACAAGGGATTCAGGAATGGTGATTGCTTCTTCCATATTTTCTCTTGTCTTTAGCACTTCAATCATTTGCTCTAGTCTACCTTTAGTCAGGTCTTTTACTCTCCAAAAGGTGTACATGAGAGTATTTCTAGCAAAGTGAACCGTTGCATGCTCAACCTGTAGATCATGAACCTTTTTCTTAACCTTTCCATCCTTATCCAAAAACATACTGTAGTCCTATCCAATTCTGACAAGCTCTTTTTTTATTTCCTCCAACCTATCCTTGTACTTGCCAACCACATGAGGCCACCTTAGATAGTGATTGAAGACTTTATTGGCTGAATCAATGCACTGTCTTAGCACATTCATTTTCTTAGATCTTTACTTTAGCAAGAGATAGCCTAAACTGCATCTTCAAATGGGAAATCATTTCCTCCTCTTTTCTATCCAGAGGCACAAATTCCATAGCCTCCTTAACACACTCAATCAATTCTTCTAGGAGAACATCCTACAAACTTTCCAATTCAATATTGTTATCAGCAAAGTATCTTCCCAAAGTGTCCTCAATGACATCCTGCTCATAGGATGGTCCATTCAACCATATATCAGTTATCTTTTGCATTCCATCCTCATCCTGAATGATCTGTAATATCTTTTCTTTAAGCATAACACCTTCATCATCACTCTCTTCTACAATTTCCACAACCATTCAACTAGTTTTGGTTCTTCTTTTGGATTATATTCCTCAGAGTCTTCATCCTCTACATCCACAACCAACTGTTCTTTTCCTTTTTCTTCAACTCTTGCTGACTTGGGTGTTAGAGGAGTGACACCAGCCAGATCTCTTCCTCTCTTCTACTTTTTCTCTGTCTTTCCAGAGGATGATCCAACTTCAGTTATTTTTACCGGAAGAGGAATAACATTTGCCCCAAACTTTTCTAACACCTTTCTAAAGAATTTTTCATAAACTCGTTCCCCATTTTCAAAAGAGTTGTAATGCACAAATATTTTCTTGCAAACCGGTACATTTTCTTTCCACACCACATTGTCATTCAGAGGCAAGCAATTAAGAAAATACATCATAATACATATTGCAAGAGTTCCAAACCTGAAGGAGTAGTCAATATCCTTCGTTAATTGTATATTCTCCATTAGTTCATCCTTCATCAGACTACATAGGTCAAAGTCTTCATTTTCTATTATCATTTTATGACCAATGTATACAACACCTGTCGAGGTTGATCCTTCTCAGTTTCTAAAGAAGATCTTATATGAGATTCCATGTGCAACATATCTTGTCAACGGATCTTTAATCGATGAAATTATTAGAGCCCTCTGATCTCCCCTTATTCCGGTTAGGGCTTCGACCTCAACATTTCGAATTGATTTCTACTTCATAATATTACCAACATTGCATAAACCTGTTAGATTCTTGATTACATCCTCTAAGATTTGATAAGGTTTATCCAAAGTGAGGATATCACCATCCAATCTGTTTAAGATAAACCGAATCACTTCCGTATTGACGAAATGAGGAAATTCATTCCATATATCCAAATTATTATGATTCTATCCTTCAAGCTTCCTCAATTTGGCGAGAGACAATAGATTTATTTCATCCCTAACTTTTTGACTGATATACTCATCCAAGATTATTGTTCCTTTGGGTTGTTTCATTTTTATGTCGAGTAAGGTTCTACCAATCACCAAATAGATATGAAATTGATAAGCGACAAAGATACCTGAAGAATTCGCCGCTAGAATGACCTTTCCAACCTTTGGAATTTTGCTGAAAGTGCTCTCCAACTATTTCCTTTCAATGCACAATGACGAATTAGGGCTTCAAATTCCCTTTTATAACTTCACATACATAAAGTTCTTGTCGCATTAAATGTGTTGCCCTAGAAGTTCCAGTTACACTGAAAACTCAGACAACAAGTGAAGAATCCAACTTCAGACTTTCAACATTTCATCTAACAAAACAAATGATTACATATACATTTATCAAAGGATAACACAACTTCTAACGACATCTAGCAATTCAAAGCCAATTATACACAGGGGGGCAAAGGATTTTTCATGAGAAACTCCCCTTAGGCCTTTGGCCTGAAATCAATTGCCGAAAGAATTATCGGAGGGAGCTTCTGGTACAGCCTTGTTTCCTTCATCAGATTCACTTTTCTTTACCCATGTTTTCTCAATCTGATATCTTATCTCTTCCACAAATGCTTTTTCTTTTCCTTTGTTGTTTTTCTATGAATTTCTTCCTTGATAAACCAGACCTCTTATTTTCATGTTTATGTTCCTACAGAATTTTGCAATTTGCCCAAAATTGTTGCAATTGTAGCATATCAAATTCTTTTGTCTATACCATCCATTCCACTGATTTCCTCCTAATCTGCATTGATTAGCAACGTGTCCATATCTTCCATAGGTATAGCATTTAATGTTATTTGCACTGACAGACATATTTCTACATTCTAATGCCTTATGATCAAACTTCTTACATTTAAAACACTGACCAGAAAATGATGGAATACTAGGATTTATCTTTCTTCTACACTAAGAAGCCATATGTCCAATTTTTTTACAAACAAAGCAATATCCATTAAATTTTTGAGTGTTGGGTTGCCTTACCGGATGTCTTCTACCTTTGTTCTTCTTTTCAATGTTCTTTTTTCAGATCTAGAGCTCTCACCCTTCTCATAGCCAAGACCTTGCTTGTCATTTGTATCCTTTTGTCCTTTGATTATCTCATCAATCCTAGTAGAGCTTATCCTGAATTTTTCCTTGAATTCATTTGCAGTAGCAAGCTCACTTCTTAGGATAACTACTTGTCTCTCAAGTTCTTGTTCATTGTTTTTGGATTGTTGCAATTCAATTTCCAACTGAATGAATCCACTGTTAATTCTACTACATTCTTCAGATTTTTCTTTCAGGGACTGGGCCAGATTCTCCTCATTCTTCTTTCTTTCTTCAATTTCTTTGGTGAACTTCATTACCACAAATTCCATTTCAAGCTTTAGAGTTGTATTGTCCTTAGAAAGCTTTTCACATTTTTCTGTTATTTCCCTTAGATTTTGATTCAAATGGACATCATCCAAACCTTTGCTTTCTTTTTGCTTCAACTGATCACACAGTTCCTTCCTCTTTTCTCTTGACCCATTTATCTTATCTTTCAGTGATTGAATGAATTTTTCGGCATCTACAAGATTTGCTTTTAGTTCCATGACCTCTGCTTTGGACTGATCAAGATCATCAAGTGCCACCATAAGTTGTTGTTGAAGACCACCAGCATCCATTGTAATTCAAGATCCACATCAAGCTGTTAAACTTCTGAAAAGGAACCAACTCTGACACCAATTGTTGGACACTAGGAACACTGAGAAGGGGGGTGAATCAGTGTTCCACAATATTTAATTTTCAAATCAGATCTTAAACTATCAACAACAATAATTAAACCCTTAATAACATTCACAACAAATAAACATAAGGGAACATGCAATCACATTAAAGAACACCATAACACCAGGATTTTTACGTGGAAACCCTGTTAGGGGAAAAACCACGATGGATATTAATCCACAAAGTATACTCTGTTAAAAGTATGATGAAAGGGGAATGCACTTGCATTCAGGAACACTACCTAGAGCTCACTGCTCAAAAGAGAGAAAGGCTCATTGCCTTACAAAGTGTAATTGAAATTACAACAAAATCTTCAACTGAGAGAGTAGCATCAACAAATGCTTGGATTCAGTTCCAATTAAGCACACAATTAGATTCTGAATCTTTGTATCCAGTTCACACTTCTGTCCTGCTCTGCTTACAAAACTTTTTATGTCCTCAAATAATTGATCTGTCCATTTTCACTCTCTTCTACACATACACCTCTATCTATTTCACAACTACTTCACACACACACCAAAATGATTTTTTGATCTCCTTTATATATCCACTAATCAGGAATTCATTGTATGTCGGCTTCACATCAAAATATAATATTCTTGCTTATGTCAGCTCAAATCATTAATTAGAGTTGATGTGTTCCCTCACAAGTTGGATAGACTTTACAAGGGACCCAAAACAAAGTTCAAAACATAAGAAATAACTAAATACATACTCCACGTACATCAGTGATACACCATATAAAACATGTCAGCCACGATGAGAGAATAAACCATGAATCATACTACCGAACCTCTTAACTCAAACTCTGACTAATGCAATACCACAAAAAATCATCAGTAGGATAGTACACATGATAGGAAGACTTCCTTGGAGATCCACACCACAGAATAATGATCTGGTGAGGTGAATAGATCAGCTTGTCAACTGGATGTCCTATTCTTCATTCTTTCTGCCAGTAGATTACAAAATCTTACTTCCCTTTCCGGTAGGAGAAATACTAACATTGTGGACCATACTGCTGACTCCAGTTGCCATCAATGACAACACAAGTAGCCAAAAATGATCTCTCAAAGCCATATGCCAACAAGGTTATATAGGGACATGAATACCTTGTTCTCTTACACCACATTCTTTTCCCTTATAGCCACATTGTTTCAAAAGTTGATAATCTCTTCCATAAATGGTTTCCATTTCTTTCAAAGAATGTAGCTTTTCATGATCTCATGTTCATCATATGCAGATGTGTAATTTTTGTTTTCTTCTTCTTTGCCAAAATTTGTAGACTCAACTGCTTTTGATGACTCAGATTGTGTTGATATCATGACAACTTCTTTCTCCTTTCCTGATTTTGGTTGTATAAGCTTGTATTCGCCATAGAATGTAGGTGTGAAATATAATGATCCACAATCACCATCTAACAAATTTTTCACCGATGAAAGACATTCATTTTTTTCTAAATGTTCAACTTTTGCAGTTGGTGTCAATATTCTAAGAGGATTCTTCATTCCTATTTCAGTTTGTAAGAAAATTTTTAGATTTAGGATCAACTTTTGTCGCGTAAACCTTGTTTTTGTAAGTGTATTTCATTAGATGATGTAGTGTTGATGGCACTCCATTCATTTCATAAATCCATGGTCTACACAAGAGAATATTATATGAAAGGTCATGGGGCATGACATAGATAGGAGTTTGTAATGTAACATTGCCAACTTTAACATGTAATGTTATCACACCCAATGGTTGTTTTCCCACATTATCAAAACCATAGATAGACAAAATAGTTGGATGAATTTTAGTCTTATCTACTCCAATGCTATCCAAAAGGTTCACACTACAAACATTAAGCCCTGAACCATTGTCAACAAGGGTACGCCTAATCCCAACCTTGTTAATAACAACTAATATCATCAAAGCATCATTTTTCTTTTGCATTTCCAAAGGAGGTAATTCACTTTGATGAAAGAATGTACATACTAGGTGAATTCATATTCTCAATCAAGGATTCCACATCATTTGGTTGTGCACTAGGAGGGATGAAAAAAAATTACAAGAAATTTTGAAGCATGCTATGGTAAACAGGTGATGTTTGAATCAAATACCAAAGGGAGATCTTAGCAGGAGTGTTGCAAAGTTGTTCTACAAGATCATACTCTTTCCCACTATGTTGAGTTAAATGAGGGGCACTAGGTAAAACGGGTTGTGGGAATGGTATCAATGAGGGAATATCTTGTGTTTTTCTTGGTTGCTTATTATTTCTAGTGTTATATATGTGAGCTACAGTATGATAACTTGGTTGTTGCAACACATGATTACTAGTAAGTTGTTTTGCAAAGCTTAAGATATGGCCATAAGGTTTAGGAGGTCCTATAATAGGTGACTTAGGTTGTTCAAAAGGAGTGTTAGGAGGTCCAATAATTATAGGACTCTTAGGAGGTCCAAAAGGAGTTTTGGGAGGTCCAATAATGAAGGGAGATCTAATGGTCAATTGTGTGTTCATAACCTCAATGGATTTGATTTCTTGTTGATGATATTCTATTGAGGGGGATCTAAGGTGACCTTAGTATCATCATCTAAGCAAGCCATCTTACTATCTTTTAAAAGAAATGTATCAATGATTTCATCCTCTTTCCCAACAATATCTTCCCAAGTAGGAGAGGTAGGGGGAGAGAAACAAACAAGATTCTCATGACACTCAATGATTGGGTCTTCTAACACCAAGGTACCTTTGTCACAAGTAGGAGAGGTATTAGGAGAAGAAAAACTATGATTGTCATGATTGTCAATGATCGTATCCTCTTGCACCAAAACATTCTCAAAAGTGGGGGAGATGTTGGGAGATAAATGAAGACTAGGCAAAGTGATATTAATAAATGTGTCAATGATTTCATTCTTGTGTGCCATAATATATTCTCAAATGGGAGCAGTATTGGGAGAAGTACAAACATGTTCCTCATGATGTTCAATGATTGGGTCTTCTAACACCAAGGTACCTTATTTACAAGTAATAGAGGTATTGGGAGAAGAACAATTATGATTATCATGATTATTGTCCTTTATTACATCCTCTTGCTCCAAAACATTCTCATAAATGAGAGAGATATTTGGAGAGACATGCTTGTTACTAGTTTTATTTCGTTTCCTTAGATTATGCTCATAAGTAGGGAGATTAAAATCATACAATCCATGTGTGACCCTACGAAAACCATATGTTTGAAATGAAAACATGTTTTTACTTGCCTTATAGATTTTGCAATGTGTTATAACAACCCTGGGTTTTAAATTTGTGCAAAAATGAAAACTAATGTACTCAAATTATGCAATGATTCATAAAATGTAAACAATTTTCCTACAAATATGATGATTTGTAATACTAAAATAGAATAAATTTTCCCAAATTTGCAACAAATCAAGCAAAATGATACCTTTCTTGCACATGCCATAACATTTTTCCAGAATTTCAAATTAGATAATTGCAAGCAAAAATAGACTAATAATGTAGAGAAAGTAACATGTGCAGAGTTTTCTTGAGACACCCCTAGTAGGATAGGGATACCCAAGGGCATGTGAGTCAAGCGTGTGAGTCCTTGAAAAGGGCGCAAAAACCTAAAAAATTGATTTTTTATGTTGGTTTTTAATGTTACTATCGCTAGTTGCAAACAAGTTAAATAGTTGATATTTTTCCAGATTTTGCTCAATTTAAGACAAGGTAATGCAAAATGCAAGTGTGCAACAAAGGTGAAAATATTTTTACAATTTTTGAATGCAAGTTTTAGATCTAAAATGTAATAATTGACTAATTCTAAGATGCCACAACCTGAAAATGATGATTTTGATGCAATTTTGAAATGTTTTTCAATCTAAGACAATGTGATTCAAATGCAAATATGCAATAATAAAGAACAATTTTGAATACAATTTTTAGATCTCATATGCAATGATTGACTAATTTGAAGGTGCAAATTTCTGAAAATGATGATTTGATGCAAATTTGAAACAAAACAATGCAATTTTTTTCACTTTTTAGGCTTAAATGAAAGATGCAATTTAAATGCAATGAACAATTTTAGATTTTGACCACTTATTGAATGAAATCTAAATTTAAATCTGATTTAAATGACTGAAATACAACCTGATGAAACCTATGATGCAATATGTGATGCATTTTTTTTGAGTTTTTATGCTTTTATGATGCAAAGATGAAACCCTAAATGAAAGATGCAAAACAATGCAATGCAAAACCTAGATCTAGGGTTTGAAAGACTATCAATCAGAAAGTTATGATGTCAAATGTCAGGTTCAAAAAAATGAAATATAAAAAAAGGTGATCCTAGGTCCTAAATGCAAAGAACCTAGGATGCAATGGTGGTCTTTTTCCAAGTTTCATTAGGATGTAGATCAACAAGGTGATTAGATTGACTTACAACCATGAAGGTGAGCCAACCAGACCTAGATCTACATCTAATTGAATATGGGATTGAATTGGAAATTATTTGGAATGATTGACCTAATTAGACTTTATGCCCTAATATGTAAATTGCAAAATCTCAACAACTGATAAACAAAAACAGTAATTTGCAGGTGGATCTGGGAAGTGCAAAATGATATGTACCAACCTAAAAAAGTTGGTTTCAAGTACTAAAGGAAGATTGGATTTCCCTTGGTTGAATGGGTCTTTGGATGGGTGTCCTAAACAACTTTTGGGGTCCTCTAATGTCAGAACTGAGCTTGAATTCTTGCCTGCAAAGCTGTCAGAACATTGTCAGATATTTTTGTAACTAAGTTTTTGTGGCTTGACAAGATGTATGACAATAAATGAAACAATGGAGAATTTATCTTCAATCCTTTTCAAACCTATAACCTGCACATTCAAAGAGGGAGAAACTATTGGGCCATTTTAGGGGTTTGCCTCAGTCAAGCCCCGTGTAAGTGTTTCCACTTCCACAATGGTAATGTTGATGATAAATTGATAATTGAAAGGAAGGAATGATGAAATCATAATGTGTTACAAATCACACCTTCAATGGTTGCCTTGAAGGACTGAAGTCATATGGCTTCAGGAAAATTCACTGCCAAAAATTCACCACTGAAAAATTCACCTCCAACAATTAATCGCCAATAATTCATCACTATGGAAAATTCATCTTGTGGAAAATTCATCTTGTGGAAAATTCACTGCCAGCAATATGATATGAATTGTTGGAGGCAAATTTTCCACGAAATGAATTTGTCATGGCGATGAATTGTTGGCAATGAATTATTTGGAGGTGAATTTTCCTAGAGCCAAGTCATACACATCTCCTCAAGGATTTGGATCTTGACTTGATCTTGAATGCTCTTAATGTTCACCTATTGCTAGTTAGATCTCAAATGATACAATAACTAGGTATTTATAGGCATTTATTTAATTTCTCAAAAATTAGATCCTGATAGCCGACATTTGCAAGTGGGGTTTTGAATGTTAAAATGGCCACTTTGAAATGTCCAAAAAAGGGCCCTAGCTAAGAAGGGGGACCCATTCACTCATGGTTGAATGGGTCTTGGCCCAAATTTCCAATACATTCAATGTCGGGGGCAACATATGAGGTGGATGCATTTATTCAATGCTTGTCATTTATTGAAAAGGGGTACAAATGGGCTCTAGAGTACATAATTTTAAGCAATTTGGGGGTCAATTAAGCTCAATAATTTAGGGGGGCCAAAACATAATGTGAAATTGTTAAGGTATGCAATTTTCTACACTACATCTCTATTTGCAAAACTCATTGCCATCCTCAATGGTTATATAATGCCCATGTTTGATGCAAAGGGTTCTTAATCCCACATGTGGGGTGAGAAAAATCAAGGGAGAAAGAGATTATAAGAAAAATCAAGGGAGACGAATATTATAAGTAGAGGCTTCAGACTTGTAGGGATTATATTTTATATTATAATATGTAATTGTAAAATCTAAATCTAAATTAATGAATTATAAAATCCATCATATTCATAGTTAGGTTTATTTCTATTTTTATTTATTTCTATTTTATATAAATATAAGGGTGAAAACTAATTTTAAAAATATTGATATAACTTCTTTTATATAATTAGAAGATGAAAATAATGTAATAAATATTTTAAATATTTTTTCCTTTTAATTTATATATATATATAGTAAAGAGTTATTTTATTTTATTTTATATACTTAAAAAATATTTTTATATTATTTTCTTTATAAAAGAATTATTTTGTTTACTTAAGAAATATATTTTTTACTTTAAGAGTTATTTTATTTTACTCACGTTGTTTATTATATTATATCTATCTCATCTATGAATAATTGATTTTGAATTATAAAATATATATAGATAGATATAAAGAAGTGCTTAGAAACTCTATCATTTTAATAAATATTAAGTATTCCAACAGTAACATAATAAATTTGAAAACTTTATGATTGATAGTTTACCAAAGTATATTTATCACATCTAATTAATAAATTTTGAAACTTAATATATATATAATGTAGTGGTGAGGAAATTTATAATTCTAATAAATATAAAGTATTCCAACACTAACATAATAAATTTGACAACCTTATGATTGATTAGTTTAGGAAAAATAAATATCTTAAATATGTCTATCTAAATAAATATTTTTCTTATATACAAAATCTATTTTATTTAATTTTTTATAGATTTCATAAATTAATATTCTACCAATTAACATTTAATTATTAGTCTATATTAGGTAAAATTTTAATTTTAATTATGTATACATTTAACCGTAAGTTAATTGATATATTGATTCAAAATTTGTAGGTATGCTTCATCCAAAGTCAAATTTTGAAAATGAAGAGCAACAAAGATAATATCATGAAGAATATACTTTAAACTATGTAAGAGAACACTGTGAACAAATGATAAATGTGCAAAGAGAGGAAGTAATAAATCATTGAAATAAAAATGATGAGAAATATTTGTTAAATGTAGGGTAGATATGATAATTGAAGAGATCGATGCAAAAATGAGACATGGAGATGAGATGATAACAAATTCTCTACAAACATCTCAATAGCAAAAATATAGATCAAGAAGAAGATTGCAAAGAGAAATGCATTATGTTCAATCATTGAGACAAAAAAGACAAAAACTAAAAGAACATAAATGTGAATTAGATCAAAGAAATAATCAATTTCATTTTAATGGTGAGGTTAATTCTAAAGAACAAAAAAGGAAAGAAATGAAGGTACACTTAATCACAATAAAAATGTTGAGATTGATTTGAAAACCTCACATATAGTATTTTGACATGGACTACATAAATACGTTTCATCCAAAATGTTTTACATTTATGAAGAAAGATTTCTTGGAAGCTTGAAGGTCCAATTTGTAATAGATGTTGACAAGAGAAGAATGGACACTAATTTTCAACATTAAATAACAAGGATCCTAGTCAACAACCACCAAAACATGAAGACTTAACATAAATTGAGAAAAAATTGATACCACGTCTCAACCAAATATTTTAAGTCACGTGCAACTAGAGGTCAATATGAATAGAAAGGATGTATCATAGTTCCATGAGAAGTAAAACAAAAAACTAATTTTGTTCCATATCAAATGAAAGATTTACCTATTATTATTGTTTGAAAAATGGGTTGATGTGGAATAAATTATAATTTTACAATCAATAGATGAGAGTATATAAAGCACTTAAATATTAAAAAAGAACATGAAAACTGTTATAGAGATTTTCAAATTGATGAAAATGTTCTTAATCGACTTACACCCAATTCAAATGAAAATATTTATGACCAATTGAACTTTGTCCATATGGAGTTTGATTATGATGCAAATGAATATATATTTGTGGGTCAAAAATAGAGATGGACTAAGATTTTTTTTTTTATCACATGACATCAATGGCCTCCAAACAAAAAAATCCTTAAGAGATATGTAACTAATTCATGCTTGTTCAAATAACCTTGATGTAGATCTAGGATCACTAATTGATTGGCCAAGTATTGGAGCATCTCCATTGAATGATATGTCTTGGATGGGTTACTTGATATGGCTTTCCCAATGCTATTTCCAAATAGATGATATGACTGATTAGGACTACAATCGAGGATAGTCAATCTACATGAATTTGTTAAACATACTAGACCATATATGTGGTCCTATACATTACAATAGATTGCATCTATGTACTTGGCCAATTGAATACATGATGTAACTAATATGGTCAACATGTATGTACTAGTAGGGCAATCTTTGCCAAATCCGGGGAACTAGATGTATGTAATGAAGAATGTACATAAAATAAAATAGATAGGATACATGTAAAATATCAATAAGAAATGAAAGGCAACTTCTTCCCCTACATATGTAACTGGTAGGATAAAAATTGCAGCTCAATCTAAGACTTCTAAAATTTGTTAGCATAAAAAAATATTGTGCATTAATGTTCTTTGTGAACATATTCCTTTTGACCTTAGTTAATGTTTATTTTTGAATTCCATGGGCTATTATCTACTAATGTAATATGACAATGGTTCCTTTTTTTGTCTATATTGTAATTATGATCATGAAATATATGGTTTTCCTCAAACTCTCAAATTAGTTATGTCATATGTTGTGGTAAAATGGATAATGAAATAATTTGTTAATCTTATATTTATAGAGAAACTTTAAATTTGATAATGTTTATTCTTGTAAATAAAAAAAAATCCTCTCTCTTGTTCCCTTTTTTCTTCTCCCCTCCTTTCCTCTTTTCCCCTTAGTCTTTTGGATTTTCTTTGTAGCTTGGATAGGGTAGGATTATATTTGTTCTCCTTAAAAATGAGCTTCATAAACTTCTTTAACTAGCTACACTTGAAATACCATAGTCCCCTTGTTATAACATCTCATTTTCCATTATGTGATTCTTGTAAAGCCAAGAATTGATAGTTGTAAAACCTTGCCAAGATTTAAAAATAAAAACCTTTCAAGAGAGGAATAAAGTATTTAATTCTTGAATTCTTCTACTATATCAATTTGAAATAAAAAAATTATGCACTGGGAGGGAATGCTTAATATTTTTTAGTTTAGAAGTACTTAAGTATACAACTGATTGTGTAGTTTAACTAGTTAAGCTAGGGGTAACTTCATCTTAATGGATAGTCTGCTTTAATTTTTAAGCAAAGATCCCTAGAATTAACTAAGGTTATATAAAATGGAATCCTACCTTTTACCCTAGCAAACAAAATAGCAATAAAGGCATCGTGACCAACAACAGAAACTGCATACATTTTGTGTAGTCATAAAATTTTGAAGTCTGAAAATTTTGTTGATCATTTATTTTAAAAGTTTTTCACCTTCACCTCCAAGAAAATTTAATGGATATCCAACTTAGGGAAGAGGATTTGAGTAGATTTATAACAACTCAACTTGGTACTTCATCACTCCCAACAATTAATATGTTAATTGTGGTGCCCATACAGATTTGAGCAACATTTTCAAGAACAATTTGAGAGGGAAAATAATATTGAATAAAGTAAGGGTGCACACAAAATAAGGAATAATAAAAAAGTAGGTGCATAGTTGAGATATCGGAGCTCAATAAGTAATATAGTCACCTAACTTGGGATAATCACAAAAAAAAAGAGGAAGAGAAGGCCACATGATAGAGGAGACAATGTTAAAACATGACAAAAAAATGACACATGGAAATAAAGGAAGAGATCATAAAAGGGGAGTTCATTCTCTATCCAATGGAAGATTCAATATAGGGGTGTTGGATATTGCCTATTATTGTGTAGGAGAAAAATAATTAGCAAGAAGAGGAGACTTCGTATAATAGGCTTACATTCCCTCCAATGTGATTATATTTTATCTTCATGCATTTGAAGAGATAAGATGTAACATGGCAATTAAGAGGAGAAAAATTAAGGGTAGGAAGATGTGATAGATAGGGAAGAAGGAAATATTTTTGTGGTGAATTGGAGAAATTAGTAAGACAAGGAGGAGAGAAGTAAGATAACACATTAACAGGAATTCTTGCCTTGTTGTGAAAGATTGTACATTTCAGAGAAAAAAGGTCAATTGTAAGAGAAAATAGGTTAGCTCATAAACCCATCCCATGCATGCTTACCAAGAGTATAATGAATTTGCATAGAGTTTATTTTTTTGTAATGAAGAAGAAATATGCATTTTTATGTATCAAATTCTTCATATTTTTCTATTTGCATGTGATATGTATATGTATATTTATTTTTATGCATGTGTATGATTTTATTGTGCTTTTAGCCTCAAGTGGATATGGTTGATAGAAACTAGGCCTTGTACTCCCTAGATTAGGCCCTAGAAACATTTAAATCTAGGTGTGTAAGAGTTTGGAAGAACATCTTATGACATTGTAATGTAGAAGTTACTTATGACAAACTCTTATGTCATGTCAAAATATGTAAGAGGGGGGATTCATTAGAATTTTGACTAGCATTATCATAGGTCAAAAAATATAGTTGAAAGGGTTGAATAAGTCAAAAATGGGGTGCCCCAAATAGGGAGTTACATATGATGGATTGTATGGAAAGTTATGACAGTTATAAAGGATAGAATTTTCTTTCTTTTTGTGTAACATAGAAGAAAATAATATTCAATATTTATTTAAATCAAATGCGGGTGAGCAACACTTGATTGTCCTTTCTAAAATGGGAACAATTTTATGACATGGTTGTCAAACTAGAATGGTGGTGTACTTTATTTTTCTATGACAATAGCTTATAGAGTGATGATGGTGGGATATGGTATAGTAGGGATGAGAAATTTGACTATCTCATGATGGGATGGTAGGGATGGATATAAGAAATGGGTGCAATTCTCACTAAAACTTGTAAGTATAAATTGTGAGATAATGTGTTACGCCTATCTATATAAGAGATATACAAATAAATTTAAATAATTTTGTTGGAAATTTGTAAATGTTTAACATGTTCTTCATTACAGTGTCAATGAATGTGTATCAATACATCTAACTAAAAATTGTAATCTTTTTAAAACTATAATATTTGAAAATAAAATAAAGACATACATCATAAACTATTATTTTAAAATTTGTTACTAAGAGGACAAATAATATAACATAAAAGCAAGGAAAATGAGTTTTGTTTTTTTAAAATCAAGGACCTATTTCTTTCATGTCATTTTAAATTAAAACATGAACACCAAATTAAGTAGTATCCTGGTCCAAACATTAGATTGAAACATATGCAAACCTTTTGTTTGGGTTCTAACCACTCAAAGCATGATGAGTTGTAACCTTTCCAAATAAGGTTAAAAGTAATAACAAGGTAATCAAAGCACGTGTGCATTCCTTGCTTAATGTGTATGTAATTTCATTATAAAAATTTCTTGTGCTTGTATGTTCTTTGTAGTTGATTATAATGAACAAACTTGTTTCATATGGCTAAGTATAAAATCAAAAGAAAAAAATCCTTATTACATTATTTTCATTATTTTCATCCTTATAATTATATAAAATAAGCCATCAATATTTTTTAAATTAATTTTCATCTTTACAATTATATAAAATAGAAACAAGCCCAACTATGAATATGATGGATTTCATAATTCATTTAATTTAAATTTAGATTTTACAATTACATATTATAATATTAAATTTAGCTCTTACATGTTTGAAGCCTCTACTTATAATCTCCTTCTCCCTTGGTTTTTCTCACCCAACACATGTGGGATTAAGAACATTTTGCATCAAACCTAGGCAATAGACAACCATTGTGGATGGCTGCAAGTTTTGCAGATAGAGAAACAATCCACTTCGCCTTCCAAACACTTGCTTCTGGATGGCAGCTCTATCATTTTGCAAAGCATGCTTGTTTTCATCACAGTGGCCGACTGCAGATTTTATAGCTCCCACAATGGCATAATGGTGGAAACAGAAAATAAAATCCTTACACGAATGGAACAGAAAATGAAAAATGGTCCATCAAAACGGGAAAGAATAAACACAATATTTAGGCACTCAATGCATTTCTATAGCCTCTAAAATATGTCTGACGTAGATGATAGCAACATTAGTTGTTTAATTGACACATTATGAACGAACACAATTTATGATGTTTATAGTATTTCTCAATAAAATTAAGAGTTGCAACTTTAAAACTGCCATACAATTTATCATGCTTTTGACTAAAATTTTATTATCACAAAGTTACAGGTTTTCTAGTGTCTTATCATACCAACTTGTTTTCCAAAATCTGAAAGGTTTATTATGCAGTCTATGCTTCAAAATAGTGTAATTTAGACATCACATCTTTTAAATCAGGTTTATGGATACACCCAGAACATTTCATGGAACTATTTTTTTTTTAATACCAAGGTAAAAGTAAAGTGATGTCATACGATTATGGTTTGGATAACTGGTACCACATGTTTTAGTTCTTTTGAAGTAGTCTAAATGAAAGAACTATCTAATTGTTTTCTTCACAACCATTCTAAACAACCCTTCTTTTAATTCCATAGGTTAGATTGTACCAGACTTTAATATTACAACATTTATCAAATGGTAGTGTTAAATTTGAATTTTTTCTGCTTTCTAACTGGTGTATGAGCAGTTTCTCATTGACATAAAAGTTTGCATTATTCTATATTAACTATGGTTTAATTTCACGAAATTTATATATGCAACACTAGCATATCAATTCTTAATTAGCCAAGGAAGGGTTGACCATTGCTATAGATCCTTGCTTTGTGTAACTAAACCATGTAAGTGGCTCAACCCTTTTATGACCACCCAATAGAACCTAAACATAAAAAGATTGCAGCCTACAACTTATGAGAAATCTCATTCACAATTAGAAATGAAGTATTATAACTCTCGTAAAGATTCAAACTCGTGCACTCAATTTTGAAATATAAATTCCAACATAAACAAGTGTATGTGTCATCAAATAATTTAAGTGTCCACTATGTTTTATTAAGTTCAATTTGTTGTCTTTCATTCCCAATTTGCTGTCAAACAGCTACAGTTAATTGTCAAACTGTTAACCTATTTAACTGTTAACCTATTTTATAAAGATTGTTGCATTTGTTGTATCTATATATCAATTGAGTGTGTTTGTTGTTCTGTTCTACAAATTCTATTTCTCAAAACTACATAAGGAATGGTGACAAAACCTCTTACCCGTGGCGCCAAAACAATCCCAAAAGCATGCTCTGAGAAATGACATAAACACAAGCTTATAAATCTGCACCTCTCCATAGCAGTTCCCATGGGTGGAAACACCCAATGTTTACAACGCACCTCATCCTTCTTTTCCACACCCATTTTGTACCTCACCCCAATATCATTACAATGGATTCTACCTCTGATTGCAAGAAAGGAAAGCCCGAAAGTCTTCATGCCTTGCGGCCAGATATACCAAAGTCTCTGAAAGCAGTCTATACAATCCATATAAATTAATACATCAATATTTCTACTGATAAAGAAATAGTCATTGAGAACGTATGATCAATTATTGCCAATGAAAGCAGCCTGGTTGAGAAATACTTTACAAGCTTATGGTACAATCTTACCAAAACTCAACACCTCATGTCAAAACAATTGCATATTCTTGGATTCCAGTCTTGACATTTTTTATGTAGTAAGATGTTCAGATCAATAAGGTATAATCTTCTGTAGTAGAGGTTCCCAATAGAAATAAAGACTGATATTGGCATCCTCCCACAGTCTGTGTTTTCTAGGTTGTCCCCTTCTCCTGTTAGAAGCTTCAGAGCCTGAATCCCATGAACGAAACATAAATTAAGCATTATCACTTGACAGCTTAAGAAAACAGACACAAATTTGTTTAATGTAGCCAAGCCTTATAATTTGATAAACACTGATTTCAAAAACAGACAGAAGATTGTTTAATTTGGGAAAACGGTCATGACTTGCAGGATGATTTTTGAATCTATACTGATGGTTTTTGAATCTATACTGCCGAATGCATAGACTAGTTGTCAAGTGCCATGACAGGTCCACAAGCTCTTGGATGTTCCCACTGTCAATAAATTGATGGGAAGAGAATGAATTCCAGTTCTGATATACATATCACTCCTGTAGCTCAAAAGGAGCTTTGATAGAATTGACCTTTTGCCATATATTGTTGCAAATGAGAAGTAATTGTTCATTTTGTGGTTAAATTTTGATGAGATTAGAAGATCAACACCCCCAATTGCAAGACATCTGTCTTCTCATCTACAACTCCATGCATGAAATACTCTGGTGCAAGGTAAGTGCAGTAATAACCAGAAATGTTGTTACAAGTCACATGGACTTTTGGCATAAAAGAGCATCATATATCAATTAAGTCTTCCTATTTAAAATAACTACAAAGATTGGAAACTTGAAACCCAATTGTATGTTTTCCTATGACTAGAAACAAATCAAGTAGCATTCTAACCATTAAAAAATTCTATTATAGTTCCATGCTGAAAGGAAAGAACTAGTTCACACATGCCAAAATACACAAAGAAACAAAAGCACCCACCCAAATGTGCCTTCAATGGATGTGATTGTGATGTGTGTCCACTGCTTTGTGAGTCCAAAATCTGAAATATGTATCAGACAACGAGAAAAAACCATCATGAAGCAAGGAAAACTGAAGGCATTGGCTTGCTAACTTACCAATAAGAAGCAGCCCTTAAGAGTTTAACCCTTAAAATAAGAAAGAGTTAATGAAATTCAATTACTCCTTGAGAAGAGCTATACTATGGAAGCGGATAAAGGGAGGTGGGTTTAGGTCTACCTGATGGCTGAGGCTCAAAATTCCAACGGAAAAAAAAGCAAACGACTGGCATCAGAAAAAAGCAAACGGCTGGCATTTGAAAAAAGTAAACAACTAAAATTTAACTTAACACATGAATAGGGTTACAAACATAAAAAGCTGAAGTAATCAGTGATGGGGATGTGGAAGGTGCAAGAAGAGAATCAGGTGGAGACGTGGCAACTACAGGTGCAGCTGTTTGATTTTTTCAAATGCTAGCCGTTTGCTTTTTTCTCATGCTAACCGTTTGTGTTTTTCTCATGCTAACCGTTTTCTTTTTCTGATGCTAGCTGTTTGCTTTTTCCTCCAGATAATGCATTGCAAAGAATTACCCCCTCTGTCTTTCCCTATATATACACATTTGCACAAAAACATTAAGAACATTCTTATAGTGAGCTTTGATGCAGTAGATGAGGAAGAAAAGTATATATTTTTAGAATGTCTCGTTTCTTTATAGGAAGAGAAAAATATTCGGCCATCATGGTGTGGAATGAGTTCGGATGGAGTGGGGTGGGTAGTTTGGAAAAAGTGCTTGAGAATGCATGATTTGCTGAGAGATTAGGGAAAGGACATTTCGAAGACAACCTTCGGTCACCACAACAAATTAGCCACATTGAGAAACAGGGGTAGGTAATTTAAGCGATCCAATATTTCAATAAGCAGATGTTTGCACGCTAATTGTTTGATAAGCTCTCTGATTTTATTATTTTTCCATTTAGGACAGTGTGCTGATTCGAGGAATTAAAGATGAAAGAGACTATTGTTTTTGAACAGTATATGGAGCTTGTGAGATGATCAGGTGGAAGGTTAAAAGAGGCATTTAAAAATTCTCGATGTTGAAATCAATTGTATTACAAAAGAATTAGCCATTTTCTTTTTTCCTCTAAATAATGCATTCCTACTGCCAACTTCATTCAATTCTCTGGAGTTCAGAGATTTTCTCTACGTTATGGTTGTTTAATGTAATTTTTATGTATCTTTAAGATGGAACTTGAAGTGCAGCAGCCTTTGTTAGCTGTGGCTCCTGCGGCTAATAATGGCCATCTTGTAGATGGCATTAACAGATTTGAATTGATTTTATGTAATACCAATCAGTCATGGGAAAATAAGATGGGAGATGTAGTGTTAATGGAATCCAAGAAGCTATATCATGTCCATGCAGATGTTTTGTGGACATTTGGGCAACCTGCAACTTGCTGCATCCTCATACAGGGATCCAAGTTTTCACTTATGGTCTCATGGTTTGTTTCTTATACACACTGCTACTGCTTGTTTTTATTGATTTAGAGAAGAATTCTTATTGATTTAGTTGTAAAATACCTATCAAATAACTTGTGTCTAATTTTTTTTTGATTTGTAGATATCATCCCATCTTGTTTATGGTGTATGCACATTACAACTTTAAAAAGTCATGTAAGGTGTGATGATATGTTAGTTTTTTTACACCATTTTATAGTTTTCTTGTGCCCACCCCTGTACCTCCAATAACACTAACATTAGCTCTATAGATGAAAGACATTCATTCTTCAATATATATAAGGTATGATGGTTTATTTTGTTGCTGAAATTTATATTCTCATTTCTGTACATTAGAATTATGTATTTTCTTTAGAACATATGTAGCGTTTAGATCAGCACAGTTATGTAGTGTTATAGTCATACATGCCATAAAAACATGTAAAGTATAGAAAGGTTTGAGATTTTCACAGGCATATAGATAAAAATATAAAGATAAAGAATTATTATATTTGCGGGTGATTTTATTGATATAGGTTGTATAACTTTTTAATTTAGGTTAATTAAGTGTGAAAGGCTAATTTAGGATACAGTCAACATATGATGAAATACAGTCAACAAATGATGATTAAAAAACTTCTTATAGATGAATATAAGAGATTTTCTTGTTTATTTTTTATTCACTAATTTCATTCTTATCTATTAATTTCATTTTTTTATATCTCTTTTCTTATTTTGTTGATTCTTTTTTAACTATATCTCATTGTCAAATAAAAATTATGTTGTTATGTACCTATCTCATGCATATTGTGGTATATTTGAGAGGCAAATCAAAATTTCTTTACACAAACTACAAATGAGAAAAATAGATGCTATTCAAGAGTAATTACAATTCCAAACTCAGTTGGATAATATTAATACTACAACTCAATATTCTCAAAAAAAATGTTGATTGATTTTCAAGTCTAGTTAGGATATAGCATCTTATTGTAATTTTTAAAATTTTATATAGATTATGTTGATTGATTTTCAAACCTATAGCTAGGGTATAACATCTCTTATACTTGTTTAACTTCAATCTTGAGGTAGAATTTAACACCTCTTTCTGCCATGTGCAATGTGTCCATATTTGATTCAAAGATAACAGTAATTTAATGGCCATATAGCTTATTCTAAAGTATGAAATTATAAATATTTTTAACCACTTTTCATAGTCAAATGAATTTCCTCTTATCTTTATTCTTTTGATTATACTAATAATAACTCTTATTTAAGGGGCCACTTTTTTTGTCCGTAAGCTAGCTAAAATATATTGAAATTGAAACCAATGAATAAGAAAAATATTTTTGAAACAAACCAATACTCAGCTTTCTTTTCTTTATTCAAAACTTTATGGAACATGATAGCTTTTAGTTTCAATGAATCAAACAAAAAGGATTTGTAGAAGATTGTTATTAGTACATGCAAGACTAGGCTCTTCTTATAGAAGATTATGTACAATGCAATGTTAGATGGTATTAATATACTTGTGACAAGAAGATGGTTATGTGTAATGTAATCTTAGATGGTAATTTTAATATACTCACTTTTGGATCATTGTACAAGGCAAAAAAAAACTTTTATGAAACACGATAGCTTCAATTTCAATGAATCACTCAACAAGGATTTGTTGGAGAGGGTAGTAGAAGCAATATCTAAAAACTCACTAGACTCTTATTGTAGAAGATGATTCTATAATGCAATCCTATCAATTTTAATATACTTGTTAAACCTTTAGGTAGTTGGGACATGATCATGATCTTCTATTTAGGCAATTCCCACATTTAATTTGGTTTAGATAGAAATCAATAGTGATATCTTTCTTATACTGACTTATTCCAAGAGTATCTTTTGGACTTAGTGTTGTATTCATCTTACTTGTCTTACCTTTTATTGGAAAAGGCAACTCTTTATTTTTTACTCTTATTATAGGATGTCCTACTTCTTTATTAGAATGTTGTAGTAAAACTAACTAATCAGTTGAGTACTAGCTAGTATTAATCTTGAATTGTACAATGTTTTGTAGTAGTTATTACTTATGATTTTTAACCTATTAGATAATTCTCACCTCTAATTTGGATTAGATATGAATTAATAGTGATATATTTATTATACTGACTTATTCCATGTGTATATTTTGGGTTTAGTGTTGTAGTTATCTTATTTATCTTACTTTTTGGAAGATAACTATTTTTTTTTGCTTTTATTATAGGCTCTCCTACTTCTTTACAAGAATGTTTGCACTAAAATTGACTAATCAGTTGAATACTAACTAATATTTGAAAGTAAAATCAATCAAGAAAAATATCTATTGAAACAAAACTTTCAAACCTTTAAATTGACTCCAGTTTTATTTTATTTTTAGAGAACCCAATAGTTCTGACTTTCTTGATTCGATCAAAACAAATTTGTTGGAAGGAAGAGTAGATGAAATATCTAAAAACTTACTACTCTTTTTCTTGTGTAAAATGTAGAAGGCCTTCATTCCTCACCTTTGTTTCTTTCAGTTTGCTCTGTTTGGTCAAGTATTCCTGATATGATTGGAAAATCCTATGATGGTCCTTAATCTTTCGGCAACCAAGAGCTCTTTCGATGATAATCAGACTGTTCTTCCCATTAACACGAGCTCCCATTATGTCCTCCAACTGCAAGCCAAGCCCAATAATCTTCATACTGCTATCATTATTATCTTACAGTCTAAAATTTATTATCTACCAAAGCCCCCATTTTGACACAGGTGGGGAGAATGCTGGTTTTACAACTACCAATTTCATTTACTTTGAAAGTTTCTAAATTTTTGTCAACAAATCCATTTTGTTCCTATCCTGCAATCATGGCATTCCATGAGACCAAATTTCTGAGGCATATTGTCAAACAGTTCGCGTGCCTTATCTATGCTTCCACATTTTACATACACGTCTACCAGAGCGGTTGCAACTACATCTGACAAAATTTCTCTGTCCTCTATGCTTTGATGGATGTCCATACCCCCTGTTCCAAAGCTCCCATTCGGCATAGGCTGCGAGGATGCTGGCAAAGGTTGTAGAGTCTGGCTTTACACCTGACAAATGCTTTTACTTGAAAGATTCTAAAGCCTTTTCAACAAATCCACTTTGTGAATATCCTGCAATCAGGGCATTCCATGAGAACAAGTTTCTTTGAGGCATTCTGTCAAACAGTTCACGTGCCTTTTCTGTGCTTCCACATTTTGCATACATGTCTACTAGGGCAGTTACAACTACAAAATCTGACAAAATTCCTCTATCCTTTATGCTGTGACGGGTGTGTACAGCCTGTTCCAAAGCTCCCATTTCTGCACAGGCAGGGGGGATGCTGGCAAAGGTTGAGGAGTCTGGCTTTACAACATCTAACAAAATTCCTATATCCTTCATGCTTTTACGTTTACTCTGTTCCAAAGCTCCTATTTTGGCACAGGCTGGGACTACGCTGGTTGGAGACCTCTTTGTTGTGCAATTCTGCAGCGCGGTAACTTTAAGCCATGCGCAGGTGGACGGGAGAAACAGTTTAAAAAAAATCAAGGACCAATCCAACATTTAAATTATGGCATTTTTAGCCGATAGGCTATATATAGTGAGAGGTTTCAGCCTGAAACCTGTCTCACGCCGGCAAACTACACAGGTTTCCCATAGAAGAGTTTATGGTTTCGGTCGAAAGAATTTTTTCACTGCAGAAAAGGCAATATAAATGCATTCAATCAATTTGAAATGTCGGTCGATGAATAAATGTGAGTAAATGCACAGTATCGTTCCCTTTGATTTTGCTCATTGCTGGCACTCCTTGTTTGATTGGATATGTCCCACGTCATATCAGCTCAAAATATAAGTGTTTCAGTTGCTATCAATGTCCCTTCAAATACATAACTCATACCGACTGTCTTATTTGGTTTGAACTGTCGTAAATTTACTTTTGCTTCATTTATTGTAGATTATACTGTAGATCACCGCCTTAAAGCTCTTCACCGCCATTATCTCTATAAATAGATTCAATACTGTGAACAAAATTACAGAACTAGCAACAGATTTTACTCGAAGCAGAAATACACATAGCAATAGGAATCCGAAGAATTCAGGTACTATCCTGCAAAGTTTTCCCACTTTTCCTATTGTATACTTATATATTTACTTCAATCTGACCTTTCTCCTACAGAGCCGAGTGCCAAGAAACAGTTACTACAGAGGATTTGACAAACCGACCTCCAGATTATCCTTCCTCTGCTATTTCCAAGAGGCATTTTGAAGCATGCTATTCTTTAAAAATATACCCTGTCAATCCCAGTAATGACATGAGAGGCATAGATCAAATCATGGCTTGTTAGAGGTTGTGATGCCATACCTATAAAATCCTGCAATGAATTGGAGGGGAAGTTTATTGAGTATTTTGAGAAGGCCACTGCAAAGCCTGTGCTTCCTGTGGGTCCTCTTGTTTTGATGATCCAAGGAGGAAACCCACAAGGGGATTCTTATTGCTTGGAATGGTTAGAAAAGCAGCAGGTTGGTTCAGTTGTTTATGTTTCTTTTTGGGAGTGAATGTTATTTAAAATAGAAACAGATCCATGAGGTAGTTATGGGACTGAAGGCAGCACAACAACCATTTATACTAGTATTTCATCTGCAAAACAGTTTATCTGTTGTTTTGCCTGAAGGATTTGTGAGGCTGATTGAGAAGTGGGGATTGGTATTAAGTGGGTGGGCGCCTCAGGAGGAGATTTTGTGCCATCCTTCCACTGGGGAATTTGTAACTCATTGAGGGTGGAATTCTCTGATGGAAGGAACCAGTAATGGATTTCCTCTTATTGCTCTGCCAATGTTGTATGATCAGGGGTTGAATGCCAGATTGATTGTTGAGGAATTCAAGGTGGGTATGGAGGTGGAAAGGGGAAAAGATGGGCTTGCTAAAAGAGATCAAATTTGCAGAGCTATGAGAAGAATAAGGACCACTGTTTGTTTATTAGATTCAATCCATGATGGCAGAGAAACATTAGATATGTAATATGCATGCATGGAGTATGCCAGGAAACAAAATCTCTGAGCAATGAGCATGAAGGCTCCCAAAGTTCATCGGTTTTGTATCCAAGGATTCTAAAGTTTTAGAATTCCTTAAGTTACTTCTCCAATGCACAATTCTGGTATGAATTCCTAGATATCTTGTACATATCATAATAGATCTTCTGATAATTCTGAATAAATTGTGTATCTCTTCCTCTTAATTTTATGCTTATATTCTTTATTTCCTTAAATAAAAATGGATCCAAAGTACACAAGTTCACATTTTGCAAAAGAACAATTTTGATTCTTTAGAGATAATGTTAACTTTTTATTGCGAGAATTCTGAAAAGTTTGTAAATGACGGAGATGTTCTTCTGTATTCCTATCATAAATCAGAATATTATCAAAAACTACAAGGACAAATCTCTTCAAATAAGGCTTAAAAATTTTGCTCACTTTGCATTGAAAGTTGATGGAGGCATTTGTGAGCCCGAAAAGCCTGACTTCAAATTTGAAGTGAACTTGTTAAGTAATTAAGGCAGTCCTGTACCGTTCACTTTCTCTTACCCTGATTTGATAACCTGATAGTAAATAATTTTGTGAATAAAACTGCCCATGTAATACACCCAATATCTCATCAACAAATAGAATAGGATATTGATTCTTAATCTTTATAGTCTTTCCTTGGGCACTTCCCTGTAATAGATGCTCTAAAACAAGCATTCTTCTTCCTCACCAATATGACCATTGACACAAAGGGACTCGTGCTCATTGTAACATGTCCCAGTACCTAAGATGGCACCAACGTAACATGATTTGTATAATTACTCTATTGTGTAGGCTCTTCTAAACTTTCCTTTCTATCTTCCTCTTCAGCTGAAGTTTCTATAATAGACTTTGTCTCTCATAGGTTCACATCTAGAATCTCCCTTGACCATGTCTAACAAATGCTCTATATCTCAAACCAACCTTTTCCTGCTTATTCTCTTGTATGAGTACTATGTGTATTCAACTTCCGTTACTGCTTTGCATGCTTTTTCCCATCTTGCAGGGATTGTAGCTGCAGCACAGCTCTTGTTTTAAATATTTCCAGTGCTTTCATTGATACTGTAATCACCATTACTTATTTTTGTATGATTATAGGATGAAAATATTCTTTTTAATTACTTTTTACAAAGTTTGCATATGCATCTCACCTACCCACTGATTGAGTCCCTGAGATTGATGGATTCAGTCAAGAGTATATTACCCAAGCCTGAAATGAAATTGTATTGCTTGTCTCACTAGGATGTTTAACAGCTATTCCCGTGACCTGGTTGCTGCCATTGATAAGTCAACTGTTTATTTTCTGGTTAAGTAAATTTACTGAAAAAGGCACAGGGCCTTAGTCTTCCTAATATAGAATACCCCATTATATTTTATGACAACACACTTAAACTATCCTAATGCCTCAAAGTTACCCTATTATGTACCTCTTTCACCATTATAGAATAGGTATTACAATTTTCCGGATGATAAATTCACTAGGTTACAGTCTTATAATTACTGGTCTTATCACAAGGAAAACTACAGCTGCATGGTCGACACTTGCCACTTAACCTGGCATACATGTATCCCCTGCGTAAAATCCATCCAATGGTACAATAGAACGAGTAAAGGAAGCACCCTTGAATATGGTGCATTCACTTAACTGTTGATGCCAATTTTGTCTTTTTTCTATGAAATATCTTGGCAGTAGAGAAAAAATTTGCTTTATTGAGTTATACAAAAAATTAAAAATACACCCACTTATGTGTTCTATCCTATAAAGGTATATTTGATATCTGATTTGGTATCGAATGTTAAAAGATGTTATTAAAAGCACCGTATTCTAGATAATCAGAAATCAAACCAATAATTTATTTTTCAGCTGGGCTAATAAAGAAAAGTCCAATGGCTAGGGAGTCCTATTAACATAAATTACACGCAATCTCGCAAGAAACCATTGTGTTTTTGGCTGAAATCAAAGCATTTAACAAAAAGGTGTAAAAAATGGGGCTATTTGATGCATTGAGCTGCAGTTTTTTAAATGAGTAATTTGGTATTCAAGAGTCCACTTATTTTTACTAAGGTGTGAATTTTTATTTTATTTTTTGAAATTTGTTTATTTCCTGTTTATTTCTTTTTTTTTTTCAAATTTTCATAGTATCTTATTTAAAATTTTACTGTTCATGATTTGGAAACATCTTTTGCATCCACATGCATATGCAAATTTAAATTTAAAGTAAACGGTCTTCAACAATTTTTAAGAGTATTTTTTTTTTTAATTATTTCTATTGAGAAAAGTGTGTATTTCTATGTTATCATAACAAGAAAATAAAATGTAATTGGTATAATTATGTCTGAGGTATGGAAAATTAAAGCATATATTTGTTGATTGTTGCTCAACTTTATATTCGTTAGTTATTTTTGGTCACTTGTATTCATCTCTAAATGCATTGAAATGTAATTAAACAAAGTTTGGGAAATAAAACATATTCTACAGATAACAATGCATATGTGCATTTAAAACCTTCAATGCATTGCAAAGATGAATTAATTGTCATTTTGGTATCCAACAAAATAAAATCTAGACAAATAAAATTAAAATAAAAAATATTTGATTTGACATTGAAAGCAAAATCTCCAAATTGCAAATAAAGTAGAACTATTTTATGTAGAAGTCTATGACTTTCTCTATTTGATAGGGTAAAAAATGTTAACTTTGGATCATCCTATACTAGTACTAAATTTTCAAAATCATTAGAGGTCATGATTAGTACAATTCCTTCCAACATCAAGAATTTGTGAAATGATTTGGAATGCATATATCAAATGACAAAGAGAATTGTAGGAGTGTATAAAAAAGGGAACATCTTCAAAATTTCACATTTATGGGCTTTAACATTGATCAATCATGTCAGTTGCAACTCAAATTTCTCATCTACTCAAGTTTTTTACATTTTAAATCTTCATGAAAATATTTCAAAATCAAATAATATGTTGTAGTAGTTTTAAAAAGTTTTTTTTCATTATTTGTAGCAACTTTCATAATTTAACATGTAGATAAATATGATAATTGTCTCTATTTTTTATAAGAGTTTCCTAGAGATATAATTGAATTCAAGAATAAATATTATGCTTTTAAATTTAAGTAATCAAATTCTTATTTTCATCAACTAGTATAAAGTCCTACAAACTCTCTTGTGGTATGTCATTTGTTAAAAAAATTGCTTTTGAAGGTTTCATTTTGTATTCTTGATTGATGGGTTTATAAATATTTCAAAATCAAATAATATGTTGTTGTAGATTTTAAAAGTTTTTTTTCATTATTTGTAGCAACTTTCATAATTTAACATGTAGATAAATATGATAATTGTCTATGTTTTTTAGAAGAGTTTCCTATAAATATAATTGAATTCAAGAATAAATATTATATGCTTATGAATTTAAGTAATCAAACTCTAATTTTCATCAACTGGTATAAAGTTCTACAAACTCTCTCGTGGTATGTCATCTGCTAAAAATTTTGTTTTTGAAGGTTTCATTTTGAATTTGTGGTTGATGGTTTTACATTTTGTCTTAGAGGTTTAGAAAAGAGGTGTTTTGATTGTCCAATGCAGTAATTCGTAGAAATCAAGATATCTCATATAATAGTTGCCTCAATAATTAGCTATAGAAATTGACATAAGTATTATTTTGAGGAACTTTTCTGAACGGTTGGGTCTAATGTCTAGGAGTCTGTTGTTTGTGGTGGCCTTTTTCAGTTGGAGTCCCATCAAAGATTTCAAACAATTATCAAATTGCTAAGAATGGAAGAACATCCAATTTTTATTTATTTTTGTAGATGATATGATTATAAAATTTCAATTACTAAGACACATTTTAACAGGATGTTTTATGTTTGAAAGTATAGTAGGGTATCGAATGCAAAGCTCCATTTGACAAAAAAATCAATCTTATTTGCAATTTGCAAGTGGCAACAATAATCATACCAAGAAGGATTATTAGAAGAAGAAGCATCCTGAATGTTAGAAACAACGAATAACATGACAATATCACCAACAATTTGATTTTATTTGCTAAAGAACTAGACCAGAAGAAAATCCAAAAAGCAGTTTTCAACCTGTCTGCCATGATCACCATTGCAACAAACTGGGATGCACAATGCATGTTGGATTCTTTTGGACTTAAGATCAGATATTATTCTTTCCGTGCATGTAACCAAATTTTTTAAGCTATTTAGAGATTCACACAATCTAGTCTAATCAATGTAATGAAAGCATTGAATGCATTATGCAACTTGTTGCTCTTTTTTGAATAAAGTGAAATAAAGACAAAGTAGTCTTTATTTGTTTGTCAACAAGCAAGGAAGCATGTTTTCTATATGTGATTACAGAATATCAAAATAACTCTTCTAAAATCTTCATAGATAGGTATGTCATTCCTTTGACTAAATTAGATATGGGATATAATCATATAATACTTAAGAGTAATTTGTTGCTTTGGTTCTTGAAAAAATGGTTTTCATATGAACAGGAAAAATAAACAATTTAAAAGATTTGTGAGGGATTATATATCCATTATGTGTGATGTTGTATTAATGTGTTGCTTCAGTTTACTTAGGAATTGTCATGCCCCTACTGAAATTCAAATCTAGATCGCTAAACAATATACACGAAGGACAAAACTCTTTTGTCCTATACTTAATAGTATGATATTTGTAACTCATGGGTAACATCAGCAACCAAGACAATCACAAATACTTAAGAAGGCTATATGAAGTAAGAATACCTACTAGAGAAGGCCAAAGATCTACAAAAGAAGAAAAAACAAATACAGAAAAAAATTAGGATCATAATATGAATTACAAAAGCTAATCAGTAAATATTAAGTACAAGCAGACCAAAGTGTGTCCATCCAACCACCCATGATTGCGTGTCTTGTTGTTGTTGGGATGATGGAAATATCACTTAGTTCTTTGATGACAACCATTGGATTCAAGCCTACATGAACAATCATCTTCACAGTTGTACATCTATAGTGTGATTGTCTTGGGGTGTAAAGCTTGTGAATTTTAGCTACAACGATGTCGAAGAAATTCTCACTCTTCCCAATTAGGTGAACTGAGAAATTAAAAAAGTATAGGTAAAACACATAACTGACCGTTAGTGCATACCTTTGCTGGAATATTCTAACAAAATGCCCTTTATTCAATGTTATTCTTAACCATACCTCCATTTATCTCAATTGCAGTGTCAACATTTATGTCAAAGAAGTAAGGTCATGTAGGAAACCAATGAATTGTGCTCATAGTTTCGATCAAAGTATAGATGAATCCTACCCCGACACTAGCTCTACATCTCTAATTGGCAATGTAAAACTAGTAAGAGCAACATGTGAAAAGGAATATTGTTTCTTTGCCATGGAGATTGGAAGTCTAGAAAAGCCTTGTTGGTGTGTGTTTCAATCTGTTTCTCAGCATTTAATATTGAAATGCAAGTTAAAGTGTACTTCTGCAACAACTGCTTTGATCATGCTACCGATCAATTCTTTTCTAATCAATAACTACTTTTACTATTAATGCAACTTTTACCGTTTATATAAGGCCAACTTTGCATTTATGATGTGTGTCTGCTAACATTTTCTTTGACTGTGTATGAAAATAAAAAAAGAAAGAAAAAAAGTATGTGCTAGATCATTCCATACTAGCACATGGAATCATCAAATACAATATCATCACAATTGAAATAGTTGCAAATTTTTCATTCAATTTTTAATCTCCAAATATGTATTACAGACATCTTGTATATTTTTCAAATCACAATTGAAATAGCTGCAAATCTTTCATTTGGTTTTCAATCTCCAAGTATGTATTACAAACATTTTGTATATTTTGCAAACAAAATTCTATATATTTTAAACTACATTTCCTTTCCATGTTTACTTTTATATATTTTTCTATCGGCGTAACCCTTGCACCCCTCCTGGTGCAAGTGCTAGTGTTACATAGTTCATGTCCCTTGTCAATACTGGTGCATCTTGCATGCATGCAATTTTAAGCATATTTCTATTAGTTTATGTTATTAGTGTGTGCTTCTACATTTACATAGTTCATGTGCCTTGTCAATACTAGTGCATCTTGCATGGAATTTTAACTATATATGTATTAGTTTGTGTGACTAGTGTGTGCTTCTACATTTTTCTTGTTGGTCTACCCTAGTGGTTGCAACTACAAAATTCGTCAAATTTCTTTATCTTATCAACCATTAAGGATGTTTGTATTTCATTCTCAAGCTCATGATTAGATGCTAGAAAAGGTCATCAAATTGGATTGTTTCTAAAAACTTATGAATCTATATGATGTAATCATCGTCATTTAATAGATGACAACTATTTAACATATTATATCGAATAGTTATGTGCTTTATTTATATTTTCATGTCTTTTAGATAATGTGATTATTCAATAGATGAATTTGTTTATTCTTTATATTATCCTTTGTTATGGAATTTGGATTAAATATATTTTGTTGTTATAAGTAAAAAAGGTCTCTTGTCAATGTCAATTGTGGTGGAAGTTCAGCAATAAGTAAAAGAGTTCATTCAAAACTATAATATATATGAACAATAAGAATTGCTTATGTACAAAATTTAGGCTAAACTTATCTATAAACATTCAAGTAATTTATAGAAGAATTGATTGATTATCATTACAAATATATCTTTAGATATAGGAAAAGAGAAATTTATGTAAACCCATCATCATTCAAGTTATTTCCTAGAATGTTTCAAACAATAGATAATATGGGTCAAAGATATCTCTCCATATCCTACTTGGGAAAAGAGTTGAACTTGAATAAATATTTCAATGAATATGTTTTGACCTCATTTTAAAATTGGCTTGCAAATAAAGTTGTGTTCAAATTCGTTATAGGCCATTATTTGCTAGGTTTATTTTTCAAGTTCATGCTTATCATTTGATCCTTAATAGGAAATCAAACAACCAGAAATCTTGATTTTAAAAGATTATTTGTGAATTCGAATGGGCTACTTTATAAAGCTATATGAATTTTGCAAACCAAGCCTTACATCTCAAACTAATTTTTTTAAGTATCACGCATTCTTATTAGACCAAGCCAATTTATAAGGATCTAAATCTCTAATTAAACTTATTGTATAAGATTTGAGTATGCATTTTTTGGGCCAACTATGACAAGTAATTTATATTTTCCTTGATCAAAGATAGGTAATGTTGGAACCCTGAGTTCTTTTGTCCCAAATAATTTATGATACTAATATCATTTTTTTAAAGAAAGATGTCAATAACATTGAGGTTTTTTTTTTGTTAACGACATGGGTATTCCTACAAGCCCGCCCAGCAACCCAGATGTTGGGTACTTGGGGTGAGCGGGGGCAAGACTAGTCCCCTATGGGGGGACCCAATTGCTAGCAAGCCAGTCCCAACCGGGTAAACCCAGGAACGAAGTCGAACCTAAAACCAATGGGAAGCAAACCCACGGCCCAAACCAACTCCGCTACATGTACCAGCTAATAACATTGAGGTATTGATACTCGTATCTCTATCAAATATTTTTTTCAAATCTATGAGTCTAAATGCCAATAAAATTCTCTAACAAATTTGGAAAGTACTCATAGTTTTTCTCCTACATTTATCCCCACATATGCTATATGGTATAAAGTATCCTTTGGTGTGTAACATTTGATATAAAATTGTGCAAAGCGAAAATGCGCAAGGGCAGTCCAGGCGCAGAAATTTTTTGTTTTTCTAGAGGGTTCGATACAGATGCTGGTGCGGGCGAGAAGAAGTCGAAGTTGCAAAATTTCGACGTTAAAGCGAAGGGCACTACCAAGGGTAAAAAACTAGCTGGGATCTTGAAGGGTGGATGTTGTGCGGTGGTAGGAGGGGAGAAAACACTAATATGTGCTCCATTTTGGTTCGACATTGGAGCTTCAGGATCCGTCGGGGTCTCCTCCTCCCATGCTCACCTTTGACCCTTTGCGCTCGGCTCAAGATGAGGTGCTTGTTGCGGGGGCTTGACTAGGATTCCCTTGCGGCATGCAAAAATAGGGCCATTCGTTTCATGTGTGCATGCCTTTTGCTTGGAGCAGATCTGTCAACCTAAACCTAGCCCTATTCTTCCTATTTCATCGTCAAATCCACCTTCTTCTCCCATCTCGGAGCCTGCACATCAAAGCAAAGATTATATCTTTTACATCGAAGACTCGAAGGTGGTGTTCTCTAATGAGGAAAAGGATTTCTTCATTCCAGATGAGTGTATCAATGCGATTGTTGATGATACCCGAGGATGATCTTTGATCACGAGGGTTCTACAGAGGCGCACGTCTTCTGACTCGATTTTGGAGTGGGAAAAATCCAACTGGAGTAATCTGTCTATTCCTATTATCGAATCGCTGGATTTTGGCTTTTTTGTTTTCTTTCAACTCTTTGGCTAATTAGCCGATAGGCTTTTATTGTGGACTTACCAGTCCACAAACCATCGGTATACCTGTCTCACACACCTTGAATACCGTTTGACTGTCCAATATACCATTTGCAGCCCTCTCCACGCCAGCGCAGGATTTGACAGCCTTGAATATCTGTCCACAAGGCTTCAAATCATGTACGTCAAAAACCATCCCATTGCTGAAAGCAAATCATGATTCAAGGTGAAAGCTTGTAACTTGCAACATCTTGTTTTTCCACTCCCTTTTCGAATCTTGTAACTTGCAGCAGCTCCTTTTTCCACTCGTTTACTCTACCTATTAATAATGACGGAAAATATCATGGCTTTAAATGCATTCAGATTTACAGATTTCATTTATGTCTTCACAATATTTACATGTCTTGCTGTTAATATCGGCCAGCTTTCGTCATCTTCCAAAGTGTCATGAGAGTTCATGGCGAGTTGGTAGATCCGCCATGAACTCTCATTTCTCACTCCAGAAAGCTGCGTTGAGAGAGGCATTCAAGAAGAGTTTACCTGCACCAAAAGAAGACGTCTCACTAAACTACAGGTTTATGTCATTGTCTTGTTTTTCTTTGAATCTTCCTTTTTTATTTTATATGTGAAGAGGAATCACAAACACTTCATCTTCATGACCTGTTTCACAAAGAACACAAATTACAGTTTTCAAAATGGAGCGACCTGGTAAGTGACCATTGCCTCTCATTTCAAGAAGCAAATTGGAAGCCATGTCTCTTTTTTGGCAACACAAAAACCATCTATTACTGCAAAATAAGTTATTTTCTTGACGATGGCTTCCCTCCTCCTCTTCCCACTCGCCATCCCCGCCCTCCTCCTCTGACCACTCCTCTGCTATTTTCACAAGCCCTCTGTTTTTCCTCTTCCCACACACCCCTTCTTCGGCTTGATCACTCTATTTTCCCGTTTTCTCAGTGAAGAGGGCGTGCAGCTCATCGAAGAATGGGCACTGGCACGTTCTCAGGTCAATCTCAGGGGAAGTCTCCTGCAATTTGTGAACAAAATGTTAGCGAACAGGGGAGAAATGAAAAGGCAAAGGCGAGTAAGTGTAGACTGTAACCAATGTTAAAAGAGCTTTGCTGCGTATTATTTAGCAGGGAATGGGGAGACCATCAAAGAAAATGATGCCTGAAAACAATTTTCAACTCGCAACCAATATTTTCAATATTTCGTTTCAAAGGGCTGCAAAAATCTTGTGTCGATCTCCAGAACCCACTAGCTCTAAAACGTGGATATTGTTAGAACAACTTTTCACTTACTGTGAATAGATTAAACCAGAATCCACGCTTACATTAGGCGAAACGCCTTCATCTTCACAGCCTACGCAGCAAGTTCTGACACTCCGCTTTGCCCCTCACCACCGAATGAAGGTCACATGGAAGGAAGGCACCGTCGACAATGAGTTCATGAACAAGAAAAAGCTCAAAAAAATGCTTGTTCACACCAGCATTAGGGCATGCGAAATTTTGTAAGTTTTAACTGCACCTTAATTTTACGGAGCAATTGTAAAGCATAACCTCAATAGCAAAGTAATCATTTGGCATTTGCTTTAGAGAATAGCCTTGCACAGGCCGAGTGTTATGCCTTGACCCTCGCTACTATTCCCTTTCCCTCTTCTTTATGCCTTCTTTGCCCTCTTTCTGCCTGCCTTCCCCAGCTCTTTCCTCCCTTTTTAATGTCAGGTGTTATGTAGTGAGAGTGGTTAGGGTTTATCTTTAGGTTTTTGGTGACAGAGCAGAAATGGGGAAGGGTAGCTAAAGATAAAGTTGATGACGAAGATATTGCATTTCAGAGGATGATGTCGAAGGTTAGTGAACCGGTCTTGCTGAATTTGTGTTGGGTTTCTGCTTTGAATAATAGATGGTATTGTACATGTTTTAGTTTGCTTCTTTCTACAAAATTGTATGAAAGTGTGCAATAGAGATCTACTTATGAAAATATGAGCAAAATTTTGAGAATAAATATTATGTTGTTGCAAGAGATTATTAATTATTAATTTTAAATTTTTAGATATAGATAATTTCATTTCCTTTTAATTCAAAGCATTGGAAATGAGGTGAGAATGAACGATGATGGATATTATATCCCAGACCTTCTTTTATAGAAAAATCTGTTATAAACAATTCCTTTTGAGGCCATGGAAAACACTGGAATATTGTAGTAAGGGGATGTGTAGATGTATCTCTAAAATCCTAAAAATGCTATTTGAATAGGAAAATAAAACAGGGTGGAAGATGCGGCAAGGACAGAGTGGCACAACCTGAAGAGGAGAGAGACAAAGGAGTAGGGATTTATTTATTTCGAACACTGCTCAAAACTCAAAAGCACAAGGTTGAAAAGAAGTATGTTGTGAAAATAATAAACTAATTATTTGTCGTCCTAGGCATACATTTATTCTAAGTTATTGGATGCTATCTTTTCTTGAGTAGCTTAAAATCAAACCCTCATCCCTAATCACATTGTGGGGACATTTTACAATTTCAAGTACCTCAATTAGTCGACTCGTCTATGCAAATGTGAAGATTAGTAAGAGTCTTAATGTTTTGCTGTAATGTCCCCTAATTGGGAATGCCCTAAATTTTCCCTTATCTCCCCAATTTCAATAACAACGGGGTTAGATAATACCTTTCCTTTGATTTAAACCCTGATTGAAGTCTTCTTCTTCTACAAGTCGATGCCTTGTTTATTCTCAAATTTGTTCATATGTGATGTACCATATATGCTTCCTTACATATATATATACATATATACATATATGTTGTTATACTTCAAACTTTTGTATGTCTGATTTATCCTTTTATTCCATATGTATTTGAGTAAGGAATATCTCCCTATTTTGAAAGAAATAAACTTTAGTTGATTTATAAAATTACTTGTATTTAGTTTTAATTATCTTTATTTTATTTTTAATTAAATATGTTGTAAAATAAATAAAATAGTTTTTTTTAGTTCAAAATAAAGGAAAATAAATAAGTGAATAAAAGAGGAGGTTAGGTGAATAAGGAATATATATATATATATATAATATTTGAGCAATTTTTTTTGTGGGGCCAGCATATTATAATAGTAAAACTCAATGTATCACATATAATAGTAAGTTTCAGATGCTCATCTCACTTACACTCAAGCTCAATGTGATATCATATGGGGACAACATATATAAGCTTTGTCTCACACTTTCATGTGCTTTCATCAAATTTGCAATGCAATTGAATGGGGCGATAGTCAAAAACCACAATTCCTTGCCTTTCTTCAAGGCATAAGCAACAAGGGTCAGGTTGAAACAAAGTTGCAGATTGGTGGTGGGATTTTGCACCTCCTCTTATGACAACACATATATCTCCTCTAACCACTCTCCATCTCAAATCGTTAGAGGGCCTCAAGTTCTCCACCCCTCTCCACAAAGTGTACACCCTTGCCCTTATTTTAAGAGAAGGGTGATCACAAATGAGCTACACCGAGCAACAAAAGATAAGATTAATGTGGGTATAGAGCCAAGACCTCAAATACATGTTGAAATCCAGCATTGTAGCTGTAAAACTCAACAAAGTATAATAAGCCAGTGGGCATGGTGCCTCGATTGGAGCGAGTTGTAGTTGATTAATACATTGTCTGCAAATACCGCATATACTGTGAACTCACAAAGTCTGGATTAAATGTTTGTACAAAAGAAGCTTGTTCTAATTCTTAGTTTCAAATACATTTGCTTAGTTTGGAATTTGTTTTTTGTCTGCCACTTTATAGCTATTGACTAATATCTGCTCTAAGACTTGCAGCCACCATCCACATTTACTTTCTGTTTCTTTGAACTTATTTCCCTTTCAGGGCGATCTTCAAGAATTTGAATTGCCTCCCGTGATGTGTTCCATTGACTCATTTATGTTATGGCATCACCCTTGAAATTCCAATCTCCATCCCATGGATGACCATGTCCATTAGCAACTATTGACTAACATCTGAAGTATACACATCACAAATTGTTCAAAGGGATCTCAGTGTAAAAAAAAAACAATGCCAACAAAATTATGTACCTACTTATAGTATACAATGCATACATGTATACAAATATATTTTTATGTAACCAATTATATGTTATTACAATTCATTTGTGTTTTTCTTTTTATTGCCTATCAACATCTCCCTTGAACCTCCTGTAGGTGCAACTGCTAGTTGTAACTTCATGGTTCAGAATTATCCATGGTTTTTTTTAGCATTCATGCCTCTTTCTCACTCCATGGACCCCTTTTTTGACCTAGCCACTGCCAAGATTACATGTGTTCCTATTTGGATCAGGCTTTACAATTTTCCCTCGGTTATGTGGAATGTTGACCTCATTGGTAAACTGGTCAATCAAGTGGGTTCCTTTGTTAAGTTAGACACGGAAGAGGCGAGTCCTACACGTGGGTATTTTAGAGCTTGTGCTATGGTAGAGTTGTATAAAATATTTTTCATTCTATCTAGATTCAATCTTCTTTCGGTTGTTGGACTCGGTTTTTAAATTATGAAGGGACTCCATTTAGATGTTTTCGCTGCAGTAAATTGGGTCACAAAATTGAGGCTTGCACTCTACAATGTGCATTTAGCACCAAGCATGCTAACCTTAAAAATGGTTTAAGAAGTCTGGCTCTCCAGATGCAGATTTCATTTGGAGAAATTGTGGCAAGTATATGGAGCCTCAACTTGAACTGGGGTATGTTCTTGTGCAACCTTTGGGTCCTTCAAAGCCTATTTCTCCCTATGGTATTTCAGTCCTCAACAAGGTTACTCATATTCCATCTGAGGTAGCGAAGGATGGTTTTGAGTTAGAAGGCACCTTCCCTTTCATAGAGGATTTGGATGATTTGAATATTGAATTTTTTGATCAAGATATTTTGTTGGCTCCTCCTAAAAAATATAGGATCTCTCAGACTGTGAGCAACAAAACAAAATTAGATTATGGTGAGTCAAAGAGGAAAAAAGAGAGGAAGTAAAATCTTTATGAAACAAGTATTTCTCCATCCTCTGCCTCTTCTGAGTGTGAAGACTTAGCATCTTCCTCATTCACATTTTCTACCCTTGCATTATTTTTAGCCCTCCTATTCGTCCTCTCTAGTTTTGTACATTCATAAGATTTGTGTCCTTCTCCACCTCTAAAACAAGTTATTTTGTAATTTCCTCTTCTGAATCCTCTAGCCAATCTTCCTCTTCCTCTAAACTTTTGATCATGGGACTGATTTGAACTCTCACCTCTTTTATCCTTATTGCCCTTAGTATCTCCAATCTGATTTCTATCCTCATTATTCTACACATTATTTTTACTCTTTCCTCTTTGTTTGCTATCAAATTTTCTATCCAAGTTTTTCTTAACTTTCAAAGCAAATTGATAAGCTTCTTTTAAATTAAAAATTCTAACCAAACTAAGCTCTTCTTGAATGCTTGGTCTGAGTCCATTGAGGTATCTTTCTACTTTCTCCTTGTTGGCTTCTGAATGTCCCGTTCTTATGAGGATTTTGTGAAACTCTTTTGTGTACTCCTTCACAATTCCTATCCCTTGTCTCAAACTTTGCATTTTCTTAAGCAACTCAAGCTCATAATTTGCTGGAATGAATTGTCTTTTCATCATCCCTACCATTCTATCCCATTTGGATATCTTATCCTTTGCTCTTCTTCCTCTTTCAAGTTGTATTTCCTTCCACCAAATGCTAGCATGCCCTTTCAACTTTGTTTTTGCAAATCTAACTCTGTCAGGATCTTCAATTTCCTCAAATTCAAAGAACTCCTCCATGTCATTTATCCAGTCAATTAATTCTTCTGGATTTAGACTCCCATTGAAGATTGGAACATCCATCTTCGGTCTCCTTCTAATCTTTGACAAAGCAATAATAAGAGGATCATTTATTACTACTACAACATTTCTTGCACCACTTGACTGACTTGAAGTGTCTGAAGATTCATCTTCACTTTCAAATTCTCTTCTCCTATGTTCACCTCCCCTTCGTAGCTCTTCTTGTAAAGTTTCAAATTTCCTTATTAAGGCTCTAAAATCATCATGGACAAAGTTTTCAATCCTTCCTCTACCTCTACCATGCAAAGCTCCTCTTGTATTCATTTTTCTCACAACACACACTCACAGTCCTAGTGTAAACTGCCTCTCTTTGGCGGTATGTTCATACACTCAGGATCTTCCTACTTTGATACCACTAATGAAAGAGGGGTTCTCAACAACCCTCTTTTCTAAAAAATCAAACACTCGATCAATCTCAACAATGCATACAAATCTGCAACATAGTCTCATGAAATTCTTTAAATTTTACAACAAAAGGTATTCATATTAAAGAAATATGATTACAAAATGGTTTTTAGTCAACAAATGACTGATGGGAAGAAACATATGCCCATTACATAATCTAGAAATGAAGTAAAAATAAAGCTACAACAAAAAGCAAACTACATTGTGCTTCATGAGCACCTCCAAATCTGCACTATTCACTTGCAAACAATCATAACTCTTCAATCCTCAACAATGGTGTCTTCAACCTTCAATGGTTACAATAAACCTTTCAACCTGCAACAAAACATTTCAATAACCTCTCAAAAAAGCTACGCCAAGCTCTCTCCTCTCCAAACCTATAGCCACAAATGAATGCCCAAAACATGCAACAGAACCCTTCTCCCCAAAAATCAAAAAATCAAATTTTCCCTCCCATTTGGAAAACTCGCGACCCCCTCTTGAGAATTAGTGGTTTCAATAATAGAAAAATCAATAAATTATTTTTCATGTCATTTTGTAACTCCCACAAACCCACACCCAAGCTTTCATTTTCTGATTTTTCCAAAAAAAATTAACTACACCTCCACTATCTCCACTTTCTAACTTGCATAACAAAAATGATTTTTATTTAATTAAATATAATTATGCTCAACTCATTAAAATTAGCCTCCTAACATGAAATGCAAATGAAAATTTTAAATTTGAATTTTTTTTTGTTGATACAAGATTGCCAACCATCCATGGATGCTCCTACATCAAAGACAATTTAAATAAGAACCATTGATTTTCAATCTAATATCATGGTTTCTTATGTAGTACGAATTCATTGGGTTGTATGCAATTGTATGTGGCCACTACTCTCATGTATCACCTAATTTCTTGGATGAATGTTTGAAGAACTCATAACTTTTGTTGATTTTGTCAATGTAAATGCAAAATATTTGTAACCACCATGCTGAGAAATTTTGTTGCATGTGAGACAAAAATTAAAGTTTTTTGTCCATTTTAAAAGATATGCATCCAACCATAATACTGCATAAAGATCAAGGTGATTAGCATATCAAGTTCTATGAAAAGAGTTTGTGCAAGTTTTATTCTCCTACACCGCCCTTCTTGATTTCTTTAAGAAGCATCATTGCACCTTACAAGATATTCTTGGGAGGACTCTATATCTTGGTTCCTAGAAAAAACCCAATCTCAAATTCCTAATCTTTAATTTTCAAATCTGGAGATAATCTTGAAATTCCCATGATAAACTTCTATATTTCCAAATGGAGCCCACAAGATTTAACTTATGTTTGTTGATGATGGCTATCTTCCATAGTAGGTTCACTCAAAAGATATGTGAAGTTTTAATTAAGAAATTTGAGGTTAATTGGGTGATGTTGAATGTTCTAGGTGTATTCCATGGTTGTTGGTCTTCCAAGTTTTCTCATTTGGTATTAAAGGAAGTTTGGAATATTTCCTCTTTATATCTTATCTAGGGATTTCACAAAGAAAGAAATAATCAAATATTCAAGCACAAATTTCAAAATGAAGATATTATTTGCACTCTTAGTTGTAGATCTATTGCAAATAATCTAGAGTTTATGATCCTAAAAAACTCTTATGTCTTCCTACTTTCCAAGAAATCAAAATCATTAGAGGATTGGGGATAAATAAAGATCTACAAAAGATAGACTTCAATAAACAAAGACTAAGAAAGGAAATAAAGTGGAAGACTTTTTCGACTAGATGGGTCAAAATTAATTTTATGGGGCTTCAAAAGGTAATCTATGAAATGAAAGTGGTGGAGGGATTATAAGGAATGATAAGGGTGAGTTCATTGTTGCTTATGTGGGTAACAATGGGCCAAAAATTAATAATGAAGCAAAAGTGGTTGTTGTATTTTGGAGTCTTCATCTTGCTAGATCATTGGGGATTGGTAAAATTTAGACAAATATTGAGACTAAAAAGTCATCATCAGTCTCATCAATGGTATATTAGAACTAGGATGGAAATTGGAGATTTATGTCTCAAATTTGAAACAACTAATTACTAAATTATTCCTATTCTTTGTTGATGTCTTTAGGGAAGGAAACAAAGTAGTTGGTGGGCTAGTCAATGAAGCTATTAATTTAGATGGTTCAAGATGTTGGAGGCAAGTTTCATGTCTTCCAAAAACTATATCTAATATCTATATAAATGATTCATCTTAACATGTGATGTTGCAAAAAAAAAAAAATTGAAGTTGTATGAGAGTTATTGCAAATGGGTCATCATTAAGTTAAAAGGAGAAAGTAGGAGTTCCCAAGTGATGATTAATCATTATGCTATGACTTTGCAAAAATATTAACTTTGAATTTGAATGGCATTCATCACATATGGGTAGTCATTAATTTTAAAAGGGGAATGAAGGAACTCCCAAGCCATGGTTTTACAAATAAGGAAATCAATAATGATTTGTATGATATGAGTTATGGTGTTGGTTGTTCAAATAATATTTTGGTCCTATATATTAAAGTGAAGGCATGGTTCATTCATTATGTTTAAGATATTCCCATTCATTCCTTTCAGATTGGCTTACCATTGCTACTTTCCTTTCTTTTTGGAAGTAGAATTAAAGATGGCCATAGAATCAAATTTGAACCCTCATCATGCCAAGAGTTACAAAAAAATAGGGAATTATGGAAAAAAAATAGTAAAGGGGGAACTAATTCTTATTTTGAAGTCGTGAGAGGGTATGATCCTTCCCTCTCAATTTGAAATTTGCACAATATTGGAATAGTGGTAAGGTTGATATTGTGGGAGTCAAATTTGAGGTGACAAAGGATATTATAAGTGTTTCTACAAGCCTCACTACTAAAGGCAAGAAGATAAAATCCATGAGGTGCAATAGGGACAAATAATTTATTAATACCTTAAGTGTGGATGAAGAGCAACTTTTCAAATACCAAAAAGGGGTACAAGAGAGAATAACTTTCATACCCTTGGAATGAGGTTAGTTTCAATTTGATAAGATATATTACTTTTGAAGACATATTTTAGTGTGTTTTTACTTACCACTTTCCTATTTAAAATAATTTGTCTTACTCTTTTAATTAGAGTTCATTATTATGTGTTGTCTTCTTTGAAAAGTTCTCTAAAAGAGGTCATATGTAACGGGGCTATTCTTCCCCTACATCAGGGGCTTATTTATTGTTTGTATCACTTTTATTTAAGTAATACCTCTAACACTATTGATGATCATTTGAACTCCTACCTGTAAGAGTAATAAGTGGGACACTCTTGCCTCTAATATTTTCATGCAAAATAAACAAGTGATTAAGGAGTCCCCTCCTCTTGTCCAAAAAATTAATACAAAAAATTAGAATGATATGGTAAAAACTATGGAGGTTGGTAAGTATAGGAGGTTGGTACTCATGATCTCAAGAAGCAAGGAAGAAACTAATTTCTTCCTATGTTGGTGGATGAGATAAAAATTATGCGAAGGGAACTCAAGTTAAAGACTCTAGGAAGAAACTAATTTTTGCGTGGGATAAAAAGTATGTTAGGAAAAACAAACAAAAAAGGAAGTTTTTGGTATTAGCCCTAAAGGAAATAGAATATCTTCACAACTCTTTTCCCTAAAACATAATTCTAAGGCTAATCCACTAGTTGAAGATGTGAATGCTAAAGTTTGCAATAAGGGAGAGGGAAAAGTCCATGAGCCAAGTGACTTTGGAAAAGTGAATAATGATTATAATGATAGTGAGTTTGTTAATTTTGACTCTAAGGAAATTGATTTTGATGAGGAGAAAAGTAAGGGTAAAACCAACTTTGTGTCTTCAACTGATTTCTTTGGTGTTAATATAATCTTAGATTCCCCAGATTGTTCTAAGGAATTAAAGGAGACCCTAAAAAAAAGAGGTAGGTTGTCGATGAGTAGGCCATTGTACATAAAGAAGAAAGTGGATAAGTCCTCTGAGAAAACTAAAAATATCCAAACTAAAAAGGTTGAGACCCTTGTGAAAAATAGCCAAATTAAAAATAAAAAAGGAAGCGAAGGAATTGAATAAGAAGTTTAAAGCTCCCCCACATTATATGCTACACAAATGAAAGAAGATGGTTGTTCTTCAACAAAGCATGTTAATTATGAAAAGAAAACTTAGAGAGTTAGAGGACTATGTTGGTAACATAATCAATTTTAGTAAAGGAAGCCTAAATTACACTACTACAAGTTTGAAGATTTTATAAAAAGATAATAAATAGAGTCAACTCCAAAGAAAATATGTTACAAAATATTCAAGTGAAATTTTGAATTCTCTATATGCAAAATTACATGGTATCTCTGAAGAGTAGGATGTTGTGTCAAGTCTACACATTTTGGCACACTCTTATTTTTAATTTATTATTGTGTTGTTGGTTTTACTTTTTTGGTTCTTAATGCTTTATTTTTGTTATTTTTCTACTATTGTTTTTTATTCAAGTAAAAATAGGTTTTGAAGGGACCCGAAACCCTTTACAATCAAAAACAAGGCTACAGAAAGGACAGCCTGCAGCCAGCCAAAAACCAACCCCCAAACAAGACACATCAAGATTTACATTTAGAACTACTCTTTGTGGGAACGGAGAGTCATGTCAAAAGAAGGCCTAGAGGATTTTCTCTTGCCCTTAATAGTAATCCAACCTTCTTCCACACGCATTGCCTTATCATGCTAGGCCATCCCACAATTTTCCTAAAGATGAAAGCTAGCAGCCTTCGTCTCAGAGTTTTCATCACTATTCCTTCGTGCAGGCATAGCCTTATCTGAAGAGCCTCCAAAACTGGCCGCCATGACGCTAACACTAGAAATGGCAACCTAAGTACTATTGTTGTTAGTCTAGTATTTTATTAATCTTTTTTTTGTGGAATCCTTGCTTAGAAATTTTTATTTTGATTTCATCTTCAACCTTTTGTAAGGGATGGAATCCTTGATCTTCCATTTTATTTAATAAAAAAAGTATAATAAAATTTAAATTTTCAATGGGGGAGAAAACCTCACCAAAATATATTCCCTCAAGTTGGGAATAACCTTTTGTCACCAATATTATTGTTGCAAGATGGTGTGTCCCTTGGTCTTCCTTGTGCAGTGTGGCACTTGGGTTTGTGACATGGATTAACCGCCTCCTGTGGATCTTGTATGAATTTGGCAGTTGTATCGGGCATTAACAGGTCGATCTTTTGGTGCAACAGCAACCACCAATGTAACAATTGATATCAGAGTTGAGGTCATAGGTTTGAACCCCTCACTTGCATGGGGGGATCGTTGCAAGATGGTGTGTCCCTTGGTCTTCCTTATGCAGCACGGTGCTTGAGGTTCGTGACATGGCTTAACTGCCTCTTGTGGATCTTGTATAAATTTGACGGTTGTATCAAGCATTAACAAGTCGATCTTTTGGTGCAACAACAACCGCCAATGTAACACTTGTCTTGTGTTTTCTTTTTTCCCTTAGAATTGGTGTTTTTTCTTGAAAAATAATTAGAAACCAATAGATTTCCTTCCTCTAGGAAATATATCTAGCTCCCAAGTCATACGTTCTTCTACAAATAAAGCATATCTTCATCCATGACCTTCTTCTAGGACTGACTCTCATTTGATTCAATTGTCTTCTTCACAATTCTAGGCTTATCATTAAATTAGTAGATAAAGTAAAAATACAAAAAAAAATGAAGAGCTATACCTTTCAAGTTCTCTCCTTTATGTCAAATGGACCTTTTGACTAATGGAGCATGAGATCCTTTTTCTTTTTCAGAACTCATCTAGATCAACCCTATCTACAAGTGCCTCTTAAGCCTCTAGTTCAACTTGAACTACAATTTTTCTTGGTCTTTAGCAATGATTGTACCTCATTTTTCACTTCTCTATATTGTTCAATAAGAGAATATATTACCTCTCTAAAAATAATATTTTGACTTTAAAATTTCTTCTCTATCTCATGATATAAAAATTTGTATTATTTCCTACCTTCACTCTAGCCAATGAAAATACACTTCTTGAAATGAATTATAAATGAAATAAATGGAAATTAATAATCCAAGAGCAATTGTTTGAAGTAAAATATTACCATCCAAAATTAAAACCAATAGTACCAAGAGCATGCACACCAAATATCCAAGAGGAGACACAAGATTTTGTAAGGGGGAAAAGTAAAGAAAAAAACCCAATATTATGAAGATGGCATAAAGCCTAAGAATATTACAATGAGAGAATGAGAGAGGGAGGTCAAGCATAGAATGCTTTATATGAAGGAGAGAATCACCTCAAATAAATAGAGGTGAGAAAGGAGTTGTATAAGTAACTCCAATGTCTATGCATGTCACCTTTCATCTTATGTGTGTGCAAGGTGTCAAGATCCTAATGAGGAGACTACACCTAACCCTTAATATTCCTCCAAAAGGAAATATAAAAATGAGTCATCCTCACACATGTATGAGGATACTCGACTAAGACAAAAGACTTGTAGGGATTCCTTTGGAATATTCCTACAAATAATTAAAAAATATAAATAATAAATAATCTTCACCTAAGTAAATAGTAATTCCTAACAACCCCCCCCCCCCCTTAAGCTTTACTTGGGGAGTTTATATCAAACCCTTCAATGGGTTGTAATCTTAGATTTTTACAATGATGAAGAAATTTATCTTTACAAAGAGGTTTGGTGAGAATATTTACGTTGACTTGATCTTGACCTTTACAATACACAAGAGAAATTTGTTTGTCTTCAATTTGTTCTCTAATGAAGTGATGCTATAGAGAAATGTGTTTGGTCCTTGCATAAAAAAAATGGATTATTTTCCAAAGCAATGGCACTTTGATTATCACAATATAAGGGTGTAGGATCTTTTTGAGGTACACCCAACTCTTCAAAAAGTTTTCTTAACCATAGTGCTTCTTTGGATGCATTTGTACAACCTTTATATTATGCTTCTATAGAGAAAAGAGAAGTAGATTGTTGCTTGTTACTATTCCATGAGATTGCACCTAATCCACAAGTGGATCTCCCATCATTGGGATCACCTCCTAAATATGAATCAGTATAACCTTTTAAAGAAAATTCACATTTTGCATCATAAGAGAGACCAACATTAATAGTACCCTTAACATATCTTTAAAAAAATACAACTTTAAAATGAGTTTGTTTTGGTTTAGACATGTATCTAGAAACTAAACCAACGCTATAAGATCCTACAAATGGAGTTTACATATCAACAAATGGATTTTCCATATCAACCATTAATTTAGTTTCTAATTCACAAGGAGTAGAAACATAATTTGCATCATTCATTTTAAATTTATCTAAGAGATCTTGAGCATATTTATGTTGAGAAATGAAAATACCTTTAGGTGTTTTCCAAATTTGCATACCCAAAAAATAATGTAATAAGCCTAAATCGGACATTTGAAATTGATTATTGAGTTTAGACTTAATATCACAAATCAAATTGTTAGAACTAGAAGTGGTAATCAAATCATCAACATATAAATATAATGATCATAATATCATTTTCACTATGTTTAATATATAAATTTGGATCATTTTTACTTCTAATGAAACCTTGAAATGTAAAGAAAGCATTGATTTTAGAATACCATTCTCTAAGAGATTGTTTTAAACCGTAAATTGATTTTTTAATTTGCAAGCAAGGTGTTCATTACCTTCCTTAATAAAACCCGAAGGTTGAGACATAATTTTCTTCATGTAAAACACCATTTAAGAATACACTTTTAAAATTCATTTGATGAATGGGCCAATGCATATGAGAAACTAAAGCAAGAACTAATTTAATAGTTGGAATTTTACCTACTAGAGTAAATATTTTATTATAATCCAGGCCTTCCACTTGGGAGAAGCCTCTAGAAACTAATCTAGCCTTAAATTTGTTAGCCTCATTATTTGCATTGAACTTAGTTTTATACAACCATTTATATGAAACAAGATTCTTGTCATGAGGTAAAGGAACTAAATCCCAAGTTTGATTTACAATTAATGTGTCATATTATTCTTGCATATCCTTTTTCCCAATGAGGTTGATTTTTATCTTGTTTATAAGTTTGAGGATCATTTGTATTCATAACTTTATTCATCAAAGCATAATTACAATAGTTTTCCTTTCTAGCCTTATATTGATTCATTCTAGCTAAAATATCCTCACTTTCTTGCATAAAATTTTAAACCATTTAGGCTTTATTTTAGATGTAGGACTATCATCACTTGAAGAAGAATCACAATGAGAAGATTCAACATGATCATATTCACTATCACTTTGACTAAGAGATGCATTAGGAGGGTTTATAGGAGTATTATCCTCAATAACAACTTTACTTTGAGAAAATTTATTTTTATGCACTTTAGAACAATCACGAACACCATTTTTAACAATACATACATCTCTAGCAACTTTATCTTTGTTAGTGATAGGATTATATAGACTCTATAAACTTTAGAATGTTCATCATACCCAAAAAAATATGATAAAAATATTTAGAATCTATTTTTGCCTCTTTTCTTTAGGTTTATGAACATAAGCAATTGAGTCAAAAATTCTTAAATGCTTAAGATTAGGCTTCCTACTAGACCAAGCCTCTTTAGAATTTATATCCTTTAAGGATTTTGGAGGAGTCTTGTTAATAATATAAGTAGCACAAAACATTGCTTCAGCCCAAACTTTATAACATATTTTTTGCGTGTAACATACATCTAGCCATTTCAACAATAGTTTTATGCTTCATTTTCGCTACACCATTTTGTTGAGGTGTATAGGGAATGGTTAGCTCATGTTTAATACCAAATGACTTTAAATAACCACTGAAATTGCAATTCACATATTCTTTACCATTATTAGTCCTAAGAATTTTGAGTTTAAAATCATATTGCATTACAACAAATTTATGAAATTCAACAAAAGTATTAGAAACTTGATCCTTACTTTGAAGAAAATAGATCTTAGTTCTTCTAGAATAATCATCAACAAAATTAAGTGCACACCTTGATCCTTGGATAGAGTTATTCTCCATGGGTCCCAAAAGGTCGTTGTGGACTAGGTGTAACTTATGCTTGACCTTGTGGAAAGGGCTCCTTATGCATCTTACCACTCATGCATGTCCTATGCATAAAATCTTATATAGAACAATGCTAGACAATCCTTCTACCATATTATAATTTTACATCAAGGCAATATTGTTAGAATTGATATGATCAAGTCTTTCATGCCAAACATTAAAATCAATAGTAGATAGTAAAGAATATTTAGAATGAGAAAACTCATAAATTTGAACAAATTACCATTGTCTAATTTAGCATGAGCAATGACTACGATTTTATTTTGGATCAATTATATAACACATATCTTTGTAAAATTTTATTTTTTGATATTGGCAAAGCTTAGCAATTGAAAGAAAATTAGTCCTTAACTCAGGAAAATACAAAACATCATGTAATTTATCATTAGGAACATTCACATCTCCAGTTGCTTCTACTTTACAACTATGATTATTAGTAAGTTGAAGTCAAACATTAGACATGTCGAGTTGCATGGATTCAAATACCTCTTTATGAGAAGTAACATGTTGAGAAGCACCTAAATCAATAACCCATTCAAGAGGTTTTGAAACATTATAACTGTAGACACTTTAAAATGTCTTGAATGATATACACACTTGAATCTGATATATTAACATCGTTTCATCCTAAAACCCATCTTCTTTTCCCTTGTTTGATTAAATTAACCTAGTTATTTAATCAAATGCCTCATTTTCATCTATTAATCTAATTGACCTAATTGGGTTAATTCACCCCCTCTCACACTAACATTTTACCCTGTTAAATTGAATAAATCAAATTATTTAATTTACCCCTAAGTTCTCTTGTTTAATTAAATAATCCTGAGCTATTTAATTAAATATCATATTACATCCCCCTTTTCATTAAATCAATTATTTAGTGAATATCATATTATTCCTCCTCTTGCACATTTAAATTTAGTTTTAATTAACTAAATTTCTAATTATCCTCACCTTCCCACTTGTAAAGGAATATTCTTGGAATATTCCTCCTTTGCACATTCCTCCAAAAGAGAATATTCCTATGGAATATCCCTTTTTGTGCACTCATTCCTCCAAAATATCTCTTAACCTCTTCCTAATTCTTAGGAAGTGTGTTTGTTGAAAGCTAATTTGGACCATTGATTAAATTAGTTGATCCTTGTCAACTTTCAACTTTGACCATGGATTGGAATCCCCAATCCATATTTCATCCTCCTTTCATTGTTGACCATTGATTGATCTTTTCAATCTGAGCCCTTGATTTCTCATTTTCTTTCCTATAAATAGATCACTATTTGGAGACAGATGGATCCATCTTTTGATAGCAAAGTCATGTTGTTGAAACTCACACTTAGCTTGCATCCATATTGAGCACTTCTATTTAGCATATTAGATTAATTTCATCCATTTAGATTAAGCATCCATTAATGGCTTCCATGGTAACTTAGCTTGCATCCATTTTAGCATATTTTGGAATCTATGGCTTACATCATTGAATTTTGTTTACATTTAGCATAGATTGCATCCTTTTTATCAATCATCTTAGTATTTAGCATTTTAAATCTAGTTTTGCATCATGCTTCACACACATCTAATCGGTTTCATCAGTTTTCTTCAATAAAACTTATTGGAACAAAGCCCATATTATCCAAGGGATTGGAAAAGGGTCGCCATTCCACATCAATGCAACACCACTCCCCCAATAGGATAAAATTTGAGGTCTTAGAGTAGGATTTTGTTGTGCTTTCATGTTTATATCATGTTAGTTTAATGGCTTCCTAGTTTTGATGAATTTTGAATATCTTATTGGGATTAATGCTTAGTGGATCAAATATGTCTCAAATCCCTATGGATTAGGTGTAGTTAACCTATACTATGACAATGGTCACAATAACTACAAGTAAAAGCTCTTCTAGATTGATTTGCATTGTTGTTAAACCTATTGTTATTAGATTTATTATGTTGATTGTTTTGCCTTATTGACTTTTTATCATTTTATTTCTTAAAACAAATGCCAGGCCAATGACCATCTTTATCACAATAAGTACAATGAGGCCTCTCAAGAATTATTTTTTCTAGTATCATTAAGATTATTATGATGAGATTTAGAATTATAATATTATTTATTATGAGGTTTAAAAATTTTCTTATGATTTTTAAACATAAAAGCATGCTCGCTACTTTTAAGATTACAAAATTGAATCGATTTTGCTTCTTCTTGCCTTAATAAATTTTTGAAAATATCATATGTAAGTTGACTAGCTAATGAAACAATAGCTAATTGAGCATGAATATTAGAAACAAATTGTTAAAATTGTCTAAGAAGACATTTTTTTAAAACAATATGAATTAGTCTAGAATCTTCAAGCTTTACTCCTAAACCTTTTAATTGACTATTTAAAGCATCAAATTTTAACAAAAAACCATCCATAGTTTTGAAAATAGTATACCTCAAATCTTCAAGTTTATCTTCTTTGATTCATTTAAACTATCATAGATAATTTTGAGGATCTTTCATGCTTCATAGACTTTCACACAATTCTCAATATGAACATATAATTTGAGAGACATTGAAATTCCTGAGGCCAACAACTTCCTCGTTTTGAGTGTTTCATTTTTCTTGAACATCCTTGGATGCGAATGGATCCAGTTTTGACTTCAAATTCATCATAACATCCAAAATATGTTTGAATCTAAATATAAAATAAATGTGAGTTTTTCATGAATGATAATTAGAGTTATTCAATTTTCACGGTTGCTAGGAGGGTGGTCTCGGACTTGGTGTTGTTTGGGTGACAGTTGGATGGCAATATATCACCTAGTTGGCGCGATACGGGAGTTTGGCGGTGGGGTGAGGTATTAATGAGACGTTGTCTCAAGCGTTGGAGGTGTGGTGTGGGCGTCATCTGAGGATGTTGGACAGGACATTTTGCCTACACGATGTGACATAAACATTATTGCCACTCGCCTGATGGATTTTATAAGGTAGTTGGAGGCGGTGTTTGTTTTCAATTTGGAAATTTTAATGAGTGTAGATTAAGGTGGTGAAGATGGAAACGCCCATCCAACTGATGGCAAATCAGAAGTTGTGGGCGTTTCTCGGAAAGATCACAGAGAATCACCTTCGCTCAGTTTTTAAAAAACGGGATCCTCTTGTTTTGGGTGCATTGGAGCTGGTGTTTAAGTTTGCAGTGTTTTGCTATAATCTTTTGGGGTATGTTTAGCGTCAGGCTAAGGCCCTGGTCAGTGTTATGGGTTGCATAGGTGGTAGGGCTCTAGTCTAGGTGGTGGTTGTAACAGCTAGGTAGGTTAGTCCCAAGCAATGCATTGGTGGTTTGGACAGGTGGTGGGTTTTGGGATGGTGCTCCTGGATATCACCACTTTGGCGAAAAGATGTAATCTTTTTTGCTGATCAATGAAAAAACAAATATTTATGTACCCAAAAAAATAGAGTTATTCAATTTAATTTATGGAATTAAATTTGAGATGATTGCAAAAAAAAGACTTTCACAATTATAGAAAAATAACAACCTTTGATTTGAAAATTAAATGGTTAGTCTTAAAAATTTTAAAAACTTGATACTTAAATGAAAAAAAAAGACCCCTTTATTTTCGAATTGACTAAGATTTAAAAAATGTTAATTTAACAATTATAGTAATAGCCTCTAATACAATTTTTGTTTTAAAATAAAAGATCTATAAAAAAAAACTTTAAAAAATTAATACTTTTTAAGAAAAACTCCCCCTTTAAAATATATATATATATTCAAATTAAAAGAAAGATTTAAAACCTTATTGAAAAAATATATTATTAATATTGTTTTGTTGGCTATTAATATTTTGTTATTATTAATAGTTTATATTAATAATATATTAATATTTTTATTTTTCTTAAAAAAAAACTATATAACAAAAAAATATTATTTTTATTTAAAAAGATTAAAAAAAAAATCTAACTTTATAGTGACCTAAATGGGTGGGCAAAGATGGGAGCAGTGGTTATTTTTAAAACAAATAAAATAGGGGGAAGGTGACATGAGTATCATAGGTTTAAAGTTAGATTTTATTTAGGTTTTAGAAAATGCATTTCCACAGCGACATAAGGAGAAACAAGTCGAGGGTTTGAAAATGAGCAAAGGTATGGGGGGCACAAGGTTTGGGCGACGAAGGGAGGGGAGTGGCAAAAGGGAGGGTGACACAAGTTTGAAGCTTCAAAGAGGGCAATGCAAAGCAAAGGAGTGGTGGCCTTCTAAGTTTCTAAGTAGAGAAGGAATGGTGGCAGCTCTTTGAGATGGAGACTTGGTTTGCTTCAGTGAGAAAGGGAATGGAACTGGGTTTGATCCTTGGCCAAGGGAAATTCATGCGGGGGTGGAGCGGTTTTGTGGATTTTTATGTAAAAAATCTTCTAAAATAAATGTTATTATATATTGAAAAAAAACTTTGTTGTAAATTTTTTTGAAAAAATTGTATATACAAAAAATAGATTTTTTTATGAAATAAAGATTTCTTTAAAAAATTATGCAAATTATTTTATTAAAAAAATTGAGTATTGCAAATTGCATGAACAAAAATCTTTTTATTTGAGACAAAATTTAACTTGTTTTGTTTGAGAGATTATATAAATTGAAAAACTTTGATGATTTTTTCAAATCTAATATTATTTATCAGAGGCAGAGATATCTTAAAAATAAATTATTATTGTAAATTTAACAAAAAATTTAAAAAAATGAATTATAAAAAAAAAATGGAAAGTACTAAACCAAGAGCAATTCTTTGAAGGAAAATATTACAATCCAAGATGAAAACCAAGAGCACCAAGAGCATGCACACCAAATATCCAAGAGGCGACACAATATTTCGTAAGGGGGAAAAGCTTCAATATTATGAAGATGGCATAAAGCGTAATAATATTACAATGAGAGAATGAGATAGAGAGCTCAAGCATAAAATGCTTCATGTGAAGGAGAGAAGCACCTCAAATAAATAATTTATGTCTATGCATGTCACCTTTCATCCTATGTGTGTGCAAGTTGTCAAGATCTTCATCCTTTGTGTGTGCAAGGTGTCAAGATCCTCATAAGGAGGAGACTACACCTAACATTTAATATTCCTCCAAAAGGAATTATAAAAATGAGTTATCCTCACACATGTATGAGGATACTCAAAAAAGACAAAAGACTTGTAAGAATTCCTTTGGAATACTCCTACAAGTAATTAAAAATGCAAATAATAAATAATCTCCACCTAAGTAAAGATTAATTCCTAACACTTCTCTACTTTGAAATCCAACTTGGATCTCTTCTTCTTTAGCATATGCACATGGCTCACAATCGAATACTCTAAGATGTCAAAGTAGGGTTTTTTCCCTATCCAAACCTCATCAATGGTGTTATCAACGATACTATTGTAAGAGATCAGTTGAAAAGTTAACAAGCAATTTTGGATGCTTCTTCCCAAAATATTGTCTCTAACCTTAAGTCATTGAGCATACTCTTAATCTTTTCCAACAACACCATGTTCAAATTCTCTATAACTTTGTTATGTTATAGAGTGTAGTCTTCTATCTTGTCATGCCATTATCCTTGCAAAACCTTTCAAACTCTATGGAACATAATTCTCCACCATTATCTATTCTTGAAGGCTTGATCTTTTTAAATTGGTTCCAAACAAAACTCTTTAAACCTATAGAAGAATTAAGACCTATACCTAAGAAATAATGCCCTTTTTTTATTAGCGATATTGTCAATAAAAGATACATAATACAGATTTTTCTAAAGAAGGAGCATCAAGAAGTCCAAAAACCCATCAAATATAATAGACAGTAAATTTTTTTCTCACAACATAAATCACAACTGAAAGGAAAAACTAAAAATTACTCAACCATTTCAAAATATTTCAAGACACTTAAACCTTTATCACTAAAGTGGTCCATGCACTCATGCCACATTATTGTCTTCTCAATAGGAAGTTTATGATCCCCTAAAACATGAACCTCATAATTATTACATTTAATAAATGTGTTAGCATCAAATCTAAACAAGTTTCCAATACAAAACCTTCTGCCAACACCATGGACCCTATTGTTGCATCTTGAGAAGATTGGTTGTCATTGATGTCAAAGATATGTTGAAGATTATATATGCTCTGGAAATAGTCAATGTGTAGAGATATCAATTGGTGCAAGTTAGCATTGCAGTATATGGAAGAGTGGTGATCAGCCTAATGTCTAAGTGTGATCTGAAGGTGGGTAGACATGTTTTAATGTGTTTACAATATGTCTACATTGATATCTTTCTAGTTTGGTGTATTGTACTTAGAGAAAAGTGGCAAAGGATGTGTCTAAGGAATTCATAGTATATATCCTAAGGCAGGGACACAATGTTTTGGTCTGCATCTTTCCATAGAGAAAGATTTAGTCTTGTGTTTCAAAAGATAAGTTGATAGAGATGTGAAGGTGTTATATCCAATATTTCAAGTCATTACACCTTTTGCAGTAAAATTTATAAGTGACAGAGCTCCATTTTGTGCTCTAACAAGTAATGTAATGATAGAGGCTTGTTGGAATGCTTTGCATTCCTCTGGTTGTAATGATTTGATCATGCAGTTTTGTGGACATGCTAAATGATGTCCAATGCATGCTATATGGAGATTCAAATGGTTTTGTGCTCCACAAGTTCATATTTCAAGTGACAGAGTGTTGTAGTTGATTCTAGATGCCTATTCTTCGACAAAACATATGTTTGAGTATCTGTGCCAATAGAAGATTGTATAGATCAGAGGTATGAGTTTGTGTGGACCTTTTACATGTCTCATAGTATCTCAGGTTTGAAGTGCATGCAGATATTTCTTGTTTCCAATACCGCATAGTTGTTTCAAGTCAATTTGTGAAGATATGTTTTTGTTGTGGCCGACTTGAGTATGTTGGTGATGTGTGCCACAAGTTTATGTTTGTGTGGAGTTCAATAAGTGTTTGTAGATGTTGTATGAGTCATTTCAACTCATCTGGAAGAGATGTAAATAATTTTATATCATTTTTGTATACCACCAATGAAGATGTAGGCCAACATGTTACAAGTTTCATTATTTCTTATTTGTGGCTGACTGAATTTGTATTTTGCAAGCATGAGGATGGTATATATTGAAGATCAAAGATGTGAAGGTTATTATGAAAGGGTGTGAAGATGAATGAGTGCATGATTAAAACGTGACAAGATCCACTACAGACCTAATGAGCAGAATTGTTGACTATCGATGGTTGAAGCCATAAATCGGTCATATTTCAGATATTTGTTCTTTCAATTAGGGAGTAGTAGCTTCCTTGGGTTTCAACTACTAAATAAAATTCAAGGATTAGTTGCTTTCTTGGGTTTATCCCAAAATCAAATTGTGAACTATTTTTACTTGTAAGGCTAGATTAGGATAGTAGCTCCTAGCAGCATTTATCACTGTGGTTTTTTCCCTATGGGGTTTTCCACATAAATCTGGTGTCATTTGTGTTCTTGTATGGATGTTTATCTTCTTTCGTGTTTTGATTAAGTAGGTGAATTCTTAATTGGTTTAACCCAACATCAGCAGTAGTTAATTGGGATTGAATTTTAAAGCATGTTGATTCACCCCCCTCTCAGTATTTGAGTGTGTTCAACAATTGGTATCAGAGCAAGGTTCCTTGATAATTGCCTAACAACACAGGTAGATCCTGTCTTTGAACACATGGAGAATAAAGTAGTGTCCAAGAAGAAATTCTCTCAAGAAAAAGAGGTCATACTCCAAAAGGAGGATGAATATGAATTTGAATTCAATAAGGAAGATTATCCAGTAGGAGAGGTTGATTTTGCTCTAGATGATCTAGATGAAGAAAGAGAAAATAATGAAGAGTTTCAGTTCCAACTTGAAAAAGCAAAGAAGAAAATTAGCAAGTTGAAAGTTCAAGTTCAAGAAGGGAAAAGAATTGAAGAGTCTATGAATTTCAAGCTCATTGAAAAAACTATTGAATGTTCCAAGCTTGAAGAAGAAAATGTTTCACTGAGGAAAGAAAAAATTGTTGAATGTTCAAAGCTTGAAGAAGAGATTGTTTCCTTGAGGAAAGAACTGGAAAAATCAAAAGAATAAATTGAAAAAGGTTTGAATCTAAAATGACGTTATGAAATTCTTGATGAGTTGATCAACTCTCAAAAGCCATCAAAAGATAAGTCTAGTCTGGGTTTTGAAAAAGGGAAAAGTCCTACAACCATTGCTTCTACAAACTAATATGAAAATTTCAAAGACAAAGGAAATTTTGAAACAAAGAGGAGAAATATTCCACTAAAGAACCTAAGAAGACTTCCTCTAGGGAGGAAAAGATAGATCAAGATAGCGAGAATGAAGGTGGATTCATTCCTTTTCGGAGACAACGAAGATTTAGAGGTCCTCTACCTATTAGATAGCACGCACCTACCAAGTTCAATCATTCTTTTCAAGGTCATTATTTTCCTTGCAATAAATTTGGGCATAAGGTTGTTGATTATAGATCTAGGCAAAGAAGAAATGATTACACAAGTAGAAACAATTTGTGCCTCAAAGATATGATGTTGTTTCATTTCATGGATATTGATATGCATGCAAAAAATTTGGTCATAAGGTTGTTGAGTGCAAAACTAAGGTGAAGAGGAAAAAATTTGTTTTGGAGCACAACATTGTGTGCTACAAGTGCAATAAGGTCATGCATAAGAAAAAAAATTGTAAAAGTGTTTTTGTGAAGCCACTTGTTCAAAACCGGAAGAAGGATGAAACCCTAAATTAGCAAAAGAAGGGTAATGAAAAGGTTTGGAAAGACAAGCAAGGTCAAGAAAATGTGAAGAAGGATGATTCCACAATTGTCCATTTTGCACAATACCTAGTACAAGCTAAGATAAAGCATTATCTCAGGGGGGGCTATCATTTGCAAATCCTTTAGCCCCCTAAAAAGGATAAAGTGATGAAAATTTCAGCATGAAAGTTGAATTGGACAAATTTCTCTGGTGTGCAGATTTGTTGAGCAAGAATGAACCTTTTGATGAAGGTTTTGGAGCAATCGAATGGTTTGTAGAGGTGTGTTGAGTATCATTGTATCCCTGTGATGGCATAGAGAATTCTGGTGGAATATTCACCTAACAAGTATGAATGCATTTAGGGCAAGTGAAAGGCTTTGTATGTGTTATTTGGATCATTTGAGCTCATTTCCAATCAAGAGCATTTGTGTTTGGAGCGAAGAAGTGTGATTAGGTTTTCAAGCTATCTATGAAAACCCTAGTTGCGGTGTTTGAATATTTATGAAGAAATATCAATGGCAACACCTTAGGTGATTGATGTGGTGGAGAAACCTAGGCCTAAACACAAAAGGTTATAATTCAAGGCTATAAAGGTTGAAAAATATGGTGCGTTCTCAAAGGATCCAGTGGATGTGGTTTACTCTGAAGATGTAAGGATTTACATTCATGTCCCATTAAATGATATTGATCGTACTTCATCCTTTGAAGTGGTTTGACATGAATTGTTGAATGATAATGGAGTTTACAAGTCAGAGTATGCAAATGTAGCTACAAAAGGGTTGGATATTTGGAAATATTTTCTAGAATTTTGTGAATGCAAGGAATGGGTAAGAATCATTTTGATCCACATTCATGAAAATTTCATTTGGCTATACAAACCCTACATTATCACAAAGGAAGCTATTAAGGCAATTACTGGTCTTTGTTCCACCGGACTAGTCCTGGTATTGAAATAATTAAAATTGAAAGGGTTATGGATCTTACTGGAGCTAAGTTTGATGAGAGAACCCTAACTGTAAAGGATATAATTGATCCCAGTTTCTAGTATGCCTCTATGGGGATTGCATACAATATTTACTTCACAAACAGAGAAGGTTCTGCCACCGCCACCATAATTCACACTACACATCAAATGGTGAAGGAAGATGCAAATTATGACCTATGTGAGTGGTTGAGGGAGTAGTTGATGGAGAACTTGAAGAGATCAAAAGAAACTAGTTATAATTTCAAGTTTGGTTCATGACCATTTTCCTCACTTTCTTTTTCATGAATGAATTGTCTAGATTTAAAGGAAATATTTGGGATAAGTTTTCTCTAGTTTCTGCACAAATCAAGAAACATATAGATATTTTCCAAGATAAACAAGCATACTATACTTTCTACTAGGGATTCTTTAAGAATCTACAAATTGAGATCCAAGGTAGAGAAAGGATACCCTCTAACTTGGTCCGAAAGTATAAGGATTGTAAGGAAAGGTAAGGTGTGGAACAAACTCTCCTAATGCCAAAACTCATAGAAGAATGCATATATGACTTTAAATTTTAGCAATTACAATTCAATAAGATACACATGAAAAGAATAAAAAAATGGAGAAATGGACATATACACAGTTGGACACTAGATTTACGTGGGAAAACCCTTACGGGAGAAAAACCCACCACACCAAGTAAAGCCTCTTTGTATTACAGTAAACAAAATTACATACAGAGATCAAACTTCACTTTCATATGTGAATTTTACAGCAGCAACATTTCCTTGATCAACCTCGTACAGAACCTCACTATTGCAATGCTCTTCTACAACATACAATGAAATTCACACACTCAATCCTCTGCTCAATCGATCAATCCTTCCTCAAAACCAAAATTGTTCTTCTTCAACAAGCGGTTTGTTCATTTCTCACAAGAGAATGGTCACAACAGTTCAACTTCCAACCGATTTGCATTCTACTTCTCTCATTGGTTCAAGATAGACCACGTAGGACAGTCGTTTGGTCAAATGATTCTCAAATGTATCGCTTATCAGTGAAGCAACATGATGTGTCTCACTGATGCCAAACTATCCATCGACCATCGCACACTCCATAGCCTTCTACTGGTCTATTGCTTAGACTTGACGAAGTTTCCCCGACCACAGGACCATCGACATGACCAATGCTATCGATGACAAACTAGGATATCATACCGATAGCTCAAGTCTCCCCGATGTCCCAAAGAACGCCAAGACCGCGTACATCGGTAAGAGTCACACCGACATTCATCAGGAGCAGGTCCATCAGCAAGAGTAATACTATCAACATCAGATCAGAAAGTCTCATTGACAAACCAAGTCACCCTGATCATCTCATCAGCAGGAGTCTCCCCAATGATCTCCTTCGGCTAGACATCTATCATCGGAACGAGTTTGGAATCTCACTCCGACAATTCAAGTCATACTGATGACTTCAGTCGGCAAGAGTCTCCTTGATGATCTCCTTCGGCCATACATCTACCATTGGAACAAGTTTGGAATTTCACTCCGACAGTTCAAGTCATACCGATGACTTTTGTTGGCAAGAGTCTCCCTGATGATCTCCTTCAGCCAAACATCTACCATCACAATGAGTTCAGAATCTCACTCTGACAGTTCAAGTCATACCGATGACTTCTGCCGACAAGACAGGTCCAAGGTCACACTGATCTGATCCCTTCAAGACTTTAGAACATTGTTGCTTATCGGCAAGACATTCCAAGGGTCTCACTGATTCTTCTATTTCAGGAGTTCCATGTCAATAAGCTTGAGGCACTTTTTCCAACAAGGATGAGGTAACATTCATGGTGGACAAAGATCACTATTATATGGAAGATGTAGAGCCCAAAACTTCATGGATTCTTGGGTTACCTTATGAAGTTGCTCCTGAGTATGTACTGTTGGATGTTGTTGATATGTGGTTGTCATTGATGTCAACACTATTGGCATTAATGTCATTAGAGGTTGTATATGTCGAGGATATTAAGAAAATTGTTATAAAGAAAGTTGCAGGTTGTCAAGTTCAGTATGGCCAGCATGTTGATGGCTCACTCAGTATGTTGATGATCAGAGGATGTGGATTAAAGTATTTGTTGTTGAGTATATCTAGTTTATCCACATTAAGTTTCAGAGATCCGCATGAAGATTCGATCGAGTTATGAGTATCTGTATTCTGACAGTTTTTTTGTTGCTTCAGTTGGTGTTCCTGAATGAAGATGATGTGATTCTGGTAACATGAAGTGTTGTGTGCGCTTCTCTGGTGATTCATGATGTTTTTGGATGTTTCTAGATCATGCTATATCTTTGTTGCATGTCTGTGTTGGTCGGTGTGCTCGCGATTGGAGATTTTCTCTTGTGTGTTCATGTTTTTCATGTTCTTGGCCGAAAGGGTGATTGTAGCGTGTTGTGGATCTTCAAGGAATAATTTTTGAAGGTGTTTCCTATTCGAGGATATTATTTTGGGTCCTTACTATGTTGTGGCCAACTTTGGTTGATTTGAATTGCTAATTATTTATGTTTTGGGCCAACAGTTTGTATTCATTTTTATTTTATTGAAGCTGACATGTAGATGATGTTATTCTTGGTTGCGGATATATATGAGCGATTGTTTTATCATTTGAAGAAGAGTGTGTGAGTGAATTGTGAAGCAAAGTGTGCGAGTCCTGTGTGCGAACAAAGTTCTAATCATTCAAAGGAAAAAGTAAAGTGTGAAGAGCGAGCATATTTTATGTGCTTAACCGGAACTATAATCAAGCATGAGCAGATGCCATTTTCTCAATTCAATCTTGTGGATGTAATCCAAATCTTTTTGTAAGACAGTGAGTCTTCCATGGGTAGTAAGCCTTGTTGTAATTGAGCAGTGAGCTCTAGGCAATGCGCCTGAATGCATGTGCATTCCCATTTATTCTTCTATACTTTTAACAGGGTATAATCTTGTGGACTAACCTCCACCGTGGTTTTTCCCCTAACAGGGTTTCCACGTAAAAATCTTGGTGTTATGTGTGTTTTTGATGTGTTTTTGATTTATTCTTTCATGGTTATTAATTAGATCTGAGAATAAGGTTAATAATTTTAATAAGTTTGAATTTATTTGACAACTAATTCACCCCCCCTGAGTTGTCTGCCTTTGTGTTGCCAACAATTGGTATCAGAGCAGGTTCCTTGGAAGAAGTTTAATAGCTTGAGGCGATCTGGGATGGAGACATATAAGAAGGATAGTCCAAGATTTGATGGAACAAATTACTCTTTGTGGAAGACTCGAATGGAGTGTCATCTGAGATGCATTGGTGAATCCTACTGGAACATTACAAAGAATAGGTATATCATTCCACATAATGGTCCTACTTTTGTTGAGATCAAAGATGATGAGTACAATATCAGGGCTAAGGAAGCATTATTGAGTGCTCTAACTGATTCTAAGATGACAAATGTAATTGATTTAAACACTGCTTATGAGATCTGGAAAAAGTTGGAAACTTTGTATGAAGGTGATGCACATGTGAAGATTGCTAAGCTACAAAGTCTGAAAGGGAAATATGAAACATTGAAAATGGGTGAAGATGAGAACATTACTGCTTTCATGCAGAGAGTGAATGAACTTGTGTGTAATATCAAATGTGTTGGTGAAACATTGGAAGAATCAGAGATTGTTGCTAAAGAGCTCAGATCCTTGCCTTCTGAATACAAACACAAAGTTGTTGCTATTAAGGAGATCCAGACTGTGGCAAATGTAACCAGAGACATGTTGATTGGTAAGCTTCCTATTTTTGCGTTAAGTGAGTTTGGCGATGCTCTTCCCAAGATAGAATCTACATTCAAAGCTACCACCTCCGGAAGGGATAAGCATAGATATGATTTGGGTGAAATTTCTTCTAGAAAGGTGTTCAAGTATGAGGAAGATGATGGAGCTTCTAAAATTTTGAAGAATTTTCTCATTCCCCATGGGTTTAGTCTTCCCTTTTAAAACCCTTGTCTCCATGTGTGAGTAGGGTTTTTCCTTTGAAGGCCTTTAAATCTTCTAATCGTGCATTGACCTGCCCAACCGATCAATAGTTCCTTAAGTCATCATTTAAGCCATCGTATGTGTCTACCTACCGACCCCTTTGGTTAAGAACATCAGTCATCCAGTCGTCCCATTGACCTTAGCCATTTCCTAAACTCCGGTCTTAATTTTCCCCAGTGATTTGAACTTAAGTCATCAACCTACAAGGGTCATGCCACCGTCAGCCTAACCAAGGCCCTTTATTAAATACTAACCTTGTCATGTGTGCAGGTTTTGAGATTTGAGGCTATGGGAAGAGATCCTGACCGTACCCCTCCAACTCGCAGGCCATAAGTGTCGGCATGTTAAAAGTTGTGAGATCAGCAAGATGAAGACATGTTTCTTCATACGGATGTGGGGCCCAGTCTCCACTATCAAGCTTATGGCACATGGTTCCAAACTGACGGCCGAGATCAAATCTCGGGAATGATCTGTATCGTTCCCTGGTGGTTCACTAGGAAAAAGTGAACGCTCGTTAAAATTCACGAGATCAGCGAGATCTCGACACGTGAATCGATCTACTCAGTTTGTGAGATGGATGGAGCCCATTAATGGAGAAGTTACCATCTGAGGCGGGTTAACGCCATTGGCCGAAGACACATCATCGAAGCACCACTGGATTTCAAACCTAGTCAACTTAAAGAGAGTCATTTGATTTTCCATCTCATCATGAGATCAGTGGCCTATATTCAAAGTTGATGAAATGGCACATGAACCATTTTCACTCTGTAACCAGTGGGCATTAATGATATAGGTGATCAAATTGATCTTTGTGCATTTGGAGACTTAATTGATGGCAATCATGAAGTGTGATTTGCAGGTTTCCATGTACTTGAGAATTAAACGGAAACCATATGCATGCCAACGAATTACCCAGTTTGTGTGTGTGTTTTTCATTAAGGATTAATGATTGATATCATCACTTTGCTCAATAAATAGAAGTGATGTGTTTCTATTTTCACCATACCAATTAAGTTGTCAAGTCCTCAAGTTTGTGCAAAGAGTCAAAGTTTGAGTGTAGATTTTCTTGTACCAGAATGAGTAAGGTTGGAACCCCATTGGTCCCAATGTGAAGGTCTACTAGATTAAATCCACAGGAGCCTCACAGGATAGACCCAGAGCTTGCACAAAATGTTCACAAGAGCCTCCATGACAAGGAATCTTCACCTGTGATTTCCATATGCAGTCGTTGATTTAAAGGCTAGGTCGAGAGCTCGGAGGAGATGGGAACAAAAAGAGAAGTTGTCGAGCCCTCTAGCAGAACTCGGTGAAAGATTAGATATAGTCATGGCTCCTTTGGTTGGCAGAATTCTCCTATTGATGTTATTGGCAGCTCATCTAATAGCAAAACGGAGATGGACTCCAGTTATCGTTGATACCTTACGACCTTGGGCCAAGCTCTATCCCCTGAGGTGGAGGTGTTATTTGTCCCTCCTCTGGCTGTCAGGACTTCGAGCAAGATGGATGTTGTTGTGATGAAAGAAGACAAATGTGAAGCTGAGGTTGAGGTTTCATCCCCAACCCTTGAAATAACAAGGAGTGGCCATGTGTACCAGGGTGTGTGTGTTGCTGGTAAGAGGGCTTCTAGTTTGTGAAAAGGTGGTGGTTAATGAATTTTTTGTGTTGATAAATGATTTATGTGGTTGTCATTTTCTCTCCCTGCCTGCATGGAAAAAAAATTTGGGGTGTTGAATGGTGACTGTGTTCCCTCATGGCGGTTTGGGCATTGGTCTCACTGCTTGCTTGGCGGTGGAGGAATATTTTTGCGGCACTTTGCTTCCTCTTTGTGGCGGCTGTGGAAATTTTGGTTTTCCCTGTTTCAACCGAATTACCATGTGGGGACTTTTGGAAATGCAGCTAAAATGTGATATGAAATGATTTTTTTGTAATGTAACTACATTTCGAGACTGAAGCTTGTTGGCTACCTTGTTCTATAAAAGGGAATTCAGGGCTCATTTGTAGGGGGTTCTAAATTTTCTAAGTCTTCAAGTTTGATACATAGAGGGTGGATAGTATAGGAATACCAAAGAATAGGGTAGTAAGATTGTCTTGGGTTTTGAACTTTACATATGAAAATCTTAAATAGTGATGTAGAAATTATTGGTATTGAAAGTAAATTTCATATATAATTCATATGCTCTTTTCTATAAATCACTCTACAAATTTTGAATACAATATCAAGCGTATTTGGTTCATCTTCAAATGTTTCATTTGAGTGCATGCCTTCATTTTTTCTTTGATTCAATGAATCAACTAAATGTTTAAGTGAGGACATGGATTTGTGGTGATTTATTGAGGATTTCGTAAGAAGTAATGAATTATATGCAAAGAGTTTCCATAATGTAAGTCTTTATAGAAATAGTCCATAGTTATCAACTTTAGAGAATTTTTGCATGACAGGTCATAATATGTATGACTCTATTGCCCAATAAATGAAGGCACTAGTCTATTTGTTCTGGTATTCACATTTTAAGTGATAATGAAGTGTTGGACTATTGATTCAAGGTTAGAATACAAATCCTTTAAAATTGTCTACAATGAAGCATATATTGTGAGGTATTTCCCTCATTCCTGGTAGATTAATGGATGTTTGCTTGAAGATTAGCCAACCTTTGAGTGAATTATGTTATTTACCATTGATAGGAAATAATATGTGGTTTAATTTGTCATTCATTAAGATTGTCAATTTAAATAATCCTTAGGAACACCCTCCTTGGTCCCACAAAGCCTAAAGTGTAGAAGATTCCAGTCTTTGACTAGATCTTCTTAGTTGTCCATTCATTTTAAGGGTCTTGAACATAGGATTTGGATACTCTTTAGATATCCCTTAGGTGTACTAGAAAAAACACCAACAAAATGGCCACTCTGATGGGGAAATTCTCATTCTCCAAACGCAGATGTCAAATGCAGAGTCAAAGGGTTAAGTGAACCTGAACATCTTGATAGGATAATAACAGATTCTTGAACCTGGAAAATACTCTGAATGCAGCAAAGATTGAAGGATCCGACCATGACTCTGTTGTGGAAGATAGCCCAGAACGTGTACTACTTACAAAGAAAATTCACCTCACTTGAAGTTCAGTCCTATGGAAGGAGGTGGTGAATCTGACTCAAAGAACCTATTAAAGGACATATCAATTGATCGGGTCTGCAACTTAAAAGGCAAAGGACATTCACTGGCTGCAAATTACCAGGTATTTTCATAGAATTTGAAGAAATTGGAATGTATTACTGGTAGATCAAGATAAATTTTCCACACTTGAGATGTAAATGATTCCCTAATGAGTGAATTAGCACTAGACGAGGGAATGATAACAATATTTTAGCATGTTTTTTGTGTATAAGTTAAATTCCCACCTTATGATGAAAAAAGCATGTTAAATTGGTAAGTTCTTAGCCAACATTTGTAAGAAATACATATGCCAGAGGCTTAGCATCATATTTGTAAAAGGAATATAAGTAATATTGTATAATTGTTGAGTATATTCACAATTCCTTTTCAAGAATTAAAAGTAGGTTGTCAATTCATGTCATCCTATTTAAATACAAAGAAAAGTATGCAAGGTGAATAGTCATTGTCCCAACAAGGCAGCTTTAGTACTGATAGGTATAGATCTATCAACTTTGACAATATCGGTGGGTATCCAAATATTGTACCACCAAAGATTAGAGACAAGATTCCAAGGTTCAATGGTGAAAAGACAGAATCAGCAAATAAGCATGTGCAAGAATTTGTTGATATGATGGGTGATTATGAGAGACTGTGAGGATGTGGTCATGAAGTTATTTGTTCAATCTCTGAAGAGAGATGCGAGAGACTGGTTCTCTTTTCTGCCTACTTCCTCTATACATTGTTGGAATGAGCTTAAGACAACCTTCATGGACCAATTTGGTGAAAGGATAAACCCAAGTGTTGCAAGAAAGAATTTCATGGAGATTTATAGGGATAAAGGGGAATTGGTCCCTGCTTTCAACCTTAGATTTGCAAAAGTTATAAGGGAAATCCCTGAACATGTGATACCAAATGATGCAGAGTGTTTGGTTGTATATTTGGGAGTATTTGATAGAAAAATGAGTTTCTTTCTAAGGGATAAAGAGCCTGCTACTTTATAGCAAGCATACCAAGAAGCTATAAATATTGAAAATAATTTGAAATACTCATTTATGAGGGGACCTGCAATGACTAGCCCAACTAGCTCTAGTAGAATTCTAGCTATTGAGCCAAGTTAATCAAGAAACAAAAGTATTTGTCAGGAAGAGGAGCTTTTAGATGTTGTATCCACACTACTCCCCAGAGATGCAAAGCATGAGCGAGCATCAACCTCACATCAACCAAGGATGGGAAGGAATGATTTGATTTCCTCTATTGGGAAGTTGTATGAAATGAAGAGACATGTAAATGAGTCACCATATGACTTATTTTCAAGATTCTTCGATGTGCTAATGGAAATACCCAAGAGTTTCATGCCTAGTGATTTGATGTGTATCAATTTGTTTTGTGAAGCCTACATATCAAGAGCAATCCAGTGGTCTAAGAACCAGAAGCCCCATAGTCTTGATCAAGTAGTGGATTGGATTAACACTATGGAAGAAATTGAGCATGGTCATGTGCCCTTGGTTGTTTCTTAGAATGTGGGTAGTAATTGCCATAGTGAGGAGAAGAAGAGATTGAAACTGACAGATCAAAGGGAAGCATCAGATTTTGAGCAGCTGATTGTTGAATGTTGTCATTTCACAAGCAACATAGAAGTAAGTGCATGTGATAGTGATGAGAATGAAGAGACAAAGTATGAAAATAAGGATATGGTACCAAATTATCTTCCTTGGGATGCCATAAGCTATGAGAAAACACAAGAGGTACGTTGTGAGACCTCACAAATTGATTCAACTAGCACTTATCATGCATCAGTCTATGATGAGAATACACTTGGTCCTAGTAATATGACACAAATGGGGAATCAGAGTGATGAGATCGATCTGGGACAGTCTTCCATTGAATATGATTCTTCTTATGAAGTGGAGATATAATCCCTCACTTCTAGTAGGGGGATATGTTAATAGCCTTGAGGGTGTACATTTTCTAGGTAGTGAGCAATTTTCCTCATGTGAAGAATTCTCTGAATGTGGATCGATTGTCCTGAATATAGATGATGAGGAGGATGTTGAGAATGTTTCCCTTTGTTCCTCAAGTGACAACTGATTTTGAGTGTATTGATAATCAGATTTGTTGGGATCCTGACATTGAAGATGATGAGATACATCCAATTATCATGGACATATGGCAAAATCTCTTATTTGATGAACATGCATTGGACTGAGAGATTATCAATGATAATTCTTATTGGTATAGAAGCAATCCTCTTTTTGAAGATTCCCCTAATGAGTATTTAACAAGTGCTACTAGTGGATGTGTTATGGATGGTACAAGCAAAAATCAAGGTGATATTAAGCTTGATAACTGTGCCTTTGGAAATATCACCCCTGACTTGATAATATCCCAACTCAATGGAGGTTGTGACAACACAGGCACTAGTAAATTGGTTTCCCAACATGTGATGGAGCAAATTGTACTTGATAAGCATCTAGAGGCTAAATTAGATGTATTGACACCCAAGTGTATCGGTCACTCACATGATGTAGAAGCTCAAGACTGGGATGGAAACTTTGAATGTAGCACAACTATCAAAGGAGATGTAGATGCTCATGATGATTTCCCTACAGTAACTGGCCATGTGCTTGAAAAAATGACCAACATATCACCCACCCATGTTATACATGATGGTATGGGCTATGGCATCAAAGAAGGTCCACTCTTCAATCATCAAGAGGAAAATCAAGATGGATATATGGATGCTAAGATAATATCATGTCATGATGAAAAAGAGTAATATTTTAGTACTGCAAAATTATTTCATCTATGCGAGGGGGAGTTTGAAGGTGTGGATAACCAATCGAATGATGCTAGTCAATATGAAGCTGCAGTTGAGTTTTTTGCAGATGCTCCTTACCTCATGGATCTAATCATGGAACTTCTTTCATCTCATGAAGACAACACTTATGGTAAATAGATTGAAGATATGCTTCATCATGTGTGTCCTTTCCCTAATCTTTCAAGATACTGGCTAAGTGTGAGTCGGAGTGTCTACAATGCTTTCAAGTTTGATGAGCAAGTGGAATATGCTTTTACATCACAGGAAAGTATGGAGTATGAGGGTTTCATCTTCCCAATCTAGTTTGATGAACCTATGATGGGGACAAATAAATATGGCAATACTACTTCAAATTTCATGGGCAGTTGTAATTGTAATGATGCTAGTGGCTTAGGATTGTACAATGTCCATATGGACCCACTGTCAGTAAAATAGGCCAAAGTCTTTGATAGGGGAAAGGATTGTCCCTGAATTTTGGAGGCCTGGGGCCTCCACCTTCTGGAAATGAATTGCAATGTATATCTTGTAAATAGTGTACATAGGTTGCTATGGCTTGTTTGCTTTTTGTTGTGTCTTCTTGCCTTGTCCGCACATGCTCCTAGGTTTTGGTCTTCTACCCTGGTCTGCTTCAACTTGAGATTCAGATTCTCGCTATACCCATTGGGGGTATACATCCCCAAGCATGAACCGCTGATGGAGCTTCTAAAATTTTGAAGAATTTTCTCATTCCCCATGGGTTTAGTTTTCCCTTTTAAAACCATTATCCCCATGTGTGAGTAGGGTTTTTCCTTTGAAGGGCTTTAAATCTTCTAATCATGCATTGACCTGCCCAACCGGTCAATGGTTCCTTAAGTCATCATTTAAGCCATCATATGCATCTACCTACCGTCCCCTTTGGTTAAGAACATCGGTCATCCAGTCGTCCCATCGAACTTAGCCATTTCCTAAAGTCTGATCTTAATTTTCCCTGGTGATTTGAACTTAAGTCATCAGCCTGCGAGGGTCATGTCACTGTCGGCCTAACCAAGGCCCTTTATTAAATACTAACCTTGTCGTGTGTGCAATTTTTGAGATTTGAGGTTGTGGGAAGAGATCCTAACCGTACCTTGCCAGCTCATGGGCGATAAGTGCCAGCTTGTTAAAATCCGCGAGATCAACGAGATGAAGACGTGTGTCTTCATACAGACATGGGGCCCAATCTCCACTATCAAGCTTATGGCCTGTGGTTCCAAACTGACGGTCGAGATCAAATCTCAGGAATGATCTCTATCGTTCCCCACTGGTTCGCTAGGAAAAAGTGAACTCTAGTTAAAAGCCGCGAGATCTCGACACGTGGATCGATCTACTCAGTTTGTGAGTGGATGGAAACCATTGATGGAGAAGTTACCATCTGAGGTGGGTTAATGCCATTGGCCGAAGACACATATCAGCGAAGCACCGCTGGATTTCAAACCTGGTCAACTTAAAGAGAGTCATTCGATTTTCCATCTCATCGTGAGATCAATGGCCTATATTCAAAGTTGATGAAACAGAATGTGATAGCCGTTTTCACTCTATAACCAGTGGGAATTAATGATATACTCTTTGCGGGTGTGATCAAATTGATCTTTGTGTGTGTGGAGACTTAATTGTTGGCAATCATGAAGTGTGATTTGTTGGTTTCCATGCACTTGAGAATTAAATGACGACAATACGCATGCCAATGAATTGCCTAGTTTGCACGTGTGTTTTTCATTAAGCATTGATGATTGATATCATCACTCTGCTCAATAAATAGAAGTGATGAGTTGTTATTTTCACCATAGCAATTAAGTTGTCAAGTACTCAAGTTTGTGCAGAGAGCCGAAGTTTGAGTGTAGCTTTTCTTGTACCAGAATGAGTAAGGTCGGCACCCCATCGGTCCCAATGCGAAGGTCTGCTAGATTAAATCCACAAGAGCCTCACAAGATAAACCCAGAGCTTGCATAGAATGTTCACAAGAGCCTCCATGGAAAGGAATCTTCACCTGTGACTGCTAGATGTAGTCGTTGATTTTGAAAGGTTAGGCCAAGAGCTCAGAGGAGGCGAGAACAAAAAGAGAAGAAGATGTCGGGCCCTCTAGCAGAACTCGACGGAAGATTAGATATGGTCATGGCTCTTTTGGTTGGTAGAATTCTCCTATTGATGTTACTAGCAACTCATCTGATAATGAAACGGAGACGGAATCCATTTATTGCCGGTACCTTGAAACCTTGGGCCAAGCTCTATCCCCTGAGGTGGTGTTATTTGTCCCTCCTCTGGCTTTTAGGACTCTAAGCGGGAGGGATGCTGCTGTGATGAAAGAAGACAAATGTGAGGTTGAGGTTGAGGTTTCATCCCCAACCCTTGCTATAACACGGAGTGGCCATGTGTACCGAGGTGTGCATTTTGCTGGTAAGAGGGCTTATGGTTTGTGAAAAGGTGGTGGTTAATGAATTTTTTGTGTTCATAAATGATTTATGTGGTTGTCATTTTCTATCTCTGCGTGTGTGGAAAAAAAAATTGGGACATTGAATGGTGACTATGTGCCCTCGTGGTGGTTTGGGCGTTGGTATCGCTGTTTGCTTGGCGGTGGAGGAAGATTTTGGTGGCACTTTGCTTCCTCTTCGTGGTGGCTATGGCAATTTTGGTTTTCCCTCTTTCAACTGAATTACCATGTGGGGAATTTTGGAAATGCAGCTAAAATGCAATATGAAATGATTCTTTTGTAATGTAACTGTATTTCGAGCCTGAAGCTTGTTGGCTCCCTTGTTCTATAAACTAGAATTCAGGGCTCATTTGCAGGGGGTTCTAAATTTTCTAAGTCTTCAAGTTTGATACATAAAAGGTGGATAGTATAGGAATACCAAAGAATAGGGTAGTACTTGATTGTCTTGGGTTTTGAACTTTACATATGAAAATCTTAAATAGTGATGTAGAAATTACTAATATCGAAAGTAAATTTCATATATAATTCTTATGCTCTTCTCTGTAAATCACTCTACAAATTTTGAATATAATATCAAGCATATTTGGTTCATCTTCAAATGTTTCATTTGAGTGCATGCCTTCATTTTTTCTTTGATTCAATTAATCAACTAAATGTTTAAGTGAGGACATGGATTTGTGGTGATTTATTGAGGATTTCGTAAGAAGTAATGAATTGTATGCAAAGAGTTTCCATAATGTAAGTCTTTATGGAAATAGTCCATAGTTATCAGCTTTAGAGAATTTATGCATGATAGGTCGTAATATGTATGACTCTATTGCCCAATCAATGAAGGCACTAGTCTATTTGTTCTAGTATTCACATTTTAAGTGATAATGAAGTGTTGGACTGTTGATTCAAGGTTAGAATACAAATCCTTTAAAATTGTCTACAATGAAGCATATATTGTGAACTATTTCCCTCGTTCCTAGTAGATTAATGGATATTTGCTTGAAGATCAGCCAACCTTTGAGTGAATTATGTTATTTACCGTTGATAGGAATTGATATGTGGTTTAATTTTTCATTCATTAAGATTGTCAATTTAAATAATCCTTAGGAACGCCCTCCTTGGTCCCACAAAGCCTAAAGTGCAGAAGATTCTAGTCTTTGACTAGATCTTGTTAGTTGGCCATTCATTTTAAGGGTCTTGAACATAGGAGTTGGCTACTCTTTAGAGATCCCTTAAGTGTACTAGAAAAAACACCAATAGAAGAAATGAGAGAGATTGAAGAAGAAGAGAGAAAGCTAGATGAGCTTGAAGCACTTCTTGTCAAGAGAGTACCCAAAGGAGAAGGTAAGTATAAAGGGAAATTTCCTCTTAAATGTTTTTCTTGCAATAAGATAGGTCATTTTGCCTCAAGGTGTCCATAAAGAGTTCCTAAGCCAAGACCTAACAAGCCTAGATTCCAAAGAAAATGTTATTATGTTGCTAATGAAGGTGTGACAGATGATGAATCTGATAAAGGAAATGCAAGTGAAGATGAATGGGTATTTATTGCTATCAAGGAAAATGATCTAGTACCTACTAAATCTGCTAGTTGCATGAATGTGGAGAAAGCTCTTGCTGCCAAAATTGAAGAAAACGATGAATGGGTGATTGACAGTGGCTGCTCTCATCACATGACAGGTGATAAAAGTAAATTTGTGAGTCTTGAAAAGTATGATGGTGGTGTTGTAAGATTTGGTGATGATAAAGTTGGTGTAATCCGTGGCAGAGGATCCATTTCTCTTGATGCTAAGAATAATACCGACGATGTTTTATATGTCGAAGGTTTGAAGCATAATATTTTAAGTGTTGGACAGATGGTTGACAAGGGATACAATCTTCAATTCAAGGATGGAAAGTGTAGAATATTGGGGAGTTCTGGAAATGTGATTGCTTCAGGTACAAAAACAAAAGGTAATATCTTTCACCTGAATGATGCTACTAAAAGTTGTTTGATTGCTCAAGTTGATGAAAGTTGGTTGTGGCATAGGAGATTGTGTCATGCAAACTTTGACAATATTATCAAGATAAGTTCTACTCAGGCTGTGAGAGATCTTCCTAAGTTGGTAAATCCTACTAATACCATATGCAAGGAATGTCAATTGGGGAAGAAAACTAGAGTTTCATTTCGAAGCAAACAACATTGTTCAAATGAAGTATTGGAGCTTGTGCATATTGATTTGTGTGGTCCTTCTAGAGTTAGAATTTTACAAGGAGATAGGTATTTCATGTTACTCATTGATGATTATTCTAGATTGATATGGGTTGCTTTCTTAAGGGAAAAATCTGAAGCTCTAGAGAAATTCAATATTTTTAAGGCTAAGGTTGAGACAGAGACAGGTCTGAAGATTAAATGTCTGAGATCAAATAGAGGTGGTGAATTCATTTCTGGTGAGTTTAATTCTTTTGTGAAGAACATGGGATAAAGAGACAATTATCTACCCCACGGACCCCTCCACAAAATGGAGTTGTGGAAAGGAAGAACATGACAGTTCTAGATGCTTCTAGGACTATGATGCTTGAAGGAAATGTCCCTCATATCTATTCGAGAGAATTTGTGAGTACTGTTGTTTACACTCTCAATCAGGTACATATCAAAGGTGATACCGGTAATACCCCTTATGAGCTATGGTTTGGTCATAAGCCTACTGTTAGATACTTCAAAAAAATTGGGCATAAATGTTATATCAAAAGAGATGAAGATATAGGAAAGTTTGATGCTAGGAGTGATGAAGGTATCTTTCTTGGTTATTCTACTAAAAGTAAATCCTATCGGTGCTTCAACAAGAGATTGAGGAAAGTAGTTGAAAGTGCCAATGTCAAGGTTGATGAAGACACAGTTAGACCATCCAGAACCTATGGATATGATTCAGATGATCAAAATGTCAGTTCAGTTTAGACTCAGAATCAAGTGCAGATCATTCTGGTGAATCGGGAAAGCCAAGAGGAAGGAAGTAGTGAAAGTACCGAAGTGAGAACACAAGAGCCTGAAGTTCAAGAAAATCCCAAGACTCCAAGGTATGTAAGACTGAATCATTCAGAAGATCATATTATAGGTGATAAGAACAAAGGTGTTCAAACTAGGAGAAGAATTGCAGAAGAATACTGTTTAATTTCAAAGACTGTGCCTAGTAGTTTCAATGAAGCATGCAAAGATGAACATTGGATGGAAGCAATGAAATAACTACTGCAAATTGAGAAGAATGATACATGGATTCTTGTTCCTAAACCTAAGGAAAAAAATGTAATTGGAACAAAATGGGTGTTTCAGAACAAACTGAATGAGCAAGGTGAAGTTGTTAGAAACAAAGCAAGACTGGTGTGTAAAGGATATTCACAGATGGAAGGAATTGACTTTGAAGAAACTTTTGCTCATGTTGCTAGGATTGAAGCTATGAGATTATTTCTTGCTTATGCTGCTTACAAAAACTTCAAAGTTTATCAGATGGATGTCAAGTCAGCTTTTCTAAATGGTGAACTAGAAGAAGAAGTGTATATTGAGCAACCTGATAGATTTCAATTGACTGATCAAGGAGATATGGTTTTTCAGTTAAAGAAAGCATTGTATGGACTTAAGAAGCCCCAAGAGCATGGTATGCCAGATTGGATAAGTATTTGTTGAAACTTGGATTTAATAAAGGAACTGCTGATAGTAATCTATATTTCAAGATTGATCATGATAAATATTTGATTGTTGAAGTCTTTGTTGATGATATCATTTTTGGAGGAGATGATAGTTTGTGCATGAATTTTGTTGATGAAATGCAAAATGAATTTGAGATGTCTATGATTGGAGAAATGAAATTATTTCTGGGATTACAAATTACTTAGCTAGACAAAGGGATCTTTATATCTCAGTCCAAGTATGTGAAAGAATTGCTAAAGAAGTTTGGTATGGAAAATTCAAAGCCAGTTGGTACACCTATGGTGACCAGATGTAAGTTGACTCAAGATGATAATTCTTTGAAAGAAAACCACACTAGATACAGATCCATGATTGGTGGATTGCTTTATTTGACTCAAACTAGACTTGATATCATGAATGTTGTATGCATTGTTGCAAGATTTCAAGTTGATCCTAAGGAATCTCATGTGACTGCTGTGAAAAGAATTTTCAGATACTTGAAGGGTATAGTTGATTTTGGCCTATAATATCCTAAAGAAGATGACTTTACTTTGAGTGTGTTTACTAATGTTGATTGGGTAGGAGATGTGAATGAAAAAAAGAGTACCAGTGGTGGTGCATTTTTCTCAAGAAAGAAGTTGATTTCATGGTTAAGTAAGAAGCAGAATGCCATTTCTTTATCTACTGTAGAGGCAGAATGCATTGTTGCTACTAACAATTGTACTCAAGTATTGTGGATGAAGGAGATGTTGAAAGATATCAAAGTTGTGTATGATGAACCTATTGCTATATTTTGTGATAATTCAAGTGCAATTAACATTTCTAAGAATTCGGTGTTGAATTCAAAAACCAAGCATATATCTATCAAGTTTCACTTTTTGAGAGAGAAGGTGAGTGAAAAGGAAGTTAGACTGGAGTATGTTCCTACTAAGAAATAGATTACAGATATTTTTACTAAGCCTTTGCCTAAGTATAATTTTGAGTATCTCATAGGGAAGCTAGAGGTGATTACCCCTCCTAATCAGAACTAAGGTGCAATTCATTGCATCAGACTGTGCATTTCATAGTCATATCTTGATCCAGATTGATGTTGTGGTGGCTGCTACTCAGGGGGAGTAGTCAAATGTTTAGAAATGTGGTTCAGAGCTTGTGTGAGAAAGATAATGCTTATCTTTGTCATTGATTTCAAAGGGGGAGAAGAGTCATGTGAAAAAAATTGTGAGGAGAAGAGTTGGGGAAAAGAGTCAAAACCTAAGGGGGAGAAAAAGTGCTAAGAAAAAGTTGGGCTGATGGTGTTTTTCACATCATGTGCTTCCATCAATGCCAAAGGGGGAGATTGTTGGATGTTGCTGATATGTGGTTATCATTGATGTCAACAGTATTGGCATTAATGTCATTAGAGGTTGTATATGTCGAGGATATTAAGAAAATTGTAATAAAGAAAGTTGCAGGTTGTCAAGTTCAGTATGGCCAACATGTTGATGTCTCACTCCGTATGTTTATGATCATAGGTTGTGGATTAAAGGGTTTGTTATCAAGTATATCTAGTTTATCCACATTAAGTTTCAGAGATCCACATGAAGATTTGATTGAGTTATGAGTATCTGTGTTCTGACAATTTTTTTGTTGCTTTAGTTGGTGTTCCTAAATGAAGATGATGTGATTCTAGTAACGTGAAGTTTTGTGGACGCTTCTCTGGTGATTCATGATATTTGTGGATGTTTCTAGATTGTTCTCTATCTTTGTTGCACGTCCACGTTGATCGGTGTGCTCGCGATTGGAGATTTTCTCTTGCATGTTCATGTTTTTCATGTTCTTGGCTGACAGGGTGATTGTACCATGTTGTGGATCTTTGAGGAATAGTTTTTGAAGGTGTTTCGTGTTCGAGGATATTATTTTGGGTCCCCACTATGTTGTGGTTTACTAATTATTTATGTTTTGGGCCGACAATTTGTATTCATTTTTATTTTATTGAAGCTGACATGTAGATGATGTTATTCTTGGTTGCGGATATATATGAAGGATTTTTTTATCATTTGAAGAAGAGTGCGTGAGTGAATTGTGAATCGAAGTGTGTGAGTCCTGTGTGCGAACAAAGTTCTAATCATTCGAAGGAAGAACTAAAGTGTGAAGAGTGAGAAGATTTTTTGTGCTTAACTGGAACTGTAATCAGGCATGAGCAGATGCTATTTTCTTAGTTCAATCTTATGGATGTAATCCAAATATTTATGTAAGACAGTGAGTCTTCCTTGGGTAGTAAGCCTTGTTGTAATTGAGCAATGAGCTCTAGGCAGTGCGCCTGAATGCATATGCATTCCCATTTATTCTTCTATCTATACTTTTAATAAGGTATAATCTTGTGGACTAACCTCCATCGTGGTTTTTCCCCTAACAGGGTTTCCACGTAAAAATCTTGGTGTTATGTGTGTTTCTGATGTGTTGTTGATTTATGTTGTCATAGTTATTAATCAAATCTAAGAATTTTGTTAATAAGTTTAATAAGTTTGAATTTTTGTGACAACTGATTCACCCCCCCTCTTAGTTGTTTGCCTTTGTGTTGCCAACATGTACAAGGATATGTAGATATCCTATTGAAGAATCTAAAAGATATAATTGTTGAGAGGTTTGGTACATACAGAGATATCATGAATAAGTTGGATAAGAAGCATGAAGAGGAACATTTTGAAAAACACAAGGATGAGCTTCATAAGAAATGGGGTTTGCCACCAAAAACTACACCTATTTCCCCTGTGGAGAGTTCTAAAGATAAATTTGCTTCTTTGGAAGCTAGTCAAGATCCAAGGAGATCCGGTAGATCCTCTTATATTGTTGCATCTACTCTGCAACCCTCTGGATCAATACAATTAACTGGTGGAAGAAGAAAAGTTGCATTTGTAACTCCACCACAAAAAAAAGATACTAGAGTTGTGCAAACAAGACCTAATAAAAAGGCTAAAAGGAAGAAGACTAATGAGGAAGAACTTGAAGAGGAAGAAGTTCGAGTTGAAGATATCTCCTTGCAAAAAAATAAAGGGAAGAAGATTGCAAAGGAGGTAACTGAGAAGACTCCTCCAATTCAACATGATCCTCTTGTTTTTGGTGCCATTTTGAATGATATTGTTAAGTATGGTTTGTTGAATGATGCAATGGAGTTGCATCTAGATCTTCCTCTGAAAGATAAGAAGACAATTGAAAAGGTTGTCATTCAATACATGCTCAAGAAGAACACTTCTTTCAGTGACATTGTTGATAAAGCTCCAGATAGCCTAGCTAAGGCTTTGAGACAAAGAAGAAAAGATGTCATCAAAGTTGATGAGGAGTTGATATAGCAAGCAATTGACAAGGTTGGGATCTTTGTCTCCTAGGAAGAAAAAGAAAATATACTTCAAAGACAAGCTAAGGAGCTATGCACCAAGAGAAGAATAGATCTTTTGATGAGTATGGATGAGGATATCAAAAGGAAGATTCAAAGTGAAACTAAATATGTTACAAATAAAATCATTGATGAATTGAAAAGTGAAGATGATGTACATACACAGGTGCCTCCGAAAGACAATGAAATTGTTAATGAACCCCCTCCAAATGATACAAATGAACAGATTGACTCTGGTCAGCAAGAAGTAGGTGTCTCCAATCAGCAAATGGAGCAAGATGTCTCTAGTATGGAGATGGAGAAGGAAAAGGAGAAGGAAAAAGAAAAAAAGGAGAAGGAGAAAAAAAAGATCAATGAGAAGATGAATGATCCCTATGGGAAATGTGACAGTACATTGGCCAAATTGCAAACATGTATCACAAATATTCAGAAGTGATTGGAGGAAGCCAAGGTTCTACATGTTTTCTATCTGAAGTGGCCAAATACAACCAAAAGCATAAAGGATTAGATAAGTGCAATTGAAGTGAAGATCACCAATGTGGTTGCAACATATGATCTGGTACAAGACAATGATGGTGCAATCAGGGCACAAGTGAAAAGCCTTCACTCCCAAATACAACAATTGCAAGACCAAAGGGAGAAATTCAAAGGTCAGGTGAAATAGTTGAGAGCAGTAGTGAACCTAAGGTTGGCCTCACTCACCGGACTCTTGACAGAAGCTAATGAGGTAGTTCAAAGGTACAAGGCACCATCATCTTTGGAGGAAGCAGAAGATACATATGTGTTGATGAACTATCAAGTCCAACCCTGACTGTTGCAAATAAATAATGGGATAGCAGTCTAGTTTATCTCAAGAACATCTACAAGGGCATTCTGACATCATCAAAGTGAGTTGTTTTTATTTTCCATGTAAGATATCTTTCTTTTTGTTGTTTTGTATATATATGTGGAGTAGATATAAGGATAATTTTGTTGATTAAGTATTTGGACTTCATCCTAGAGGGAGTTAAATTTGTATAGACTAAGGGGGAGCTTGTAGAGTTTTTCTTGTACAGAGAGTTTTTTTGCCCTTTTCCCTTAATGTCAAAGGGGGAGAGAGAAATGTGCACCTAAGGGGGAATGTTTGTGCAAAACTTTTTTGGTTTTTTCATCAATGACAAAGGAGGAGATTGTTTCATCTTGAGAAGATTGGTTTTCATTGATGTCAAAATTATGTTGAAGATTATATATGCTCCAAAGATAGTCGATGTGCAGAGATCAGTTGGTGCAAGTCAGCATTGTAGTATATGGAAGAGTGGCGATCATCCTAATGTCTAAGTGTGATGCAAAGGTGGGTACACATGTTCTAATGTGTTTACAGTATGTCTACATTGATATCTTTCTAGTTTGGTGTACCACACTTAGAGAAAAGTAGCAAAGGATGTGTCTAAGGCATTCACAGTATATATCCTAAGGCAGTGACATGGTGTTTTGGTTTGCATCCTTCCGCAAAGCAATATTTAGTCTTGCAATTCAGAAGACAAGTTGATAGAGATGTGAAGGTGTTATATCCAATATTTTAAGTCATTACACCTTCTACAGTAAAAGCTATGATTGGAAGCTCTAGTTTGTGCTCTGGCAAAGTAATGTAATGATGGAGGCTTGTTGGAATGCTCCACATTCCTCTGGTTGTAATGATTTGATCATGTGGTTTTGTAGACATGCTCAATGATGTCTAGTGATGCTATATTTGAGATTCAAGTGGTTTGGTGCTCCACAAGTTCATATTTCAAGTGAAAGTGTTGCAGTTGATTCTAGATGCCTATTCTTCTACAGAACATATGTTTGAGTATCTACGCCAGCAAAATATTGCACAAATCAAAGGTATGATTGTGTGGACCTTCTACAATTCTTAGAGTATCTCATATGTGAAGCACATGCATATCTTTCTTGTTTATAGTACCTCATAGTTTTTTCAAGTCAATTTGTGAAGATATGCTTTTGTTGTGGCCGACTTGAGTATGTTGGTGATGTACACCACAAGTTTGTTTGTGCAGAGTTCAAGAAGTGTTTGTAGATGTTGTATGATTCATGTCGACTCATTTGGAAGAGATGTAAATAATGTTATATCATTTTTGTATACCACCAATGAATATGTAGGTCGACATGTTACAAGCTTCATTATTTCTTGTTTGTGGCCAACTGAATTTATATTTTGTAAGCCTGTAGATGGTATATATTGAAGATCAAAGATGTGAAGGTTCTTATGGAAGTGTGTGAAGATAAATGAGTGCATGAGCAGAGTGTGACAAGATCCACTATAGACCTAATGAGCAGAATTTTTGACTATCAATGGTTGAAGCCATAAATCAATCATATTTTATTCTTTATTTCAATTAGGGAGTAGTAGCTTCCTTGGGTTTCAACCCCTAAATCAAATTCATGGAGTAGTTGCTTCCTTGGGTTGTAGCCTAGAATCAAATTGTAAATTGTTTTAACTTGTGAGGTTGAATTAGGACAATATCGCCTAGCAGTATTTCTCATTGTGGTTTTTCCCCTATGGGGTTTTCCACATAAATCTGGTGTCATCTATGTTCTTGTGTGGATGTTGATCTTCTTTCATGTTTTGATTAAGTAGATGAATGCCTAATTGGTTTAACTCAGCATCAGTAGTAGTTAATTGGGATTGAATTTTAAAGCGTATTGATTCAACCCCCCTGTCAATATTTCGGTGTGTTCAACACCTATAACCATCTTATATCATTCTTTTCTAAATGAAACATGCAAATCCAAATCATGCAATTTACTTATAGATATTAGGTTCATCATGAAACTAGGAATGTGCAAAAATGACCTTCCATTACTAAACACAAGCTTGACCTTTCCACAAAAATAAATCTTAAGAGATGAGTTATATGGTAATAATATCCCATTATATATCTTGCACTTTATAAACTATTCCCTCCTAGAACTTATATTATGAAGCACGAGAATCAATAAGCCATGCATTCACATTCATGCATAATGGTAGATGTCAAGAACATGTCTCCAAATTCATCATTAGAGTTCTTCAAGTCTAAAGCATCATATGAATCTTCTAAAGTCTTCTCCTTCCATTACCTATGGATATGGCCCTTCATTATTCAATTCATACATTTCATCTTCAATTTTCTAAGTGACTTGGTGCTTTCCTTAGATCCATATCTCTTATCATATTTCTTACTCTTGTTTTTTTTCTTTTGATCAAACTCTAACAATCAAAACATCCTTCACAAATTCTAAAGTTTTTCACCTTATTTTTTCTAAGAATGAGGCACCAACCACCTCATCTAGCTTTAGCTTTGAGTCTAGGAAAACACATAAGAATGTGATACATTGGTCTTCCTCATCTATCTTCACACCCACAAATTCCAATTAGCTTACTACAATGTTGAAGGCATGTGGGTGCTTTGTCCATCAGTTTTCCTTAGCAAATATAGTTTCTTCTATTTAGAAAAACTTGTTCACAAGGTACTTTGTCTAAATATAAGTTCTCTAACTCCATTAAAAGGTTAATGGTCGTGTCTTCTCCTAATACATTCAAGAGCACTAAATCAAACAGATAAAGGTGAACTATACCTCATTATTTTCTAAAAAATATTACCCAATCTTCTACAAACATGTAAAAGGATTTCTAATCAGAAACTTAAGACCATAGATATCTCTGAACAAAAAAGATCTCACATCTTGAGCTTCCAAATAATAGGAATCCTATCATAACCCTAATCTATGTAAATGTATTTATAGACACATGACTATAAAAACTACTAGGTGGTATTACATATGAAGTTTTATGAAGTACTAAAGAGATTAGTGTGAGCTTAAGTACAACTAAACACAATTGTATGAGGTAATTCCTAGCCAAGTATGGCATTCAAGTTTCTCAATCTACATTAACCTCAAATACACTTGTAATTATAGATTTGGGGAGGAATATGATTAGTTATAGAATCCCTCGAGGATTATGAAAATGAAAAGTACTTATAGAGATGCCTAAAAAAGAATTATTTCTAATCCCCAATCTTTTATATTCAAGCAATATGAATCAGCTCTAGTATTTTGGTAAAGTTATGTTAATGTGAGTAATTTTTTAATGCTTCTAATGCATGGTTTAGGAAAAAATAACATTGTGTTTCAATGTTTTGGAATAAATTTGTGTGGATTATATTGTAGGCTCTCTCTCTCTCTAGAAATATGAATCGGCTCTAGTATTTTGGTAAAGTTATGTTTATGTGTGTATTTTTTTAATGCTTCTATGATGCAGGAGCATCCATGGCATGGTGGCTATCCTGTGTCAACAAAAGGGGTTTGATTTTAATTTCAATTTTGGTGCTTTGAATTTCATATTTTGTCTCATGAAATTCATATTTTGTTGAGCATTTTGATGTTGTCATGTTGAAAATCCAAATTTCAAATTTGGAGTAAATTTGGGTCAAAACAGGATAAGGTGGCATATTGGAGAATATGTTTTAAATGAAAAATCATGAAAAAGCAAGAGAGGGCATGGGTTTCTTGGAGACCTCCAAATTGACTTGTAACTCCCAATTTGAAATTCCATAACTCCTAAAAAAATAGGGATTTTGGAGGTGGGTGCCTAGTTTGGAAAAATAAGATTTTTGCTTTATTCAAGAAAGCAAGAATACATTAAAAGCATTGTCATCCACTCACAGCATGTCTTGGAGTTTGAAAGGAATATTTTATTCTATTTTATTAATGAAATATAATCTAATTGGAGAGTTTTTGGAGGTAGACGTTGATTTTTGGGAGTGGGTTTTGGAATGTGATGAAATTCCTCCAAATGCACTCAAGTTTCATTTCATGAGGAAAGATGGATTGCATAAAAGGAAAAATCAATTCATTTTTTAGCTCTCTTTTTCAAATTGAAGAAAAGGGCATAATATATCTCTAGGGAAGGGTTTTTGAAGGTGTTGTTGCAAATTGGAGTTGGTTTACAGAGGCACCAGATTGGAGTTGGTTTATAGAGGCACCAGATTGGAGTTGGTTTACAGAGGCACAAGCATCATCAACAATTGCAGATTAAAGTTTGTGATTGTTGAGAGTGGTTTATTGTTGTGGGTGCTCGAGAGTTTAAGGGAGGCTTGTGGAAGCCATATGTTGCTTTACTACACCATTGTTGCAGGTATAAGATCAAACCTAAATCATATTGGGATTATGTAATGAGGAACCAATAGGCTTGGCCTATTGTTTTGTAATGTTGTTTTAAATTTCAATGAGAATTTCTATGATTTTGCTTGCATAAATTGGGTGTTTAGATCAATCCTATTTTATGATGTATAAATCAGATTGGTGAAGGTTGATTATTGGTTTGAATATCAGTTTTAAGACTAATTTTATTAGCCCAAGAGGCTGCAATATTGGTAAAATCAATTTAGAGAAGATTTTGTTGTTGTTGCAGGCGGTTTTGAATCAACAAACTAGTGTTCATGTTGCAGATTTTAAAATCTAATTTGTTACATTTCCAATGCATTTTATTTTGTTGAGAGTAGTTGTATGACAAAAGGGGTATGTGTGTTACCCCCCTTACATTATTCTAATGCATGGTTTAGGAAAAATAACATTGTGTGTTTCAATGTTTTGGAATAAATATGTGTGGAGTATATTGTAGGTGCTCTCTCTCTCTCTCTCTCTCTCTCTCTCTCTCTATATATATATATATATATATGTATATGTATGTACATACATGTAATACATACATATATGTGTGTATGTGATCTAAAATCTATTGAGAATATTTTATATTTAAAAATATTTGATAATTGTATGGTTGAGATCATTACAAAGATATCAAAGTGTTGATCTTGCTAGTATGTATGATAAATTAGATTGTTGATGATTCCTAGTGAAAGAAATATTAGATATCAAAGAAGGGTGCAAAAGAAATTGGAAACACTATATATATATATATATATCAAGAATATTTTATATTTAAAAATATTTAATAATTGTATGGTTGAGATCATTATAATGGTATCAAACCATTTGTAGGATAAATTAGATTGTTGATACTTCCTAGTGAAAGAAAGATTAGATATCAAAGAAGGGTGCAAAAGAAGTTGCAAACACAAAATTCATTTAAAGAAGACATGGCAAAAGGGGAAAGAGGAAAAAAGAAAATGGAAGAAGATGAAAAGGAAGAATCCTTCCAAGAGACTTCGATTGGAATCAATCATTCCAAGGAAGAGTGGTAGTAGGCCAAGAAAAAAAAATGAATTATTTGCAAGAATGTTAATCCAAGTGATTATCAAAACTCCACGAAGAGTAGAAACGTTATATGCAAGCAATCAATCAACAAGAAATTCCACCCCAAAACCCTCTACTTATGTTCTTATAGAAAGAAAAAGAAATATTAGAGCCTATAAATTCTTCTTTAAAAGAGCTTCATAGATTGTTTCAATATTATTAGAAAAATATTGAAGATTTCAAGGCAACCATATCATTCGATAAATATTTGGAGTTGAAAAAGTATTTTGTAGAGAAGAGGTCAAGGGAGTAACCAAAATAACAATGGGAAAGAATTAAAGCATAAAGTGAACAAACTAACCGCACTCACTTTTGATGGTAGCAACAAGATATCAACTTAGGCTTGGTTGCAAAAATTGTTTACTTACCTCATACTTAGCCCCATGATAGAAGAAGATGCAATCCAATTTGCCAATATTCAAATTGGAGGGCCTTACCTACAATTAATTGTACTATAGTCGAATCCCCCAAGGACATGTAGACCTTTGATGAGTTCAACTAGAGGTTGCTATATATATTTGAGCAAAGGATGAATAAGAAGATTTCAAAGAAAATTCCAAAATCAAGCAACAGTCTTTTGTGAATGCATATGTAGCAAAATTATAGAGTTGTACTTTTGGTACTTGATAAATTAGAAAAGAGAATCGCAGTCATCTTTATTGAGGACCTTTGTGAGCCTCTCAAAGGCCTAGTTAAGGCCTTTGCACCATCAACATTGTAGGAGGCTATCAGAAGAGCATTAAGGCTTAAGACCATTTGTGTTTAAAAAAATCCATATCAATACCATAAAAGAAATTTTCATATAAGAAGACTCAACTCACACCCTCAAAAGATTGCAACTCAACCATTTGCAATGAAGATGGATGACAACAACAAAAATGAACTAAGTAGGAAGAAGCTATGTTTTTTTCTTACAAAGAACCATGGGAACCTAGTCATAGATGTCTTGCCTTGGCAAAGGCCAAGTTCATCATATTGAAGTAATATCTAATGATGATCCAAATCTTGAAGAAATTGAACCACAAGTAATTAAAGCTAAAAGAATGTTAAGGACTTTCCATAAGGGGCAAGTTGCTTGAAAAATAAGTTATATAGTTATGTCTATAAATTTATTCATGGATAGCAATGTGCTTATTATGTTGATTTTTAAAATATTTTGAAGCATAGTGTGGTGTTTAGTGATTTGCCTCTACGATTACCACCTGATAGAGAATTTCAACATATAGAGTTGAAACTAGTATAGCCTATCATGCTTATTCTTACCACCATCCAAGAATGTACAAGGAGATAGAAAAGGCCATAAAAGAACTATTGGAGATAGGACACATCAAACCTAGTCCTAATCTATTTACTTCATTAAAGGTTCTTGTGAAAAAAATGACACCATCTAAATGTGTATCAATTATAGAGTTTTGAACAAGAATACCATTAAAAAAAGATACCCCAATCCCATAATCAACAAGATAATTGATAAGTTGCATTAAGCTATGTTTTGAAGATTGATTTAAGATCATGTACCATCAAATCTATGTGATGGATGAACATGTGCACAAAACAACATTCAAATATTGTTCCAAGCATTAAGAATTCTTGGTTATGCATTTTGACTTGAAAAATGCACTAACTACTTTCTAGCCATGCATGAATCAAATATTCGATATTAATTGAGAAAATTTGTTTTAATTTTCTTATGTCATTTTAATTTATAGACAAATTTAGGAAGACCATTTTACGCATCTATACGTAGTCCTAAGGGTATTAAAGCAATAAGCTCTCTTTGCAAAAGAACCCAAATGTGAGTAGGGTGACATAGATCTTGTAATTGGGTCATGGCATCAATGTTCAAAGTGTTCAAGTGGATCAACAAAAGATCCAAGCCATCTTGGATTGACATCCTTCTACTTTATTAACACGATTAAAAGAAATATTTTACTTTTTCAATTACAACATAAGATTTGTTGAGGGATTTTCACAACTAGTAGTGCCCTTAGTAGATATGACCAACAAAAGAGTTTTTGCATGGACAACATTAGTACACAAAGCTTTTGATAAGCTTAAGAAAGTAATGAGTTCATTCCCTATACTTGTTAGTTCAAATTTCTCACTTTTATTTGTTATAAAATGTAAGATTTCAAAAAAATGAACTAGAGTCGTATTAGTACAAAGGGGGCATCCCATAGCATTTAAAAGTAAGAAGTTTAGAGAATTAAAAAAATGATTCCCCATCTATGACAAAGATGTTGGTCATCATACATGCCTTAGCAAAGTTCAAACAATATCTAATTTGTAGGAGATTTGTGATGAAAACAAAACATAATAGCTTGAAGTTCTTCCTTAGCCAACTTGACTTGAATGATAGGAAATAAAACAACATAAAAAGGGAAAAGAATGTAATTGTTGAAGCTCTTTCTAGGATGCCTAAACAATGTTCTCCTACAATCATGTTTGTTGATTGGAAAGTATTTATTATGACAGAATACATTAAGAACACATTTGCTACCAACCCCCTATGATGGGAATGTGAGAAGTGATTGATTCTAGAAGTAGTTGGTCTCATTCTTTACAAAAATTAAATTCTCTGAGTCCCTAGATCAAAAATGAAGAAAAAGATTTTGAAAGATTTTCATGAAGCACCACTAACAAGACAACCAATATACTTACTATAAGACTTACAAGCAAATCAAAAAAAGATTCTCATGGAAAGGCCTTAAAAAAGATGTTTTCAAACACATAAAGAACGGTTCACTTATCAACAAATCAAAACAAAGCATGTCTTCCCAACATGTTTGCTACAACCATTACCTATTCCAAATTAGATATAGAAGTATATCCATGGATTTCACCAACCTTCTAAGATAAATGGAAAAGATTATATGTATATTGTGGCGGACAGGTTAAGTACACACTTCTTTGTCATTTCTTTAGAACTCAAAACTCCTCAAGTAGCAAATTTATTTTTCAAATAACTATTTAAACTATATGAATTATCTTAAAATATAATTAGTGATAGAGATGATATTCCTCAATTCTTTTTGACATGTGCTATTTCATTTGACTAGTACAAACTCACTCCTAGCAGATAACATTATCCCCAAACAAATAGGTTGAAAAAGTATTTAAAGAACTATGTTTCATATTAAGAGTCAACTTGACTTATGACATTATATGGTTATGATGTCTTACCTTTGTTGATTTAGAGTTTACAAATAACTATGTCAACAACAACTAGTGAGTTGGTAAGTAGAAATATGTACAACATTTAAGGAGATGACAAAGCTTATTTAACTATATTTAAAACCAAGAAGTAATACTTGGTAAAAACATTAGATGGTTGAGAGATATTAGAACCCAAACTAGAATATTTTAAATTTAAAGTTAAGATCCACAATAATGCAAACATAAGATAGTTGAGAGATATTAGAACCCAAACTAGAATATTTTAAATTTAAACTTAACTTGAGATCCACAATAGTGCATAGTTTGCAATGAAACAAGCAATGCAAGACTAATGTGAATCTAGAAAAAATGATCAAAAATGTTAAATAACTTGTCCAAAAAGTCAAAAATCATTTTAAATAAAATCATGTGTACATTTAATTGCATAACCCATAAGATTAACTTGGTATATCAAGAAGGAATGAGAATTCACATATAATCTCCCTTTAGGACAATTTCCCTAATTTGAGCATCACCCTAATGATAATTAGAGATGATCAATATAATTAATGACTAATATAACCAAGTTTCATGAGCATAGTCATGATTGATGTGCTTAAGCTAAAAGTAGTCTAACCAAAAACCAACATGGTGGCATCAAAATGTCACAAAAGCATTATATGACTAATAATAGCACATAACCTCAAAATAATTGTTTCCCCACAATAAGCAAACACCTTCCATGAGGTGTTAGGAGAAAAGATAACATAAAGATGCATAGTGGTTGTGCAAAAAAATACAAACATTAATGTGCTAAATTTGACTGATATATGATAATTAAAGGTGGCCAATATAAGTAATCACCTTCCATGAGGTGTTAGGAGAAAAGATAACATAAAGATGCATAATGGTTGTGCAAAAAAATACAAACATTAATGTGCTAAATTTGACTGATATATGATAATTAAAGGTGGCCAATATAAGTAATGACTAATATAACCAAGTGTCATGAGCATGGTCATGGTTGATGTGCTAAAGCTAAAAGTAATCTAACCGAAAACTGACATGGTGGCATCAAAATGTCACAAAAGTATATGACTGAGTTACACATAACCTCAAGCATTTAAGTGTTTCCCCACAATAAGCAAACACCAACCATGGGGTGTTGGAGAAAAGATAGCATAAAGGTGCAAAATGGTTGTGCCAGAAATGCAAACATTAATGTGCTAAATTTGAAACAAAGTTGTGCAAGTGCTAAATCATCAAGTAGCAATGCTTTAGTAGGCAATATGATAGTTGAAGAAATACAAATATATGGCATCAACAATAAAAAAATGTAAAACCGGTCATGGGTAATCAATGATTGGTACATGCAGATGGATGATCTCAACCATAATTTAACCTCTTTTCCAGTCTGTAAATAAATTTTGAGAGCTATTCTCATTTGAAAAAAAAAAAATTGCATACCTTAAAAAATATATAATTCTAGACACAGGAGCCTTAGTATTCATGATTAATACTTCCAAGTTGAAACATTTAAGTCTAGTCATTCGAATCCTACCTTCTTGACAGCCTTATGTCGAACCGCATAGTTAGTAGATCCAACCAGAAAAAATTATCTTACATTCTTTTTTTTTCCTGATATTATGGGTAAAAGTGGATTTTTGAAAGGTCCAAACCTTTTCAACAACGGAACCCAAAAAAAAATTCTACCTTCTTAAATACCATAGATCCAACAGTATAGTTGCCTTTGCCCTGCAGCATGCTAACATTAGTGCATCTCAACCTCCTGCTCAAGTTCCAGTCAAGAATTCTGGCAGCTCCTTAAGATCCAAAATTAATCAGATTGAAAATGAAAATTAATGTGTGCATGTTGATTTGTCATTAGATCATGTGTATGTGAAGAAAATTCCCTACCAACAAAACGAAGGCTGAAAACGAGATAACAAGTGATGTTATGTGTTTGCATGATTAATCCCTCCACGCATGCACATCACATGGAAATAATTAAAACCCAACAAAATTTGTTGACTGAAATCGAAGATGACCATATAAATAGACAGCATACATGGCCAATGCATATCTAGCTACATGTTTACATTTATAGAATCTGCATTTATGTGTTGTGCCATGATACCATGCTCAAATGGACAAATCTCCACATGCAATATTAGAATAAAAAATTCCCAATGAAGACTCATTACTCTAAAAGAGAGTTAATATGTGGTGTGCTCAGATATTGTGCCCAAATAGACAAAGCACCACACATGCACATAGGTATAAATAAAACCCAACATAATTAGCTCACAAAAGTATAAAGTTCTTACTAAAAACTTGGATCAACAAAGTATATATAAATCAATTCTCACAAAAGTTGCAATCTATCTCAAATCACATGCAAATCCATGATTTTTATTAAAAAATGTTCAAGGTTGTTAAGTGAAAAGACTGGCACACTAAAAGATTCAGCCAACTTGAAATTGAGCTCAACTGGAAAATCAAGACCAACCGACGGCTTAGCTGTATTTAGAATAATGTTAGAAATCAAACTAGAAAAGTCACCCAAAATGTCAAAATTGTTCTAGAATACAATTACGTACACTCAATTACACAATTTAATGCATTATCGTACACTAACATTGTTCAGACAATAATATACACAATCGTAGAATCATGGTATCCATTCCATTAATTCCATTAGGGTTTTATTAAACCCTAATGCAAACTCATTTCAAGGCATTGAATCAGAAACTTTAATTTCAATTTCTATACTTTCCAAACAACTTGAATACTTATGAATTATGAAAAACCTATAAAATAGCTTCAAGACCTTGCACAATCATTCATAAATATAAAGGGTTTGTTCAATTAACGACACACAAAAGCCACCGGTCACAGACTAGTATGATAATACATCAAGTCTCTCTATCTGATATCATCTACATAGTGCTTCACAATAAATTTGGAATTAAGACATTATTGAGGCTTTAGCTAAGTCACTGACAAGTCTTGGACATCTGGGATGGGTTAATTATTTTCTATTTATATTTTAAGTTGGTTTACATAGAATTTGTACACTAAATACTTGAACATACAAGCTCAATGTCAGTCAAGAAAACATAGATCCCTAGGTAAAGCAACAAACAAACTAAATAAAGGAATCATGCATGTTCAATACACTCTTTCCATTCAAATGTTCATGTTCCGATGTGAAAAAAAAATTAACTATATGTACATACAACGCTTTAATTCAAACCAATTACTAATACTTTTCTTATGGAAACTTTCAAATTTAGTTTCAGAATTAATTGTAAAAGCCAGCCTATAAGATAATAGCTAGACTTCATGATTAATTAATTTTCTTAAACATATGCTATCAGAACTTACTGATTTTGACAAACTACATAAAACTCTTTAACAATTGTCTAAACCTATGGTATATAAAATCAACTAACAAAGACACCAAATAATACAATTCTGCTTTCCCTTCCTTGTCCTTTCATGGCATTTGACATATAACACAATTCTATGTTTGACCATTATGGTTTTCTTTAGTATATGGATTAATATTTTGTGGAGGTCTTAAACCACAAAACGGAACTATTATTCACTATTAATTAAATTACGTGTGTATTGTTCAATCAATTTAACATCAAAATCCAGCTTCATAAATGTCATGAAAACAGCCATAATGGAGGGTCCCTTACCTGTTTATACTGTACCACTAGAGATGCTCCAAATAAAATTCTTTAATTGAAAAATATTCAAATTCTAGAATAAGAAGAAAATAATCATAAAAGATTTTCAAAGTATAGCAGTAAGGTCAAAAACAAATCATTATTCAGACAGATTTTTACAAGCAAGTTGATCTTAGACTAAAGATGGCAAAATAGCCATGCACGTTAAAAGCATTTCTATCCCTTTATTCTGCTCTTGACTGACCAGCACGTGAAGAGAGAATAATACCAACAATAAGACCATAAAGAGCCAGCGCTTCAGCAAAGATCAAGATGAGAATCATGCCCACAAAGAGCTTCGGCTGTTGTGCATTTGCCCTGAAAGAGGTGACATATTTTTAGCATCTAAAAACAATATTGAACAGGAAAAAAAATCATGCAACTACCAAATAGTTGTATAAAACAGTGCATGGATCGAACAACTAAAATATCAGCACCTATGTGCACCAACAAATTTAAATGAGCTTCAAACACTAAACTCAGCTTCTAAATCACTATCTCACAGATACTGAAAGCAATTCCACAACTCAGTCATAGCCTTGCTTGCAAGAGGGTTAAGTAGTGGACATTTTCTTCATATATTATTTTTTGAATAGCAAGGATTTAGCTTAGCACTATAAACAAAACCTCTCAACAATTTCTTTGTCTCTGATGCTTTATATTTTACTCGGATTATTCACTTCAATAATCTTTTATGGTTCTAGTGGTATATGAAGTACAAACAAGGTGGGTGAATGTTGCCCCACCCATTCTCACTAGCCCTTTATGATAGGACCTAGATAACTAAGAATTTGTGTTGTCCCCGTAGAGAATTGTGCAACTACCGTGGGCTAAAAATGAGTGGAAGTATCAATTGCATAAAGTACCGCCTTACAAGTATTGCTAGTTGCAACATCAATCTATATTCCAATATCGAGCTACAGGTAGAACAAGAGATGAAAGAGGCCCTTGCATTGATGGACCTCAAAAATTGGAGAGAATAAGGACAAATGCCACCATAACAACAATTATGAATTCTGGCATGATGTAGAAAACAAAAGTGGATGTGAAAAGGTTGTGGACTCCAGTCGTGCTACACAAACTCACAGCACATCCACTTCATCTAGCTCAAGCAGAGTTCAGTCATAGAGCATTTTTGCTCCTTAAACCATGCTTAGATCACAACCTGCCTTGAAGGTACAATGTGGAACAATGGCAAGCACAAGTTAGTAGGCATGGCTTGTGCTAATTTTTGGTTCTACAACAACATTCCTTCCTTTCGACCTAGCAAAGAGCACATATTGGGAGAATTCAGTCATGTTTTTGACAGTTACTACGGAACAGAACACCCACTACAGATGACATAAATGGGTCATTGTTCCAAAAAGCAATTACAAATGCAAAAACAGTTCTAGAAGAGAAAAGGTGGTAGTGACACAAATATTGAAACACCATACTTTTCGATAGGTAAACAAATAGAACGAACCACACCCTCATCAACTTTCTAGCTGTTTTCAATGGTAAGATTGGATTTTTGAGGTCTATAGATGCCTCAAATATGGTAAAGAACGGATAATTTGTGTATTAAAGGTAGACATTGAAAATGTGGAATAAATTGTAACCAATAATATAGCAACAAGAAGATTGCTACAAGAAAACACCCAGCATTTTTTTGGACCCTTTGTACTACCCATTGCCTTGACTTTCCCTTCAAAGACGTAGGCAAATTGATTAAGTGAGACTGGAGGTGGAAGAAGCCAAGAAAATCATCAAATACATCTACAATCACCTTTGGGTTCTCAACTTGATGAAAGAACACATCAAGGGAAAATAGTTTGTGAGTGAGTGTGACATGGTTCACAACTAACTTCCTCACCTTTCCAAATCATTTGTACTTTGATGTAGACTTTGAAGCAAATGCCTATAAATCATTGAATGGCTAAATACATCTTATTCAAGGAAGGTGGATGGAATGTCACAGATATTTTTTTGTCTTGGAGAACAATGCTACAAAATCATCAAGGTAACTTCAAAGTTTCAAACTTCAATTCAAATAATTAATTATTTCCTTGAATTTCACTTACTGTATAATTTGAATACAAGATGGTACTAAAAAAATTTAAGTTTTTATTTTAATTGTAATTTTAGTTTGTTTGTAGGTGTTGGACCCTTTAGTCAAGATTTTGTACTTGGTGGATGGAGAGCGAAACCCACTAGATTACATTTATAAGATTGAGAACAAAGCCAAAGTGACCATCCAAAATCAGTATAGGAAAAACAAGGCCAAAATTGAACCCATTTGAGAGATCACTAATCAAAGGAGGAACAATCAACTTCACCAACCCATTTATGTAGCAAGATACTAACTTAACCTCATTGTCATGTCCCTTTTTTTCAAAATAGAGCCAAGGAGAAGACATTTAGCCTATCCTTATTTCCCATAGGCTAAAGAGGAAACAACAAGGAAAATGATTAATAATATTTTAAGTGGGCCCAATAATTTCAAATTTAAAGGCCAACTTAAGAATATTATATTATATTACCAATAGTCGCATGGTGCAATGGTTAAGTTGTTGTGTTGTTATTCTTAACACCAAGGTTCAAACCCCATTGGGGTGTAATTGTTGAGAATTTATAGTGGGGGTGAGGTCCCCCATTTGTGACCTCACCGATTCAAAGCTCCAGGTCAAAAGCATTTACCCCTCTCAATTAAAAAAAAAAAGAATACTATATTATAATAAAACAATAAAAGGTATTTTTCAATACTAATATTAAAATGAAAAGCATTTTTGGGAATTTGGTCTTAAGAGCCCTTTTGAGTATTATAAAAGAAGACACCTACCCTCATTTGAAAATCATCAATCAAGTTATCCTCTTAGCATCTTATTTTCAAATTTAAGCAATTTGTTCAATCTAGGGCATCCAAGGATGAAAACCCTTTGGTTTGTTTGGGATTTGAGAGGCGGAAACCTTGTTGAATTCCACATTTGAGATCAAGGACGAAAACCCTTGTTTCCAATCTTAGATGATTCCATCTGGTAATCACGATTGTAACACTACTTTTCTCCAAGTATAAAATTGGATGGATTTAATATATTAGAGTTAATTTTATATGGCAGTGGATTTATTAGTGTTATTATCTAAGTTTTAAATATTGTAAGGTATTTCTATAATTTAAATACAAATGCATGAAATGCTTATTTATCGGTATTAACTAAAATAATACTTTAGCACATTAAGATTACCATCATTAATATAAAAATTGGCATCTAATAGTATGAGTATGATAAAAATAAATAAAAATAAGATCATAAAAGAATTTAATTGAATCAACTCAATCTCGTTCATAAATAAAATATCTTTGAATAAGTTTTGTACTTATTTGGATCATAGCACTTGGAAGGTCATTCTCACCCTAGGAAGATTTCAATGGTATTGGCCCTCATAGCTATGGCACACTTTGGAGAACATGTGTAAAAGCACGTGTACTTACAAACCATGCAAATACATCAAAGCCCTGCCTAGGACAATCCCGAGTGTACTTTGTACCCCGAGTTGGACACACTCTGTGTGGCCCCTTCTCCAATGCCCATAGCCTACCAAACCACCTTCTTCTTCCTTGAGTGATCTCCATGCCCCCTTTCCAAGTCTCACATAAATTGTTTATATGTCTTAAGGGGTGGTTTTCAAATCATCACACCCTTTCACAAAGGTTACCTTTTAATTATTATTTAATATATATAATTATTCCTCTCTTTTAGAAGAGTTTTCATAAATATTCTTGATTAATCTCTTATTCTAACCAAAGAATCATATTGTCCTTTATTTTTCTATCTCCTTTTAATGCTTTTATAACTTTATTCTCTAATTCGGTTTGTTTCTTGTTTGATATCAATAGGGAGGTTATGAAGAACCTATCAACATATATTGAAAGGATAATGCCTAAGGTTGAGATAAAGAGCCTGATTATTGAGGAGTTGCAAAATTACAAGTTTGAGGATGCTCTTTTCTTTACCACTAGCTCTCCAAGGGAGAACCGTCAAAGCACTAAGTAACAAAAAATAGAGTCTTCACTTAAAATTATTGCTTATTAACAAACTTTTGAATACCTTCTTTGCAACTACTGTGCAGGAAGATTGAGGCAAAAAGACCCCAGACCTTCAAAACCTAGTCCTTCACATTTTGTCCCAACCTTCCAATGCTTTTAGATGTGAGTGCAACTAAAGTTTGTTTGAAACCATTCACATGAAGATATACAACAAATTGACACAAAAATGCCTCAATGACTTCATCTTTGTACAATACAACCTTTTCCTTCACACAAAAAAAGATAAACATAGTTGATCAAGAGCCAATTGACTTGGATGAAACTGATCCATATAGCCACTGGACTGTGTAAAATGAGGACACCCTAATTTAGAGAAATGTTTACAAAAGGTGAGATTGCTGATGTTGATTTTGCGAGAAGCAAAGGAAGGTGCAGCAAAAGCAAGTCATTGGATTGGATGACATCATGACAAATAATGTTGTTGAGCCAAAGGAGCAATTGCCTTCTAATTCTAGGGTGGAGCCACAGCCTCTAGTACAAGAGTGGAGTTGCAGCCAATTGCAAGTAGTAGGCCCCAAACCATAACTAGAATGTGTATGGGGAAGACAAAATTGTAAATTGTTACAACTTGAATGAACATGTAATTTTTTATGATAATTTTTTATTGGCTATTGTATATGCATGATGATGCAATTTTGTATTCAAATTTAATAAAAGAACACTTCCCCAATGTTTTACAGACTCGTTTCATACATTGTATAATTGTATTAAAGAAATTTAAGTTCTTTTTTTTTTTAACTTGCTGAGTCACTAAATCCGAGTCAAATTTGAGTTTGTCAAGTTTTGGTATGTAATTAATTTAGAACTATGTGAGACACCTTCCAATTCTCCATTTTGGGTCTTTTATTTTGGTCTATAATTGTACCAAAGATTATAAATTTGTCAGAGTGCACTCCCAAGGTTAACAATTTCACTGTAAGCATTCAAACCCGCTTGTAGCAACAGAAAATATTCAAAAGCAAAAAATAACAGTTAAATGTGGAAATATTTTTAACTCTTCAAATCACTATTTTTTGGATTTCGGCTGGACAAAAGTAACTACCAAATTAGTGTTTTAGGATCTTCTTTAATCCAGATATGAGATAAGTATTGCAAACAGTTATTGGGTAAATCTATTTATATGTTGTTTGCAATACTTTCAGCATCCAAATCTTTCTCTCGAGTTTCCTATTTTAGTAGGTAGCAGCAGGTAGCAACTATAAACATCAGGAAAATAAATTGTCCCCCAATTGTCCATCTTTGACTTCTTGATGTTATTTTCCTACTTGTAACTATTTTTAATTTTGCGAAAAAGTTGAATAACAGAACTTTCAAAGAAATTAGAAGACGTTGATTGAATATAAAGAATTATGCAGTTTTCATCCAAGTTAAAATTATATATCACTTGCCAACATAGACTTGGCATAGAGAGAAAAGATCAGGTACAAAAAGCTCTCTGCTAAAAAATTTCAAGAGATGAAATCTTTTGTAAGGCATTAGAATACATGGGCCTTATAATATCTGACAAAATAACTGCCAATCCTAAAAAGTATAAGCAATAGAAGGCAAGTTACCTGTCAGTTTGCATGATCCCAGAAATTTTTGCCTAGTACTATTCAACTTTTATAAAAGGTTGGATGCAAATTTTTCTCAAATTGCATACATCTTGACTAGATTTTCACAGAAGAAAGTGGTATAAATGGGTAGAAAGATCACTTGCCAACATAGACTTGGTATAGAGAGAAAAGATCAGGTACAAAAAGCTCTCTGCTAAAAAATTTCAAGAGATGAAATCTTTTGTAAGGCATTAGAATACATGGGCCATATAATATCTGACAAAATAACTGCCAATTCTAAAAAGTATAAGCAATAGAAGGCAAGTTACCTGTCAGTCTGCATGATCCCAGAAATTTTTGCCTAGGACTATTCAACTTTTATAAAAGGTTTGCTGCAAATTTTTCTCAAATTGCATACATTTTGACTAGATTTTCCAAGAAGAAAGTGGTATAAATGGGTATAAAGACATCATGACAATTTTGAGTTGCTTCAAACGAATTTTACAAAGGCAATGTTGTGATCCTCCCTGATCCTTCCAAACTTTCCATGATTAATTTCAATTCTAACGAAATCAATATTGGTGTTATTTTATTACAATATGGCAGAAAAATCACTTACCAAAGCAGAAAAGTCACTGGAACCAGAAAAGGTATCCCAACTTTAATTAAGAACTATTGATGATTAATCGTTCATTTAATTAAAAACTGAAAACTGAATTTCAACACATTCTAAACTCAAAATAATGATAGATCAAAGACTATCACCATCGTTTACTTCAAAAGAATAAATATGTTCTAAATAATATAGAGGGACCACATTGTTTTATCAATATAGACAAAAATAACAGAAAAAAGTAGGGAAGGAAAATATGGGTATAAATGCTCTGTCCAGAACAAGCTGTATGCAGTTTCAATGGTACAATGCAACTTGATATATTAGGACAAACAGACACAAAAAGAGGATAATTGTGGCAACAAAAAAACCCTTATAATAAAAAGGTAAATAATCCACTGGCTTTCAAATTAAGATTAACTGTTGTCATAAAAGCATAACAGTGATTCCAAATGACAAATTTAAAATAAAACATCCTGCAATTGTTTCATGATGACACATTGGCAAATGTATACACACTAAAATTTGTTATTTGTTCTCCACAAATTGTTATCAAATATTGGCAGTGATAGGTGAACTTACTAATATGGTCATGTTCTGTCCTTCAAATAACCCAAGGTGCAGGAGATGCAACTATAATTCTGATTACACGATCTTTTTCCAAAAAATTTGCTTAAAGCATTGGATCTAATTCAACTTTAACAGTGGCAAGCAAGAGGAAGGTCAAAAATTGTTTAAAGTCATGAAAGCCAAAACCCCTTTGTATTGGAGTGCACCAATACACTAGCATGCCATAAGCTGGCAAAGTCAAAGTTGGCAACAAGGTGCAAGGAGCACACCAATACACAAAGGAACCCAAAAAAGTGAAAAACATATAACAACAAAAAAAAAACTTCTAATGCATCAGAGCTGATGCGCAAGACAACAAAGAGTAAAAAATGTCAAAATGGGCAGCCTAGTGTAAAGAAACATGCCAGTACAAACCAAAGCCCAAAAGTTCATAGTCATAACAACCACCACCTAGACCAAGGGTGCACTCTGTTCCATTAGTTGGCTAAAATTTAAAATATTTAAAAGTGTCACCAAGGCCCCTAGCATGCCTTTAAATGAACAACTGCTAAGAAAAGTTTGAAAACAAGAAATGGTGTGAAGTGTTCTAGCACACACTTCATCAAACACAAGCCACAAGTCTTAAACAAAAAAAGGGCCACCTAATATTCTCACACACGCCATTGCAAAGGATGCCCAAAAATTTAAAAATGTAAAAACTGGCAAGTGACTACCAAGAGCAAGTAATTCTGCAAAGTTTACAAACGAAAAAGAAGTAAAATAACATAGTTCCCAAGGACGTGTCCTCCCACAAGTTTCCAAGGTTTTTAACTAAAAAGAAAATGCCCAAAATGCATGGCTGGGTGGAAGTGAGATTCAAAGACCAAAAAAAGAAGTTATCTTTTCATAAAAGTGTTTGGGTTTGCATTTGTTTATTCATTTTTTCCAAACGCTAGAGCTCAAATGGCATTGTAAGGGTTTGTAAATGCCATCGAAGGTTTTTTGTCCACTTTTAGTGTGTTTTTCCAGCAGTTTTATTGCTTTGCAGGGGTTGTATCTTCATTTTCCATTACAAGCATCTACATCAGTTCTCAAGTCATCAAACAGCAATTTTTCACACAATTGTGTGCCAATTGAAGCTTTGTTTTTATTAGAAATTAGTGCTTAACATAGATTAGTTAAATAAAATAGTTAAATAAATAAATTAACATGCAATTGTTAATTTAATAAATAAATTTAGTTCAGGTAGTTATATTCCTGTAAATAGTTTTGTATGGGAATAATGGCTTTATAATGCCAATACCATGTAATAGTTTTTCTGTGTAATGTGATCGACAGTATTTTAATTCGAGAGCAATCTCGATTTTTCCTCTCGTTTTAATATGGCATCAGAGCAGGTTTCTTCCTGGACCTCTCTTTGATCTCCTTCCATTCGTTTGTTATCATCCAAAGCAGTGTTTACAATGGTACTCCAATGAGGACCACATGCAACTGCTATTGTTTTCTTCCATTCTTACATTTGTCAACAGGTGAGCAATGTAGACCATGTGCAAAACCCTTTTGACTTCATCATTCATCTGCATTTCTTCTCTTTCTCTCCACTATGTTCATTCTTGCCATTGTTTGACATTCCATTCTGTCCATTGTTATCATCCCAAAAAAAAATTAAATAAAAAAAATTTATCCCCCAATCTATTGCAGAAGTGTTTATATCAGAAACCAATAGGGTTTTGAAAAATTTAGAAGTGCCTTGAAATGAGAACTCCTTTCTATGCTCTGTTGTGCATTGAACGGGACTGTTTCTGTGGATGCCGCTCTGCTCTTTAGTTGATTTCACCGTGGCCTTTTTTCATATTGGAGTAATTGGAGCGATTACAATAAAGGAGGATATCAGAGTGCCACTGGAGAAAGCGAATAAGATGCAGCATAATAATCAAGAAGTAGTTAATGGGTGCTCCCACACGACTGCCACTGCCTCGTCTGGACATTTTGCTTCCTGCTGCTCTTAATTGTAGTCATAGCCATAGCTGCTGCCATTCTCTACGCCATCTTCAGTCGACAACATTCATATTACAAGCCTGTGAAGTAGTTTTGTTGCCGTGCAGGCTGGATTTTGACGAAAAACAGAATAAAAATTTGTTGCAGAAGAATATAGCTGCAGTTTTTTTTGTTGAACTTTGCTTGCCCGAATAAGTAGAAAAGTAGTTGACCAAGTTCCAGGCTAAAGTTTTTTAAATATTGGAAACTATTTTAGAATGTAGTACAGTGGGTGAATTATTTGTTTAATTGTATTTGCTGTTGCCATCGAGATTTCTCTGCCCCTAACATGGAATAGGCACCTGAGTTCATAAATTGAACGATAATGCTTTGATAATTGAAGGGAAGGACCACACTTCAAGTGATGATGCTGTTGCCATCGAGATTTCTCTGCCCCTAACGTGGAATGGGCACCTGAGTTGATAAATTGAACGATAATACTTTGATAATTGAAGGGAAGGACCACACTTCAAGTGGTGAAGAAATTCCCCATCAAAGTGATGAAGAATTTTTTCTATTAAAGGGGGGCAATTTAGAAGATGCACACAAAAACCAAGGCCAACCATCAATATGTTACAGCACAGAATAAAAAGTTCCTATGTTAGCACTAAAGGGGGGTGTTAGAAATTAGTGCTCAACATAGATTAGTTAAATAAAATAGTTAAATTGCCGATATTGGTATGGTGTGATGGTTTAAAGGTGGAATTGTTGTTCTTGCCACCAAGGTTCAGACCCCGTTGGGGTGGTATTGTTGAGTGGTTGTATTCCGGTTCATAGCTCTGGTTCAAAAGCGTTTACCTCTTGAACAAAAAATAAATAAATAAATAAAATAGTTAAATAAATAAATTAACATGCAATTGTTAATTTAATAAATAAATTTAGTTCGGGAAGTTATATTCCTGTAAATAGTTTTATACGGGAATAATGGCTTTATAATGCCAATACCATGTAATAGTTTTTTTGTGTAATGCGATTGAGAGTATTTTAATTCGAGAGCAATCTTGATTTTTCCTCTCATTTCAATAGTTTTCACCTTGACATTGCCCTAGTGTTTTCAAAACATCAACTTTGCAGATTTTGCTAAGACGGCAAGGGTTTGAGGATGATTTTTCATTGAAAAGAAAGTTTTTTTCTCAAATTCAAGTTGCCAAGATTGTGTGAACTTGCCTCGAATGATTTCATCATATCATACTGCTTTGAAATTGGGTCTATTGAGTTTTTTTGATTTGCAACTTTCAAACTATGGGCCCAATAATTCTGTGTAGATGAGTTCAACAAAATTGGAAGCCCTCTAAATGAATTGACATTCTGATTATGCCATAATTTCTACCAAATATGAGTCAGACCAAGCTTTCAAGGAAGGCTGTGGTTTTGGTTGAAATCTAGCATTTTCAATAAATCTCAGTCACCTACCTCCAACCCTATAGAGGATCCACCCGGCACAATCACTGTATGGGCGAGATTACCATTGTTTCCCAATGAACACTGACAAGAATCCTCCCTACATAGAGTGGGGAATGCCATCAGAGAATACATCATAAACTCTACATTCACCATACATTTAGAGGTGCTCAACTATGCCCAAAACTATGTAAGTGTGGATCTCAAACAAACCCCTCCTCCACATAATATTGTTTGAATTGGTGGGTTCAAATGGGAACATATTGTGGATTATGAGAGCAGCCCACTCAAATGCAGAAAATATCTTAGCACAGCCATTTATAAAGGATTTTCCCTACACAACAATTCTAGGAAACAAAGAACCATGGGCTCAAGAGAGATAACCCTCACAAAGAGCTCAAAAGAACTAGATTCCTAGGAAACACCCCAAAGGTCACCCAAAAAGTGATAAAAGGATAATCGCCATGGACAAAGACAAATTCCAAAGAGTGCAACCACATAACAGGAAACCTCGTTTTAAACCAAATAAGTAGCAACAAAGAAACAACCTTTCTAGGCCCTAACTTCACAAAAGGATGTGACGGTGGAGAATAACACCAAAGACCAATTAGAGGGCATTAAAGAAACCATTAGAAGGAAAATTGCAACACAGGCATTAAAGGAAGGACAAAAATCATGCAATTTATAAAACCTCTCAAATGATTAGATATATTTCACATCATTAGCAGACTCCTCTAAACCAATGCACAAATAGACGCTCCCCAAATGTAAGAATGAGACCCTATCAAAAAGAGGAAACCTTTACATTTCAATCAAAAGACTCAAAATAAAAGAAGAAAACCAACCAATGAGGCCACCAAATCATTCATAAAAAGGGAGAAATTGGAGGGTCAGAAGGAGCAGATCCAATCTGTGTATACATGGAGTTTGAAGAATCCCTTAATCACATCATAGACTCACCCCACTATAATACATCATGTTATTTTTAATTATTGTTATCAGCATACAAATAAAATAATTGTTTTGTAGCAGACATAGTCGTGTGGTTAATTATTGTATTGTCAACTTAGCTAGTGTGTTAATCACTTTCTAGTTATATAAGTTCCTTATCTGACAATTGTGTGGTCTCATAACTAGTAATCAAATGTCAAAGTAAAGGCAATGGCATGTCAAGACTTCCCTTTCCGAATTGTATTGTGCACCAACCTTGTGCAATAAAGTTATTGTTTACTTATATTTTCCTATGTCATATTTATGGTATGTAATTATAGTTTTGCAAGTACTGTTCACTGGTAATGTAGCATTTGTTTTAAACAACTACAATTCACAGGCAGGGAAATGTAGATTTTAGATCTTTCAGATCATTGTAGCAATTTCATGTAACATTCTACATTCTCAGCCTATTTGAATTCTAAAGTTGATATGGATCTAGGCTAGTAGACCTTGCATAATGGTCAAATCAAGGATGTATTTAGTATTGTTCCTTTGATGTTTGTTAATTGAGTGACATGATTACCCACATATTGCCTACATATTGTGATAGATGCTAGTGTCCTGCAAAAGTATCTGATAGTCTCACGCTAGTGTATGACAAAGTGTTTGATGATGGGGTGCTGGAATCTAACAAAAGAACACCCCTGACCCTTTGTACACTTGAGCCAATGAGAGGTTCTTTGCTTTTAACAATTCTAAAAATTTCTAGGATTGCTCGCCTTAACTTTCTAAGCCTTGTTCTACATGCAGAATCCTGAAAACATCTATATATTGAGTGATTCAACCAGCAAAAGTCTGAGGGAATAAAAAATTGGTTAATGATATTGAAGAGTGCCTCAATCAATCCACTATTTGGTATATTTCAGCCTCTAAAGTAGCACATGAAAATTGGGAGTATCTGATCCCTATGTGTGGTGTTTGTGAGGTGTGCAAGGTTTTGTAGTTGCTAGTAACCCTAGGAGAATGTGTAAAGCTAAAGTGGTGCACTTGTGCAATGGAGGGTGAGTTGGGTGATGGAAAAGAATCATTGATAAACCAAGGAGCTAAATAATGGAGGTTGTGTTGGTGCTCAGGCATTTAATTCCACATATCTTAATGACTTGCACTAACATGTAAGCCAGGGTGTGTCATCGAGGATGAAAGCAAGGCTTATGATCAAATTGTGGCATGAAAGGACCAATGGATAAGAATGGAAATCTCCTTCTTCGGGCTCTAATAGACGAAGGGGGGTGTTCCATGAGGTGTGTTTCTTGAAAAGACTAAGAACAAACAATGATATAATGGACCTTGAGGCAAACCATATCCCAAAACTCCTTTTGTTACACAGGGATGCATCCCCACCCCTCAAACCCCCGTCCCCGTCCCCTGAAGTGTTTCGGGGATGGCAAGACAATAGAGGGACGTCCCTTGGCTGTCCCCCTCCCCCCCAACTGAGAAAATTTGGAAACATCCCAGAACATGTCCCTAAAATCAGGGATGGCAGGAAACACATAGGAGAGGCATGGCCCTCCCAGGGAGGCAGCCGGGGACAACTCATATGTCCCTTGACCTTCCCGGGGATGGCTAGGCATCCCGTGTTGAAAAGCAAATTTTAAGAATGTTATAAAAAAATCGTTCATGACATTAAAAAAAGACAGTTAAATATATCATGACAGCATTATAACAGTATAACATGACAGCATTATAACAGCAGCAATAAGTATATCATGAGAGGATTATAACAGCAGTATAACAGGAATTAAATTAATCATGACAGCTGTGGCAGCAACAGCTGTGGTATAACAGCAATAAATATATCATGATTCAGATTCATAGTTAATATTATAAGTTATATAAAAGTTAATACTAACAATAGCAGCAATAATTTTGATTTGGATTGTGATTTCATTGTTCAGAAAAAGCCTCAAACTTCAAAATTTTCTGTCCATCAACTTGTAGTAATCTCTCTCTCTCTCTCTCTCTCTCTAAATTGCCATCCCCAAAAAAAGCTCTTAGCCTGCCATCCCCTGTCATCCCCATCCCGGAAATACTGTGGAACATAGTCATGAAACTCCTACAAATGTGTCGCTAGGTACCAATGTGTTGGTTTACCTTGGACCAAAGATATAACACCTCTATGAGTATATGCTACAAGTGTGTGGGGACTAGGATATATGTTTCTCAACCCCTTCAGATTTGCAGTGCATTATCTCACTTTACATGTGAATGTGGTGGTAACAGCAATGCAAATTTCACTACAAATGACCTCCATGAGGCTTGTAGACACTTTGCAACAACTAGACATTGAAATTAAATTAATGTGTTTGGTCAACTAACTCTAAACTAACTAATAAGGTTGATGTTTGGATGACTTATGTTAAGTCAAAGTGTGATATGGCCATGGCTTGCTGAGACTAATTACAGATGAATGCCTTCATCTAGAAAGGGCAACAAGGTCAAGTTTTCACCAACAACGGACATTACTCAATAAAACTAATGTATGACAGCTTAAAGAAAATAGCGTGAAGGACCATGTTTGACAAATCCACACATAAGCTAGGTGATATACACAAAATGAAAAAGTATATGGCATTGCAGATCAATCACGAGAACATATACACATCCATCAACAGTTTCATACACTTCCTACAGTAGTTTGAAAGGATATCTTATAAAAACATTCATAAGGAGATTTTAAAGTCCCTACAAAGACAAACCAATCAAAGGTAACAACTGAATCAGCAAATGTGATTAAGACAACTTACTAAACTATCAAAAGCATACAAACATTCATGGAGACATTCAAACGATCAAAGATTACACTATATACTCATTCCTCTGATTAATTACAAAAGCAATCTTGCAATGATACAATGAAAACTAGACTTGTACATTCAATTTTGTTCTACACCATATTGGACACAAGGTAAACTCTACACTTCTTCTCTCTTTGTTCAGTAGCAGTATGCCAACAACCCGACATCTAACCATTTTTCCTTCTCCAACTTGCCAAGAAATAGCATTTGGAAACAAACATTGGAGGGAAAATTCAAATTTTTGTCCTCTCACTACCAACAAGTTACAGACAACATTTAGCTTACAAGAACACACAAGATCAACCTAGAAACAACCTCAAAGAAAGATACCATGAATACTAACCACCAGAACATCCAATGGTGAAAGAGAAACCACCAAGTAACACCAAAAACCACCTTGAGCTCATCAACCAATCAGACTAGCATTAAACACGTCCTTACACTAGAGTAAGAAGATTTTGAAATAAACAGGCATGCCATGACACACTCAAGGCTCGAGATGAACCCCCAATCCATACCTTGCAAGAATATGTCAACTCTAGGGGAACATCAAGGACAAACAATTAACAGCGAGGAAACAACCAACCACCAACCAAGCTAGTTACAGACATTAAATACTTGAAAAATTACCTGCAATTTTTAAAGCATACATAGCAGTAGATGGGGATTAACAGTAGACAGTGGGATAGCTAAACATTTCAAACCCCATTTGAATATTGGCCGTCCACGTGGAAGCAGGGAACATTGAATGAATAGTGGAAAGTCGTGGAAAATACACCAAACAATACAAAACAATGAGCAACAATTTCAAAAGAACAAAACAACAAGGAACCCATGAAGCCACCATTACCACATGGCTATAGGAAAGCTACAAATCCACCAAAAATGCACAAAACACTTTGAAAACCACGGCAGAAAGGATATGAGCAATCATATGCCATACTAACTATCAGTGTCTAATAACATCACCACTAACTGAAGATGGACCACCACAGACAACGATTGCACTACCCAAATGAGGAAATCCGAAAAACCAACACAAAACAAACTAGGGCAACTTAAGCAACTACAAAGTGGAGCAATGGCCAAAGGGACTAATTCCACCGTAAATCCACAAAATGAACCCAAAACACCATGTGCATCCACCACAAACCAAATACAATCATTGCATAAAAGAATAATGATAATCACCTCAAATGGAAAAACAAGACTAACAATTAGAGCATAAACCTATACCACAAGAACCTACAAGAAAGACAAGGAACAAAGTTTGCAACAAGGGATGGGGAGGTGGTACAAAACAAGGCATCACAAGACAAAGGGAAGAGGCAACAGACCAAAAACAACACCAGATAACACTGCAAACAAAAGACAACAACTTGCTGCAGTCAAAAAAGCAAAACAAGAACTATAACATGTATCTGAGCAACCACAACGATAGCACAATAAGGAGCACTAGAATTAATCAAGACTTGTATGTAGGCCAATAAGTTAGATCGGCTACAAGCGTTTTAGGAGAAATCTCTACAATAATGAGGTATTTGTGTATGAGATTGGAAGGAAAAACCCTATAAGAGTACGAGATTGCCATGAGAGTTTTGAAGGATTCTATGGACTCTAGGATGAGAAGAGATGTAGATCTAAAAGGGCTTCAATTCTAGATGGTTTTCAAACTTACAAAAACAAATAAGGAGCCACTACAAAAATGTAGTATGCACTTGGATGGAGAATTGAGAACATGAGAGTCAGAAGAGAGGTTCAAAATGAGGAAAAAAACACTTTTATTAGATGTTATGGACCAAGGACCCATTACAAAATGCAACAAGGCATATCATCAAAGTTAGGGCTTCATCTGTTTGTCAAAAATTTTGAGCTCCAAGTGTAAAAATTTGTAGGAAACTAGTGTCTAGATGCAAAAGTATCCTTTAAAAGTCAAAAGCTCCAATTTCTAGAGTAGGTTTGTGACATCTAAGATGGCATAAAAGTGCTTGCAAAACATACTAGTGGCAAGTTCAGGCTAAGAAACAGGGTACATGACTCCTATGCATGTCCACAGGAATGGACACCATGATGAATGTAAAAACGTAAAGTGAAGATTGCAAAGCGATTTTTGACCTTCCATAGGTGTATCATTTGTTTCACATGGTTGGACTGATGTTGAGCATAGGCCTCTTATAAACATTTTTATTTCCTCCTCTCTAAAGGTGTAATGGTTTTGAAGGAGCATAACACTTATTATAATGTAAAAGATGCCACTTATCTAATGGAATCGTTTCCGGATGCAATAGAGTATGGGAAAAAAATCTCATGAAACTTTTGCTCAAGTATATGTAAAATGGTTTTCATTGGGTCAGCCAAGTGGAAGCAAATATAGAGAAAATTTAACATTTTAATATTTTATAGTAAATCATCATTCAATGTCCCATGCCATATATAGAAAATATGCCTCCTTACAACTACTTTAATGTGTTGAGACTAAAACTGTTTCTTATATCATGATTGATGTGCTGAGAAGCAATCTCTTAGAGAGATAGTGGTATGTATTAAATGAGAGAGATGAAAGAGCCAACCTACCACTAACAACAACCTGTTTGACAACACCATATCATGCCAACGTTGGCATCTCTCTACATCATGTGCTATCGCACTCAACTCCTTGCCTCATGTGCCATTTGTGGAGTGTTTGGAACCATGTCATACAGCTCTTATGCAGCTCTTTGCATGATGCACCACTCATGAAGCACCAAGTTGCATGCCACATAGCTCCACAAATAATTTTGTCTAAGTTTTCACACATTCAAATATATGCATGTTAGCACACACAAGAAATGCAATCTAGAACTTGAAGCAAAACATCATGCAAAATCTTAGACTTTTATGCAACAATACAACGCACTTTTTGGAGTTATTTCATGGCATGCCCATTTGTTGGCACAAAACGTGCCCAAAACTCTAACCATCTGGAGATGAAGCATCACACACAAAAGCTCAACCATTTCAACTTCCATAATGGCCTTTGTCTTCACAAATATGTAATCTATAAATGTAAATTTATAAGTGGTAACATAAATAGGCACACATACGCAGAATAGGATAGGAGAAAATAAAGAGCAATACATCTTCCTCGTGAATATGCCATGTACAAAAGACGCAAATTACTAAAACAATATGTTCCAATTCTTATATACCTCTCTTTTAAACCTTTGTCTCCATATTGCTTCCACACACATACAACACATCTAGGTCCCCATCTAGAGTGTCATCCTATAGACCACCTAGGATCTAGATCACAAATTGATGAAATCCAAGGCACAAATTCTAAACTACAATACACATGAAATAACAAGAGCACAGAGCAATAAGAAAACAAATAAAATATAAATGAAGAGCATCAAACATAAAGGTTGCAAGCACCGATCACCCTATGGATGTTGTCAATTTGCATACAAAGGGAAATAGAGCAATGAGATGATACTCGGACTCACATGCCACCACTAGGTCATCCCAATCATCTTACGCCATGTTTAGGTACTTTGAATCTTCTTTCTTTTAGCACGAAGGGCATTGTAAGCCCCCAATAATCATTAGGGTCACATGGGCAAGTGTAAATCATCAATTTCTTCTCCCACTCTTTGGCCTTTGATGTCAGGAGAATTTCTAAAGAGTACCTTTATTCCTCCTAGGATTGTTTAACGAATATCCACAAGCCTTGGCCATTTTGTGATGGGCGTTAAAAGGTCTTTTGCTGATTATTTGATAATAGTCAACTAATATTGTTGGTTCATTTGGCCCAAGCCTTATTACAAACATGTGATAGTGTGACTAAACACTTCTTGATCAAGCTCTACTCCTTGCTTCCCTACTTAATTGGGGAGGTCAATCCTGCACTTCCTTGACTATACTTAAAAGTTGTGATTTGAACATTTTAACCATTTTTTATTTACCTTTTCTTGCATTGTTTCTTTGCTTTTGCTTCTATGTTTTTGTGTTAGTTAATTTCATAGCCTAGGGTCTTCTTGGCCTAGTTCTTCTCTGTTGTAACTGGTAATTCTTTCAGAGTACCACTGGCCTATTTTGGTCATTTATAGAAATTACTAATTTCTTTATTTATTTCTCAATCAGAAAAAATATAAACATTAACATGTGATATAATCATTCTATTTGCAGTAATCTCACCTTAATTATTTTTTTCTTTATTTCTTAATCAAAAAGCTATAAACATCAGCATGTGATATAAGCATCCTATTTGCAGCAACTTCACCCCATCAATATATGCAAGAAAGGAGCAAAAAATAATGTAGCTGACTCCTTAGTTATTCATTTCCTAGAATATTAGACATAAAGTTCTATTATTATCAAGAATAGAAAAAAACGTATTCTTACGATAAACATTTTGGAAACATTACTGAAACTCTGCAACAGCCAAAAGTTGTCAGCCAGGTACCCTTCGTATTGTCACCAAGTCCTATCCCTGCTGCTTATTGGGCCCTACAATGTTATATCTTGTTGCCCCTTGGTCTTCCTACAAGGATCTTGGGACCTATAGTTGCAACATTCTATAGCTTGTGCTCTTGACAACCATACAGAAGCACAATGGCATTTAATTCTACAATAAAGAACACTGTCTGTTTCTACCCACCATCGGACAACAGAAAAAACTCTTGCAAGCCATCACAAACAGAAGCCACCAGAGAATAAAATGTAATTAACACACTTCATCTTGGACCAAAGAACAATTTGAAACTAAATGCCAAAGAAAACTGTAGCTATACAAGGATTGAAGACATGGCTCATACACTGAAATACATAGGTAGGCATGTAATAAATTGTAAGTGTGGTATGCCAGGGAACAATAGAGAGGGTTGTGTTGTTCCTAGTAAAAAGGATAGCATTAAATTCTAGCTCAACCCTTGTTATGACATATGGTGGCTCCTCAGACCACAAAATTGCTAATTTACAAACATGCAAGATGGGTTCTTAGTAACTTAAGGTCTGCGCAACCATATTTTATTTGTAATGCATCAAGTATCCATATCTGTGTGTGTGACGTGCTGGTTGAAATTATTATAACATTATTATAAAGAAAGATTGAAACAGAAAAGATGAATGAATGGAGATCAACTGGAGATCAACTGGAGATAGATATTTGTGTCTGTATAGATAGAGAAAAAAATAGTTAATGTAGGAAACATATGCCATTTGTAAATGGTGATTAAAAAGCCATGCAAGAGAAGGAAGTAATGCCAAATAAAGTTTCTGTGAACAAATTTTCACGTAATGCTACTAACTGAATCTTGCACATAATTCTCTGCCATTCAGAAAATTATTAGCCAAAAATGCATGCTATCAAGCATTACAAGGTATACTTTCAGCTTATGCAGAGTATGAATAGATGATTTCAACCTCATCTTTTCAATTAACCATGTTCAGTACTCAGAGACCATGCCTAGGATCTTGTAATAGTATATACATTTTGGATTCAAATTCAGGATTTAAATTTTCCTTTTCTATAATCTGCATTTCAGTCCCTTTTTTTCGGTGAAAAGAATTTAAGGATCTTGCTTCCATTGCTGAAGCATTAGAAGGAACATACAGCTACATAGGATCCTATACCTAAAGTTACCTAGTCAAAGCATAAATAATCAAGGTAGATAGATAGACAACAAAATTTAGACAAGAAATACATACCTTACTCCAGCATCACCAACGATACCAATAGCCATGCCCGCAGAAAGACCAGAAAGGCCACAAGCCAGTCCAGAAGATAGATGTGCATAGCCGTCAAATAAATAATATGACTTGGCTTTGGGATTGATTCCTGTGCTAATGATGACAGCAATAATTAGGCCATAGATACCTAGAACACCAGCCATAACAACTGGCACAATTGATTTCATGACAAGCTCTGGCCTCATGACACCCATTGAAGCTACACCAACGCCACTTTTCGCTGTTCCATATGCAGCACCCATGCCTATTGAAAAACATATACAGAAATAAAGATGAAGCTAAAACTCAAGCACATAATTTGATATAGCCACAGAGACATAAACCTCAGAAGCCAAAAGGGAGTCTCCAAAGTATACCATATTCTTTATTAGGAAAGACTTAAAAGTTAAAGGCCTCCATAAATATAAAAGTAAACTTGGTATTTCATTAAGGCTTCAGCAAGTCAATAATCAAATGCTTAGGCATTTCAAAACACATAAATGTAAATTAATGACTGCAAGGCCACCAAAGAAATGGACTTATATCAAACACAGTCAATATGTACAAAGTAGTGCCTGCTTAAGACAGTCAGCTCCAATGCAGAAAAACAACTCAGTGTGGAAAACAGGATATCCCTTCATCTACTATAAGTGATGGCAAAATGATAAGGTTCAATAGAATTTTGATACAAGAAAGATATGAATATCATATTCTGGTTATACTTTGTTGGCCTAGTTTACTATATCTTGCAAGTTCCCTCATTTCTTCACTTACATCTTTAAATCCTAATGGGGAAATGAACTTCATGGAGAAGAACAGGACTAAGCCCCAAATTCTGGTCAAGAAAACATATAAGATAGAATAGAGAGGTGAAATTTTACTTAGCAGATCATGTAATGGTATGTACAAAGATTTAGTTTAGCAAATTTCAATGATATGCTTTAAGAAGAATTTTAAGTCTAATGCTCAATATTTTCCTGGCATGCCCTAGGAATGGACACTTCTAGAACATCGTTATCGGCTAAAGATTTTATATTTTAAATGAGTAGAATAAAAATTGAAACCTCTATTAATTTTTGCTCTACACACCAGTTACATAATTTCCATATGGAACTAGTTACAACAAATTTAATATTTGAGAACCTTAAGCTGCAATTTTCCATAAACATTACCAGGCACAAAAAAATAACTGATTGTAGAAAAGAATCATTCTCACTTTTGGGAACCACATATGTACCTAGGGATACAATATTGTAACATATATGGGTTGATGGAGATGCCACCATGTGGTACACATCCATTTAAGTTAGTTATATTGGGTCATCAATTGTTAAGTACTGACTAGGCCTACATGGGTTTAGTGGTATACCTCTTCATTATGTTATTTGGAGGAGACCTACATAAAGGAGGTGAATATCATTGAATGGAGATGTGAAAAGTATATTATGTATTTGGGATCTTTTGAAGATAAAGCACAAAGTGGCTTCTTCCATAAGGACTATTGTACAACCTTACCCTACCTCAAGGATCTATTCTAATTCTGCATATATTGGATATTAGGACATCTTGGCCCGTAAACATCTCTTGTGTTTAGTGTTATCTCTCTTATACGATGTCTTATTGCCATCATTATATGTGAGGACCTTATCAAGTGGTACAAGAGCTACAATTTGGGTAAAGGGGAAGATGAAACCCTAATTTTTGAAGATTTGCCTATGTCACACAAACAATTTTAGGGATTTTCATAAGTTTTCTTTATGAGCTGCAATTTGTGGAATTTTTCTGATTTGTTTACATTTATGGAAAGCTCGCTAAAATTCATTGGGGGTATCTTGGATAGATGGGTTCCAAAAGGAGTAAAGGGAGAAGAAGGAAGAGAGAGACAAGAAGATGAAGAACAAGATGAAAATAAGATGAAGGATACAAGTAAATACAATTTAGCTCCAACGAAGGAAGATTCAGTTCTTCAATTTCATGGATGCATTCAAAAGGCACAAGTCATTATTTCTGTAAACCCTAGTAGTAAGTATTACTTCATTAGAATGGACTTAACTAAGCAACTATAGGTACAAGCAAAACAAATCAAGGGCATTCAAATTGAGGGAAAGGATATTCAACTTTTTTAAGATTTGAAGCTCTCTATGGATAAATATGTTTAGCATTCAAATTTGTATGTTTTCGATATGGATGCATTGGATATTAGTGATAGTAGATTTCCACAATCCATGAATATTTTTGCTAAAAAAATTTCTGGATTAGATTGTGTAAGAATTTTTTGCATCAACGTTTCGAATCACACTTTTTGCATCAACGTTTCGAATCACACTCCGTGATTCATCATCAGGATAAGAGAGCAAAAGGAAAAATGAAAAGTTGCAGACCAAGTAAGGAATAAAAAGGGTGAGAGGAGGAGAAGGGGGGAGGGGGGTTGGCACAAGAAACAAGGTGTCAAGTTGGACCAAACTTGACAACTAAGACCAAAGAATTTGATAGCAAACAAGAGAAACAAGAAAGAAACAAATAAAATAACCAACCTAATAAAGGATAAAGAAAAGCTCAATAATTAACCAAGTGAAGAACTTAAAAAACATAAGAATAGAAACTCAAAAAAAAACAATAAAAATAATAAAACAATAAAAAATATTGTTCTTTCAAACCCCAACAATAAGAGAAATGAATATAAAGAAACCATATAAAGAAAACAAAAATTATTGTTATTCAAGAAATGAAGATAAAAACAAAGACAAGTTGTTAGTGAAGGCTTATTTTTTTTCTTAATTTAGTGTTTTCTATTCTTAAAATAGAAAACACTAATATATATGTTTCTATTTTATATTAGAATATATTATTTTAGAATTTAAATTATTTTATTTTATTTTATATTATTATATATGTTTCTTGTGGTTGGCTAGGGCTGATTTAGAAGAACGCTCCTGTCTAATGTCAGCACTATGTTCTTTGAACCTAGTGCTAAAAGAGCAACCCGTTTCACCGATGTAAGGGATGCCACAAGAACAAACAATTTTATAGACACCAGACTCAAGAAAAATATCCTTGGAGTCTTTGAGAGAGGGGATACAGTTTCTCAAGGTTGAGAGGGGTTTGAAAGCACAAACAAAGACACTAATATATATATCCATTATATTATATTAGTATATCTCTCAAAGACACTAATATCCTTGGATGTGCTAATATATATATATATCTCTCAAAAAACATATATATTATTTTAGAATTTAAATTATTTTATTTTATTTTATATTATTATATATGTTTCTTGTGGTCGGCTAGGGCTGATTTAGAAGAACGCTCGTGTCTAATGTCAGCACTATGCTCTTTGAACCTAGTGCTAAAAGAGCGACCCGTTTCACTGATGTAAGGGATGCCACAAGAACAAACAATTTTATAGACACCAAACTCAAGAAAAATATCCTTGGAGTCTTTGAGAGAGGGGATACGGTTTCTCAAGGTTGAGAGGGGTTTGAAAGCACAAACAAAGACACTAATATATATATCCATTATATTATATTAGTATATGTTTCAAAGACACTAATATCCTTGGATGTGCTTTCAAACCCCTAACAACCTTGAGAAACCGTATCCCCTCTCTCAAGGTTGTGAAAGTCAGTATTACAAGCAGTGTTAGTATACATGTTCTCTATCCACAATTTAGCAATGGGAGAAATATTTCCATGATGAATTTTAGGATAGGCTGGGTAACCCTAGAGCAAACTTATAAGAAAAAACTATCTGGCCTCCCAGGTTCTGTAAAGAATTTTCACTTCCTTACAAGTCCTTGAGGGAAACATGTCTGGAATTATATTTCCTCTTGTACATCAATGATCTGCAACCATCTAACTTGAAAAATCCAAAGTAGGGAGAAAGCAACATTTCGGTACAATTCATGCAAAGGACATCAGGCATTAATAAGAGAGAGAACATATGAGGACATAAAACTTTCAATTACTGGAATGACATATGAGGATATATTCTGTCAAAAAATGGAAATGCTTCGAGCAATGCCAGTTTCTAGAGAATCATAAAGTTTTGTTCTCAATCTTCAAACCTCAAACAATACCTCCCAATAGCAGAAATGGCACTCTCAGATGTACTGGATGCAAGGAAGGTAAGTACCAAGTCAAAACAGGATATAGACTCGCTAGGGAAATTCTGCCCTCAAAACCAGACTGCATAAGAACCTAATCTGGACTAAATTTGCACTTCCTAAAGCCAATGTTATTTCCTGACTTGCCTTACAGAACAGCATTCCAACAGATGATAGATTTATTAAAATGAGACTTCAAGGTCCATCCACGTGTGGGTTGTGCAGTACCTAGAAAGAATCAACATATCATTTGCTTCTCAACTGCCCCTATGCAGAAAACATCTGGTGTAAACTGCTTGTATAACTTTCCCTAGAATGAGTTTTACTTCAAGCTCTTCAAGAGGTTTTTCAAAGAGCAGAACTCTTGAGTCCTCTTTAAAAAGTTGCCCCCCTTATCATAAACGGAGCCAACAAGCCAAATTCCTGTTTAGGGGATAAGAGATAAGAAAGATATTAGCCAAAAAGCCAAATGAAATTACCCTGCCCCCATGGGACACATCAAATTGAAGTTTGATGGGGTTTCCCTTGGATTGTGGGTGCTGGTTGAATTTTAAGTGACTACAATGGCATTGTTTAAGCCTTAAGGAGCTGAGTCCAGTTTTATTGCTCATGGAATTAACAATAAGTGAAAATGATTGAATTGGTGACAGACTTAAACAAGCTGTTTCTCAAGTCTACCTTTCCCTATCATTCAAAGCAGACTAGCAAATTATAACAAAATGTTATGCTTAAAGGCTCTACTTATAATTGAACACTGAACGATATTTGGCTGGACACCTTGGTCCTCATTCTCCTCAACAAGTTTCAAGAATTGCTTCACAAAGACAAAAATCCAGCAGATCAAGCACAAATGCAAGGCTTCTGCAGTCACCATTGTCAATAAAATGCTGTAACAAAAACAAGTGGGAGATGCTACAACCCCTATTCATAAAAGATTTGTACAGTAATAAACCTAACATGTCTCACAAAAAGTGCAAATATAAGAGCTATTCATTCAGAAAGGCATAAAGGGTATTAGTGATAACATTCATACAGAAACGAATGAACACTATTAGAGATAATATCCAAACAAATAAAGGATAAGTATGCATGAGTTTTAAGATAGAATTTGTTCTAGTTTCTGTTTGGTTCAGTTACATTGTTAAGAGATAAGATAAATTTCAAAGTTGTAGGTTACTCCACCTCCTGTCCAGATACCCATATCAGCATATTGAATACTGGAAATGGATATGATACTCCCAAATATGGCATGGATACTGTATCCATAAAAATGCTTATATTTGAGTTGTATTTAATATGTTGTAATAAATTAATATAAAGAGAAGGTTATGAAAACAAGACTAAAAAAATGAGGGAGTGGAAACAAGAAACACCTAATGAAAGGGTGAGGAAAAAATGGGGGCTGTACGGGTTGACACGGGGAATAAAAATTAACTGAGTGAATGGATAAATTGGAAAGAAAAGGAAAACGATGTCCATCAAAAACAAGGAAGAGAGAGAAAGAAAGGGAAAAAGAAAAAGAGTGGAGGGTGTACGAAAGAGTTGTTAAGATTTCAGAAGGTTAGAAGGAAAACCATGAAGGTAGTGAGAGAAGATGTGGAGAGTTCAACTGAAGGGAAAAGGAAAAAGAGTGGAGAGTGTACGAAAGAGTTGTTAAGATTTCAGAAGGTTAGAAGGAAAACCATGAAGGGAGTGAGGGAAGATGTGGAGAGTTCAACTGAAAATCAGGAAGGAGTGTGAAGATTGCATCTAATTGAGTTTATTATCTGTTGCCAAGAGAAGCTCAAACCCCAACCCTCATCACTGTTGAGGTTATGCGGGTGTTTACTAATTTCAGATGCTATCTTCAACTTTCTCTTTTGCAAGGACTGTCTCTAAGCTGATCTGGTGCTTGGTATTGACCATATGTTCAGGACCATGCTCCTTGATCCTCATGCTAATTGCACAACCAGTTTCACCAATGTAGGGAGTTGCACAAAAACAACATATCTTACAGACCCCATAGTTTTGAATGAACTCTCTTTGATATTTCAAGGAGGGTATCAAATTTCTAACGTTGTACAGTTTAAAAGAATGTGGGATGTCCTAAAGACAGTGTACAAACAAGACCCGTTGTTGACACCATGGGCTCTCCAACTTACAAACTAGCCTCTTTCCCTCAAGAAAATTAAACGTCAGATAGAACTGCGGAGCTCTTTCATCAAAGATTCATCTTATTTTATTGAGTTCACTAAGGATAAAAGGGTGGCGATGATGAAATCCTTGTGAGTAGTTTTCTTCGTCCAGACACTACCCTTTTTTGCAATCAAAAAAGGCGTATGCATGAGCTTCAGAGAACCATGATCTTGTGTCAAGATGGAAAATTTTCTGTGATAATGAAACTAGCTTACTTATTGTTGGTAGGTAACGAGTCCTGGTTGAATTTTGACAGAGGAAATACCCTCGGGCATGACTTCTTTTACAGAAAGCTTCCGCATTTTACAGCGTGCTACATGTGTAGTGCTTCCCCTTTGGATAACAAACAAACAAACAAACAAAAAGTATCCGATTGGATTGATGAAATCCCAGTCTGTTGAACCTAAAATCTAACCTTTACATTCACATACAGAAAATATTTCACGACTGGTCAATCCAACATCAGGCATGGTTTCACAGGTAAATCAAAGCCGTGACAAAAGATGCCTCGCTGGTAGATTTCATCTTTCTTTACCGGTGTGAGATGGTGTTTAGACCCAAAAAAAAAAAGGAAAAGAAATAAAAGAGAACATTTTGCTATCTCAGACCGGAATTAATTAATGGGTTTGTGATTTAAAAGACATACAGGAGAACACAAGAGCTGCTGCAGCGCCAAGGAAGCCGAAGAATGGAGCTGTCTCATCGCCGCTGAACCCACCCGCCATTATTTTATCTTCTCTCTCCCTCTACACACGCTCACTTTTTGGCCTTCCTTTACATAAATGTAGAGAAGCAACCAACTGCCACACTAATTCGGATTTTCCTCAATGTAAATTGGTTTTTTATGTGAGATCTTATTAAACACAACCCAGAAATCCCAATTCCATGCACCCGATTCGCATGTAATCTCTATGAATACCTTTTTAGCTGTACTGGAAAATTTTAGTATCATTTGAGTTGTTAATTATTTGCAAAAAGGTTTTATAAGTTGTAACTTTACCCTCAAGAAAAAAAATTATTATTTTGAGCTATAAGTTTTTGTTGTTGGAGCAAGGCAAAGGTTTTTAAATTAATTGGAAGTTTATGTGTCAATTTTCATTTAGTTTTGGGTCTATTTTGATAAAATAGATTATGTGGATTAATTGTATATTTTTATATAAAATTATATCTATTTTATATTTTTCATCTTTTTATTACATATATTTTCATATATTCATTCCCTATCTAATTATTATGGTTTACAGGTCTTGGAGCAATCCTATAGCCACAAATACGACCCCTAAAACTTCAAAATTATAATTATAATTTTGTTCAACTCTCACTCATCCATTTCTTATCATGAGCCAACTCAATACACATTTAGCATGATTTATCACTATCTAATTATATTTAAAGATATCAAATTGCATTCATTTGCAATATCCTCTCAAATTTGGAAATCATTCAGTATCATTCACATTTAAGTAGCACATGTTAGGAACATTTTGAATGGAGCGTATAAAAAGAATATAATTATGTATATCATTACATCATTCTAGAATATATATATGCTTAAAGATTGTAGTCCTTAATCACTTTTACAACCATAAAGTTAGTCTTATCAAGGGAATTGACCTAAGAGAACAAACCCTTGCAATCTAATAACTCCCCTTGGTGTTTCTAAACACTACCAATATTTAACACTTCAAGAGTCAAAGAATTAGGTGAGCTAAAAAGAACAAATACACAATCAGCAAGATCAAATATACACATTATAGAATAGATCTATACCCACATATTTGACCTAGGAAAAAAGACAAGTCAAAATAGAGTTTAAGATAGAGGACATGGCCTATATATATATATATATATATATATATATATATATATATATATATATATATATATATATATATATATATACACTAGATCACATAAAATGTTGTTATAATAAAATTCATTCCTCCTAGAGCTAAGTATCTTAACTCCATATTTAATTTCCTAAAAATAGGATTTAATAGTTTAGTTCATCATTCCTAGCTTATTATTACTTTAATCTAGGTTCATTTATATGAAGGTATATGCATTTGATTTAATCACCCTGGATTAATATTAGGAAATATTTATTTTTCTTCACATTTTTGTGAACTTGTTCAATTCTACAACATGCCAAGGTTTCGCTTTAAGGCTAATACCTTCACAAATTTTAGGGTTTTAAATATGTACATTATATTTATATCATCATTTTTAAAATCTCGATAAGCGTTTCATTTATTTTTATTTCTATATCATTGCTATATATTTTCCCATAGGGCTTATGTTTTATTATGATATCACTTTTACCTATGTTGAATGCTCTTTGCTACTCTTTAAACTCTCATTTAAAATCTAGATTTGGACCAATATTGTGATCCATAATAAACTATACCTCATTTTCAAATTATTTATTTACTTTCATTAGGGTTTTACACTTTCATTGCATAATATTGTGAACTCTACCTTATTTAGGTCCTTAGATAGAACTCTATTGTGATGCCATGGATTTTCATGGCCTTTTATTTATGGCTTTTGTATGTGCTTTCTATTGGGAATAGGATGTCATTTAATTGCAATCCTAAACATATTTCATGTATCTCCTAAGTCCTTGGAAAGTGTTCCCCAACACTAGGATTAGAAAGAGATTAAATTCGAATGAAATGAACATGTAAATTGACATTTGCAATTATTCCTTAATGATAGGAACATGTGAGGGCATCCAAGAAGAGCTCCTACAAAATAGGAGCACATGGGGTGCCCACATGGAAGGTGGAACCCGCCTTGATTTTAGTTAACTTTTTGGAGAAAGATAACACTTCAGTAATGCATGTAAAGATCCTAGACGTTAGGAATTGATATTTACATGAGTGGAGTTAGTTCAACTTAGTTATCTTCAATTGCATGTAGTTAGTTTGAGTTGCTTGTTAGTTGACTTCAGTTGCATGCTAATGACTTGAGTTGCATGACAGATAACAAGTGGCTACATTCAATTAAGTGGGGATGATCAATCATGCATCATGTTTGCATGAATTGATGGAGAGATATGTTTCAGTTAACAGAGATTGACTTGGACCCACCTTGGGCGCCCAAGTTGAGATCTTGGAGTTAACACCTTTGCATGAGAAGATATTTACAAGGCTCAATTAAGTGGGGCCCATTCTTGGGCGCCAAGTTTGAGGAGAAGCTTAGAAGATATCTTTGTAATCAACATTGAGTTAAGACTTCAGTTTGGGACACCCAAATTGATGAAGGACTTGGTTTGACATTGTTTTTCACATAAGAACTCTACTTGCACAAGAATGGTGTAGATATTTGTGAGGAGTTTTATCCTCTTTTAATTGTCAACTCTTTGGAGTTTACAATGTTCACAATTATCTATTTATTGCAGCAAATTGAAGAGAGTTCTATGAGAGTACTTTTGTGAAGCATGGCACAGGATGTGTGGATTCATGCTTGGACACATGAGAGTTTATTATAGGTTGTGAAGAAGAATTTTTGAAGGAAAAAGAAGCATCTCAAGCAAGGATTGATAAAGAATTATTGTAATCTTGTTCTAAGGTTAAATAATACAAGTGCTATTGATTCTAGTGGTGGAGTTTTTTCCCCAAAGGGTTTCTCCACGGTATATGTTGTGTCACTTCTATCTTCTAGTTTTATTCTTCTACAATCTTTTGTCTACTTCTACAATTGGTAAAATGAATCTAAACAGATAATCATATACAAAGAAATTGTAACAAAGAACACTTAATTAGATCTACAATCTCATAGTTTTACAAAGTATTAAGCTACAATAATTACCTACATTTTTCAACATTTGGTATCAGAGCTAACGGTTGGGTAGAGTTTGGGGCACCTTTCTCTTAAAAGTTTGAAGGTTTTTTGGCTGTAGTGGGAGCTTTTACTATTGTGTTATTGCAGATTTGTAAAAGAAGTATGTTACAATGTATTTGGGTTGATGGCTGTAAGACCTGGTATGGCTTGTTCAATCCTTGAAAGGAAAGGCCTAGTAAGAGAAGAGTTCTCCCAGGTGGTAAGGGGAGGGCAGTTGGGTTAAACTAGTTCTTGGGTTAGAGTTAGTGGATTAACCTTTAGTGTTCTTTAACACATGGTTTTGTGCTAGTTGAATTGGTCCATGGTTTTGGAGCTCATGGTTTTGAGCCCATGGTTTTGCATGTATGGATGATCTTCATTCAAGAGATGGTTATCATGATGTCATGGATAGCTTGGTTACATGTTGCAATGGCAGTTTTTTGACAATGATAGTTTGATGTTTATCTTGTTGCCATGTATAGCTCGGTATCACAGTTCAGTGGAAGCTTTGGTAGGATATGGTTATCTTCATGTGATTGGAAGAGTTTTTAACATCTTGTTTCATGGAGGACCCTTAGAGTCTTTGGTAAAGGTGTTATTATTCTTCCTTTCCAGAGAGGATGTAGTTCTTTTTAGTTTTGAGTATTAATCATTTGCTTGGAGCTTCATGATTATGCAGGTTGCATTTGAAGTTGGCATGGATTGATTAGTGGGTGCTCATGGACACTGTAGAGACTTGGGTTAGGTCGGATATTTCTTATGTTAAGAGATATATGTTGGAATGGTTACTTGTAAGAAAATATTTTTCAACAGTAAAGACTAAGAAGCCTACACCTAGAAATGGATATGAGTCCATCATAGACCTAATGAGAAGGTTGTCTATTGTATGCACAAGACAATCTTGTATCCCACTCTTGGTCTACTCAGCAGGTAAAATGATCTAAGAGGTGTTTCCCACCTAATTATTAGATGCATTATTAAGATGTATCTTGACTTCTCTTATGCATGGTTGAGAAGTAGATGCATGATTTTATGTATTTCAATTGATCTCCTTATAATCTTGAACTTGAGTTAGTTCTGAGAATTTGGGTAGGAGAGGTACAGGAGATAGTTAGTGGCTTTGGGCATATTCCCTTTGTTGTGGGAATGTTTGGCTAAGTTTGATATACTTTATGTGAGAGGTTTACATCTAAGTTCTGTCATGTTTCTTTATAAGTGGGTGATCCCACAAAGCTGGTTTACAATTTCTGGGAGGAACTATTTTTTGTTGAAATCACATATTTTTAGAAAATACAATGATTTAAGCCTTAAAAGGTTCCATTTAAAGAATTCCAATTGAAGATGGTTTGATCAAACTACCTTAAATCAAACCCCCTTGGATAAAACCCCGCTAGTTTTAAACCATACCTATAACGGAGTCTCCTTTACACCTATCAAAATGCTGATAAAAAACTACTTTTGATTTACCTTTTGGGGGATCAAATGAATTCATTTAAAATTTATTTTTGTATGTAGTCCTTATTATAAGCTTCCCAAAAAGTATAATTTTAAATAAATTTAATTTTATTATTATATTTATTTTTATTTCTCGAATGTAGGTTTTTCACCAATATCAAGCTCTTTGTTACGCACATGTGAAAAAATAGATTATTAAAAAAAAAAATTAAAAATATTAGTGCACCGGATATTGAAGTCCTTGATCCAACAAAGAAAAAAAATTTGATACATACAAAAAAGTTACCGCGTTATCTGATCGCTATGTCTAAATTATAATTGGTTTGAATTTGAAACTTGATTAAAGAAAAATATTCAATAAAAACTATCTAACCAAGTGGAAGCACTAGATATTAGAGTTACGGATCTAAATTGAAAGAATTATAATTTTATCCTTCATGGAAAAAAAGTTATGTGTTATACGTGAGCGTCACTTTTACAAATGTTGTTTTCTGAAAAAAAAAGAAAAAAAAAAAAACTAGTTTTCGAGGGAGATGGAAAAAGAAGTGCAATTTGATTCCAAAAATTTTGAAAAAAATATATTTAGAATCTATAGACAAAATGTCACGAAACTCTAGTTTGCATCATCTTCAAATTCCTCACGGTTTAGCTGTTATAGGTGCTCGAAAGTGAAGATTTAGTTAAAAAAAAATATTTCAGTGTCCAGTTTGGCCAAAAATTATAAACCACTATTGTGGGATCACCCAAGTTGAATGGTTAGATGTTGATATCCTTTCAATTTGGGAGTGTTGAAGGAGATCTTACTTTACATAGTTTGGCACATGTTAGTGTGGTATAAGAACATGGTTTGATTTGTAGGTTCTCTCTTTGTGGGAATAGTCTTCTTCTTGAAGGTTCTTGTGTTATGAGAGATGTATTTTGCATATCATTGTATGCTTCTTTGACAATATGATAGAAGAGTTAGCCACATCCTCTATATGAAGTCATATAGGAGGACTTGTTAATGTTGTGATCTTGTTTTCAGATTTGACATTACCTGTGCAGTGGAAGTTCCAGAAGGTATATGTGTTCTATATGAGAGGGGCACCTCTCTCAGACTGGTTACACTTTACTACAGTGAGTTACTTCAGAGGTTTTTTATTGCATGTCTATGTGTGTTGTTACCTTGGAGTCTTATTTTGCAGGATGGTGGATATACAGGGACTTGTTTGCAAATTTGGGTTGCTATGTTGATAGCATGAAGTTCTACCTATGACAGTTTTGAATGAGCTAGCAACTTGCTATGGTTGCTATTCCAATTTGGTATGAGTGTGGCAATCACTCAAAGTCTTTTGTTATCATGTTAATTTGATGCTTGTGTTCATGAATAGATTGGTGCAGGTTTCAGTGACAGAAGAAATGGTTACAGAGACATGGGAAAGGTATTGGTTCTTGGTGCAGGAAGGCCATTAGCCTTGAGTCCTGTACTTAATTTATAAGAATGATTCCTTGTTTAGAATATTTGCAATGTATAATGTCAAGTGGGAGAATGTTTGGAATAGGATGCCATTTAATTGCAATCCTAAACATGTTTCACGTATCTCCTAAGTCCTTGGAAAGTGTTCCCCAACACTAGGATTAGAAAGAGATTAAATTTGAATGAAATGAACATGTAAATTGGCATTTGTAATTATTCCTTAACGACAGGAACATGTGAGGGCATCCAAGAAGATATCCTACAAAATAGGAGCACATGGGGCACCCACGTGGAAGGTGGAACCCACCTTGATTTCAGTTGACTATTTTGGAGAAAGATAACACTTCAGTAATGCATGTAAAGATCCTACAAGTTAGGAATTGATATTTACATGAGTGGAGTTCAGTTCAATTCAGTTCAGTATTGTAGAACCCCAATTGCAAAACATAATAAACAAACACATAGTTAGATCAAATGCAAGCCAGAATTAAGATTCCCCATGAAATCCATTAGCAATGTTTAAACTAGGAAATAAAATGAAGAACACAATAAGAAAGCAATGAAATCCTAATTAAACATGCAAACTCTTGATCCCATGGGGGAATTGGTGTCAATTTGATGTGAAAATTGGCACTTTCCCAACTCCTATGATGCAATGTTGATGAGTGATGAAGGTTGATCCACTTTGTTGAAGATTATCTTGAGCTCCATGATGAAAAATCTGCATAACCTAGCTATAAACTCGATAAATGGATGAAAATGATGATGTTTGAAGATAAAATTGAGTATAGTAAACTTGCTCAAATTGTGGATGATCAAATGAGGAGAGAAGCCTCTTATTTATAGAAAGAGAAGATGGAGAAATGCCCAAAATGAAGCAATGTGGGACTAACTTTCAACCAATGGCCGAATGCCACTTGTCAAGATGTGAATGGGCAAAGGATGTGCACATTTTGATGAATGTGCCCATAAATACAATTAGGTGGAATTTGAAAATAGTGAAATGACATGTAAGAGGGAAAAATGAATGACTTAAATGCAACTTGGCTCAATGCACAAGGACATGTAAGAAAGAATGAATGTCTTGTTGGAAGGACACATCCCACTTGGAGGGATTTCAAATTTGAAGGAATATTCTCTAAAGATGCCAAGTTGAGAGAAAATAGAGATTTAATAGATGAATTAAATCTATTTTCATGTGCAAGTGACAAAAGTTAGAGGATGGGACATGGATTAGAATAAAATTAATCAAGGGTTGAATAATTTAATGAGGGATTAGATGATGTGAATAATTGATTTAGATTTATGGGTTGATTTAAATCAAAAAATGAGAAGAATGTGATTTAGAGACTAATTAAATAAATATTTTTGATTTATTTAATTAAAATGGATGAATGTTACATTAAATCAATAAGGTTTTAATTTATTTAATTTAATAGAATGACTTTAGATATTTAATCAAATAAAATGAATTATTTAATTAAATAAGGACTTAGGATTAATTAGATCAGATTGATTGATTTAATTAATAAGAGAGAATGACTTAATCAGATAAATAATTTATTTATTTAATTAAGGGATGAAGAGTGATGATAAGCTAAGAAGGTGATTCAGGATGAAATGGTGTTAGTAAAATTAGGATAAGATGTGTAGCGTCAATCAGTACATTTTACGTGTTTACATTTTGCCCCTTTTTGAAGCGATGCACTTGTTGCGTTGGTTCAAAGAATAAACTGTCTCGATCAAAAGCCAATTTTTTTTTTATTTTCAAAATGCCCTATTGCTGCCTCGGTGGACAAAACATGCCACTATACTACCCCCTCAAGAGATCAAATGAAAATTTCAACTTTTTGGGTAATCTCATGAAAAAGAGGAGAAGGTGTCTGAGGGGTCCAAAAAGGCTCTAAGATGCCAAAAAAAAAGAGATAAAACGCAAAAAATGGTGAAAGACAGCCTTCAGTTGAGTGAAAACGGGATTGGGGGACCAAAACCCTAACAAGATGACCAAACAGGGTCAAAAAAACCCTAATTGTTAGGCTTAAATAGGCCTTGAGGGGCCACATCCAATTCATTTTCACTTTCAGCCCTTAGAGATTTTGCAAATTTGAGCTCTGACCCTTTGGAGAGATGGCACAACAACAGCTTCCTTGGCACATTTCAGATCAAGTACGTACACACTAGAGGTTGCCTAGCACTGGAGCACCGATGAGTCGACTTGCCTTAACTTCATTTTTTTTTTATTTTCATGCGCATTTAATAGCTTAGGAAGCTAGGTCTTTAGGAGCAGTCCTAAACAACGTCGCTAGAAAGTTTAAATCAGTGACGTGTGGCCTCAAACTACGCCACCATCGCAAGTAGCGACGTCGCGGCGTAGTTTGGAATTAGGGTTTAAATTCCTAAATTGTGACGCTACGATGGAGTTTGGGAGTTTGAAGCTCCTAGTGGCACAGTTTGGAGTTTGCAAACTACACCACACCCACAGACAACAACACTAAGATTGTTTCAGGATGCTGAGACAAACTAGGATCAAGATTTTTTGATTATTTTTTAACTCGGTGACTTTCCTAATGCAGGAGGAGATGATGATACTTTATTCGCGTGAGCACAGGTCCCAAGATCTTTTCAGTGTTTTGGACGATCTACCTAATCAATAGCATGAGTACCTAAGACAGATGGGCATGTGGTATGTTGCTTACGCACTGCCTATGAGGACACACTTGGGCATGATGACAACACTCGTTGAGAGATGGAACAACGAGACATCCTCTTTCCACCTCCCAACAGGCGAGGCCATGGTCACAATAGAGGATGTGTGGCGGATTCTGAGATTACCCATCTTCGGAGAGCGGGTGATTTATGATGTGGATTTCGAGAGGGAGGCTTGCTACGACATGATGGGTGTTGATCAGATTATATTTTATGAGGGGCAGATCGAGCTGGAGTGCCACAGGCCTACCGTGTCATCCTACCGTTTGGTCATTGCAGCCATCATATCAAGTCTCGTCGCACCATATCGGTGGGGCCGATATTTCAATCCTAGATGGGGGCTCGCTTGGGAGCGCATGGTTCGGTGATGGACACTGTTTGCGTGGGGGCCAATTCTTCTAGCCTCACTTTACAGAGATTTGCACGAGTTTGCATACCTGGATGGTAGAGCACTTGGGGTGGGGGTCACACTCCTACACATCTGGACTTGAGAGCACATTGTTGTGCTTTGTCTGAGGGTTGTTCCAGTTATGATGGAGCCAAATGATCCAGATGTGTGGCGATACATAGGAGGTGTTTCCTTTACCCACATAGGACAACACAAGATTCCTCATTGGAGGAGGGTCCTGGATGATATGTGTGCTTTTACTTAGTGGCCATACCTTGGATGGCTCGCATGGTTTAACAATGTTCAACAAATTTTCTTCGTGTGTTAGGATAGACTGATACAAGGTCTAGGGAGCACACGATGCTCGAGATGTACCTACCAGGCAAGGTGCAAAGACAGTTTAGAGAGCCACAGGACATGCCAGATGATCAGTATGTGGCCATTTTTGCACAAACGACAAGCCAAAGCTCCCGGGGCTGATATATACTTGCACATGAGGCAGTGTAGAGTTTCATGTAGCTGGTGCCCAGGCCATGGCCATATGATCAGGGATAGGTAGATCCAAGGACCAGATAGGCATACAAAGACTGGTTCAGGTCACCACTTAGATTGACAGTGCTAAGGACACCATCTGCCTGACACAGAGCCAAAGGCAGGGGCACAAGACGAGGCCGAAGGGACAAAGATGAGGGCCAAGGAAGTGGAGGACCACCACTAGATCAGTCAATCAAGGATCAGCAGGATCAGCCCCACCAGGACATCCCGAGATAGGATCAGGACCAAGGGCAACATGATGGACAGGACAAACACTAGGATAGGGTCTCGACACCACTCAGAGATGGGGATCAGGACCAACCAACCGTGTAGCCACCTCTCCAGCCAAACCCTAGAGATGGCCCAATTTTCCAATTACAGGCCTAGGTACAGGCACTTATAGCTGAGAGAGATCAATTGCGGGTAGAGCGGGACCAGGCAGTCCAATGGAGACAGGCTGCAGAGCTACATGTAGTGGCAGAGATAGGCAGACGACAACAAATTGAGAGTATGTATGCGTCCTCCTCCCAAAGCATAGTATTGTTTCAATCATATAGGGAGGCCATCCAAGAGGCCAACTATTATAGGTTGCACTATTATCAGGGCGTACCAAGACTAGGCCGAGTCCCAGACTTTTCACAGAGGATAGGCCATAGACCCACAAAGGATCATAGGGAGAGAGCAGGTGGTGAGGGCAGCAGCTAGTAGGGCTAACCTTCAATTTTGATCAGAGACATGATTCTTTTTGTGCTCCATGGGCTCATTTTTTATAGCCCGATGGGCCTTTGTACTTATTGGCATACACATGTACATTTTGATCCGATTTTGTACCATGACAGTGTACATTTTGATGATATATATGATATGATGATTCGATGCGATGTGCTCTACTTTATTTATGCATTATGTATGGATGTGTTTATTTTCTATATGTGATGCATGTTTCTATATGATGCAATGATTCTATCTTATGTGATGCAATGCAATGTATGTGTTTATATGATGATGTGATGCAATGATTTATGGATGTATTTCTTTTTCAGTATCTTTTCTTATGCACTTTTAATGATGATGTATGGATAATGCAAATGTTATGATATGCAAATGCTTAGACTAACAAATCTATATTATGCACCTAATGGGCGCTGATGAAATGTATGAGATGCAATCTTTTCTTTTTCATTATCTTTTCTCATGTATGATATGGCGACGTCTTTATGGATGATATGATGATGCTCGCGATATGATGATGTGTTGATGTATGATATGATGAATGCAAATGATGTTTTATGATGATGCAAATGAATGCAAAATGATGTTTATGATGATGCAAATGAATGCAAATGCTTAAATGATGGAATGTTTAGAATAACCAATATATATTACGCAAATGATGGAAATGTAATGCATGTGATATGATTTGATATTTCCTATATGATATGATATGCAATATGCAGTATGCTGACGGTTTGTGGATGCAGGATGGATGCATTGATGATGAATTTTGATTAACTATCATGGTACCATGTTAGTGCAGAAAGAAAATAGAAGAAAGCAAGAGATTCCAACAAGACATGATGATGATGATGAATTGCCAGGGAGTTGGGATTTTCAAAGGACCAATTATCTTATGTTTAATAACACATGTAGGCACAATGCATCAAGGTATAAAGAACCAGGATGGCATTGTACCTAGTGTGATGGACTTTCACTCGACAAACAGATAGGAGTACTCCTATTCGTACCTGACATATGAAACCTTATTTAAAATGTAGTTTAGATATTCCAAACATCTCAGACCAAAACATAGGAAGGCAAGCCTTCCTATGTGGTCAACAAGATACCCAAAACCTCCTCCCTACACCCAAACAAAGCGCGCATGACCAACTTATATTACAAGGATATCCAACAAGAACAACAAATAAAAAGATAATGATCGTTGCCCCATTCCTATCTCTCTAAGTCCTTTTGTTTGGACATCATCGAGAGGTCCTTGGAATGAGCGCAAAAAGATAAGTCAAAAGACAAAGATAAAGTAAACAAACAAGCTAATGTTCTTCAATACTGCTAGCTGAGACTAAACTACAGTGATGCCTGATGTTGATGTCAATTGTAGGAAGGATGCATCCTAGGACATGACGATATCAAATGATTTGATATGGGACTGATTGGATGATAGGCTATTGACACAAAGAGTTGACTAACTTGTTTACGTACTAACCTAGATTTGAGACTTTGATGTTTGAGTTTTCACTTTTGAACTACTGGACTTGTTTTTGATTGTTTTACCAAAGGTTGAGGATAGCGATTGTTTATTATGAGCGATGTTTATTGCGGGTGAAAGTGGGATGAGACAGATGAATTTTTTCAAATATTTGGATGTTTTTGATGTTTTTGAAATGTTGAGGCTATTTTTTTGGGTATTTTGAAGATTTTAGAAATGTTTTGATTTTTTGAATTTTCAAATGTTTTGGGGTTTTCTAAGATTTTATGATTTTTTTTGGATTTTGTGTCTTTGGGGCTGATCAAAGATCAACCTTGCCTACATTCAAGGCTCAGAGACGACGTAGTTTGAATGGTGTGTTTTTGACGTTTTGACTTTTATGAGTGTTTTGGTATTTTTGATATGTTTTGGATGTTTTTGGATTTTCGCATGATTTTGATGATTTGGATATGGATATGTGTGATGATAGTAGTGCTCTGTTTTGGGATTTTGTTGAAAACCAAGCTAGGGTTGATTGATTGGATCAATGGATTGATGGTGATAGCATTGTTGAGGATACACAACAATGCAAGGATAGTGTTTAAGCAACACGAGGATTAGGATGGATATCCCAAGATGATGATAGATTGATTGGATTTGATTGATCAGGATTTTGAAGTTTGATTTGGAACAACATTTGTTTGGATGATTTGATGTGACGTTGACGTGCAAATTAGATGCAAATGATATTGATTGTTTGGATTGATGTTTGATGAAAGAGGAAGCTTGATAAGGAATGTCTTCTCGTCAAAATATGTCATGGGCTAGTGATTTTGGATTTTTGCTCTTAAATGTTTGACCAATTTTATTTTATGTTTGTCAATGTTCAGATTACCACATAATTTGGAAGATATAGATCAAGATTTATTCCTGAAGCAAGATGTAAATATCTGCCCCCAATGTCTAGCAATGTATGGAATGCCATGGGTGGATGCTTGGATAGATGTATGGATAGAGGGATATGGTTTATCTTGCTCTAAGATAAGGTGTTCAAACAGAGGAATGCTTCATTGGATAATGCTTCATGGCTCAGATAACATTAGTTAGGATAGGATCAATGAAAATGAACCATGTCAAGATGTTTACCATAAGCAAGTGTAAAGTGTGCACCAAACTTTTACTAAGACTAAGATAACTTGGACTATGGATGTAGATATATGAAAATGAATTGGATAAATGGTTCATGGATGAATGGATTTATTATGGATAAGATGGATGGAATGCTGGATTTATTATGGATGGGATGAGATGCTTCCACCTGAACTAGTGCACACAGATGCTTCATTCTACACATGATGCATGTTTTCCAGGTTTTCATCATGGTACCTTCCCAAAGCGCCACCCATGCGGTTTTCACTAGAGGACAATTTTTATCTTTACTGTTTTCAATCATTTTTTTTTTTTTTTTTTTTTTTGTATTTTTTTGAAAGATTTTAAGCTCATGTTGAATCACCTGGTGGTGTCGATATAGATGCTTCTTTCATAATGTGCCATTGATATCCTTCCTAAAGAATTTGTTTTGCTAAGATACGTGCACTTGAATGCAACTTTTGAGGTTCTTGATTTGCTTTGTCGATACTAGAGTTAACTCTGTCTTTGTGCTCACATCGCAATAGGATGCCTTTTGAATCCTTATGATGAAGGGTGGCTGCCAATACATGGTCAATTTGAGAATTGGATATCATGCGTGGAGGTGTGGATGCAGTGTGTTTAGGAATAAAAGATGGATTAGTTGATAGTTTGGAACCTTTGACTCTCCAAACTTGGGAAGATGAGCAATGATGGGTGGATACAGAAGTGTGCATGGAATTAGGACCGACTGCTTGATATACTTTGTATGTTGCTTAAGAAGCCTGTTGTTGACTTTGTGGACATCTTTGATGGACACTTTTCCTTTTTTTATTTTTCCCCGTAGTTTCTTTGACTAATGGATTTTGATAGGGATAATATTTCTTTGTATTCTTTGGTATCCATGTGTATTTGATTTGTCCATTATGCTTCTTAGCTTATTTTGCTTTGATAATGTTCTTCATGCTTTGATTCAAATCTTTCTTTTGATGTTGGTCCCAATTCATGGATGGGGTGATGGGTGGATGAAGATTCGTGATGTGGCTAGTTGTAGTATTGGCATCGATTTCATCATAAGGATTCTTCATGCTCCCTATGTTGACATTTGCTTGAGATGAAGTTGCCCCCAGTATTGTGGAAGTAGTACCTTCATGCTTTGATTTCTCTTGTTTCGAGAGTTCCTGTTTAGAATGCATTCTCTGATAAATGACCACTGCAGATGAGGTTATTTCAATTTGTTGCGCTGTTGACTCTGGAATATCCTATTATGTTTGACCTCTTTCCTTGAGTGGATAATTTTGGATATCTTCATACATGATATCCTCAGTCTGAATTTGGGATATATCTGATCCTGATGTTGACAACTCAGTTTGACTGTAGGAATCAATAACCTACTTTTTTTGTGTAATAATGTTAGGAGTAAAGGAATCATGTTCTGAATGAAGATCATCTACGTGTCCATCCATAGAAAGCATCTCATGGGTAGATGGAGGAGTATGCACTATATGGATATGATCATTATTTGGGACATCTTGTATAGATAGGAGAGTGTCCATTAGATCATTGTAGTATCTTGGAGATACAAATTCTTGATCTTGATTAATGTTGGAATTGTTTTTGACATACTTTGGATCAAGTTCTTGACATGGGTTAGTTTCAAAGAATGGATTGCTTATAAAAGGTTCTTGGATGTCATCATTAGACATGGGAAGCGGCTCAATATCCTCTTGATCTCTGAGTGGACTTGGATCAAATTTTGAGTTGAGGATTCCTTCAGTATCTGTAACCATGAGGTCAAAGGATGTGAATATGTCTTGGAAAGGACCATTGCTAGACCTTGGTGAAAGATGTTGATCATGCTTTGGAATAAATTCTTGAGATATTTCCTCTAACTCATTAGATAATGTAGAGAAATTTTCAACATAATCATTGGTCGATGGATCGTGGATTATGTCAATAGGATCCTATAACTCTAACACTCCTTGAAATAGATGACTAAAAAGTGGCTCTTGATGTATGGTGAGTTGGTCATCGAATGAGGTGGAAACATCTTCAATGTGCTCATTGGTGGATAGGTCTTGATCATTGTTTTCAACAATTGTGGTGGAGAGATTGTCAATGTTATCACTAGTGGTTGAATATTCATCATTGTCCCCAATAGTGATTATCTTTTGATCAATAAGGTCTTGGATGAGGTTTTTGAGTCGAATAAAATTTGATGTTGTGTGTCCCTTTACTTTGTGAAAGTCACAAAGGTGCTTCTCGTTATACCCTGGTGGTTTAACTAGGGGCTCTTGATAATTCTTATAAACGGGGAGTTTGATGAGATTTTCTTGTACCAATTGTTGCATGACTGATTTGATTGGTCTCCCAAGTGGTGTGTATTTTTTTTTGTTACCTTATGAGATTTGTACTTTAAATTGACCTTATGATGATTGATCTTGGAGATGTGGTGATTGATTTTAGAGATGTGGTGATTGATCTTTGAGACGTGGTGATTGGGTTTGTTGTTGATGTTGTTGATATTGATATCCGACTTCTTGACATTGGAGATATTGTTCTTGATGTAGTTGTGGACATAACTCAATGCTTTTATGACATGGTTCAACCAATGGCATAGTGTATTGATTTTGGAGTGAAAATGTCTCTTGGCTCAATAATTCAATTAGTTTGGCAAGTGAAGCAATTTGATCTTGATTTTGATCTTGAAACCCTTGATATAGTTGATTTGGCTTTTGTTCAAGTAGATTTGGAATGCACACTTGTGGTGTTTGCATGGGATCATGGACAATTTGATTTTGGACAATGATCTGACTTGGGGTGATGCTTAGATTTGGCATGATAGGTTGAAATTGAGCATTGTTGTGTTTGGGAATCACATTGCCTTGATTTTGCATGGTGTTACCTTGACTTGGATTAATACATGGAGCCGTTAACATCTTGTTTGGACTTTGAACAACATTTTTATGATTCACAAACATATTTATCCCAAAGTTTTCCAAGTGTGGTTTTGAAATATTCATGTTTGGTAAACTTGTACTTGGTATATTCACATTTGGCATGTATGGATTTGGTGGGATAATGTTGTTCATTTGAAGACTCATGCATTTATTGTTCAGTTGATAGATTTGTAGGTTTGGACTTTGATTTAAATCTACCATAGGAAAAGGTGTTCCAAACTTTTGATTGGGCATACTCACATTTGTTGTACCATCGAGGTTTGTAGGAGATAATGATCCCATGTATGAATCGTATAAATGTGAGTTTTGATAACTAAGTGGCATTGTAAGGCTTTGATAGTTTGGTTGACTTGGATTACTCATGATATATGGATCAAGTTCATATTCCATGTTCCTCTTGTGTTTTGACATTGTTGACCTCTAAGGGGTTTAGGACCAATGATGAGATGAAGGATGAAAGGGGTGAATGATATGGGTGTCAAACTTTTTAGAAACTTTGGATCAATGCTAAACTTAGGGTTTGATTTTGATTGGTTTGATTGGATAATGAACTTTGTGAATCCCAAGATGTTAGATGTTATCTTAGGGTGAACTCGTTCAAAGGTGTGCTGATTTAACTAGAGATATGAGAAAGGATGCATTCCTATACTCCTAACTAACAAGGTGATTTTGAATTTGATGATTTACCCAAGTCTAGAATGATGTTTCCAAAGCTCTAAAGTTGTTTGGTGGGATGGTTTTTGATATATGTTTGGGATGGATGATGTGTTTGATTTTGATCCTAAATGAACCTAAAAAGGACCTTGTTTACAAGACCAAGATAGTGAAGAACATGCTTTTCCCTAAGAGTAGTTCAAACCAAAAGACCAATGCTTGCATGAAAACCATATGACCAAAAGATACCAAGCACATGTGTGGGGTTCAATTGATTCAATCTTGGTTAATAAATTGCTTTTACCACAAACACTCTCTTGCTTAGTTTTTCAAACTAAATGTCTAATGTCCCAATTTCTTTTCATCCCACAAAGTCCACTATGTGGAAATTAAGGAAATTAAGGCAATAGTTTCCTAAAGTTGACTTTAGTAAGAGAAAATTGAGATATGAGTCCAAGCACTTAGAAGCCTCTAAGGATTAAATCCCTAGGGCAATCAATAGCTCTTAGATTTTTCAATAGTATTTGCTCCCCCTAAAGGGTTTCACATTTGATGCTCATGTTAAATGTTTGTTTCCAAATGTTTACGAACAAGCAAAGTGTTTTATTTCCAAGAACAAGTACAACCCTATGGCTATGAAAGACTGTATTTGTTGAATCCCCACTTGGACAAGTCTAGCTACGCCTACTTTTAGCGAATGGTTAGATGCTTGACCCCACTGGATCCCCTCCATGGAACTCACTTATACGGGGCAGCCAAGCATTAGTACCCATGAAACTCCCATGGCATACTTTCCATTTCTACTAAAATCCGTAAAAGTGTGGGGCGGCTTCAGAACGACCGTTCTTGCACCAACAAATAGATCAAGGATTTTGTCCTTTTCTAAACAAGGGTTTTAATACGAACTTTCTGTTCATGGGGGATCATCCATTCGACGAGAGACCATTGTTTCCCTTCTTGTCAGAATGACCATCGTGATTCTTTCCTTTCAACAAGAACCCACACTTATATACCGGTTGGAAGTTGCTTGTCTTTAGTGTGTTTCCAGTTGGGTCATTCCCTTGGGTGACTACTTTTTCCCACAAGGCAGACCCTCTAAAATAAACAAAAGTGAGCAAACATATCCGTAGTTTGATCAATCTTTGTTGAGAAACAAAGAGAGAATACACACAATATGTTCCACTCACACTCGCAAAATGTGTTTAATTTTAATCCCAAAATGAAATGTGGAGGCAATTGCTTTACCCAACTTAAGATCACCAAAAGGCCTTTTGATTCTCAAAATCACCGTGAGGCGCAAGACAAGCGCATACGTCCTTTCAATGGTATTACTTTGAGTAAGTAATTACAAAACAAAGAAGCACTTGTTCATCTTAAATCCATAAAGCAATGATTTGATTCTTTTTAGAACACCAAAAAAAAAATGGAGATTGCCTTGTTCAATTGTTAATCCTCAAACCAAATTTAGTGAGTTTGTCCTAAAGTTTTTTTTAAGCCCTTTGTAACAAAAATTGAAAGTCTTTGTAGTTTTCTTTTTAGAGCCCAAAAGAAATTTAGTATGTCCTAAGAGCATGGAAGACAACACTTCCTTAAGAGAGATTATGAACTCTCCAAAAGTGTTGAACAAACACTAAAGTGTTTAAGAACACTTGATGATCATGAGATGATGATGTCATAGTGCAACTTTCAACTTGATTTCCTTCCTCACCTTTGATTAAGCCAACCTACAAAAACCAGTTAGAACTACAAAACAGAGGTTAGAAAAACTAATTAGTAACCTAAAGCAATCAAAATGAAAAAGCACATGTTGAAATTGAACTAATTTAAACCTTTGACTTGACTCCAACGTTACAGTTTGCATAGGTGATGCAGTTTAAAGGACTCAGCAGTGTTATATGGCACTGCTAATTCTCCATGCATCGCTCTGCAGCAAATTAGAGAGCATGATTGCGTTGGAGTTTCGCCCAGTAGTGCAGTTTGAAATTTGGAAATTCCAACACGTGAGATTTGAACCAGCGGTGGAGTTAAGAATTTTGAATTTTGGGCGGGAAAGACTGAGTGACGCAATTTGAAGTTTGAAGTGGTGTTGTATGGCGATGCTGAACTACTAGCAGTTTTGTATGGCGACATTGGACTAATAGCGGCGCAGTTCCCTGTAGACACACAAAAATAGAAAAAAGCACAATTTTTTTGATAAAAAACGTGATATAAACTTGAGATTTTCCCTTCTTCTAGTGCCAAATGTAGAACCCCAATCCTAATACCTACAAAACACAATAAACAAACACATAGTTAGATCAAATGCAAGCCAGAATTAAGATTCCCCATGAAATCCATTAACAATGCTTAAACTAGGAAATAAAATGAAGAACACAATAAGAAAGCAATGAAATCCTAATTAAACATGCAAAATCTTGATCCCATGGGGGAATTGGTGCCAATTTGATGTGAAAATTGGCCCTTTCCCAACTCCTATGATGCAATGTTGATGAGTGATGAAGGTTGATCCACTTTGTTGAAGATTCTCTTGAGATCCATGATGAAAAATCTGCATAACCTAGCTATAAACTTGATAAGTGGATGAAAATGATGATGCTTGAAGATCAAATTGAGTATAGTAAACTTGCTCAAATTGTGGATGATCAAATGAGGAGAGAAGCCTCTTATTTATAGAAAGAGAAGATGGAGAAATGCCCAAAATGAAGCAATGTGGGACTAACTTTCAACCAATGGCCAAATGCCACTTGTCAAGATGTGAATGGACAAAGGATGTGCACATTTTGATGAATGTGCCCATAAATGCAATTAGGTGGAATTTGAAAATAGTGAAATGAAATGTAAGAGGGAAAAAGGAATGACTTAAATGCCACTTGGCTCAATGCACAAGGACATGTAAGAAAGAATGAATGTCTTGTTGGAAGGACACATCCCACTTGGAGGGATTTCAAATTTGAAGGAATATTCTCTAAAGATGCCAAGTTGAGAGAAAATAGAGATTTAATAGATGAATTAAATCTATTTTCATGTGAAAGTGGCAAAAGCTAGAGGATGGGACATGGATTAGAATAAAATTAATCAAGGGTTGACTAATTTAATGGGGGATTAGATGATGTGACTAACTGATTTAGATTTATGGGTTGATTTAAATCAAAAAATGAGAAGAATGTGATTTAGAGACTAATTAAATAAAGATTTTTGATTTATTTAATTAAAGGGGATGAATGTTACATTAAATCAAATAAGGTTTTAATTTATTTAATTTAATAGAATGACTTTAGAGATTTAATCAAATCAAATGAATTATTTAATTAAATAGGGACTTAGGATTAATTAGATCATATTGATTGATTTAATTAACAAGAGAGAATGACTTAATCAGATAAATGATTTATTTATTTAATGAAGGGATGAGGAGTGGTGATAAGCTGAGAATGTGATTCGAGATGAAATGGTGTTAGTAAAATCAGGATCTGATGTGTAGCGTCAATCAATACATTTTACGTGTCTACAAGTATTAGTTCAGTTCAGTTATGGTTCAGTTATCTTCAGTTGCATGTAGTTAGTTTGAGTTGCATGTTAGTTGGCTTCAGTTGACTTAAGTTGCATGCTAATGACTTGAGTTGCATGACAGATAATAGGTGGCTACATTCAATTAAGTGGGGATGATCAATCATGCATCATGTTTGCATGAATTGATGGAGAGATATGTTTCAGTTAACAGAGATTGACTTGGTCCCACCTTGGGCACCCAAGTTGAAATCTTGGAGTTAACACCTTTGCATGAGAAGATATTTACAAGGCTTGGTTAAGTGGGGACCATTCTTGGGTGCCAACTTTGAGGAGAAGCTTGGAAGATATCTTCGTAATCAACATTGAGTTAAGACTTTAGTTTGGGACGCCCAAATTGATGAAGGACTTGGTTTGACATTGTTTTTCACAGAAGAACTTTACTTGCACAAGAATGGAGTAGATATTTTTGAGGAGCTTTATCCTCTTGTAATTGTCAACTCTTTGGAGTTTAAAATGTTCACAATTGTCTATTTATTGCAGGAAGTTGAAGAGAGTTCTATGAGAGTACTTTTGTGAAGCATGGCACAGGATGTGTGGATTCATGCTTGGACACATGAGAGTTTATTGTGAGTTGTGAAGAAGAATTGTTGAAGGAAAAAGAAGCATCTCAAGCAATTATTGATAAAAAATTATTGTAATCTTGTTCTAAGGTTAAATAATACAAGCACTGTTGATTCTAGTGGTGGAGTTTTTTCCCAAAAGGGTTTCTCCACGGTATATGATGTGTCACTTCTATCTTCTAGTCTTATTCTTCTACAATCTTTTGTCTACTTCTACAATTGGTAAAATGAATTTGAACAGATAATCATATACAAATAAATTGTAACAAAGAACACTTAATTAGATCTACAATCTCATAGTTTTACAAATTATTAAGCTACAATAATTACCCCCATTTTTCAACACTTCCACTATTTATTTTGATATATTTATACACTTTGTGGTATGTAACCCACCTTTTATTGATTTACTTATGACATTCTATCATACAAATGGTGTCACATAATCTATGGAGCCATTATACCATCATGTGTGTCCTTTTTCCTCTTACAATGGTTTGATCATTGCTTTCCCTCCTCTACTAGATACCCTTACTCTTTTATGGATAGTGATAGTAATGCTTGATTCTCACTATCCTTTACCTTTGAGCACATCTCCTTCATGTGATTTGATTCATAACACATCTATTATGGAGGATGTTTTTGATAGACCTTTACCTTCCATGATTATGAATGATGTGTCATGTAATGACGGTACTTCTCCTTTACTTGTGCATGGCATTATCTCACCTTATGACAATTTTCATTCTATGTGTCATGATGATTCTGAATGGCCATGTTCTTTCATTTTACAACCTTCTTTTATACATTATTCCACAGAGTTTTGAGGATAGGAGAATGGACCCAAACTAGGGGATGGTAAGGGATGGAAATTGGTGGTACAAATACAAGGGGGTGTTGGGTAAAATCCCTTTACAAATTTAAGGAACATATCACCCCTTATAGGAGTTTGGTGGAAATGCCCCCAACAAGGACAAGGGGCAACACCCCCAATGAGGTCAATGAGTGGTACTATTGCAAGGTGTGCACCCTTGGTCTCCTTGTGTTGTGCAACATAGCGCTTGGTTTCGTGACATGGCTTAACTGCCTCCCATGGATTTATTAACTCTAACAGTTGTATCTAGCATTAACAGGTCAATCTTTTGGTGCAACAACAACCGTCTGTGTAAAAATTGGTATCAAAGCTTGGGTCATAGATTTGAACCCCTCACTTGCATTGGGGGGATTGTTGCAATGTGTACACCCTTTGTCTCCTTGTGTTGTGCAATGCAACACTTGGGTTTGTTGCATGGATTAGCCTCCTCTCGTGGATTCATTAACTTTGGTGGTTGTATTGGGTATTAATAGGTTGATTTTTTGGTGCAATGACAACCATCTGTGCAACAAGTACATGCCATTTCACTTAATTTTATCACTACATTTTCTTCACCAAAGACTCATTAATTTATTTCTAACAAAATTTTCATTCTTCAAAGAAATAACTAAGAAGATGGGGAACTTAACCAACTAAATGTGAGGGTTACATAATTAAAGACATGAATCCTATCATTATTGAATCTTTTTATTTATAAGTATTTTCTTATATATTTTTAGAAATGTCTTCCAATAGTCAATAGAAATAAAAATAGTAACAACTAAGAGAGTGTGCAACCAGATATCTATAAAAATAATAATGTGTATTTTTAATTTAATAGTTTATTTTACCTCTAATACCATTTAGATGTTCCTTCTTTCTTCTAAGATCAACCATTTGTATATGGAATCACATTGTATTTATATGCTTTGCTTTGGCACAAATAAAATGATTATCATGGCATGGAAACCTTTTCTAAATTGTCTTTTATGTTACTTAAGACCTGGGGACTACCCAAATTCTTCAAGATAGTTGAGGGGCTTCTTGAAGCCCCAAGCTATCTTAGGGATTTAAAGGCATCCCCCTAGTTTTGTAGGGCATTTTGAAAATATTATTGGTGTGAATAGGGCTTTTCCTATCTGATTTACCCCTTGTAGTGTGAATAAGGTACATTGATAACTAGTTCCTAATTAGGCCCTTTTCACACATATTCGTGTGTTAAGCTTACTTAGTGAGTTAGGAATCTTTCTAGAAGTCTTAGTTGTCATGTGATTTTATCTTATCTTATCCCCTAGTTGTCATGTGGCATAGGATTAAGACACTTTTCATCATCCTAGTCATTCCTATCTCTCAACCTTGTCTATACAAGCAAGGTATCATATGCATTTCCATTGAGTAAATTGCATTGCAGGTATTGCTTATTGTACATAGTTGATCACATTTGATTTAATATATTTTGCTTCCATTATTGCAAATTTACGCTCTTGATTTTCTCTCTTGTAGAAGGTTATTTTGGTTTTTACAAGTGATCCTGGGAGCTTGAGTCCTTGAGTGACTCTAACAAATATCTCTACTCTTGTGTTGGCATTAGGTGTATGGTGGGGGGACATTCCATTCTTGTCCCTACATCCCAAGAATATCCTAATTTTAAAAACATGGCATTTTGAGGGAGGATGCCTCCATAAGGAACTATGATTTTATACATGATGTTGTGTTTCATGGCAATCACTCGTTTACACCTCATATGAACCCCATAGATATTTATGATAGCTTTTCAAATATATATACCTCCATCAATGATGGCATACATATTGATGGTAGTTTATTAGCCTGTCATGTGGACATTGTTAATTCTTCATTGTCCTTTCCTATATTATATGATATCATGTCCCTTGGTGAGGAATTATCATATGATTATTATGATGTTACCATAAATGCTTTATTACATGTTAAATCATTCTTGATTTTTAATTATGAGTACTTGAAGGATGAAATATTATTCGTTAGTGAGTTTAGACTCTATTCGAGTGGTAAATTTTAGCAATATTTTCATGCATATTATTTTTTACACTTCTTTTATGAACCTAGTACATGCTTTCATTGCTTATTTTTCTAAATTTGGTGGTCGTGAGGATAATATGGACATAGTGATACCTTTTGATGACATATATTTTGATCCTTTGCTATCCACATGGCTTATATTTCTATTAAACCTATATGTCATTATATGCCACTACCTTTTAAACTAGTTAGAGGCCAAGATGTTTGCTTGCAACAACCTATTATAACTTGTAAATTTATGGGATTAGAACAAATTTTGTAATATAATCCCACTACCTTGCCTCTTAAGGCTAAATATTTACATATGTATTATCATATGCACAAATGCTCTAAGAAAAAAGACATTAAATTTAAATTCAAAGTTCAAGAATGTAGGGAAGATACATAGTTAAGCATACTCATGACCTCACAAATCCATGTATAAAGCTTGTCCCTTGTGCAACCCTTGTCATATTCTTCTCAATTTATCACAGATTATTGATATAACTTAGTCCTCATACATGTTAACTTTTTATAATATAATTAGTTTGGTGATATGTTTTTTCCAATTACTAGAAAACCCTTGCTTATGTAACCATGGTAACTCATGAACTTGATGGATTGATTTATGCTACTTATTGATTATTTGTGCTTGAAATTTGGCATGTGTTACTTAATGGTATCCCTTCAATTATTATGTGGATATGTGGGTTATGAATGTTTGTATAGATTAGTTGGTACTTCTTGATATAGATTTATGGGTTGTGTGATGGTTTCTTGGCACTTGTTACATTCACACATTCTATGATCCCTTTTGAACTCTTATATCTAGTTTGCTTGTTTGATATTCCTCTACATGATGGTGCTTATAGAATTCAATTACCATTATTTTTTTGATAAAGTTGTTTTCCATGTCGAATCTTGCCACATTGGTAAGTAGTCATTTTAACCCTATATACTGTTTAATAGAAGTGTAATGTTGTTTTAAGTTATTTTTAATTATAATATTAGATGTTGATTTAATATGCTAATTTGAGATGATATTTTAGATCATTGAGTTTTTTTTTTTTTTTTTTGTATTAGTATATGAAACTTATCATCTAGTTGACTTATGTTAGGATAATAGTTGAATTTTATGTGTGAATAATGTTACATGCTAAACTAGTGTAATATGAATTTGAAATGAGATAAGATTATTTAAATGATGCAATGTGATGAAATTTACTTGGGATAATTGGACATATTAGACATTATATGGTAACACCTATAAAGAGTGATTTTAATAATTAATTCATTTTGAATTTCTTTTTCACTATTGAACAAGTTTAGTTGAGTAAGTAGGTAGCCAACAAAGAAAGGAGATTGATATAGACACATAAAATTGAACCATCCCACTCAAATTCAAGACAAATTTTGACATGATTCCTTATAAGAGTCTCTCTCTCCCTCTCTCCGTCTCTCTCCAATGGAAAGAATAATCATAATTTAATTTAAGAATTGTAATATATTATGTGTTACTTCTTATTGATTTTAATAAATGTAAGTAGAAATATAATATTGTATCTTAATTTATCCCTACTCTTCTCACTGCATGACATTGTGCATCCTAGGCTAAATGTCATATAGGAGTATTTATATTTGGGTTTAAGAAATGGACTAACTTAATTACATTCTTCATAATAGACTTTGTTTCTTAAGATAATTGGCTCACAAGGTGAGAAAATTTCTTTGTCTCACTAGGATCTTTGGAGTGATTTTACATGAAGGAAAACTTTATTGGGTGCCTTATGCAGGAGCATCTAGGTCTATAAGTAATACTACATCACCAAAAATAAAATATGGTATGTTTAAATAAAATTTCAACTTCTATGTTTGGTTTTTTAATTACATATTAAGTTTTGTTTGCATAATTAAAGAGTTACTACAGGTGTTCCCTAAGGCCAAAAACTTACCCATAATCGTGTTATGAGTATGAAATAGATTGTTATAGGTCAAATTCAAACTGTTATAGTTCTTTGGGATGATTTTCTTATGAGAGTTCATTATTAGAGCAATTTCCATTACTTTCAACACTATGGTCAACACCAAAATATATATACAACAACTTCATGTGACTTGTAGAGACAAATATCCCTTTCTTCACCTGCTAGTGGGTAAATTCAATATTGGCAATATGATGGAGGGAAAGAAGTATGAAGTTGTCAATCATTGGTCTAATTCATAACTAAATAGTTTTTTAAAGAGGTTATGTTTTTTCCTTTCTATCTTGGTGGTACTTGGTCATTACGTGATTTGGATTTGGTTGCTTCCTTTTTATTCATATCATGATTGTTCATTTTATTTGGTATGGAATTTGTTGATGTCTATTTGGGTAAATATTTTCTTATTTTGCTAATCATTGGTAATCATGGAATCTATATGGAGGAGAAATTGGAGTTCCAATTGACAAATCCATGGGTGGTTGGATGGCTTTCTTCATGGCCAAATTTTGTCTTGACAATGGTTAAGTTTCCTTTGTTAAGGTGTAGAGAGGTTTTTCATCAAGAAAGGAATAAATGGATAGGGCAAGGAGAGTGAATTTGAGAGTTGAGGAGAAATTTATATAGAGAAAAAAATGAGGAAGAACAAGTGATACTAAAACCTAATTTTTTAGTTTATTCATCCCATCCAAAAAGTATAATTTTGTAACTAATTTTAAATTGCATAAGAGGTTAAACTCTTTCTCAACAATTTTGTAAGCTTGTTTCAAATATTTTTCTAATTTATTACAAATGTATTGTTTTATTCCATTTTCACATAAGAAATTGGCTGGTGAGGTTCTTAGGCTCCTAGGTTATGTAGTTGTTTAGTTGAGTGCCTACCCAAAGTACATTAATTGGTATCAAAATAAGGCTTTCTTGGTGGGTTGTCTCCAATAGATTTTGTTTTAGGTGTGAAGAATTGTAACACCCCATCAAGGAACCCCAAAGGATGACACAACTAAAGCTCAAAGATGGAACAATTTTATTTTTTTATAAGAAATAACAGTGAACTACATAATATAACATAACATACCATCTACTCCTAAGTCCTCTAAGGTTCCATGACTACACTACTAACACATTTATAATCAAGAACTATAATCATTTCATTAACCATGATTTATCTAACAATCAAGAATTCATTTTAATCCATCACATTAAGTGAAACTACATTACGTATTTCCATAACATGTCATCAAATAAAAAACTTTAATGATCATTTATAATAAGTACATATACAAATTTCATTACATGAGAGTACATCAAAGTTTATTACATCGTTACAAAGTTTACATCAATGCTTCCCTGGAAACAATTGGGAAGAATACATCAAATTACAATGAATAGTACAACTGGAATACAACCCATTACATATACATAAAAGACTGTCTCCTCAAACTAGAACATGAACTGGAATCCGCTACACAAGGTACAACCTCCACGCACAGGAACAAGCAGCAAGGAAACCCAATGGAGGAAAAAGAACCAACCTCTTGACCATGTGGAACCCTAAGGTCCACCCCCCATGCTAGGAGATAACACAAGGTCCCACTAGAAACAGACTGTCAAAAAGCAATAGGCCAACATAACAAGGATTATACATAGACTCCAACATATCACAACTAGCAACACAACATCACATACAACACTTACATCGCTTCCAGAGGCATCCACACAACAAAAGGATAAAACATGACTAGGGAGTGCTAGACTGCATTAGGGAGGAGTGTCATCACATAGCTTAATATGGGTTATCCTTGGTGGATCTTCTTAGGCTCCCAACCCCCATCTTGGGTTATCCTGGCAGCCTCTACCGATCCCTGGCCCCCATTCAAACTCATGTGGAATCAATGTACCTTTCATGAGGACAAGGCAGTTGATCTTTCCATTCCAATCCTTCTCATCTCATCTCAAGCCTAAACAAGCACTTGAGCCATGAGTGAGGCATACATTATCTTGATTAATGTGAATCCTACCCAATCCCCCTAATTCATTATTAAGGTTATCACTAGATTAAGAAACCCTCCATGGGTTATCGTGGGCACCACTTCGGGTCTTGGCCCCCATGGAGAGCCACTCCCCCTACTTGCAACTAGTAAACCCTACACATTAAGCAAGGATTTTACCATCTTGCACAATTAACCTAACCACATGAATCCCACACACACAGAGCAAGGCATAGACCATCTTGCCCATATATGACAATCACAAGAATGTCTACTCAGTGCAAGGCATTAACCATCTTGCACATTTACCATGGTCACACGAAACCATACCAAGATAAAAAGGCACACCCTTAGGGTTTTCAATTTGCACAAAGCACATACCCCAAAACATTGCCATACCACCTCAAAAGTGAAACCATCATCAAACCATACACAGTAAAATACTCCCTCCTAGCCTCTAGAAACTGACCTTATCAACTTGGCACAAATGACTCCCACTTTAAATAATTACCAAAATAAAAAACACACACACATATTTCATTAGAAGGAATCAATCCACACTGCAACCACGAAATACATTATTTCCACATAATTCACTTAAAGGTCACTTAAAACATAATTCACAATTAACTATATCAACAATTATTCTAATAACTAATTTCATAGTAGATTTACACACGGAATATAAAATAATTCTGAAAGAATCAACATTCAATAATTAACGAAGAGATAATCTAATTCATTTATTTAATCAAATCCTTTAATTATTGAAATATAAGTAAATCAATTTGACCTATTCAATTATTTAATTTACTTATCAACCTTTATCAATTATTTACATATGCAGAATTTTATTTTATTAGAACCTTAATATATTCATATATATATATTAAAAACAAAGTGCAGTTATCAATTAAATACCATCTTTCAAATTATAATGGGATGAACATATATTTATACACATATATACATATATATATATATATATATATATATATATATATATATATATATGCCAAATCGATGGGCATATGCATTTTCATCAAATATCAACATAAGGAATCAACACCAAAAATATAATTTGTATTCATTGAATCTTAGTCATATACCATGCTCATCGAAATCCCAATATAGAGGATCCAATGTAAAATAAATTACACAAAAATAAGTTTATGCAGAGCAGAAAAATGAAATCCCAGCTTAACGTATGGAATAGCCATATACCAAATTCAAGAAATTGCAAGCCAACGAAGTGAAATCGCTACCTACAACGAATATGCAAAAACACAAAGGAGGAAATGCAAGCAAGCGTCGAATGCAAACCTAGACTGAGGCGCACAGATGAAGAGCTAATGGAAAGAGGACCTCATTGAGATCACATCAAATAAAACAATATGAGGTTGGGTGCACTCCACTTGGATCGATTGATAAGGCTTCATAAATATTTCAATCAAACGTGGTAAACATGCGTGCAAGGTTTGGAAGCATAGAGGAGGCGCATGTTAATGAACGAAAGCCTCACTGTTTTGAATACCAACATAAGGCATATTTAGCGATATCTAAACATTGAATTAAAAACACAAACCATAGAATGAAACTGCCATATACGATAAATCAAGCAAAAGCAGAATAGACTCTAGTGCATGCTAAAGGCAGTGGGTCTGCAGGGAGGAGGAAGCGCACAACAGAGGGGATTTTTGTTTCAATCGGCCACCCTCTCTTAAAATCTCATTCATATTGTAATCTGGCATGATCTCATCATCGTAGAGGTGATTATGGCGTGTCTGGCCGCTGCTCAATGGCATCAGTCAAGGACAAGCCCACAGCTACAGGGTTTTGGTATTGTCATACGCAGATTGGATTATTGAAATGCTCTCAGAAACTTTCAAGTACGAGGGGATTGACTAGGGAAGTGCCCATTATCAGATTTTTCTATTAAAATTGCCTGGTAGATATGCATGAAAGAATTGGCACAAGAGAAGGTGCTAAAAATTTTAACAGAATGCCTCAGAAGATGACAAATCATGGGATGTAACGTTACAAGATACGCACAAACTGAAATCATTGAAACTTCAAGAATGCAATCAACAGATGTAAATAAATAATTTCTCAGAAAGGAAACGATTACAGGATATGCATAAAATATAATTGCACTAAAATTATGAACAGAATGACTAAATCATTAAATAATCAAACAATAGCAATGAAAGAAGGCTCATTTGTAAAATTCATTTTTTCCAAATTGGTTTGATACAGTGCCTTCCTTCGCCTATCCTTCTATGTTCCGAGAATCAATGATGAATGAAATTCTTTTACAAAAATTTTCTTCTCAAAACTTTGAATTAATTTTCTCCAAGAACCCCCATTTTTCACAATCAACAACCCTCAATAAAATTTGCAGACCAATTACTTCCCCCGGAAAATAGAATGAATAATCCCCCCCAAAATCTCCCAAAAAGATAATTATTTACAAAAGGAAGGTTGTACATTTTCGAAAACCAAAAAATCCAATAAAACTCACAAAATCCCCAAGAAAGCATTAAGTTTCTTTTTTCGACCATCCATTCAAAGTTGTTCATGAACTTGCATGAAAAACCTTCCTATCTTTCATAATATATTTACTATTTATTAATTATCTCATTCCATCATAATTCGATTTTATTTTATTTTAATATTATATTACACACTTAATTTATTATAAACTATAATTATTAATAAATATATTTATATTTATTTATCATGGCACCTTCTTTTATTTAATAACTTATTTTAATGCATCAATTAACCAAAACAACATTTATCAAACAACTTAAATTAAATGAATCAAAAGTCAAACAATAACCCAAACCTTAACCAAGATCGAGAAGCAAGACCCACTGACCAGAAACAAAATTGACAACTCTGACGAGGTAACAGACTAGATACTCATCCTCTATGAGAATGATGGCTAGGGTAGAGGGTCAGGCGTTATCTCCGATCAACTATTCCATTGGGTTTAAGGTACGCTCAGACCTGCCAATTCAAGTGGAGTCGATGCCTAGTACTTGCAACTTGCAACACACAAAACGTCTTGCACATATATATAATCATCACATACCTAGTGAAAGGAAATCAAAACATCGTAGGATTCTCACAAGTGAGAAATACGACATCCTTCCCTCCACACCTATAACATTTAAAAACATCATATAATATATTAGATAACATCTCGTAACATCAGTAATCATAAACCATTCCAAAATAAGGTAACACATTTTATTTCTAGCAGATACATAATCATCATCTAACATAGTAACACACTGAAGAAGTGTCATTATAAAATGTTCTAACCACAAGCAAAGAGTACCTGAGACATAAAATGAATCCACAAGCATCTGACATAAACATCATTAAAAAAAAGTAAATCATGGAGGGGTACTGCAAGAATTCCCACAATTATAAAGATCCAAGAGAGGAAGACATGCATCACATAAGCAATTCAAGAATACTAAGGGCACTTATAGTTATATATCTAGAAAAAGTAAAGAGAGGAATCACAACTAAATTGGATGCAATGGAGATATAACATAGAATAGGAAAACATGGTGAAGATGTAAGCAATGATTAAGAATTAAAAAATATTAAGAGATTCAAGCAAAAAAATGTGATGGATGACTTGAGAGTATATTTTAAAAATTTACACAAATGGGTGATAAGTGAAAGTTGGATACCCATCGCTATGGTGAAATTTTAAGACCTAAGAAGCTCCTAGATTAGATTATGATATGGAGAATTTTTTTAACTATGAGTCAATAAAGGGTACTTAGAAGAAATTTTTTGCATGTACTAGGATAAAGGTTCATGCATCCTTTTGGTGGCATTATGTACAAATAGAAAGACAAAGGAGGGGTAAAGAGAAAATTAAATCCTATGATGAGATGAATGTCAAGTTGAAGACTAAGTTTTTACCACAATTAGACTATTAGATGAGCTTTTAATAAATTATAGAACCTTAAGTAAAAGGAGATGAATTTGAAAGACTGCATGAACTTCTCTAAGAGATCACCGTTCAGTATGGTTATATAGAGGATGATGAAGATAAGATCTCAAATCATGCTAATGGAGTTTGTATCTCTATTAAAGATGAGTTTGGTATGATGAAACTAAGGTCAATAGAAGAAGCTAATCAATATTCTTTGAAAGCAAAAGAGAAATTATCTAACTATAAGTAAACTAGCATACATATATATTAAATATTAATACATATAAAATACGTCGGAGTTATTATTCTCTAATTTTCTTTTTTGATTGATTTATCTTTGTGATCAAATCTTTGATTTCTCTTTGTGATAAAAAATATTAACTATTTATTTATTTGTTCTTTTAGTTTATGCAAATATTTGATTTTTTTTATTATTTATTTATTTATTTCTTCTTTTTGTTTCATCAAATCTTTTTGATATGATTTTTTTGTTTCATCAAATCTCTTTTATTTGTTTTTTTTGTTTCATCAAATCTCTTTTATTTGATTTTTTTGTTTCACCAAATCTAGTATAGTTGCACATGACTTCCACCTACTTGTCATTTTAAATGTAGCTTCAAAAACTTTACATAGATTGTTGGATGCCACTGTAGACGCCTCTCAGCATAATAATTCAAGAGGACAAGGAAAATTCTCTAGAAGAAGAGGAAAACTAAGCAATAGTAGAGGGAAATATAAACAAGATAGAAAATCAAGCACTTCTTAAAATATAAATTTTAGAACATAAGAGAAGGAGGCTACAATGATAGAGAAATCAGTAGAGGATTTATGGAAACATGTTATAGGTATAGAGATGTCGGTCATATGTCATTTGAATGTCATAAGCATAAAAAATAATAGAGGAAATGAGGCAAGGAATCATATTACTTAAGTAAATGAAGACAACATTTCTTCCCTCAATCATATAGAAAAACTAGAGCATGGAGAAGCTCTTGTGATAAAGAGTGTTATTGAAACTAGTCAAGGAGGATAAAAAGGTGATACAAAAGAAGTCTTTTTTGAACCTTATGTAAATCTAAAGGTAATTATTACGAGTTGTCATTGATAGTGAAATGATAGATAAATTGGTGTCAAGTGAGATGGTAGAAAAACTTGGGTTAAAGAGGATTGCTCATGCAAACCCAAACAATATTTCATGCTTACAAAAAGGGCTTCAAATCATAGTAAATAATAAACTTGTTTAGTGAAATTATAAATCATCTCTTATAAGGATGATATTTAATGCAATATTATGCTGTGGATGTTTTTTGTCTTGTTGGGAAGGCCATGGTAGTTTGATGGAAAGGTTGTGCATTATGACAAGATGAGTACCCAATATTGAAGAAGGATGGAAGGTATTTTATAGTGATACAATTTAAGGAAAAATAAGAAGTGGGAAATGGTCCTAAAGTTTATTTGATTTTAGGAAAGTGAATTCTAAGAGTGATGGAGAAGGAGAAGGCTATTTATGCTTTCATTCCCAAGCCCATAGATGTTGGCACAATATGTAGAGTAGATGGAATTCCAATTGAGGTAAAAATTTTGTTGGAGGAATACTCTAATTCTTTATATTGAGTCATTGGACGGGTTGCCACCAATGGGAAACAACATCCATCATATATATTTAATTCTTAGATCAAGATTAGCAAATAACACATATGGAGAATGAGTAATCAAATAATAAACTCCAAAGTTTTTGGATAAGTTTAATAAGAGAGAGTTTGAGCCTATATGTGGTTCCAAACATACTAGCACCCAAGAAGGATAATGGTGCATGTGCTCATCAACAAGATTACAATTAAATATAAATTTGTGTTACCATGAATGGATGACTTGATGGATTTCTTGAGTTGAGCTAAGTATTTCATGAAGATATAGTTGAAGAGTGGATATCACAAAATCTAGATTAAAGAAGTGGAAAAGTAGAAAATGGCATTCAAGATAAAGGATGGCTTAAATGAGAAAAAATTGATGCCTTATATTGGCAAATATATTGAACACATTCATGAGGCTAATGAATAAAGTATCAAAACCAATTTTTGGTATGTGATGGTTTGTTTGGATGATATATTAATATTTAGTATAATGACAAAGAAGCAATTAGTGCATCTATAACTTATTCTACAAATATTTAAGGAAGAAAAAATATTGATCGATCTAAAATAGTTTAATTTTATGAAGGAAGAGTTAGTGTGTTTGGGATTTGTAATTTCCCAACGAGGCTTAAAATGGATCTTGAGAAAGTAAGAACCATTACAAAGTGGTCATTGCTAAGAAGTATATTTTAAGTAATTAATTTCCATGATTTGGAAAGTTATTATAAAAAATTTATCAAAATATTAGTGGCATGTGTACATCAATTGTGGAAACAATGAAGGGTGATAGTAATTATTTTATTTAGATAGTTATGGTAGAGAAGTGATTTCATATTTTTAGGAGAAGGTGATGGATCAATTAGTTCTAACATTTCCACATTTTAACAAAGTATTTCAAGTGGATTATGATGCAAGTGGGAAAATAATTGGTAGATGTTTTAGTCAATAAAGTAAACTTGTTACATACTTCAATGAGAAGATAAATGAAAATAAGAGGAAGTATTCATTATATGACAAAGAGTTTTACACACTTGTTCAAGCATTGAAGAATTAGAGGAACTATTTTCTATCTAAGAGTTTTTCTAGTCATAGGCCATTATGCACTATAATTTATTAACAATGAAGGTAAGTCAAGTGAAAAACATTTAAAACGGGTTGAGTTTCTTCAAAATTATTATTATTTTTAAATAATAGGAGATCAAATAGGGTTGTTGATTCATTAGGTATAAGGTATTTCTTATTGCAACATTTATTTTATTTGATTATGAAAGAGAGTTGTATGAGGGTGACTTGGATTTTAAGGAAGCTTAGGTTGCATTAAAGATCACAACTAATATGGATAAAACACTATGGTTGGATTATTTTATATAAGGGGCTTTTTTATTCAAAGGAAAATTATTATGCATACCTCATGGCTCAATAAGGGAGAATTTAGTGAGAGAAGCATAGAGGAGATGTAGCCAAACTTTTTCGGGTGGACAAAAAATAGTGTGGTTCAGTGAGAGCTACTATTAGAAAAAATAAATGTGGGTGTGAATAATATTGTACAAGGTTGTAGATTTTACTAGCATGCCAAAGAAAAAGTCAAATTACTAATTATACCAATCTTTTCCATATTTAAGAGTCCATAGAATATGTGTTTATAGATTTCATTCTTGGGCTACCAAGAGCCCAAAGAGCCTAATGATTATATTTTTGTTGTTGTGGGTAGATTTTTGAAGATAACATAGTTCATCACTCATCAAAACTTAAGCAATACCACTCATATATATAATTTATTCTTTAGATAATTAGTATAATCATATGCCTTACCAAAAAGCATTGTCTTTGATAGGGACAATAAATTTTGGGCTATTTTTTTACTTTGTGAAAAAACTAGTTGCTAATTTGAGTTTTAGTTTATCCTATCATCCAGAAGCAAATGGGAAAGTTGGGGTTATCAATAGAAATCTCTAAAATTTGTTTACATACTTAGTTGGGAATAAGCCAAGCCTAAGGGATACTACTATATCATGAGTTGAGTTTTCTATATAACAATTAACATGAGTATAATGTCCAAATTATGTAGTTACAACCCTAGAGGAGTAGATAAGTTTAAAATTACAATTGATTTGGAAAGAAGTGTTGAAGCACATGATTTTTCTAAGTATATGCATGGTTTACATGAGAAAGTGAAGCAAAATTTGGAGAAGAGAACAATGAAATACAACATATTAATCTCAAGAGAAGAGAAAAAGAATTTAAATTTAGAGAGTTAGACTTAGCTCACTCAAGGAAGGAAAAGTTCCTGAAATTAACTAATAACAATTTGAAATGGAAGAAGATTGGACATTGTAAGATCTTGAAGAAGTTTGCAGTGAATGATAATAAGGTAGAAGGATATAGGAGTATGTATCTCACCAATATTAATGTTGTTAACTTGTTTCCTTATTACGAGGAATAAGCAAGTGTAAGGTTAGATTTATCAATGGAGTGGTGATAAACTAATGAGTACACAAGAGGACAAGAGTGAAGGGGTACAATTAATATATAGTTAAGTGGAAAAACAATTCAATCAAAGAATCAACATGGGAATACATCTAAAGTTGCTAATATTGGAATTTTAATCCAAGATTTCATGAAATACCCATAAGCATGAACTCGTAGTTCATTTCACTTAGTGTGTATGAAATAAAAGCACCCAAGTCCATGTGTGATCTTGCATTGTAAAAAATAAGAATAGGGTATGTTTAGATATGATTTTAGCTTTTCATTTTGGTTGCTTTTGTCTATTGGGATTTTTGTTAAATATCCATACTCAAATGGCTATTACAAGTGTTTACAAGGCCATAAACTTACTTATAACTATTCTATAGGTCAACTATAAATTGTAACAAGTATGAAATAGTATAAATCATTGGGATAACATTCTCTTATCAAAAACTTTATTAGAGCAATTTTTATCACTATTAGCGATATGGTTAACACCTAAATGCATACGTAGTGGCTTTATGTGACTCGTAGAGCCAAATATCCATGTCTTCACTTATTATTGGGTATATTATTAGTAGTGATAAAGGTTGAGATGTATGATGTCAATGGTCATTATCCCAGTTTAGTGATTGATTAATTTCTCAAAGAGACTATGTTTATCTTTTCTTGAATTAGTGACACTTAAACATTGAGTGCTTAGGATATGGTGGTTGTCCTTGTATTCCTACCATGATTATTCATTTCTATTTATATGAAATCTACTAATATTCATTTGGAATGTTGTTTTCTTGTTATATTAATTATTAATGATCATAGAAGCTATTTATAGAGTGTTTGGAGTTCCAACTAGAATTTGGGTAGTTTTCTTGATGGCTAACTATTATTTCCTAATTGTTGAGATTCCTTATCAAGGTCCTAGATGGAGTTTAGAGAGATTTTTGACCAAGAATGAAATTAATAATAGGGGAGACTAAAATATAATTTGTAGTTTATTTGTCCAATCTAGAAATAACTATTTTGTAAATATTTTTTAAGTGTGTAATAGGTTAATCTCTTATTCACCATGATTATAAGCCTAATTTAAAGATATTTCCAATTTATTATAAATACATTTTTATGGCATAAGAAACTGATAAGTGAAGTTCTTAGGCTACTTGGTTAGATGATTATTTAGTTGACCCCCTACTTAGTGATTTAGGGCCTAGAGTAGAGCTTGATGGGCAACCCAATAAAAGAGATTAAATAAGTTTATATGTGAAAGTGGTTTGTGTGCATACTATATATTCATGTATGCATAGAGAAGAAGAATAAGGAAAATAAAGAAGGTAGTAGTTAACTAAATTACATCTATAGCAACAAATTTGTATTATGCTAGTTTTGTAGAATATCTATGAGAATATATGTGCATTATCTATCTCTTCATCTAGCCATTATTTTATAAAGTGGGTATGTATATTAATATATTTAAAAGATAATGGAAAATGAAGTGTCCATTAGATTCATGAATTTTTATATTTTTCTTCAATACTCACAACCACCAAAGACAAGTGAACACATGTGGTATCACGAAGTTAAGTTAAGACTTGTAGTTTGAAACACATGTTTAATGGTATTATATTCTTGTTAACAAATTTGCAAAGTTCATTTAGCAACACCCAAATATTTATTGAATTTTTTAGTGACCTACATCTTCCTAGATCAGTTGCCCCCATTTAAAGAGTAATGGTCCCCATTACATGCATTGTAAAAAAATATGTGGGAACATATTAGCAAGTTATGTTTCTATGAACCATTTTCCTTGGCAAGGAACTTGACTGAATTTGGTAATATGGACTAGAGGGATCTCTTATTAACTTTTCTATTTGATATTAATTTTAATGACTATATATAATTACATTGGAATGTTCAATTCTAAATTGCTCATTGTCTATTGAAGTGTTTCTAGAAAATTTAAAGTGTCTAATAGAGGTAAAAAGTAATGACGTGGCCTTTTTGTTGAAGACTAGATGTAATGAAATATAAAAGGAAAGATTAAGCTGAAAGGTTTTATCTCCTACTTGCTTCATGATGGTGTAAGGCTTCTACCCAAGTGAATGAAGCTTGTAGTAAGGTATTATTAGTCTTTTTTTTGTAGGTATAGTAAGACATTATCACTAACTTGCTAGGTGTGTGGTGTTTAGTCCTTATCATGGTGTTTCTTGTACTTTGCTCTACCTATTTTATAATGGTTTGCACTTATTCTTGTATGAAATTAATCAATCAAACAAAGATTTCAACTTACTTTTGAGTTGAAGGAGTTTTTATTTTTATTTTTTATGGTAGAATAAGATAAGCTACATAAATGGGCATGTGAGGTTAGAAATTCAAACATACCTAAAAAATACCATGTGGTAGAGTTGTGTAGAGCTTAGTTACAAGTATGTTGAATGAAAGGTATAATTCCTCACCAAGTACAATAATTATTTGAACTATACATCAGATGTACTATCATCCTATTTAGCACTTTTATATCTCCATAAAACTAGGGATGAAATGTAATAGAATTGTTAAACTTTGTGTCTAGCATAGGTAAACAAATTTTAAATTACTCAAAAATATTAAGTACCTACATGTCTAAGAAGATAGTTTATAGGTTTCTAAAGTGGGTCCAAACATGATAAACATACAATTGAATTAATTATAGAGCTAAGGTCATTTTATTGTAAGGATTTAGAATTGATATCCTTGAGAACCTAACAATACTACCAAAACATAATCATTACCATGCCTAGTATTAGGGTTGATTGAGAGGAATTATTTTGAAACAAATTCTTACAATATCTTTAAAACTAGTGGAGATGTGTACAAACCTTGTTTCCTATTGACCAACTTGGTAATTTCACATACAATACAAGATGATGTATTTGAAACATCTAACTAGAGGTGTGGCCAAAAGAAGTACTTGTGCAACAAAACAAGGGTGTTTTAAATCTTAACATGTCTTTAAATCTTAGTGAAATAAGCCTATAATATTAGATAATGTCTTTTAGCTTCGTGCAAAATCCTCAAGTGCCCAAGGTGGTAAAGGATTTCATCTTGCATGTGGAAATTTGGAACAATTACCACAAAGATTTTTTCTAAAGATACTTACAAAATCCTTGTCAAGAGGATAATATTGTAAGCATATATTGATTTCACTTGCACATGTTTCAAGAACATAAAGGAAATCTTGTGTTGGCAAATGCCTTTGATTATTTGTGACTAGATTGATACTTCACTTTATATGCTTGATGTTCATATGGACTTTCTTAAATAAAAATGCCATTTCTAATGTTGCTGGTATATTATTATCATATGACCCTCACCCAAGATACAATGTTTCCGCTACTTGCATACCTAGACAATAGCATTAAACTCATGAACATATGTTGGGTAGTTCCTCACCAATATGGTTAATATGTTCATTGTAGTAAGAAACTAGGTGAACATATTGAATGAGGACTAATCCAAGTTCATATTATGATGCATACATATTAATATTAAATGGTTATTGAAGATTCACATGATACAAAAATTGACACAAAATAGAGTATGCATTTCAATTCCTTAAATTTTTTATTTTGTAATTGGTCAAATAATTTTTTTTTGGCACCACCCTTCATAATTTCATTCAATAGCCAAGTCACATGACAAAAACCAAGTATAAATATCCTATAGAAATTTTTCAATCCCAAGTATTTATAGAGATTTATGAGATTATTTAGTTTTGACCATTCCTAGATGGCTTGAATCTTGGTTAGATGCAATCTCCATGCATCTATAACATATCCTAGATATTATACATCCCTCTTGGAAAATAGAAATTTCTTCATATTTGCACACATGTTTTCACAAAGTATGAAACACTTTCTCTACATTGTAGATATACTCATACCAAGTTTTGTTGAATATTAAAATGTCACTAATGTATACTACAACATATTAGTGGTGATTTTTCTAAGAATATCATTCATCCATCCACATGAATGTTTTTGGAGTGTTGGTTAGGCCAAAGGGAATGAATAACCACTCAAACAAACTTTTTCTTGTCTTTAAGGTTATCTTCTAGATGTTTATAGCTTCATCAAGAATATGATGATGCCCATAATTAAGACTGATTTTGGTGAGGAAATTTTCACTACAAAAGCTAGTCTAACAAATCCTCAATCCTTGGAAGAGGTTAGTAACTCTTTATGATGATATTATTGAGAGATATATAATTAATGCACAACCTCCATGTGTTTTCTTATGTACAATTATGTTGTTGCAAGGTGATGAGGTGGGCTTAAGGTGTCCTTTATCCATGAGTACATGAATCTATCACTTGATCTCCCCATTCTCTATAAATGATTTATGATACAAGAGACAATATGTATAGGTAGTCTAGGAATCAAATCAATAACATGCCTTACTGCATATTGTGTAGGTACTCCCTTTGGTGGCTAAAGACATCCTTATATTCTTCCCACTTGCATTCTAATTCTAAGGTCTCCACCCATGTTATTAAAGGAATTACAATATATTTTGGTGTCACAAATGTTCTTACATTTAATAAACTTTATACTAGAACCAACTAGATTCTTACACTCTTTGACACTAATGAGTGAAATCCTATGTAATACCTTCAATATTTGATATCTCTTATCACCAAAATCTATGACAAAATTCTTGGATTTTGTTTATAGACTACATGTCAAGGTGAAGATGTGCTTTCCCAAGTAAAACATCTCATATCTTAAGTGGATAAATATCTCAAGTGATTGTATCTTGAAAAGGTTTGATGTTATATTCTAAGCTGAAATGATTGAGTGATATTTATTAGATCCCACATTGAACTATCCAATAGAGTATAATTATGGGTGAGGCATTAGTGGTAATTTCAATGGTAGGACCATTTCTAGAGATACCAAGTTCTTTTAATTTTTTATTATTACTAATGAAATGCACTTGCTAACCATTGATCTAAATGTGAAAGTTGAAAAATATTTTTACTTCCTTGGTGTTTGTAATTTAGAAGCACATGTGTTTCTAGCATCTATTAAGAAAAAAGGTATCTCAACCTTGCAATTATAAGAGGCTAATATATTTGAGTGTGAGGGGTGTAGGGGGGATACTCCCCTTATGGGGTATGAGGGATCCATCCCCCCATGGGGGTCTAGTGGCACATGTCGTGATGGGGGTTTAGGGACAATGCCCCCAAAAGCCACATTTTATGTATATTTGATTATTGTAAATTTGGACCGTCCATAATCGGGTCTCAAATTTGATGGCGGATATTTTTTTGGCTTGTCTTTCCCTAGAAGGTGACCCTATTTTATGAGGGAATTATATTATGGTCGTGTATTGCGATGTATTTTAATATTTTGATAGTTTTTGTGTTGCCTTTGAATCTCTAGTTGGTGATACTCCTTTAAGAAGATTTCTCTACAAGTATATTGTAATATTTGTGGTTTCTGAATAATATATTGGGAACCTTTTATAGTGTGGGGATTTTTCTCCCAAAAGGGTTTTCTCCACTATGTTGCATGATATTTGTGTTTAATTCTAATTAATTTTTGTAACTTTTGTAAACATTTGAAAAGTTTTGCATTACCCTCCTCTCAAGATTAGTGTAGTAAGTTGTTCTGCTACCTTAACGTCCTCATAGTATCCACCTTGGAAATAGACTTAGATACTATGATCTTCTTAACCTTTTCCTATGTTGTAGTGCTAAAACATGCTATCTCAAACTATGTAAATAGAGTCCTCCATGTGTGATGTTCTTTGTGGAATGAGTGTTAAGGGTTGTGAATTGTAAACCACTTACAAGTCTTGGACTACTTATTATAGTTATTTTTATATTGGTGATTCTTTTATGATAATATTGAGAGACTTTTGCTATTTTGGGATTCTATTTGGATGGCTTGTACTAAGGATTTTCTAAGGACTTATATTTTTTGTTTTTCTCTTGATTTTAGCCTTTGCTTCAAATTTACAATAAAATTAGTAGGATTCTCGCATTGGATAAATCTATACGAAATCCATTTATAATTGGATATATGGTTGCAAGCCTAACATATACTTCAAAATATTTTTTTATCTAAATCATAACTACCCCATTTGGACACCAAAGTATGAAAGGTTCTTGGCGTGAAAAAAATATATTACCTAAACTTTCCTTATTAGGTATTATTCACACTAGTTTGCATAAGGAATTCTTTCAACATTATCACTTTATGTCTCAAGTCATAAGATTAAGACAAATGCCATTATATTATGTTATACTATGTCTCATCTTGGCCTATATAACCAATGGTTTATCATTGTAGTCTTAATCCATTATAATTCATGTACTCATCTTAAGTATTTTGCATCCTTTAATAGAATATAATTATCCTCTCATACTAGATCTCTCTTGTTTTTTTATTAAAGCACTTAGATCTTGGGTGGCTATCTTCATAGCCACATATTGCATGGTATAGAGCATTCTTTACTAACTCTTACATGGTATTAGCTTGTTTGTGGGATTTGTTCTTATTAGTATTTTTTAGAGATCTAGGTTGCTAATATTGTATTGTCTTGAAAAGTTCAATATACTTTTCTCATGCATTGAATGATGACCTAGAGAATACAAAAATTGATAGAAACAACAAATTTAAGGGGTTATTATTTATGGATTTGAATTAAATAGGCTACTTTAGGAGATTCCTAGAGTAAATATGATCTCACCATTGAGCTTAGGGTGTCCAATAAAGGTAATTTTATCTGTTATTTTATCCAAATTGGATATTGGAAGCTAGATCTACAAGGGTTTAAAGTTGGGAGGTGCATACCAGATTCAATGGATACCTAATTTTTTTATAGAATTTTGGTTCAAAATTGATCCTTCATCATGATCAAACTTCTAAAGAACCGAAGATTAACTATCATATAGTCAAAATTAGACAATTTTTCTCCAGGCTCCTAGAAGAATTTCCCCCCTCCACCATACAAATTATGCGATTATTCATATAATTGTATGGTTGCAAAATTCTAGCATAAAAGAATAGTCGATAGAGTCTTTGATTATTAGGTAGAATTTTTTGATATTGGTAATTTTCTCTGAATAATAGTTAAATATTTTATTCTATATGTATTTTTTGGTTGGCCATACCTGTTGTAGGTCATACATATTATTACAATGACCATAGGGTACCTACAATCACTAGTGGGGCACCATGTGATGTGTATTCTAACACTCTTGTAGCACTACATATAAATGAATGTATTAATACTTTTTTGCTGAAACTATCCCCATAGCCTACTAAACCACCTTTCCTAGCCCATAATTGGTTTCCTTCAAGGATACAAGCAATTTTATGATTCTAAACAATAATTTATAATACAGAAGGTGGTGTCAAGGCTAGCCAACTATGGTTTTATAGTTCCAATGAATATTCTAGAAAATTAGGAGAGTTTCTCATCCTTTATAATTGTTGACATTAGCACGATGTTAGTAGGTTTGATTCCCCAACCTTACCCCCTCTCCATTTGTATTCTGATTTTTGCACTCTAACTTTGGAGGCTTCATTCTCAATCATATTAGCTCCTTTTTGCAAGCATTATTTTATTAGGGGAAATTTTAAGAGCTTTGTAGTGGTAGAATATTTTTTTTAATTTTGATTTCTATATTTTCTAGAAATTATAGATTATCTTAGGTGTTGCTAAGTATTTTACATTTTAGAAACTTCTAGGATTCTATTTGGGCTCATATGGTAACATTTTTTGGTGTCATTTTTTGAAAGTGCGTAGTTTTCTATTTACTTCATATCAATGTAATCATATTTATATTATTCTATTAAAACTTATGGTTTGAAATTTTTTGTGGCTAGAATTGACATCTAGAGCATACAAATATCAAGATCACTTTTCCAATTTGGAAAGTTTTGCCTATATTTGCACTAAGTATAAAGTGCCAAGATCGTATATAACTAGGGGGATCATTGTTTGAGTGAATTTAGGGGAATATTCTTGTGGTTGTGCTTGAATTCCTCTTAATTTGTGTTATTTTTGTCTTGCTTCATCATAGAGCAATCAACAATTTCACTTCTAAAATTTTATAACTATCTTCAATGGAAATCTAAAATGAACAAATTGCTAAGAGCTAAGAGGTTACATAGGATAGTTCATGGGTTTGATGGTGACCTAACTAATGATTAACTTAAAAATAATAAGAGGTTGAATAGCTTTGAAGAAGCCATGAGCTATTTGTGCTTGTGTGTCTCTCCTAATTTTTATTTCATATTGAACACTTGGGTACTCCTATGTTTATGTAGACTACATTGTTAAAATTATTAGGAAAATAGATGATATCCATGGACATTTGTAGGAAAATAAACTAATAAGTCTCAATCCATTCAATTTTGGCATGTAAGACTCATCACTAATTTTAAGTCACTAAGAGCACAATTAAATCATTAAAATTTTAAAAAATTAACTACATAGTTGATATTAAGTGTTCTCTCTAAGATAGGACTTGATTGTTTAGTGTTTGTGTCTACTTTCTATGGTATAAATAGATCTTTGCGGATTTATTTTAATATGCCTTCCTTTGAGGATTTTTCTATGTCACTCATTAGAGAGCAAGGTAATCTTATTCAAATGGGCATCTTGAAGTCTTAAAAATCACAAGCCTTGATTGTGATGAGAAGTTTTCTAGTGTCAAAGAGAATAAAAAGAAAAATCCTAAGAACACACAATCCAAATTCACTTCCAAAAATTTAAGAACATAACAATTACTCTTCCAAATGGTAGTTATATAAGGATAAACTCAAATGTGCATGTGCATATTGTAATATATTAGGGTTTTAGGGCATTATGAACATCAATGTTATTTAAAAATGTTGATTAGTTGAAGCATCTTTTAAAGAAGAATCAAATGTTTATTCCTTATATTATGTTAGAGGGTTCATCTTCTTCTTATTATTCCAATTCAGAGAGACAAAAGGGACAAGCTCTTGTTGTAGATGTAGATTTGAGTCACAAAGATAAATACTTCATTATAGAGCTTCACATAATATGAATTTATTATAGAGTATGTTCTCTTCATTTGATACTTTTTTTATCAACACACATATTGATGGCTAACAAAAAATATTTGTGTTTGGGAAAGGGTCTATTGACATGGATGACCATTCAACAATATCATGTATGTGCATTAATTTCCAACCAATATCCTTTCTATTCATTAGGTTACACATGGTGTAGTAGGGAAGAGAGTTGAGTTTACATAAAATTCTATTATTGTTTGTGATTTGATTGTTAAAGATATTGCTACAATTGGATAGGAAGATCATCGATCTATCAAATGTAGAACTTCTCACATTTTGCTCCTATTGTTCCTTTAGCTAATTTATACACTCCGTCATCTTTCATGGACACTTTAAGGAGATATATTATGCTCATTTAAATCTTAGTGTTTTTTCATCATTTGAGGTTCTAAGGACACATGTTGCTAATTCATCTCCTCCATCTCCCATTTATTTTTATAAGACCAACATTGATCCATCTATGGATTTTTAATGATTTAGTGTAGCAATACATTCATCATATTATAGATACATCTACTTGGGATGATTACTTGACAAATATTATAGGTTTTTTTTTGTGAGTATTATCTTTTGGACTTGGAGGAAACTATTGAGGATATTAATATACTCTTTGATGTTATCTCTTATGGAGTTTTATCATCTTCTTTGGATGTCATGAAAGAACTTTTAGACCCTCTCGTTCTTTATCCATCTATTCATTTGTCATATTTTGGCATTGGGTTGAAGATCCTTGAGTAACATTTGGAGGAGTCATCTTTGTCTTTTGATCATGTTTGACATATGTTTCCAAAAGGTTCTATATTTTCACCTTGATTAGTTAGGTTAGGAACTCCTAATTTAATTATGGCACATTTTAGCACCAACATGGTGATAATTGAGTAGAGTTTAGAGACATCATAGATTTCATGTTTTCTTCCCTTATATTCCTTTTAGGATTGGGAAAACATCCTACATAAATTCTTGCTTTTGTTTCTTCTTAAGGGTAATGTTACCTAACCACTTTATTTATTAGGTCTTATTCACACTAGTTTACTTAGGGAATTATCACTTTATGTCTTGCATCATAATATTGAGATATATATCATAATCTTATTTTATCATATGTCTCACCTTCCTTGTATTATGCCCAATATATACAAGTTTTTTTAGAAAAAATGTGTGTTATCTATCTCCTCATATAATCACCATCCTTAAAAGAATAATTATATAAATAAATATACAAAGAGAGAGTAATATGAAGTAGTTATTAAAATCATAACATTTCATATTTTGCTTCAAATGTCACAACCACCAAAGACAAGTCAAGTCTTGTGGTATTGTAGAAGGTTAGGACTTATAGTTGGGTGATCCCACAATAGTGTGTCCCACTTTTTTTCCTAAGTGGGAAACTCAAAATTATCATCTTTTATTTGTTTCAATTATACATGATTTCTTAGAATTAGATCTTTTTTTTTGTTTGGTAAATCATTGCTAAGGGGCAGCACCCTACACTTTTGACTGGAGCAATGAACCAATGAGGCCACATACGAGGGACCTCATCCCCGATATCTCCATAACAACCACTGCCACCACCACCTTAACCACTGTTGTAGTCACCATATCCACTGCCGCCACCGCCATATTCATTATTGTTGCCACCATATCCATCATCGCTTGTTGCCTTTGTTTACCCTGTGGTTGCTTTCTCCCTACGACAATCCCACTATCCACCATGGGATTCGAACCTTAGACAACCCAACTGCTGCCCTTGCAACTTAACTGTTGCATTGCGGGGTCAGCCCCCTTAGAATTAGATCATTAGCTCCAATATCGAGTATATAGATATTTTATTGACAAATTTTAAAAATAATGATTTATTTTTAATTTTTCAATTAGTACATTTAAAAAAAATATATTATTTTGTAAAAAATTTATCTTAGCATATATATAAAAAAACATTGAAATAAAGACATATGTGAGAGTACATTGTATTTTTTGAGATTTTTCTATTAATATTTTTCCTAGTGTCTTGAATATAGGTCATTATTTTTTTGTAGTGGAACTACATTTATTATAAAACTAAAAAATGTATAATATTTAAGAAAACATAATATATATTATAAGTTTTGTAAAGGTGATACTAAGGGCTGCATATTTACAAAATGATATTTTCAAATGACTTCAATTGATCCACAAAAGGTGAAGAAAAAATTCTTTTAAATTGTCATCATTTTGATAAATGTGGAGTATACTTCATTGAGGGTTTGATTTAACCCTAGGGAGTTCTATCTAAAGGGGTTTGATCTAACCCCTTTCCATAAAACCCCCTTAGACAAAACCCTTCTAGGCTCAAATCATTAATTTTCTCAAATATGTAATTTTAAGAAAAAATTAGAATCAAATAGTTTGAAACATAGGTGTTGATTAAGATAAGAATCTTGTTGGAAAAACCACAATGGTTGACAAGAAACATCCCAAGATTTGTAGCATGTTGTAGTGGCCTAAATCCTCTTAGATGACCTAGACTGCATGAAATGGTATTGTATGATGTGGTTGAATGATTTTTATATTGGAAAATATTTAGTTATGTTTCTAATATATAAATACTTAATGGTGATTTTGAATGATTATAAATGTTTGAAATGAGCTGTTAATTTTCTAGATAGATCAAAATTGATTCATGAAGTTTTAAATATTCTAGGTTAAGTAGTCCTTTAGTTAACTCCTTACATTATATGACACCCTTAACCTTTGTATTTTCTTCCATTATGTGAGTGTGCTACATAGATATGAGTATCACTATTTCAATTTTTCATTCATTCTTGTGTGTGTGTCTTATCAATATATTTCTTCTAAATGCTATGGATGTATATGCATTATGTTGGGTCTCGAAATTGTTGCTCACACTTATAAATAGATCAATATACCTCAAGGTTAGGGATATGTCATTTCTAAGGTGGAAAAACCAACTCATCAACAAAGAGTGAGTGATGATAGGCTAACTATTGAGAGTGGACAATCTCTCCACTTTAGGCTTAGCTAGACCCAAGAAGGTTTTCTTGGAGTTAACCTTTAACAATGTTAAAACACAACTAAAGATAGATAAATTGAAATTATTGTAGTAGTATCCAATATATATGTTTGGTCCCAAAAGTTATAACTAGATTGTGGACTAACCTACTATATATATGACCTTGATTAAGTTGATGAAATTATGTAGAACATGATCTAAGATAAAAAAAAATTTACTATGATTTGTTTCAAATACTTTCCTTGGGTATAATATTGAATCATGAAATGCACATAAACTAATTTCCTACTCATGCACTATTTTTTAAATATACTATTCATTTTAAGGTGTATGGAGGGTCAAACACTTCCAAGACAAAATGCTTTGTATTGGGTCATAGAGTTATAGTTATGAAAAGACACAACATATAGAAATAACAAAAAATATATGGTATCAATAATTGAGCATGCTTAATCATAAAAAAATGTGTCCAAATGACAGAGCAATACAAAGAGGTTTTATAGAGCAAGACAAAAAAAGGAATATTGTAGAACCAATTGAGGAAATATAGATCAACTTAACCAATATCATCATGGAGGATGTTGGTGAACTGGAAATAAAGGTGGTCATCGCCAAATTTGTAGGAACAAAATACTCCAAAGCAAAGATAAACAATTGGATTGAACAATACTAGTTGAATGTCTCTGTGCTCAATTTCCTACCCAAGAACTTTTTTGTAACTATGTTTAAATCAAAAATAGAAAGAGAACAAATTATTGGCACAAACTTGTGGGAGAGAGAAGGAAAAAAATTATGTCTACAAAGGTGGGTGGTGAATTTTAATCCTCTAGAAACTTGCCCTATTGATGCCCATGTTTGGTTGCATCTATAATTTACCCTTTGAATTTTTGTTTGGGATATGTTTAACTAGAATCGAGGATAAATTGGGGTACTTCATTGAAGTTGACCTAAAAAATGGGGAATCCATAATCTATACATGAATATGTATTGTTGCGATAAGAGAGATTCTAAAACAAAGTGAACTCATTACCAAGGTTGATAAATAGAAGTAGATAATAGAAATTGACGAACCCAAATTTTATTGTGTGAGATATAAGAGTCAAGGATATAATGAAGTGAATTATTTTCAAACCACTCTTGACTCCAAGAATGGAATGGTGACAAAGAAACCCCCATACTGGAAATTAAAGTAGAAAAATCCATCAATCAAGAAGAGCTGAAGATTTCAATCAAGTAGATGTGAAAGTGGATGAGTTTGAAACAAGGATTGATGTACCTGACCCCATAAGGAAGAATCAAAAGGACCTAGATTTGAGAAGGCAACATCAAAATGGGCAATTATCCCTTATTCGTAGAATGATCTAACATAAGAATTGCAACAAGCGAATGAACCTGAGTTGGAGGATGACAATGTGATGGATGAAATTGATTTGGTTGATTGAAGGAGAATCAGTCAGATGGCAACAAGGTTCTTGAATAAAGGGAAAAATTTGAAATCCAAAAGAAGGGGAGAAAAACAAATAAATAAAAAGAGATGAAAAATCCCTGTGTGAGGAACAAAAATCAATAAAGACCTATATGCTTCATTCTAAGGGAGGATTCCCCTCCCTTCGAAAATAATGAAGATCCTCATATGGAATGTTAGGGGCATTAATTCCCCTTAAAGACACATAATAAAGTGCCAAATAAGTTATTTGATGATTGATTGTGTGATACTGCAAGAGACAAAACTATACACCAAAGAAGATGACACATTTATTCTCCATTACCAAGGTTGGAAGGGTATATTCTCTTAGAGTATTGGGGCTTCTGGGGGCCTCAGAATAATATGGAGAAATATAAGACTCGATATTGACCTAATTGTATTTGACACCAATTGAAAAATGACAAAAGTACAAAGTTCAAATTTAAACTATGATTTAGACAAGTTTCAGGAAGATTAACTTCCTTATTGTTTCCCTTGTTCTTTTCCCCCTTGCCATCCTGGCATAAGAATTTTTCAACCATTATCTACTATAATATTTACATAATACTTATGTAATGAGCTCATAGGTTCCAGTGCTAAACCTAGTAGCTTTGATACTATGTGTAACATGCTCATTGTTCTACCCATTGAATTTTACTATGTTTTACCCACAAGTGAACAATTTAAGATACCAACATTTAGCAATAAAAATTTTCTTTTCAAATTCAATAGCAATATGCACATAAACTCATTTCAAACTTTCCCATTGCTTTACAAATTTTCAAGTAACGAATATACATTACATAATTTCAAGATAACATTCCCCATCTACATTTTCACCATAAGAATAGAGATACATGTTTACATACATAGCTTCCATGAGCTCAATGATATAGATATACAAATAGAATACAATGATCTAGATGTCCCCAATGTTGGTGCATACCTCTTAGATGTTCCCATTAAGTGGCACTACATTCTAGGTGTCCCCAAACTAGCTCTACATCCTCAAATACCAACCACCAACAATATGAAGGAGAGCATCACTCAAGTGTATTTCCACCAACCAAAAACTTACTGCAGTTCCCTGCACATCTACCTAACTAGTAAGATGGTCCCACCCTTCGAAAAAGAGATTGGTTTACCAACATTAAGCAATAAATTTTTTCTTTTCAAATTCATTAGCAATATGCACATTTGAAATAAACTCATTTCAAACTTTCCCATTGCATTACAAAGAAACATTAAAAATTTCCAAGTAACAAATCTACATTACATAATTTCACGATAGCATTCCCCATTTACAATTTCTCAATAAGAATAGAGATACATGTTTACATACATAGCTTCCATGAGCTCAATGATATAGATATACAAAAATAATACAATGATCTAGATGTCCCCAATGTTGGTGCATACCTCCTAGATGTTCCCATTAAGTGGCGCTACATCCTCAAATCTCGACTGTCAACTATATGAGGGAAAGCATCACTCAAACGCTTTTCTGCCAACCATAGACTTATTGTAGTCCCCCACACATCTACCTAACTAGTAAGATGGCCCTACCCTTCGACAAAGAGATTGGTTTGGTAACCCCATAATCCTGGCCTTCCTTAGCATAGTGTTGTGTCCTACATATCTAAAGATACCATACATTGGCTACAACCTACATGTATGACTTCCCTACCTAGAATACAATCGTGGATCATAATGAACTGACAATGTAAATAGTAGCTACTTACACTACTTTGGCCAAATAATTCAACACCCAGTACTTCGAGTGCAAGTCATTCGTTCACCCACTCTTTAGCTCAATTTGGTATTGACCATACACAAACATAACGCACATTCAATCTAAGGTGTTGACATAACAAACTATCCAACAAGGTTACTCCCTTTCCCATGGATCGTCCTAACCCCAGGAATAACCAAATTAACCACATGAGTAAACATAATATCGCAACATTAAATGACTCTATTTCAAAAAGTATAACTTCAACAATAAATGTCTCTATTTAAGAGTATAATCTCAACAATAAAGGACTCCCATCAAAAGTATAATCTCAACAACAAATGTCTCCATTCAAGAGTATAATCTCAACAATAAATGACTCTAATCAAAAGTATATTCAACAATCAAGTGATCAAAACAACTCAAAACCTCCATATTCAATATGACTCAAATATTCACATATTTGTAATGTTCACTACATTTGTATATAATCTAGAGGACATTAGCCTGAGAGGATTTTGCTCTTCTGCATTTATAATTCCTCTTCTCAATATGACTTTGGGTTGCTGGTACGTGAGTCCTCTTCTAGAATTTCGTGAATAAGAGTAGACTCTTCGTCATGAATAACATAATCATAATATATGTTTATCAACCCTAATATTGAATATTGATATAATAATCAAGAATACACCTTAACCCTAGGGAAAAGACTCTCTTCCCACTTTCAAGGAGATATGAGTAATCAATCAAGTATATACTATCAACATGGTTTGCATGACATGTCTATCATGCCATCATTCTCGTTGTATTACTAACCTCATTATCTACAAAGGTTTACCTAGCATCATAAGCTAATAATTTCAAGATAGCACTTCTAGGTAATAATAATTCCCATACTTAACAACTTATGCAACTTATGTATAGTCTAAAAAAACTAAAAATGGTTCATAATAACAACATAACCACTCAAACTCCAATATATAATATATATGTATACTCCAAATAAATAGGGCTTCTCCAAAACAAGACTCTTCCAAGAATCACACAAGATTATCCGAAACAAGGAAATAAACTAAATTCATATAAAAGCAAGCTTATCATGCATTCAAAATAATCCTTCCACAAACTATGACATTTAAATAACAGACAACATAAATAGATTAGAGAAATAGAAATCAGCATGCCTAGAATTATTGCTCCAACAAATATTACTGCTTTCCAAACTCGTTCTTCACAAACATGCTTACAACTCTTTCTAAGCTCAACCTATCTTCAAACTCTAGCCTCTTCTCAAAGAACTCTCAACAATTGCAATTTCACAAACAACTCTCTTTCTCACCAAAACTCTCAGAAATACTCTCGCACATAAAATTACAATAGAATGGCGGATCAAGAAATTAGAATGAATAATTATAGAAAGGGTAGAGAGGATACCTCTATATATACTAAAATCTAAGCATCTTAATGCTACAAATAAGCTACCAAATCCGCCACCTCCCTATTCTAAATGCATTGAATAGGCTCAAAAGATGAGAGGTGGCTGATTAAAACACTAGCTTGCAAGAACATACATAGTCTAACTTCTCTGTTAAGAATGAGTCACTCATATCTTGGTGATGGTAATGATTTAACTCAAAAAATATAACCTATAGGTTTCCTTATTGCAATATAACTCGACTACCTCAGCCAATTTGTGCAAAAGACCAAGTCTCATGCTCTTCAAAAGCTATGCATTGGTTTATGGCACAAAAAATAGACTTCTTTCTATTTCATACTTCCCAGAATATGGCACCGACAATCCATATTTATGTGCCCTTTATTCGTGCACAGGTTTGATAAAGTAAACACATTTATGAATATCACTTACTCTTGCAAATGGTTTGATCCATATTACTTTATGTGCTATTAAATGCATTAAGACTTATTCTCCAATGCGTCGGTTATTCTCCCTCTTATAAGCACTATTCATGTGTTGCTTTTACTTGCAATGTACTTTGTTTTAGCTTATTTTTATATGTGTTGTATGTGCATAACAATAGCTTAGCCATTCTTACCTTATATGGCAGCGCATCATTTATGCACTTAAGTTTATTTCAAAGTACTTTTAATATATTAAACAATATATATTATATCCCTTACAATATATATGTACATTTAATATATATATATATATATGTTCATTTATTTATTTATTTTCACGTGTTTATTAAATGCATTTTTCCAATCAAATATATAACATATATTAGAATGTTATATGTATATATATATATATATTTTAATACATGTATAAATATAATACTCATTTAAATTATGCATATACATTGATATATTTATATATAAGATTAATGTATATGTATATATTTATATATATCAACTCTACACACACACATATATATATTCCTTACCTTATTATCAAATTCATTGATATATACATGTATATAGCAATACGACATATTCATACAAGTCTTAATCAATTCAAGATACTAGAATTACTTTTATATGTAAACATGTATATAGTAGCCAATTCAAAGACTCGGTCACTTTAATTCAAAACAAGAACAATAAAGAAACCAAATACTAAAACCAAAGTCATCCAAATTATCCCCAAACTATGACCAAGGGTTTACTTACTGATTCTTGAACTAACTCGACTCAACTTGACCTACTAGGGTTCGAGTGTGTGATAGCTCAAATAGGAATATTAAGGTTACCAAACAAAGCTCCTCTCCTGAGTGATACTCCCCCTCCCTTACTCGAGGCTCGATTCCTTCCTGCATCCAACTTAATGCATCACAAAGGTAGTTAGCTGTTCACATGAAATTAATTTGTATCATAAATTATTTGCATCATCAAAGCATTGAAGTATTCACATTGCAATACATATTTATTCATCACAATTTCCATCATTATAAAACATAATCATTCCTTCAAAAGCAATAACATCTTAATACATATTTTAATATTGTATTCACCTATTAACCATATTAAGGTCACGATTTGCATTTATCATCATATTTACTCATGAAGGTAAAAGTAACTTGGTAATTGAGAAACGGGGTGTAACATACTTCCCCCCTTGTGAATCATCATCCCCGATGATTTAAAGTACCAAAGCATACAACTAAAGTCAAATATAGGTTTTACTTGCAATTTTCACATCATGTAAGAAATATGTAAATATCCAACTAATCTTCCCAAATAGCATGATCCTTTGCAATCTCATCCTTCCTAGACCTTGCACTGATTAACACTGCTAACACTTTGAAAGAACTTGTGTACTTCAAGCATACTTTCTCTCCTAAAGAACTACACATCACAATTATATTAGTAACATCTTAATATGTACAATGTAAGTACAATAGTGACTGTATCTTATATGACACCTATACCACAGTGACTGGAAAACACGTTCTCATCGACTATCACACAATTATTATCCTTAGTGTAACCCAAATAGAAAATGAATGTTGGTGTATTACGTACTACACTATGGGTCCCATCCTTTCCTTTGGTTTTTACACCATCTCATAACTCAAAAGTCGAGACCATCCATCACTTACACTAATATTTACCTTAAACATACTAATATTGCCCCATGACTACCATCCATATCGAGCATAATAGTATTGCTTCATAATTCAAGCTTTGCCTCAATAAAGTTTTCCTTGTGTAGAGAAGGGGGATTCGCTACTCATGAGTTCTCTTCATTTAGAGAGCCTCATGGGGCGAGCTACCCCAAACTACCTCAAGAAACAACGTGAAAGTTTTAGAATCATAAAGAGCAGATCATAAAGGTTTTTTGGACAAACTGGAAAGCTCTTGACCAAAGGAAAAAAGTGCGGGTCTAGGATGACAGTGTGGCGCATTGGCATTCGTACAAACCAAAAAGCAAGTTTATCACAAAAAAAAGCTAAATGACTGCTAGCAATATGATTGCTAAGAATTGACAGGATGCGATAAAGTAGCAAAATGTAATAGAACTGAAAATAAGTGAAATAGAAATGGTAAAGATGAGAAGAAAGAAAGGAAATTCTCACAACCATACAAGTGATGAAGCCTCCAGAAAATGAATGTCTTCAATACTTGCATGCATAATATCTAGAGAAAGTGTTGGGGTTGTATAGGGGTTTGCTTCAGTCAAACCCTTGTTTTGGTGTTTCCACCTCCACAGACAACCAGATAGATAGAGAGAAATGAACCAAAATGGATAAAGCATGTGGTGAAAGAAAAACTTGCTTCAGGAGTAGAACCCACACCACAAAGTATGAGTGATAAAAGCAATCCCCCCGCTCAAGGAGGAGAACCCATATCACAAAAAAGGTGATAAAAGCAATCCCCGCTCGAGGAGGAGAACCCGTATCATGAAGTAAGGATGCAATTGGAAGGGGAAGTGAAAAATCCCAAGATGATCAAAGGTGCAAGCAAGGCTTAGAAGCCAAGGAGGAAAACAAAGAGAGCTACAAGAGCCAAGAGTGTTGTAGAGGGTGCTATGAGAATGCAAGAGTGTTGTAAAAGCTTGAGAGCTTGAGGCTGCTATAGCAAGTAAGGAGAGTTGTGCAAGCAAGAGCAAGATAGGAGAAGAAGAGGAGAAGTTAGGAATGAAACTAGAAGTAGAAGAGTGGAGCTATAGGTGGAGGAAGAGGCCAAATGAATTGAAAAGACTAATTTTAAGGAGGGAAAAGAAGCTTCCTGAGTCGTTACCACCGACCAAAGGAGGTGAAAAGTGGAAAATATGCACAGAAACAGTCATTTGAATGTTGAAACATCGCAGGATGCTAGCATGGCGTGCAGAAATCCGCGCAACGTGCTAGTGTCCAGACACGTCACGCCACAAAATGACGCGAACGAGAAAAGCACAAGGTTCGACACAAAGTTGATGCACAAGGATAGTTGTTGAAAAGGGGTGTTGAGCATCCTGAGAGGGAAAAAGGCTGATGCAGGGGCTAAAAAGGGGCTACACAAGATGCTAAGGGAGTGGACACTAAAGCAAATAAAAGAATGTATGTTCAAAATTGCAAGGGGTGCAATTTTATGACTATACATTTTTCCCCCACTTTAGCGGGCATATGAATATATGCTAATATGCACACTAAAGGAAATCTATGAAACACAAATAACATCATATGCCAAAATGATACTGTAGAGGAAGAAAATAACTCTTCAAACCATGGAATCATGCCCCCAGGCTGAAGACCTGCAAAATAAGTGCATTAGACAAGAAAAACCTGCACTAGACAACAATGTTAGAACATAAAAAGCTAGAAGATTTAAGTCAGCAAAGTGAAAGAGACCTTGATGTAGAAGGTTGTCTCAATACTATGTGTTGTCCCCAAACAATACATAGAATAACTCTAAGATGTTAAAGAGAGAAAGAGCATATACTCAGGATGAAGAAGATGCAAATCTTCGATCTGGTATATATACAAAAGAGGGGAGAAAAGAATTTAAGAATGTAAGTGCCTCACAGGCCCACAAACCTACAAGTAAGGTATCCTCCAAGATATCTCACATGAAGGAAACCCAGAAAAATTCCTTACAGACTTGCAAACCTAGAAGGAATGTGTCCTCCAAGATCTCTCACATGAAGGAAACCGAGAAAAGTACCTTACAGACCCATAGACTTGCAAGGAAGGTGTCCTCCAAGATCTCTCACATGAAGGAAAACCAAAGAAAGTTCCCTACAGATCCACACACCTGTAGGGGAGTGACCCCCAAGATCTCTCACATGGAGGAAGCTCAGAAGCACCCCACAGACTCGCAAACCTACAAGGAGGTATCCCCCAAGATCTGTCACATTGAGGAAGCTCAGAAGAAGCACCCCGTAGACCTACAGGGAGGTATCCCCCAAGATCTCTCACATGGAGGAAACCCAAGGAAGGGGACTCCGCAGAGTCGAAAAGCGGCTTCATAGGAGCACCTGCAAAGCGAAAGCAACCACGTAGGCAGGTAAGTGGATAGTCATGAAGACTGTCAACAAATTGGAAGGCTTTCAAAGGGGTCCCTCGGGAACCCTTCAAAAGAAGAGGGGTCCACTCAAGGGACACACTATTCAAAAGGAAAAGTCTAGTCAGGCTTCCCCAAAGCTACATGCAAATGAAAATAGGTCTAATTGGGCTTCCCCCAAGCTAGACACCATATAATTCGTTTGAGAGAAAAGATTTCAGAGGGGGTTCCCTAGGAACCCTTCAAGAGAAAGAGGGGTTCACTCAAGGGACGCTTCATTTGAAAGATATAGAGAAGAGAGGGGGTCCTTTAAGAGGGACACATATCTCCAGAACAAGTTATTGTTTCCCACAACATACAAGGGAGGAGAACCATGTAGGATATTTAGAACATATAGGATGGAGGTAAACCTTGACATCGCTTGTCATGTGAAGAAGAGGCAGGTGCATCGACAAATAAATGAGTGATGGCACCTAAATCATGAAGTTGTATTTTATCTTTCAAGGCCTTACATTCACTAGTGGAATGGCCAGGCACTCAATGGTATGCACAAAAAGAATGTTTTTCTTTGTCACGCTCATGAAATTTCTTGAATGTAGGAGAAGGAAGAGTGATTAAGTGGGATTTTAGAAGCCGCAAAAAAATATGCTCTTGCTCAAACAAAGAATGAGGAGCAAGAAGTAACCCTTTCTCTTGTGGAGAAAAGTTTGACTGCTCACAAGAAGAAGATACGAAGATGGAAGACAAAGGAGGAGGATCTCCATAGAGAGTATTATTCTAGATAGGGGGATCATAATCTTCTATGGGATCACCATCAACCTTCTTGATAGGACTACCCACATTAACTTCCATAATATAAGTGTGATCATCTTCCTCAAAAGGAGGATCAACACCAAGAACATTACAATTTGCATTCACCTTACCCCGTGATACAAAAGAGTAGTCATCTTTGATAGCGGGTGTGGATGATGTTATTGGAAGGTTTGAGTGGATCAGGTCAACTTTATATTCCCCAATGAAGGAGTCTGTAAAGTGTAAGGAACCCCAATCATCACCAAGACATGCATTCTTTTGAGAAGTAGGAGTAAACTTAAGATTTCTTTCTTCAGAAGGATCTTCCTCAAGGACATCTATCTCAAGAGTATCCTTTGTAGTAGGTATTGCTAGAGTAAACATCGACACATTGGAAGACATTGAAGGAATAAGAGTAGGCACAACTAAAACCTGATCGAAAGCTACCATATCACATAAGTGCATAGCATCGAGATCAGCCTTAATTGTGACTACTTTATTATTACAAGTGAACTTAATAGATTTATGCAAGGTAGATAGGACTGCACCCATAGCATGAACACATGGTCTGCCAAGAAGGAGATTGTATGGTAGCTTTTCTGACATAACATACACAAGGGTGGGTACAATAACGGGTCCCAACCTCAAAGGCAAGAGTATCATGCCTAGGGCTTGTCGACCAACATTATTAAACCCATGAATAACAACAAAAGAAGCATTAAGAGAAGATGAATCAATATTAATCTTAGGCAATAAATTGATGCTACATACATTGAGTGCCAAACCAACATCAATGAGAGTATGTCTAATGCCAATATTATTAATGTTAACTATAATCATCAAAGGATCCGCTTGCTTCTGTACTTTTGGAGGCGGGAGTTCCTGTGGATAGAATGTAATGCTTGGCGAATCCACATGAATATAAGCTATCAATGCATCAACATCTGTCGGCCTAGAAAAAGAAGGCAAGAGGATCTTTTGCAAGGCTTCTTGAAGCATACCTTGATAAATCAGAGCAGATTGAAGTAAGCCCCACAGTGAGATCTTAGCTAGAGTAACCCGAGGTTTCTCAACAAGATCATAATCATCAAGTGCTTTAGTTTTAAGTTTAGGTTCTTGAGGAAGGCTTGGTTGTTTATCCATTCTATTCTTATAAGTATGGGCTACTGCTCTGTAAGAGGGAGCCATAGGAATATCAGGAGAGTCACTATCAAATGAAACACCATTAATAGAACAAACCCTCTTAGGAGAAGGACTAGCTGGAGTCATGTAAATGAATGGTCTCTTAAGCCTTTGAGGGGAAACAAAGACAGATTATATTTACAAAATCATCACAACTAGTAGAATAATTATTTGAAGACATATTCTCAACATCGATCCAAACAAGATCAAATGTGGAAGGAGATTCATCGTTCGCTAATGCATCATCTCTAGAGGAGAGTGCATTGGAATAGATAAGAAATTCATCATTCAAAAATGCTACGTCTCTAGAAGAGAGTGCATTGAAAGGTATAAGAGATTCATCATTCACGAATGCATCATCTCCAAAAGAGAGTGCATTGGAATGAATAGATGGTTCATTATTCACAAATGCATCATCTCTAGAAAAGAGTGCATAAGAACAAAGATGAGATTCATCATTCACAAATGCAACGTCTCTGGAAGAGAGTGCATTGGAAGGAATAAAAGATTCATCATTCACAAATGCATCATATCTAGAAGAGAGTGCATTGGAATGAATAGAAGGTAGAGTAACATTAAGAAAGGTATCAATGATTTCATCTTCTTGCAACAAAATATCCTCCAAAGTAAAAGAACTTTCGTGAGAAGGATCAAAGATGCCAAGTGAAATGGGTAAAGCCAAGTCACTATCACATGCATGAAATGGAATATCATTAACATTTTGAACAAAATTAGATACTGAACTAATAAAAGAAGATATTAAATTCATTATGATTTTTTTGGTATTTTCTATGTTCTAGTAATTTGTGTTTCTAGAGGTCTTCGGAGCAGAATTTGGGGTCCAAACTTGCGTTGGTCCTTAAAAGTTAACTACCAAAGGCACAATATTTTAATGATTGAACTATTCCTCTCGGAGACCTTTCCAACGGTGCGAACGATTTTGAATTCTGAGCACCAAGTCAAAAGTTATGACCCCACCAAGTAGGGCTAAATAAATTCCCAGTTTTTTTGAAAAATACCCTTCTTCATGTCAGGTTCACCAAAATGTAGAGAAGGGGGATTCACTACTCATGAGTTCTCTTCATTCAAAGAGCCTCATTGGGTGAACTACCCTAAACTACCTCAAGGAACAACATGAAAGTTTTAGAATCAGAAAGAGTAGGTCACAAAGGTTTTCTGGACAAACTGACAAGCTCTCGGCCAAAGGATGAAAGCTTAGGTCTAGGAAGACAGCGCGACACGTTGGCATCCGTATGGAAAATAAAGCGAGTTTATCACAAAAAATGGCTAAATGAATGCTAGCAATCTGATTGCTAAGAATTGACAAGATGCGATAAAGTAGCAAAATATAATAGAACTGAAATAAAGCGAAATAGAAATGGTAAAGATGAGGAGAAGAAAGGAAGGAAATTTGCACAACCACACAAGCGATGAAGCCTCTAGTAAATGAATGTCTTCAATACCTGCATGCGTAATATCTAGAGAAAGTGTTGGGGCTATATAGGGGTTTGCCTCAGTCAAACCCCCGTTTTGGTGTTTCCACCTCTACGGACAACCAGATAGATAGAGAGAAATGAATCAAAATGGATAAAGCATGTGGTGAAAGTTAAATCCACTTGAGGAGTAGAACCCACACCACAAAGTATGAGCAAGCAATCCCTACTCAAGGAGGAGAACCTGTATCACAAAAGAGGTGATAAAAGTAATCCCCACTCGAAGAGGAGAACCCATATCATGAAGTAAGGATGCAATTGGAAGGGGCAGTGGAAAATCCCAAGATGTTGAAAGGTGCAAGCAAGGCTTAGGAAGCTTAGGAGGAAAACAAAGAGAGCTGCAAGAGCCAAGAGTGTTGTAGAGGCTTCTATGAGAATCCAAGTGTTGTAAAATCTTGAGGTTGTTGTAGCAAGTAAGGAGAGTTGTGCAAGAAAGAGCAAGATAGGAGAAGAAGGGAAGAAGTTAGGAGTGAAGCTAGAAGTAGAAGAGTGGAGCTAGAGGTGGAGGAAGAGGCCAAATGAATTGAAAAGACTACTTTTAAGGAGGGAAAAGAAGCTTCCCAAGTTGTTTCAGGGAATCTCAAGTCATTACCACTAACCAAAGGAGGTGACAAATGGAAAACATGCACGAAAACAATTGTTTGACCATTGAAACATTGCCGGACATTAGCGGGGTGCATGAACATCCACGTGGCACGCTAGTGTTTGGACACATCACGCCACAAAATGGCGTGAATGAGAAAAGCACAAGGTTTTACACAAAGTTTATGCACAAGGGTGGCTACTAAAAAGTGGTGTTGAGCATCCTAAGAGGGAAAAAGGTTGATGTAGGGGCTAAAAAGAGCCTACACAAGATGCTAAGGGAGTGGAAACTAAAGCAGATACAAGAATGTATGTGAAATTGCAAGGGGTGCAATTTTATGACTATACACCTTGATCATTTCGATCTACTCTTCCATTTATGACAACATTTCCAGTCTAAGGTTAATCCTATTCCCTAGCTTATCCCAGCTTATAGGAATTGGACCCTTCTTCCCATATAATGTTTCAATGGATCAAATTTCAATGATACAAGTTTATTGCAATAAAAGTATTCCACAAATCCTCCAAGATTTGGCTTATCCCTTTTACCTAATTGGTTGAATCAAAGCAATAAGTTGAGCATAAATGAATTTTTAACAAGGTTATCATGGTTGACACAAAACCTTAACGTTTCATGTGTATCCTAATCTCAGATAGCCTTCTCAAGAATATTAAGCAACTACTTTACACAAATTTTTGTTTAGAACTAGTATCCTATAAATCAAAATTTCCAATCAAAATTGGTTAACTTGGTGAGTCTGTCCACTATAACATTATGTTAGATCCATTGACATAGAAAGATCAAAACTATTTTGTTGATCTTCCACTTCCTCTCTAGAATTTTATGAGAGTATACAAGTCCTGTCGGTGCTGACATCCTGTCTTCATCCTCTAGCATACTAGATAAATTGCTACATACCTTGCAACATCTTACTTTGTTTCCTTCCAAATTATAGTGGTTGCACATTAGTTAAATAATTTTGTCATTCCAATGTGTCTTGAATAGTCCATCACGACTAAGTGAAACCTCTTCAATGGACTTATGCCACATGTGATTCTTGAAATATAATAATTATATGTTTTTCCAATATTTCTATTGCCTTTTAAGCATTCTAAAAGTCATAGTCCGATTTCCAGCTCAATGTATCTCTTTTAATGAGCATTTATATTAGTAGAGTAACAATTCTCGTTAAATCATGTTGGTTTGATATTATCTTCCAAAAGATATCAACAATTATTACCTTCCTAGTTACCAAGCATGAATGTTTCTCGATAACTCAAAATCATGATTACATAAATCTTCCCTTTCCTATTCCATAGGCGATAATCTTGCCTTTCATGATTAAGCATACTACCTATCCTTTTCTAAAGTATCAATGATAATAATAAATTGATCTTCTAAAACAAATATGTAAAGAATTACGTTGTCAATATTTCTTTCACTAATAATTTCAATACCTTAACCTTTAACTTTTACAACCTTGTTGTGGTCATTGAGTACAAGACTTTGGTTAAAAAGTTCTCTCATACTAAAAATACATCATTTAAACTTTGTTGAATCCGTATCTGATCTTTTCTAGATCCATAAATTTTCTTCTTCCCATCTTGGTATTTCCAACACTTATATAACATTATATCATCTTTGCACTTCATGTAAACTTTTATTTCCTCTAATTTGAAAGTTTTAACATTTTCCTTATTGGATTTCAATAGTTGAATGACTATTACTTTCCTTTCTTACCCTCCATGATATACCTTAAATATTCTTTTTGTTTCCAAAATTGGATTCATCATCACCCTCTATTCTCTTAGAACCAGTAATTGGATCCATAGTAACAAGATCTAATGGATAATCAACAACTTTACAGTTAAGAGATACTATAGTATTTCATTCCAATTCTCTTTTCGATTTATACTAATAGCCTTTTAACCATACTAGAAGAATATCCCATATTTTCAAAGCCCCATTTGTTGATGTGTTAAATGAGCTTGCCTAAGAATCCCCAATTCAAATGTGTCTTCACCTTTGTGAGTTGTTTCTTTTTCTAACCCATTCACTCTTGATTTTGATTATCATTGCAAGATTTTAATCTTGTTCTCAATCAAGACTATTAGAGGGTTATCCTACCTCCTGGATACCTCTTTAGTTGATTTTGATTCACAAAATATTGACTTTCTACTTCGACTAAAGTTTACAATTTATACCAACAATTAGTTCTTTTTCCAATAAAGCATAGATATAGACTATACTCATAAATTCATAGTACCCTTATTTAATCCACAATCCTTGACTCTTTGCAACTACAAATTACTATTGGTAAGAGGGATTACTTCAATTCTTTTTAATCCTCAGAGTTATTTAAACAATTTTGGCATCAATATTCCCCTATATCCTTCCTACTAAACCTTGTTGCATAACTTCCACAATCAAAAGGTGTCTCTTAATGAGTTGTTGGTTTAGGAGTTTCAAACCCTAGGGACGACTATTTGCTAGTCCCTATGTAGACAAGTTTCAGGAAGATTAACTTCCTTATTGTTTCCCTTGTTCTTTGTCCCCTTGCCATCCTGGCATAAGAAGTTTTTAACCATTATCTACTAATAATGTTTACGTAATACTTGTGTATTGAGCTCATAGGTTCTGGTGTTGAACTTGGTAGCTTTGATACCATGTGTAACATGCCCATTGTTCTACCCATTGAATTTTACTATGTTTTACCCATAGGTGAATAATTTAAGATACCAACATTTAGCAATAAAAAAATTATTTTTAAATTAAATAGAAATATGCACATTTGAAATAAAATCATTTTAAACTTTCCCATTACATTACAAATTTCCAAGTAACAAATCTACATTACTGGTGCAGGGGTACCCTTGGTGTCATGTAGTATATTTTTGGATTTTGGTCATGTGAGAATTAATTTCTTGTAAGGTCTTTTTAGACAATTTCATGTTAGTTGGATTCAATTTTTAGTCCTTAGGTACTAGGTTATACAAAAATGCCAATGTTGTCAAAGTTGTTGAAAAGTTGTTAAGCAACTTTTGCAACTTTTTTTGCAAAAAGTGTAAAAAGGGCGATTTGTTAGGAAACTAAACCAAATATGGTTGGGGATAGTTAGAATATGGTTGAAAACATTCAAATAAGCTTTTAATCTCAAAGGAGAAGTTTGGATGAAGATTTATGAATGGAAAGCTCTCTTTGCGAGTTGGTTTTCTTGTGTTTTTCCCTGCATTTTTTAGTTTCAGTCACGTTGTACGGGTTTATTCTGCATTGTACAAATTGAAGATGTTTTGGATGTTGTAGAAGAATATATTACCTTTCCTTTGCTTTTTTTTTTGGTGGAAATCCATTAATATTTGATCAAGATATTCACGTTTTGGGGAAGACTGGGTTAAACCCTACCTAGGGTTCCAAGAAACCATGAAAATGTTCTTTCTCACGTTTACTCCATGATTTGGCCATGTGATTTGATACTTAGGCCTGTATTGATGTATTGTAACTTTCTTCAAGTTTGAAGGCTTGGATGTTGCACGTGTGGAGAGAAATTGGTGGACACTCATTGCATTTTGTTGTGTTTACAGTCAAGAGACCTTGTGTTGTGGTTGCATGCCAAAGTTTTGACATTGTAACATGGCTTAGATTTTGGTGAAGGTTATGAGAAATTTAAGATTGATTTTGACACCCTGGAACAACCATTGGATTGATACTTCCTTCATGGATTGAGGTTTGATTCATTGTTTGCACATGAAACATAGATTGTCCCATTCAATGTTGTTATCTTTGAGTATGCCCATGCATTTGGAGATTACTAAAGCCTTGAAAGGTCTGTGATGTCATTTATATCATAATCCCATGCTTTCTATGGTGTTTTCATGCTGTTCCACAACCTTGAAAGGTATTCCACCCTTGAATATTGAAAGGACTGTCACCACCATGGAAGTCTGCCCTGTCATGATTGCCTTTGAACTTTGAGGAAGAAATGAACCCATTGTTGTGAAATAAGGTGTCAATAGCATAGTTTAAACCCCTACTCTACATCAATTACATAATTTCATGATATTATTCCCCATTTACAATTTCTCAATAATAATAGAGATATATGTTTACATACATAGCTTCCATGAGCTCAATGATATAGATATACAAACAAAATACAATGATCTAGATCTCCCCAATGTTGGTGCATACCTCCTAGATGTTCCCATTAAGTGGTGCTACATTCTAGGTGTCCCCAAACTAGTGCTACATCCTCAAATCTTGACCACCAACTATATGAGGGAGAGCATCACTCAAGCTCTTTTCCACCAACCACAGACTTATTGTGGTCCCCTGCACATCTACCTAACTGGTAAGATGAGCCTACCCTTCGATAAAGAGATTGGTTTGGTAACCCCATAATCCTGGCCTTCCTGAGCATAGTGTTGTGTCCTACATATCTAGAGCTACCACACATTGGCTACAACCTACATGTATAACTTCCCTTCCTAGAATTCAATCATGGATCACAGTGAAATGATAGTGTAAACAATAGCTACTTACACTACTTTGGCCAAATAAGTCAACACCCAATTCTTGGAGTGCAAGTCATCCGTTCACAGACTACTTTAGAATTCAACACACTACTTTAGCTTAATTTAGTATTGACCATTCACAAACATAACACACATTCAATCTAAGGTGTTGACATAACAAACTGTTCAACAAGGTTGTACTCCCTTTCCCATGGATTATCCTAACCCCAAGAATAACCAAATTAACCACATGGGTAAACATAATGTCACAACATTAAATGACTCTATTTAAAAATATATAACTTCAACAATAAATATCTCTATTTAAGAGTATAATCTAAACAATAAACACCTCCCATCAAAAGTATAATCTCAACAATAAATGACTCCATTCAAGAGTATAATCTCAATAATAAACGACTCCAATGAAAATTATATTCAATAATCAAGTGATCAAAACAACTCAAAATCTCCATATTTAATATGACTCAAATATTCACTATAATTGTATATAATCTAGAGGACATTAGCCTGAGAGGAGTTTGTGATTTTTCATTTACAAGTCCTCTTCTCAATACGACTTTGGGTTGTTGGTATGCGATTCCTCTTCTAGAATTATGTGAATAAGAGTAGACTCTTCATTAGGAATAACATAATCATAATATATGTTTATCAACCCTAATGTTGAATATTGATATAAAAATCAAGTATACACCAAGTAACCCTAGGGAAAATACTCTCTTCCTATTTTTAAGGAGATATAAACAATCAATCAAGTATATACAATCAACATGGTTTGCATAACATCGCAACCTATCAATGATGACATGTCTATCATGTCATCATTCCCGTTGTATTACTAACCTCATTATCTACAAGGGTTTACCTACCATCATAAGCTAATAATTTCAAAATAGCACTTCAAGGTAATATTAATTCCCATACTTAACAATTTATGCAACTTACATATAGTCTAAATAAACTAAGTATAGTTCATAATAACAATACAACCACTAAAATTCTGATATATAATATATATGTATATTCCAAATAAATAGGGTTTCTCTAAAACAAGACTCTTCCTAGAATCACAAAAGATTATCCAAAACAAAGAAATAAACCAAATTAATAAAAGCAAGCTTATCATGCATTCAAAATCATCATTCCACAAACTATGACATTTAAATAACATGTCAACATAAAGAGATTAGAGAAGTAGAAATCAACATGCCTAGAATTATAGCTCCAACATATATTACTACTTTCCAAACTCATTCTCTACAAACATGCTTACAACTCCTTCTAAGCTCAACCTATCTTCAAACTCTAGCCTCTTCTCAAAGAAATCTTAGCAATTGTAATTTCACAAAAAACTCTCCTTCTCCCTAAAACTCTCATCAATACTCTTGCACAAAAAACTACAGTAGAATGGTGGATAAAGAAATTAGAATGAATAATTGTAACAAAGGGTAGAGATGATACCTCTATATATACTAAAATCTTAGCATCTTAATGCTACAAATAAGCTACCAAATCCGTCGCCTTCCTATTCTAAATGCATCGACTAGGCTCAAAAGGTGAGATGTGGCTGATTAAAACACTAGCTTGCAAACAGATACATAGTCCAGCTTCTTTGTTAAGAATGAGTCACTCATATCTTGGTGATAGAAATGATTTAAACTCAGAAAATACAACCTATAGGTTTCTTATTGCAATATAAGTCAACTACCTTAGCCAACCCATGCAAAAGACCAGGTGTCATTCTCTTCAAAATATATGTATTGGTTTATGGCGCAAAAAATAGACTTCTTTCTATTTCATACTTCCTAGAATATGGCACCAACAATTAAAATTTATAAGCCCTTTATTCATACATAGGTTTGAGAAAGTCAACACGTTTATGAATATCACTTACTCTTGCAAATGATTCGATCCATATTACTTTATGTGTTGTTAAATGCATTAAGACTTATTCTCCCATGCGCTAGTTATTCTCCCTCTTATAAGCGCTATTCATGCACTGCTTTTACTTGCAATGTACTTTGTTTTAACTTCATTTTATATGCATTGTATGTGTGCAGTAATAGCTTAGCCATTCTTACCTTATATGGAAACACATCATTTATGCTCTTAAGTTTATTTCAATGTACTTTTAAAATATAAAACTATATATATATATATATATATATGTATGTATGTATGTAAGTTGTAGGAAAGGGCCCACTCCCTTTTATTTAAAAATAAAGAATAGAAGTTACATCAAGGTTGCTGCCCAAAAAATAGAGGAGCATAATGAAAGAGAGGATACAAAGAAGGGACCAAGAATCCTAAAAGGAACTATAGAGAGAAAGAAGAGGATCTACAAATACGAGAAGAGTCTGCAATAAGGAGCAAACACCATAATCAAAGAAATGACAAAAAAAGAAGCTAAGCTTTTCTGTTGTTTTGGGAGAGGAGGGCCTCCATGGTCCACTGAGAACTCCCCTCAATCGCTTCCATGCCTTTAATACAAATCATTCAGCATTAGTCTTCCTACCTTTTTTCTCTTTGGACCACAATTCAGTTTAGTTTTGTTGCTCACCTTTTGAGAAATCCTGAGTTTTTGAGGAGGAGCCAAAACCATGTCAAGTCTAAAACCCTTAGGGCTAAAATCATCCATGAACGGGAAGGTGCCATCAGACTCCAAACCATCCACATTCGACTCAGAGGGGCTATTTGACAATTTTTCCAAAGCAGGACAAGCTGGAGGAGGAGAGGAAACTACAGGCAACACAAGATCCAGCTCTGAAGCTGAGTGACTCAAAGAATATGCCATGGTTCCACAAAATGAAGTCAACATCCAGAAACCTCACCTTCTTAACCCATATTTTATGGCTGACATACCTAGAACCATCCTTCTGTTGGAGAGAGCAAGTTTCAATTTTATATCCCAACATATTGCAACAAAATCATCAAAAAGGAAAACCTTCAAAATTTAAATACTATGTCCAAATTTCATGAGAAGAATAGATTGGAATAGAGTGAAAGATGGGTTTGGAGATGTCAACCATCGTATAGACCCTCAAGAACCTATGATCAAGAGCCATCCTAACTTCGTCAAGTTTCACAAAGGAGCTAACTTGATTAATCAGATCACTAATAAGATCCACATTCTTCATGACCAAGGGCATGTTATAAATCCTAATCCAAAGAGGAACATAAGTGATCTTGGTTGTAGCGGGGTCAATAAAAGGAGTCCATGGAGTAATGAATATGCCAAAATTCTCAAAAAACTAGGGGCCTTTTGTGACCATAAAATCACAGTCTATAGTAGAGCTAAAAGAAAGCAGGAAGAAACTGAAATCCAAGGACTCAATCACCAAGAAGGACAAGTTGCTCCAAGTAGATTTGACCCAATCTTGAAGTGAAGCTAGAGATGGATGTTTGCGCAAGCATCTCAAAATTAAGGAGCGCTTACCCACATCCTCAATAATTGCATCAATGCAACCATCAGAAATATAAAAAATCCAAAGGCTCTTCTACGAGGGCCACCTCCACATCCCCAAAGAAAAGTGTAGATCCCCTAGGAGGAGATGCAAGAACCCCATCAGGTGAAGAATGTGGGACAGGTGCATCCACAGGAGAGGGTAGGTTGGCCAGCATAATCTGTTCCAAGTAAAAGGCCGAACACTCATGATATGGGTTTGCATTATTTTTGTAGGCTGCAAAAACCTTCAGAGCCAAATATGGGGGCACACACCCAGCGCTAGGTAACTTTCCATGAAAGGATTACCCAAAAGGATCAAACCATAAGGTTTGCAAAGGAGAAATGGGAAAATCCATATTTGTTGGAGCTGAACCAGAGTGAAGGGCATACCATTTGCGACCCTCCTCGCTCACGGTGCAGCTCCCACCCTTCTTGGATCCAGCCAAACACTTGCTTGATCTTGCAACCTTTTCTCTCGACAACTTCCTTCCTCCCACACCCTCCTCCATGCCTCCATTGCTATGAATGACTTGCATGCCTGGGCTCCTATCGCATATTTTTGCAGTTTGATATATATTATATTTTTAATAATATATATATATATATATATATATATATTCACGTGTTTATTAAATGTATTTTTCCAATCAAAGATATAACATATATTAGAATAATTATATATAATTTTATATATATATACGTTTATTAAAATAATAATATATATATATATATATATACAATTTCCTTTTTCCAAAGATAATGATATATATATATATATTTTACTACATGTATAAATATAATTCTCATTTAAATTATGCATATACATTAATATATAGATTATATATGTATATATTTATATATATCAACCTTACACACACACACACACATATATATTCCTTACCTTATTATCAACTTCATTGATATGTACATATGTATAACAATTTAATATATTCATATAAGTCTTAATCAATGTTACCCAATTTTCACCTACGGGCTCAATCAAGGGAGATTATGTTTTAAATTCGGCACGTGGATTAAATGTGGCTCCCATAAGGGTTGAGACCAACGTGCAGGTGTTCGATTTTCATTGGGAAGGTCTTCATCTGATGCTATTTCACAAGGAAGTCTATTGGAAAGCCTGCCTTAGTCATATTTGGCATAAAACTCATGAGGAAGAAAGTCGCTGAGACCAGCTGGATGTCTTGCCGACTGGCAGTATGGTTCTATTCATTTGAAATACACTGGTCGCCCAAAAATTTCAGTCACTAGGAGTTTTTATATCTCTCTGCTTGGAAATAAGTCACGTCGACCCTTGTGCACAAGGCTAGCATCGCCGAAAGAAGGGTGTCATTGGGGAGAGGTCCTGCCGACAGATGGAAGTCTCGGCGAAAGGTTATGGACTCGGTGTAACCTCTTGCCGACCAAGTGAGGTCTCGCCGAAACAGAATGCCTTCGATGTAATGATGGGGCTTTGGGGTAATGTCTCACCGACTCTAAGAAGTCTTGCCGAAATGTTTGAGCTCGGGGACAATGGAAGGAGGTTCGGCGTGATGTCTCATCGACAAATGGAGCTCTTGCTGAAGGTTTGTGCTTTTGCTAAGATGTTTGGCCGACAGGGTGGACTCTTGCCGAAAGAGATTTGAGCTCAGGGAAATGAAGTCTCGCTCACTATGAGGTCTGGCCAAACGATCGTGGTCTCGCCGACAGATGAAGGGTTTGGCATGATGTCTTGTCGACAACTGGTGGTCTCACTAAGGGTTGTTCATAAGATTGTTGCATCGGGGGGACTCCGGGGAAGTGTTTTGAATTCGGTGTAAGGTCTCATCGACACATGGGAGTCTCGCCAAAACAGCCGGCGTCAGGGAGAAGTCTAGCCGACTCGCTGGAGTCTCGCCGACAAATGGAGGTCTCGGCGAAAGAAGGGTTGTTTGGGGAGAAGTCTTCCCGACTCTCCAGAGTCTCACCGAAAGGGTGGGGGCTTTGCTGTAACATCTTGCCGACCGAGGAGAGTCTCGCCAATGCGATGGACTTGCCAATGGAAAAGGGATATCGGTATGACTCTTAGCGCCCGCTATGACCTCTTGCCGAATGCGATGGACTTTCCAATGGAAAGGGATATCGATATAACTCCTGTTTCCCGCCATGATGTCTGGCTGATAGCGGTATTCTGGGTGACAACTTTATGTTGCGGTATAGCTCTTGCACACTCGCCATGACCTCTGGCTGATAATGATTGTCTTGCCGATGGTTTTTTGTGATATTGATATAACTTTTGCATTCGATATGAGGTCTCACCGAAAGTGGTAAGTTATGTCGATAGCTACTGTGGAGCATTGTGGCATCGGGGAGACATGGCTAGTGTCTCACCGACATGTGACTCTACAGGAATAACCTTTGATCATCTAGCGATCCCACGTGGCATCTGTTCAACCAATTAGAGGAGCATCTGTTCAACCAATTAGAGGAAGCTACAGGTGAATCATTGGAAGCTTGACCGGTGCCAGGAAGATCAACAAAGCATAAATGAAGTGGATCTACTTTGCTTCGATGGACGATCCAAGCATGTGAATTCAGTTTAGAGGGCGCCCGATGCTACTTCTCGAAGAGGGTCAACTAATAGGAGGAGAACATAAAGGAGGAGACCGCAAGCACAGATGGGATGTCGACTAGCAGAGTGGATTGACATTTATGATAACACTCAGGAACATTCAACGCAGCTCTGCAACGAGGTTCGAGGGTGGACACGGGGGCCAGAAGTTAATGTGATTGTCGTAAAAGATCTGTTACCCAATTTTCACCTACGGGCTCAATCAGGGGAAATTATGTTTCAAATTCGCACGTGGATTAAATGTGGCTCCCATAAGGTTTGAGCCCAGTGTACAGGTGCTTGGATTTCATTGGGAAGGTCCTTATCTAACAGGGAAGTCTATTGGAAAGCCTCACCTCAGTCAGTTTTGGCATAAAACTCATCAGAGCAGAAAGTCGACAAGACCCTCCTGTTGTCTTGCCGACTAGCAGTGCATTTTATTTGTTTAAATACACCAGTCGCTAGGACATTCGGGTCACCATGAGTCTTTATGTATTTTCCTGACTTTCCAGTGTCTCACCAAAAGAATGATTGTTACCGGGGAAAGCGAAATGCGTTTAGTGTGAGGTCTTGCCGACCCGATAGGGTCTCGTTGAGTGGGCATTTGGAATTGGTAAGCCTCCTGGCCACGGAGTTGGCTTCGGCATGATGTCTCAAAGAAAGCGGTGGTCTCTTCGAAAGGAAAGGAGCTCGGTGAGAGGTCTCACCGACCGAGAGATGTCTCCCTGACAAGAAAGGAAGTGGTGAGCTCGGCGAAGGATTTGAGTTCGTTGTGAGGTCTCACCGACCAAGCAATGTCTCCCCGAAATGAAGTGAGCTTTCACCAAAACAAAAGGACCCTCGATGTAATCTCTTGTCGACCAGGAAGCTCTTTCCAATAGTGGTTCACAAGTTTGAGATCGGGGAGACTTCGAGTGGAAGTTTTGCGTTCGGCGGGATGTCTTGCCGATAAGCGATTGTCTTGCCGATGGTTTCAAGGATGTTGATATGAATTTTGCAACTCGCTATGAACTCTCACTGATAGTTGTAAGCTATCCCGATGCTGCTTTAGAGTGTAATCGCATCGAGGAGACATGGTAAGTGTCTCACCGATATGCGATTCAGTCTGAGTGACCTTTGATTGTCTGGCAATCCCATGAAGCATCTGTTCGACCAATTGGAAGAAGCTATAGGCGAGTCATGGCAGTTTGACCGGTGAAAAGAAGATCAACAGAGAGAAAGCAACGTGGATCTGCTATGAGCTCAAAAGCATTCAAAGCAGTTCAGCAAGGAGGTTCGAAGGTGGACATGAAGACTAGAAGTTAATGCTGTGGTTGCAAAAGATCAAGGAGACCATTCCTGGAAGCGACCCTTCACTGACATGGACAGCAGGGATACACTTGAATGCAACATTAACTTCATTTTAAAAAGATCTAAGGGCAGATCTTTTCTGAAGCTGATATTTTTGTAAGCCCTAGGGGCCGACATCTTTTTGTATATAGGGCATTTTTTGCCTCTTTGTAAAGGAGTTTGGATTATGCATTCTCAAGAGTTAGTGATTTTTAACAATCCTTTCTCAATTGATGTATGCTTTGTAACTCATTTCGATTTTGGAATATAAAACATAGAGTTTACCTTGGAAACCAGTGTTAGTGTTTAGACTACTCTCATTTCTATATTTTTAGATTATGCAAGTTTTCAACTATGCTTTTCTAAGTCTGCATTCATACCTTAAAGTCGTGAAATTCATCTTTCCTTCTTAAAATATGTATGTAGATCAAGCATTTTTAAGAATGATGCATAATTTCAAAGAGGTTATGTTGAAGTAAATGAAATAGCTACCATTAATTTTTCAGTGTATGTTCATCTTGTTTTCATTTCATGATTTCATATCAGTTCAGTGTATCACCATAGGTTTAAATTTTAATTTTCATGCACTCTTCATCCCCTTTTCTTTCAAAGAACAGTAGTTAGGTGATACCACAAAGGAAGTCGGCCTTCTTCGGAGGTTGACCTCTGTTTACAAAAAACCACAGCTTTTGAGGTCTTCCCATATTGCACTGGATTGTTGAATTTTACATTCGGCAGGGTGCAAAATCTAAGTGATAACAGTTCTGGCACGCCCAGTGGGACTAGTTCCACATTATACTGCTGGTTTGGTATGCAACCAACAAGTTTCAGACTTTGTAGAGGTCATTTTGCATACTTGGTGACTCCATAGAGAGAAAGAACTATAGAATCAGTGTTTTTACAGTTTATGAGAAGAGTTCAGACAAGGAGCAGCTTAGTTCCTTTTGAATATTTGCAGCTGTCACCACCAAGAAGACAAGGCAGAGCAACAGAAAGGCTAGGGACAATAATTACCTATTCTAGAAGAACTAAATCCACTCCTCCATTTGCGGGATCTCATATTGTTGTCCCATCTTTGGTTTCATCACGAGTGCCAGTAAATCCACCTCAGCCACCTCCAATGGTTGCTCCAAGGAATCAACCATTTGTTGCTTTCAATGGAGGGAGTCCCTTAAACTTGGCACAACACAATGACATCCCAATGGCAACCTTGAAAATTCTGCCAACTTTCACGGGGGAAGATCAGACTATCCCGATTGAACATATACGAGATGTGGCTTCCCTATGTGGTGTACATTACATTTCACAAGAAGACGTAGCTGTAAGACTTCTTGCAGCATATTTTAAGGGAAGAGCATTACAATGGTTCAGGAGCCTTGGAGTAGGTTTAGTCGCCACTTGGGATGAGCTGAGTGACAGATTACATAGACAGTTTCAGGACAGATCTAATAATTTGTCTTTGTTGGAGCAATTAACTACACTTAAGAGGGCTCCTCAGGAGCAAATGAATGATTTCAATTTCAGGTTTCAAAGAACCTGGGATAGAATTCCTATAGCGGTGAGACCACCTCCAGAATATGCATTTTGTACTTTTTGAAGGCCCTTAATAGCGATATAGCTGTTATGATACAATCAATGGGGGGTGTTTCTCTACCATATGCATTTGAAGTAGCAATTAGAGCTGAAAATAGCCTAATACAAGCTGGTAAACTTGCTCCTAGGCCACCACTGCCCATATTTCCAAATATTCATTCGAATATCCCCTTGCAAATACCACCTTTTACACCTTTGCCACATGTTCCAGCAATATCAACTGCTGTAACACAAGAAGCTGTTGTTTCAAGATCTTCAAATGAATTACAGAAGATCAAAAGTTTATTACAGACTTTTGGTAATAAGCTTGTGAGCTTGGAAAAGCAACAAGCATATAACAGGGCTTATCAACAGTAGAATTCAGGCCAACAACAACAATACCAAGGTAATAGACAAGCTTACCAAGGCAATTACCAGGGCCCAAGATAGGGTGTAAATATTAGACCTTTTCAGGCTTATGCTCTAGCACCTGTTAGCACAGTCAAGGATCTTGTCCCTATTCAAAACAACTTAGCAGCAGATTATGAGTGGTGTTACCCTTGCAACCAATCTCATAATCAAGCCACTTGCTCAAATGGACTCATTAATCATGCACTTATGGTACAAAATGCCTCAAGTTCATAGCAGAATGAATTCAATGATGCATCTCCACAACACCAAGATCAGCCTACTAATGACACTACTCTTCTTAACTGGCAAGGTGAAAAATTATATGGATTGAATGTAGATGATTCTTCAGTTGCAGCTAACACAAGGGCGAAGAAAAGAGCTTTTGAGCTTGATCAAGCAGCTGATAAAGAAAAAACAACAGTTACAAAACCATCTACATCTCAAGGGACCCATGGATCGCAAAGAAATCAACAACTCCCAATGAAGGAGGAGCCACACTTGCAACCTGACCACGCTGGCATAAAGGTACATCATAACGTAAACTCAGCCGTACCTTATAATATTCTTGACAGTATGAAAAAGATGAATGTAACGATGTCTATGTGGGATTCATTAGCTATCCCAAGTCAAAAGGATATGTTACACTCAGCTTTGTCAAATTTTAAAGTGTCTAATGAGTCTAAGTCTCCAATAGGTCAGGTTAGAACTATGTTGACAAATAATACTCAAAGAAATGATAAACAACCTAGTAAAGAGACAGGAGAAGAAGTTAAACCACCTCCATTTTACGTGTCAGTAATCACAGGTGATAAGTTAGTTCATAACTGTATGGTAGACAGTGGAGCTAGTAGCTCAGTAATGCCAAAGCAAATTGCTGACAAACTTGGATTAAAGTATCAACCTTTAGAGAAATGAGTGATTCAATTGGATGGTAGTTTAGTTAATACTATGATAGGTCGAATATAAGCGTTAGAAAATTAGCAGCAAATAAAAGAGTGCAAATAAACACCAAAACGACCTACACCTCAAGATTAGCCTAAGTTGGAATCAACACAAGATAAAAGCAACAAATAGAACTTTATACCTTGTCTCAAATCGATCCTTTGGTTGGCCCTTCGATCTTTGATGTGTATGCTCCTTGATGGCAAAGATGTGAGATGTGAGATGCAAATGATGCTTGAACAAAGATGGATGAAAATAGCTAAGTATAGATTGAGAAATAAAATTGCAAGAGTTTGGCTAGCAAAATGATCTCTCCCTAAAATGAGAGAAAAGAGGGGGTATTTATAGGAATTTTGAGAATTCCTAGAAGAGATGGATGGCCAAGATTGAGCCACCAAATATCAAGATGTAGGGCTAAGGTGAGTTGAGAACTCACAAGCCCTCACATCTTGACATGTGGCATGGGAGGCTTAAGAAAGATGAGGTGAGATAAGGTGTAAGAGAGTACATGACATGGAGGGGGTACAAAGTACCTTGGGATTGGACAAGATCTCCTCATAAAGGAGGTCCTTGTCCCCATGTGGGTGAGAGGACAAGTGAGGAATTAAAAATTCCTCAAATATTCTCATGGGGAGATGGGAAAGAATAAAAAAATAAGTAGAGGACATGTGGGAGAAGTGAAGGAATTAAAAATTCCTTTTGGGTGCATTGGGGAATTAAAAGGTGAATTAAAAATTCATATGGGAAGTGGAGTGCCTTGTCCAAAAGGGGAAGGCCTTTAATAAGGTTGACCAAGGACACATGTCATAAAGGACATGGGGAAGAGAAAAGGAATTTAATATTCCTTGAAAGATGAGAGTGGAATTAAAAATTCCTCAAAAGACTTTGGGAAGACAAAAGGAATTAAAAATTCCTTGGGGGATGGGAAGAGTTGACTAAAGGGGTGATTAGACAAGTTGATGAGGGGTTAGAGGAAGGTTAGGTGGCTAAGAGAGATTAGAGGCCAACTTACAAAATTTGGAGGATGTGACACATCCTAATGAAGGATTAGGCATGTGCACACCTTAATGATGAGATTAGAAGATGGATTAGGATAAGATAAAAATGATGGAGATGTGACATGAAGGGGAATTAAATAAATGGAATATTTATTTAATTCAATTGATGGAAGAGGATTAAAGAGATAAGGTATTATTGATTAAATACCTTAGGGATTTGGCAGAATTAAAGATATTAATTAAATAATAGCAGTATTACTTAATTAACGAAAATAAGACGAAAGGGGATGAATTTGGATAAATTAAGTGTCCAAATTTAGACGTCTACAAATACATTGGGTGTTATTAAAGATTTGAGTCTTACCCTTCATGCTTGTCCTAATTTTTCAGTTCCTCAGGACATATGTGCCATAGATCTCCCACCTTTCTTTTCTTTGTGCCTCTCAAGAGACTTTACAACTAAGATAGGTGGTTATGTGTCAGCTGACTGGTCGCATATGCTGTTTAGAACAAGATATGGAACTAAGGTTACCATTAAATATGAGAGGTTGGCTAAAGATCATATTGAGCCATATAACCCAAGTCCTATCAATGTTGTTCCTATTGCTGCAGACACAAATTGTGTCATTTTTACTAACAGTGAGTTGGTTGCTGCTCAAGAACTTCAAGCAGAAGTTGTTCCTGATGTGCTTCTACATGAATGGGCGGCTGAAAACATGTTGAACAGTCCTATAGATCTTATTAAAGATGCTGGTATGGTTAATTATGTGATGCTTGAACCTGATGCAGAGATTCCAAACCTTGAAAAAGGTACAGATCAGTTGTTGCAACAACAAAGTGGACTTTGGGAAATGTTTTTTGATAGTTCCAGAATCAAGAATGGAGCAGGTGGAGGTGCAATGCTAGTTTCTCCACAGGGTGATAAGTATTTTTCAGTCTTTCATTTTGCTTTTGCATGTTCTAACAACAGTGTTGAGTATGAAGGACTTATCCAAGGCCTTGAGTGGGCAAGGAAAAGAGGAATTGACTGTTTGAAAGTCTATGGAGACAGTGAATTGATAGTTAATCAGGTCAAGGGGGTCAATGTTGCCAGGAATGATGCTTTGAAGTCTTACAGAAACAGAGTATGAAAAATAATTGAAGAATTTAATTCCTTCAATCTGATTTCTATTCCACGAAATCAGAGTAAGCATGCTGACATACTTGCAACAATTGGAGCATAGTTTGATATCCCAGGTGATATTAAAAAAAGACAAAATACAGCAGTATGTTAAGGTTGTTATCAGGCCATCAATTCCTGATAACAACATTAACTGGCAAGTATTTGAAAATGATGAACAAATTTTAACCTTTCTGCTCCAAGAAGATCATTTTTTTGTAGTAAACCAAGAAAAGATCAAACAACAGTATGATGATCAGGTGATACAACTAAAGACAAATAAACTTCCCAAAGGACTGGTTACCTTGGAATCCATATTCAATTCTAATGATCAACTTAAGAAGAACAAAGTCAGCATTCAAGTGAAAGACGATCATTATGAAGAAGTGGAAATATTTAAAGGTAAGCTTCTCAAATTAGGCAAAATTTGTTTAGCTGAGGATAAGAGAGCTTTCATTGTTTTATGCCAAGAGTATCATGATGTTTTTGCTTGGAAATATTTTGATTTAAGAGGGTTTGATCCTCATGTTGCACAAAATACAATTGAGTTAGAGCCTGGTGTTAAGATTGTTAGACAAAAGCATAGACCATTGAACCCCAAGCTTGAACCTTTGATGATCAAAGAGCTGACCAAGTTGGTAGAGGGGGTATTGTGTTTCCAATTACACACACATCCTGGGTTTCTAACCTTGTTCTGATTAGAAAAAAGAGCGGTGAGATAAGATTATGTGTAGATTTTAGAGACCTTAACAAAGCATCCCTGAAGGATCATTACCCCTTACCGTCTATGGAACAAATTCTTCAAGTTGTTGCTAGATCAGAAAGGTTTTCTCTTCTGGATGGATATTCTGATTATAACCAAATTCTAGTCAAAGAGGAGGATCAATATAAAACAACATTTACAACAAAATGGGGCACTATGGCCTACAAGAGAATGCCTTTTGGTTTATCTAATGCTGGTGCCACCTTTCAGCGTGCCATGGATATGGAATTTCATAATTTAATTCAGAAATGTCTGCTAGTTTATTTAGATGACATAATTGTATATTAAAAAAATGTAGATGAACATTTGTCACATCTCAAGCAAGTTTTTGAAAAATGCAGGGAATATGGAATATCTCTCAATCCGAAAAAGAGTATTTTTGCAGTTCATGAAGGTAAACTGTTAGGCCATATAGTATCAAAAGATGGAGTTACCATTGATCCTGAAAGAGTCAAAGCTATACTTGAACTGCCATTACCCAATCACAAGAAAGGATTGCAGAGCTTTTTAGGGAGAATTAACTTTCTGAGAAGATTCATTCCTGATATTGCAAATTTACTACAGCCCTTGACCGCCATGCTTAAAAAGAATGCAGTTTTCAGTTGGACTGGAGAAGCAAAACACAGTTTTGAAGAAATCAAGGAAACTTTAGCATTAGCTCCAACACTGGTAAATCCAAATTTCTCTAAAGACTTCTTCTTGTATGCTTTTGGCAGCGTTGGTTAAATCTCTGCTATGCTGATTCATAAAAATAGGGATAATTTAGAGCAGCCCATAGCTTTCTTTAGTCAAGTACTTGTTGATTATGAAGAGAAGTATACATTTGTTGAGAAACATGTTCTCGCTGTGATCAAAAGCCTAAAGAAGTTTAAGCGTATAGTTTCAAACAATAAAATTCATATTCTGGTTGCGCACTCAAGTGTGAAGGAATTTTTGTTGAACAAAGATCTGAGTGAGAAAAGGGCAGGGTGGATCACAAAAGTAATGGAATTTGATGTTAACATCAACATCACAAAACTTGTCAAGGGTAGAGGAATTTGTGAGCAACTTGCCTCCACTTCTGAAGACACATAGAAATCAGAAGTTGGTGTTGTTTTAACTAATACGAATGAGTCTCAAAATGTTCAGGTTGCCGCACCTGCATCAGTTGCAGACTGGGTTCAAGAGATGACCCACTTTCTTCGTACTGGTGAATGTCCACCAGGTCTAGATAGAGAAAAATGAAGATACTTCAGATTGCAGTCAATTCCTTGTGTCCTTATTGATAATATCCTTTTTAGGAAAGATCTGAATGGTGTCTTGTTAAGGTGTATTGATACTGATCAAACAGAAAGAGTACTGCATGAGTTGCATGATGGAGTTTTAGGAGGTCACTTTGCTCCAAGGACAACTACTTGGAAAATCATGAAAGATGGTTACTACTGACCCAACTTGTTTAAAGATGCATACGCATGGTCAAGAAAGTGTGTTAAATGTGCTTTATTTTTAGGAAAATAAAAGTTTCCTGCTATGCCTCTACATCCAATTCAGGTGGAGCAGCCCTTCATGAGATGGGGCATCAACTTCATTGGGCCAATTAATCCACCATCCAGTGTTGGTCACAAGTGGGTGCTAACTGCTACAAACTATTTCACACGGTGGACAGAGGCAGTAGCTTTGAAAGAAGCAAATGAATCTTCAGTTCTGAGCTTTTATGAAGACATAATCACCAGGTTTGGAGTTCCTGACTCCATCATTTCAGATAATGCTCTTGCATTTGTTGGATTGAGAGTCACAGACTGGGCTGTTGAATACGGAATTAATTTGAATACTTCTTCCAATTATTACCCATAGGGTAATGGGTTAGCTGAAAGTACAAATAAAAACCTGATTGGAATCATTAAGAGGACTATGGAAGAGAACCAAAGAGTTTGGCATACCACATTGAAATCTGCACTTTGGGCAGATAGAATAACCCCTAAGAGATCAATTGGTAATTCACCTTATGTACTTGTTTATGGTAAAGAGGCCAGACTACCTCTATCTATAGAGCTTCTAGCTCTAGACATTGTTCACCGGTTGGAGATGTATGAAGAACATGACCCAATGTCTGTGAGATATGCAGAGCTCATGGAGCTCGAAGAATCAAGAGATAAAGCAATGAGAGCTTTGGAGTATCATCAACACCAAACAAATAGAACATTTGACAAGAAAGCTACAACTAAAATCTTTAAATAAGGTGATATTGTTCTCAAATGGGACATTTTGAAAAGTAAGCCAGGCCATCACACCAAGTTTGACAACATGTGGATGGGTCCATTTATTGTTAAAGATTGCAAAGAACACAATGCGTACCAACTGGCCACAACTGAAGGTGAAGTGCTTCCTATCCCAGTCAATGGGATACACCTCAAGCCTTGTTTTGAAGTCTGATAGGTTCCTCCATTGTACTTATTAGGTTAGGTTTATGTTTCCAATAAGTTCTTCTGCACTTTAGTTTAATTGTTTTCCATTTCCTAGGTGTTGTTTTAGCATAGTAAATATTTTCATTTTAGTTTCTCCTGTTTCTTGAGTTTCGGGCAACCTGTTATGATCTATAAGTTACAGACATGTTTGAGCTATGTACAAAACTAATGTTTTAATTTTTTTTGAGTTTTCCTAATGACTCCATGCCCAATGGAAAATTTTTGGCTACTAGTTTCCATGTTTAGCAGGCAAACATCCAGCTGAGGTTGCCAGAAATGTTACCCAATTTTCACCTACAGGCTCAATCAGGGGAAATTATGTTTCAGATTCGCACGTGGATTAAATGTGGCTCCCATAAGGTTTGAGCCCAGCGTGCAAGTGCTCGGATTTCATTGGGAAGGTCCTTATCTGACAGGGAAGTCTATTGGAAAGCCTCGCCTCAGTCAGTTTTGGCATAAAACTCATCAGAGCAGAAAGTCGGCAAGGCCCTCCTATTGTCTTGCCGACTAGCAGTGTGTTTTATTTGTTTAAATACACCAGTTGCTAGGACATTCGGGTTGTCATGAGTCTTTATGTATTTTCCCGACTTGCCAGTGTCTCACCGAAAGAATGATTGTTACCGGGGAAAGCAGAATGCGTTCGGCGTGAGGTCTTGCCGACCCGATAGGGTCTCGCTAAGTGGGCATTTGGAATCGGTAAGACTCCTGGCCACGAAGTTGACTTCAGCATGATGTCTCAGTGAAAGCGGTGGTCTCTTCGAAAGGAAAGGAGCTCGGCGAGAGGTCTTGTCGACCGAGGGATGTCTCCCCAACAAGAAAGGAAATGGCGAGCTCGGCGAAGGATTTGAGTTCATTGTGAGGTCTCACCAACCAAGCAGTGTATCCCCGAAATGAAGTGAGCTTTCGCCAAAACAAAAGGAACCTCGGTGTAATCTCTTGCCGACCAGGAAGCTCTTGCCGATAGTGGTTCACAAGTTTGAGATCGGGGAGACTCCGAGCGGAAGTTTTGCGTTCGGTGGGATGTCCTGCCGACAAGTGATTGTCTTGCTGATGGTTTCAAGGATGTCGATATGAATTTTGCAACTTGCTATGAACTCTCACCGACAGTTGTAAGCTATCCCGATGTTGCTTTAGAGTGTAATCGCATCGGGGAGACACGGTAAGTGTCTCACCGATATGCGATTCAATCTGAGTGACCTTTGATTGTCTAGCAATCCCATGAAGCATCTGTTCGACCAATTGGAGGAAGCTACAGGCGAGCTATGGCAGTTTGATCGGTGAAAAGAAGATCAACAGAGAGAAAGTGACATGGATATGCTCTGAGCTCAGAAGCATTCAAAGCAGCTCAGCAAGGAGGTTCGAAGGTGGACACGAAGACTAGAAGTTAATGTTGTGGTTGCAAAAGATCAAGGACGCCATTCCTGGAAGCGACCCTTCACTGACATGGACAATAGGGATACACTTGAATGCAACATTAACTTCGTTTTAAAAAGATCTAAGGGAAAATATTTTCTGAAGCTGATATTTTTGTAAGCCCTAGGGGCCGACATCTTTTTGTATATAGGGAATCTTTTGCCTCTTTGTAAAGGAGTTCAGATTATGCATTCTCAAGAGTTAGTGATTTTTAACAATCCTTTCTCAGCTGATGTATGCTTTGTAACTCATTTCGATTTTGGAATATAAAACACATAGTTTACCTTGGAAACCAGTGTTAGTGTTCAAACTACTCTCATTTCTGTATTTTTAGATTATGTAAGTTTTCAATTGTGCTTTTCTAAGTCTGCATTCATACCTTAAAGTCGTGAAATTCATTTTTCCTTCTTAAAATATGTATGTAGATCAAGCCTTTTTAAGAATGATGCATAAGTTCAAAGAGGTTATGTTGAAGTAAATGAAATAGCTACCATTAGTTTTCTAGTGTATGTTCATCTTGTTTTCATTTCATGATTTCTTATCAGTTCGGTGTATCACCATAGGTTTAAATTTTAATTTTCATGCACTCTTTGTCCCCTTTTCTTTCAAAGAATAGTAGTTAGGTGATACCACAAAGGAAGCCGGCCTTCTCTAGAGGTTGACCTCTGTTTACAAAAAACCACAGCTTTTGAGGTCTTCCCATGTTGCACTGGATTGTTGAATTTTACATTCGACAGGGTGCAAAATCCAAGTGATAACAAGATCTGAAGGCCACTCCTGAAGGGATCTTTTCACCGACATGGACAAAGGGATGCACACTGAATGCAACATTAAATGTATTAAAAAAAATCTGAGGGCCGACGTGTTCAACAACCAATTCATTTTTTTAAGCCCTAGGGCAGGGCCCGACACTTTTAGTATATATGGCATTTTTGCCTCTTTAAAAAAGGAGTTCTTCTTATGCTTTTCTGAAGTTGTGACTTTTGCAGTCCTCTCTCAGATTAGCAGACTTTGGTAACTCGTTTGGAGCATGATATATAGAATTTACCTTGGTTACCATTGATGGTTCAATTTTCCTTCTAGTTCTTGCAAAATATTGTGCATTTTCAGGTGATTGATCAAGGTACTTCGTGAAATATTTCTATTTCCTTATAACTTTGTCTCATGTTAGCATGCCTTTCTTTGCAAAAGTAGTATTATGTAGGTTACAAATTGTGTTTTACTGAATTGCACATGAACTTTTAATTTGTGAAAAATTGCTTTTCCTTCTTAAAAGTGTGCGCATGTCAAACCTGTTTGTGAAATACTTATGCATAATCTACAGAAACTTGTTGTGCAGTCCCATATCCATCATTAGTATTCAAGTGTAACCTGAGTGTCTCATTGCTCTTGTCAATTTGGTGTATCACCATAGGATTTCATTTTCATTTTCATGCACTCCTTCTCCCTTTACCTTACAAAATCAGTAGTTTAGGTGATAGGTGACACCATAGGAAGTCGGCCTTCTCCAGAGGTTCTTTTCCATTTTTTAGGTGACCCACAACCTAGAAAAGTTCCCATGTTTCTCTAGAAAGCTCAGTTTTTGTAACTTTGCATAGGGTGCATTTCTAAGTGATAACAATCAATTCACGATACTCGAATTACTTTTATACGTAAACATGTATATACCCAATTAAGAGACTCAGTCACTTTAATTCAAACCAAGAACAATCAAGAAACCAAAGACTAAAACCAAAGTCATCCAAATTATCCCCAAACTATGACCAAGGGTTTACTTACCAATTCTCAAACTAACTCAACTTAACTTGACCAACTAGGGTGTGAGTGTGTAATAGCTCAAATAGGAATATTAGGGGTTACCAAAACAAAGCTCTTCTCTTAAGTGATACCCCCCCTCTCTTACCTGAGGCTCGACTCCTTCCTACATCTAACTTAGTGCATCACAAAGGTAGTTAGTCATTCACATGAAATTCATTTGTATCATACATCATTTACATCATCAAAGTGTTAAAGTATTCGCATTGCAATACATATTTATTCATCACATTTTCCATCAGTATAAAACATAATCATTCCTTCAAAAGCAATATTATCTTAATACATATTTCAGTATTTCATTCACCTATTAAACATATTAAGGTCACAATTTATATTTATGAAGGTAAAAGTAACCTGGTAACTGAGAAACAAAGTGTAACATTTGTAGAAAAAGAGAGACTTGAAGAGGAGCTAGAGAATCTAAACCAAAAAGTAATAAAAACATGTTTCTAGAAGACTATGAAAAAGAAAAATCACTTATGGCATAATACAATGAAGTACTTACCAGGGAGGAGTGTTATTGGTGAATGGAATCCAGGGAAACCTAGTTGGAAAAAGGGGACTAAACACAAAATTATTCCATAATTCAACAAAGATATGAAGAACATACAATAGGATCCAAGACATAAAAGACACACAAGGAAATGTTTTAAAGAATACAAAATAAATAAGGAATGAAGGCACTTGTTTCTTGAAAGAATTACTGACTGGGATTGGTGAATAAGAACCACTTCCTTACAACCTTTTGAGAAATATCCCATCCCTCATACATGACAAGGATGACCAGTCTCTCTCATCCCCTTTCAAGGAAGAGGAAGTAAAAAAAGCACTCTTTCAACTACATCTCAATAATGCACCTAGTCTTGATGGATTTCTAGTGCTCTTCTACCAAACCTGCTAGAAATTCATGAAGGACATTTGTGAGGTGGTAGAGGAATCAAGAAAATTTGGGAAAATGTAACATACTCAACTTTCTACATAGTAAATACTTTGAGAATTACCATAGAAGTAAATATATATATGCTTAAAAATAGGGTACTAAATTTTTTCACTTTTATATAACACTTGTTGAAAATAATCAATATATAAATGAATAATACAACTTTTGAATTTGAAATATATTAATTGCAACTTGAGAAATAAGATAAAATTTTCATTTACAATTCATACCTGAAATGCATTTCAAGTATACAAGTTTACAATATACAATAAGTGATATAAAGTTTCTCGTATCTAGAAATATGCTTTTGTCTCACAAGCCTTGGTGTTGTCATCTACAAGAGGGAGAGCATCACCTGAGTGTATATCTGTCTAGATATACAATCTGGAACACTATGAATTGACTATTGCAAGCATAGAATTTTGCATTATTTTGGCCAAATATTTGAAATAAAATAAAAACTTCCATAAGAAATGTAGTCATAAGTTCACACACCTCTAACTCAACTTGGTAACAAAATTTTACCTATGGTTTATCACATGGTTGACTTGTTTGATTTTTGTCTAACTTTTCATAAAGATTAAAAAAAATCAAAAGTGTATAACTTGCTATAGTTAGTAAATGACTAAGGTCATGGAAACATTTTCCTAACATTGAACACCCATGTTGCATACTCACAACATCTCGAAACTTGGCTACTGCCACTTGTTCATAAGTTTTTATATTTAAATCTAAGAGTGAAATAATCTTCTATTTTCATGTACAATACTTGTTAAAATATTTTCAAACAATAACACTAATTTGAGACACCTTGATTTTCTCATGAGTTCTTATCAACTTGAAATATGAGTAAAATAAAAATATTATTCACCAACAAGAAAATAAATTCTTTAAATAATTTTGGCTTCTCTATGTTTTCCTCTTGGTTCTTTGTACAATAATACGTTTACTAATGCTGATAAAAGTCCAATATATATTACCAATTTCTTTTACAAGAATAAGCACATTTTTAAGGTATTTATAATCTTTAACAATTCAGATTATAAATTTGTTTTCTTTTAGTCAACAAAACAAAATAAGCTTCAAGCTTATCTTATAATTTTATAAATATATAACATAATCTTAGCACACTCTTTATATATATATAACTGCCAATTTATTTTCCTAAGTAAATTAAAATAATTTATTCCTCTGTTCACAACAGTGAAACTTATTTCCACTCTATTGTTATATGCATCTCTAACTAAGAAATTAAGTAAATTTATACACAGGTATACATTCTTTGTATATAAATATTTCTTTTACCCATAATTGCTTAACTTCCATAATTCAAATTAACCAAACTATAAATGAATACTATTAATGCATGCTTTTTTCAATTAAAAAAAACTATAAATGAAAACAAAGTAAATCACACATGCTTGGAATACTTTTAAAACTCTACACTTTCATGCAACTGAGCTCTCTATTATTTATTGACTCATGTTGCCTTTTTCCTTTTCTATAGATATGAATGATAATAATCAAAATGCTCTACTATTTACTAACACATTTTATGACTTTCACTATTAACAACCTTAAGAAATATTCATGCTTCCAAATTATAAGAAACTGCTAGTATATATGGCATTTTTTGTCGCCTGGGGGAGCCCCCTCTCTCTTAATCTCTGGGGTTTGGCTATCGACCATCCCTAGTTGTCCATCTCCCTATCACCCTATCTATAATGGGGGAGACCTACTCTACAACAAGGCAGTTTTGGACTATGGACCATCCCTGGTCTTCCATCTGCCTCCTTGTCGACCATCCCTATCCATCCAGGAGTAAGGCCCAGGGAACTACCCTAGCAAATAGTAACCAAAGTAACCCACTGACCATACTTGCCTTTGGTCAATGGGATTGGGACCATCCTATTTGCCTTGGGTGGGAGTTATAGTTCCCTAGATCACCCTATATCCTCCCACCAATGCAGTACACCTGGCCGGTTGATTCCCTATAACCCCCCAACCTTATTATGTTACTCTCGCCTTCTCACAGACCCACACTCCTTCCTCCCTGTTATCCCAAAGATAATAATGAGAATGAATTCTAATAATTTATAATCTCCCACTCTAAAGCCCGCTATCCTCTTCCTCAACTACTGCTCCATAATAACTTTTAATTGAATTTTAGTGGTTAGTCGCCACTTTGCCTCTATGTAGGCATTTATTACACTTTATTCATGCGAGAATATTGCCTGTGTTGGAGGATTTAGCATCATGTAGGGAATGGAAATAGTTATACTTAATTACTTAACATTATGTGCCTTTATGGCACGTATAATTGTCTTCAAACATTGGCAAGTACCCGACAAGTACCCGACAAGATTTAACCTAACCTTACAAATTGACTAACCTTAGTCAAAATGCAAAAAATAAACTCAACGACAAGACTAGGGTTACTTACCCAAAATAGATAATTAAAATTACATGAATGTGTGTTTTCGACTCATTTGACATTAATCCATTTATTTTCCCATGCATATACTCCTCTCTCCAATGATACTCTCCCTCTCCTCTAGGAGGATAAGAATATGATCCTGCATTCAACTTAGAAAACCAATAACATAGTCTTTTATTAGTCTTGACATTGTAATCTAGATTGAGTAATAATAATCATTAAAATTAAAACACATTGAATTGCATTATAATTTCATCAAAATATCAAATGCCATATAATCATCCACTAATGTCAAAAATATTTTTTTAACATAAATTTTAAAGTAATTTGCAAATCAAAATTTGAGGTGTAGCGAAAAATCCCAAAAGATAAACAATACAAACATTACACTCATTCCAAAAACGGAGATATGTTGATCCTTTATCGATTATTAGCTTATCTCTCTCTGCAAAATGATCAATAAAGTAATCATGAAAGTAATGGTAAATAGACTTAAGTTGGTCCTTTTAAAGGTCGTATCATTGGAGCAAATTGGTTTTGTACTAGGTAGAAATATTACAAACGAAATAATCATAGCACAAGAGGTAATCCATACTATTAAGAGAGATATCCTAAAATCAATGATCTTAAAATTTGATGTAAGCAAAGCATATGGCATAGTTAGATGGTGTTTTCTCATGAAAGTAATGGAGAAATTTGTCTTCTGCAAGAAGTGGCTAAGATGGGTGTATGCATGTATTTAAACACCAAGGTACTTTATCATCATCAATGGCTCCCCATGCAGGTTCTTTGAAGGAACAAAAGGATTAAGATAGGGGGACCCAATATCCCCATTTCTATTGGTAATTATGGTTGATGCACTTAGCCAAGGCATCACCCATCGGGTTGCCATAGGACAATGAAAAGGAAAAATAGTAGCAAATAATATCTTGCTTCTTTCACACCAATTTTTCACTAATGATACACTTTTGTATGGTGTTGCAACGTTGCAAGAAATAGAGAATCACTGGCACTTGGGAAGAATACAATGGGGCATCGGGCCAAATTATCAATAAATAAAAATCAAGTATATACTACTTGCCACCTTACCAAGCACTTATCTTGGAATCCCATTATATAAAGGTGTTACAAGAACAAGGCATTGGATGAACACTGTTACTAAGTACACTTTCCAGGATACTAACAATAATAAAATTTGTTATTGTGGCAATATCGATATACATGCTCTCACATTTTTCTACTACTGAAAATATGGATTATTAACTGAACAAAATTTTAAAATGTTTCTTATGGGAGAATCAAATGAGAAAGAGAATACCACTAATAATATGGGACATGGTGAAAAAGAGCAAAGGTTGGGGGGGTTTCCATATGGGATATCCATAAACAAAATATAGATTTAGGAGCTAAATTAACATGGTGCATGATCAAGGACCCAAACATATTATGGTGTTAAGTATTAAGAAATAAATACCTCAGTTGTGAGGACAACAATCATTTTGTGACCATTGTCAACCCTCCCAATTATCAAAAACATGGAACTTCATGATGAGGTTGTGACAAATCATCACCAATCATCTCACTTGGAAGATAAAACTAGGTGTGTTGGCTTATTTTTGGTATGATTCAAGGAATAGGCACAAACCAATGGTTGAGGTATTTAAAAATTGAATTCCTAAAATAATACAAATTTTAGAAATAAGATCAGAACAAAAGTAAAGGACTATATCCAAAAATGTATCAACGACCACACTAACTACCTATGGAAATACTTTGAGTTTCTACCAGAAAATGGTCAAGAGGTGGTGTGGACTGAGTTGAAATATCAATGTGTTTCCATCACTAATGGGAAAGATGAACATATTTGGTGTGTCACAAAACTGGGGCATATTCCACTAAGTTGGTATATGAAATATAGTGCTATGAGGAAAATTATGCAACATGGTCGTCAGACCTATGTTGGGGAAAATACTTTCTACTGAAGGTTGGCTCCTTTGCTTGGTTTTCCTTCTATTATAAAATATAATTGGCGATCATCTACAAAGGATCAAAATTGTGGGTCTACGTAGATGCCCTATGTGTGAAGAAAGTGAAGAAACCACATATCATCTTCTACTAGCATGTGAAGTTGCAAATCAATGTTGGACAACAATATTAAGAAAACTTAGGGGATGTAACCCCCCTTCCTACCACCATTGAAGTATTATTCCAATGTTGGCCCAGAATGCATACAAATTCCATGTGGGGTGGGCTATGGATTTCTATCCTTGCACTTATTATTTGGCATATATGGAAGGAGAGAAACTCACAAATCTTTAAAGGAAAAGCCTCAAACATATAATCAATTATATGCCAAATCAAGATGGCAATTTGTGAGACCTAGAATGTGTGGAACAACATGAAAAATAAGTGGAAATTCTCAAATTAGGATAACAACACCCTTTCCTTCTGGCCACTATTGAAATTGCCTTGTCACGGACCAAACCTGAATTATTGTGACTCAAGGAGGTCATTGGCTAAGTGGAAACTCCTCTCGAGTGGTTGTTTAAATTAAATTTGGATAGAGCCTCATGTGGAAACTTGGGTGCCTCCATTGTGGGCTTGACTATCCAAAATGACCAAGGATTGTTATATTGGGTTGGTGTTGTTAAACTAGGAAATGAGACGAACAACAATGTTGAATTTGAGGCATTGAAAGAAGGTCCAAAAACATGTGTATCAAGAGGTGTGAAATCGATCGATATTGAAGGAGATTCCCTAATTGTAGTTAATTTGGTCATTGTAAAGACCGCCCCTAATTGGAAATTGGTAAATAAACTTTTGAATTTGTTAAGATGCTTAGCTGAAATCAATGATTACTCAATATAAACACATTTTTAGGAAAGCAAATAGGGCTACTAATTTCCTTTCCTGTTTGGAAATTGATCAAGTCAAAACTCTAAAAATATCTGGATAATTAAATGAACGGCCTGGACTAGCATAGGTGATAAGCTTGGATTTGAAGGGAACACAAAGTCAAATGCTACTCCCAAGGATTGCATAGTTGTATTATGATACAAGAGCAAACACATTTTTCCAATACTGAAAGCAATTTGAATCATGTTTCCTGTGCTATAGTGACATGGGATGCTTGTCAGGGGTGTTTCGATGGCTAGGAAATCAAGGACCCTCCATTGGTGGTCACATCTTCTTTGGCTTGATCTGAAACCTAGATGGGTTGGTGGATTACGTGTCAAAACAACACAATGGGAAATACAAAACTAGGGGTGAGAAAGAAGATGGATTCCATTTGAACTAATGAAAATATTTGGCTACAATATTTGAAGGATATTCTAATATTATTTCCCTATATCATGGATGAAGCAATTGTCTTTGAAATATGTGCTTAAGGAAAATATACAAGAAATCTTCAAGCTTCGGTTTGTTCTCAAAGAAGAGGCGATATTGATTGTGATCAACACCAACCATATGCACAAGGCCCACATTCATAATGTAGAACTATTGGAGTGATTCCTTTAAGTCATTGTTTGAACCTTTGGGAACTATGAATTGGCTAAAAAAGCTATAACAACCTTTATGAAAGAGAAATTTCAATCGAACACCATGGGAGCTATGGTAATGATGACCTGTGACCTAAAATTGGGGCTTTATGGTGATTCCATATGCATTGAGACTGCAAGGAGGAATAAGCAAATGTAGCAGATAATAACCCTCATAAGGAAAGGATTTGCTGGGAACAATATCTCCACATATGAATTCTACATATCCCACAATGACACTCTCTTTTCTGTTGCACAGATAGAAAGAACTCAAGTTGTAATTGAAGGGTTAAGGACCCTCTTATTCTCTCTTGCCTAATATCAAGGCAAAATCTATGCATTTTCCATATTTTTAAGTTGATAGAATGGGAGTTGTCCTCTTGACAATAATTTTCCAAAAAATAAAATAAAAAATAATTGGGCATGCTTAATCATTCCTCTCCTTGAACTCTAAAAATCTATATGCAAAAAGGAAATGAACATTACAAATAATAATCTGCAATGAAATATATTGTTGCAACACTTATCAAATTCTTAGTACATTCACAAATGTGGCAAGAGAAAACCCTAAGCTCAAAAGAACTATTCACACTTTGTTGTTTAGAATTTTTCTTGAAGATCCAAAAATGGCTAAGGAAGAATTTAGTTACAAACATATGATACTCAAAGCTACCTTTTTGTGAATTGCAAATTGAGTCCCTCAAATGACCATTGCATGTACAATATTTGAAACCCTAGAAGATTTTCAATATTATAGAAATGTGGAAATAGAGAAATGGATGAACATTTGAATGTAAAATGAATTGATATTTATAGTATTTGGTTTGGTTGTTGAATCTTTATAGGAATTAAATTGAGGACTAGATCTCATTAATGTCACATATAGAAAAAAATTGAAATCTATGAAATTTGTTGAAATAGTGGTCTAGAGACGGTGTAGAGAACACTTGCATTTGAAATTCCAACATTAAATTTATGGTTTTCTTCATCATCTACCATTTATTGTGAACTCATATTCATACCTTTGGGATGAATAATGGTTTCTAGGTGGGAAATACCAATCTAGTAGTTGCAGGGGAGTACGTGAAATGATTTGGAAGAAATGTAAAATTTTGATAAGGAGCTTGAGGTGGGAAAGGGAGATGTTAGATTTTGGGTATTTATCGGAGGTTGGAACTAAATGGAATAATATAATTCACGAAATCCAAAGAAACTCTACAAAAGTAGGAGAGTGAATCAAGGAAGCGCTATAGAAAAATATATAGGATTAGCCATTAGGATGAGATATGCAAAATTAAGGGAAGGATATCCAAAAGTTAGGTTGAACTTGATACAAGGAAGATTTGGAAAGAAAAAGGAAACTAGATGTTTTATAAAATGTTGATGTGAAGTTGGATGATATAAGTGGATATTGGGATGGAGGCTTGAATGTCATGATGTGCACAAGAATTCCATAAAGGACATGGGGAAACCTTGTAGAAGTGGACAAGGGATCAAAAGGATGGATAACTATTTGGATCCCTATCACAATCTCACAAAGAGGAAAATGAAGGAGATTGAGAAGATAAGGGGCTTGATAGAACCTTGTAGAAAATCAATGTGGGAAAGGATGGAAGGACCAAAGGTGGAAGAATTTTTTGGATCAACAACAAGATCCCACAAAAGGAGTGAATGAAAGGAAAAGGAAGAAGTGAAAGAAGTGATAGACCTTGTAGCACCTTTGGGTGAGATTGGACACAAGAATTTAATAATAGTATTGGAAAGCAATGTTAGAATTTCTACTAAAAGTCCACAACATTGTAGAAGCACTAGAAAATGACCAAAAATGACCCTAACTTAGACATTTCTTAAGATTTTGTAACTTATAATATATGATAGACACATGGGGTATGAAGGAAAATAAATCAAAGGAAATTTTGACAAAGGTTACCCACTAAAAGGTATCTTATCAATTATAATGGGTGAAATAAGGTCTAGATGCACAAAGGAGAAAAGACTCAAGAAAATTTTGGCATTGTCAGATTGAGTTCCAATATATTATATGAAAATGCATAGAATTTTTCAATTATATGACCAACTTTGTGCACCCCCATTTTAGTTGTTGCTTGTATATTTTAGAAAGGGATTATGTTGTCTTTTGGACTAGGTATGAGCATGGAGTTGAAATTTTAAATTGTATGCATTAATGCCATTTTGGGTAGGACATATTGTTAAAACCTCTCTATCCTTCTACATTCTTCTTGGTATTACTTTGACATGCTTCCCCTATTTTTGGCTCTTGCTCTAATTTCAAGGTATACTAGTGTAATTATGAGATAGAATAAGAGAGAGAGAGAGAGAGAGAGAGAGAGAGAGAGAGAGAGAGAGAGAGAGAGAGAGAGAGAGAGAGAGAGAGAGACAAAGATGGTATATCCATTATAAATTTATGCTTATCCATGGAATTTAATCCCCTAATGTGTCCTCATAATTTAGAACCACATGGTTGGTTCACAATGCAAATATATTTCAAATTTTTACTCATGTTGCATTAGTTAGATTTTGGACCTATCTCCAACTCTTTATTTTGTAACTCATTATTGGTTGTTGATTATGACACCTTATATTTGCACTATTATTGGCACATGATATTGGATTTTGATACTATCTCTTAGTATTTTGTTCAAAATTGACACTTGGTTTGGACAATGACATTAAATAGTAGTTTTTGAGGTGTTATAATTATATGAGTGTATTCTTGATGAGTATGAATATGCTACTTGTGTGAAAGTTTCTAAATCTATCATCATTTTCACTCATTGATAGTTTTAACTATGTCATTGAGATATCTATATTGGTGCAAAGAGTTTTAGCTTTGTTTTGATTATATGGGAAAAACAGGTTTTGCAAAGAGTTTTAGCTTTGTTGCCATAGTCAAATACAAAGAGTTAAACTATATTATTGAGATATCTATACTAGTGTAAGGAGTTATAACTCTAACATTATTGTTATTTTTGGAGGGTTTTGAATATACCACTTAAATTATTATAAAGATATCTATTATTGAGGATTAGGGTATGGGTCAAAGTTATAGTCACATGACAAGTGTTCCATGAGGTGTAAGATCTAGGTATAAGGAATGAAGGGCTCATAATTGATGAGAGATCTCAAATAATAGGTATTGTACAAATCAAAAGGGGGTTAATTGGAAAAGGTGGCTAGGAGATCCATGGTGGGGATTGGACATAGGAAATAATGGATGAACAATATTTGGGGGATTAGTTAAAAAATTATATTGGGAGACAAGATTTGTCATGTTACACATTCCGAAGGAGATGGGGGAATTCAAAATTAATATTTATTGAAAAGGAGATCCTTATCGGATGTGCATATGATCAAGGATTAATTAGCCTAAAACAATTAGTTAATTATGTATTAATTAATTGATTTAGTTGAGGATTTTGGGAATAAGGTTGACATTAAATAAATATAAATATATTTAATTAAGGTGGGGGATACATATTAAGGGTAAATTAATAAATTAAACAATAATTATTTATTTAATTAATGACTAGAAAAAAGGTAAAACGAAGTGTGTTCAAGTATGGACAAATTTTAGGTGTCTACATTTTGTTCCTCTTTGATATGACATCACAAATATAAGGAGTGGTCATGTATCAAAGAAGAATAAAATATGGTGGGTACAAAGGGATGAAACTAGTGGCGTGATGCCCCAATCATTGGAAGGAAGAAGAAGGATACTGATGAGGGAGTTTGGATGCCCCCTCAAGAGAACATGTGGGTTCAAAGAACACAAGTGTGCTCTCAAAATGAATGGGAGGTTAATATAAAGAAGGATAAAATGACATGCGTGAAGATGGATGAAAGGATATAGGGAGGATGGAGAGTTATATGGAGAAGGAGGATGTATGAGAATCATGTTGTAGTGGTATAAGCAACTTTGAGTTGATATTATACTTGAAATTATGTGTCGAGGTATAAGGAATCGAGGTGATAATGTGTAAGTACATGATCAAAAGGCCAAAATATATGGAAGACCATGATTCTCTTGTGGGAATATTGTGCAAAGACCATGACAGATGAAAAAATGATAACACACATAATTAAAGAGCAATTTGGTGGAGGGGCACTGTAGTACCCCTCTGTTTTGCTTATGTTTTCAGACAGTGTGCTTTTACTTTGATAGACCTTGATACTATGTTGTTATTTGATCGCTGACAGTGGAGCGATGATGGATTTTATTTTATGATGTGATGGTACACTATATGCATGATGATTATTTGTGACATGCTTTCTGTTAGCTTAGATGTTTATTTGAGTTAATATTGAAATATGCTCATATGTTGATTATTGATGTTTTATTTCGTCAATCTTGATGTGACTGTATTGGTGAAGGGGATAGGATTACATCACTCACTTGTGAGCGCCCTGTGATTCTACAATTTTCTCTTCATGGTGTGATTGTTCATGATTTTTATATATATATATACATGTATGACATATGTTTTGATTGCAGGATTGCAGGTATAGGACATTGACTCCACCTAGATCCACAGGTTTGAGCGTGTCCATTGCCCAACTCTATTGTTGATTGGGAGATAGTAACGAGGCTTTCCTTGTCAAACCACAATCCTAGTCACAGTGTGTCGTCAATCCATGTTCGGTGTGTCGTGTTGTCATGTTGTCCATGTTTGCTTTGATATTTATTTATCTTGCAAGGTTTGTTTTGTAGAAATTAATGATTAAATGTTTTAAATGATTATTTATTTATTTTAGATTAATGTTGTTAAAAGATTTTTATTTAATTTAATTAATTAAATTAAATTTATTTGGTAAAGTAAGTTAATCCTTGTGATTAAATTTATTTTATTAAGTAAATAAATTAATTGATTAAATTTATTTTATTAAGTGAATAGATTAATTGATTAAATTTATTTAGAGGTTAAAATGTGGTTTGAATTATTAAAATGCAAAAATGACTTGTAAATGCTTTAGAGGAAATATTTGTGTGTTGTTGAGAAAGATATTTTAATTTTGACAAGTGTTGAGGAAATTAATTAAGGGATTTGATTGAGAATGATTTCTCGGAGAGAATAATTGGAATTAACTTGAAGAGGTAAGAGATTACTTCACGGAAATAAAAAGAGGGATATTTTGGGAAAATTGTTGGTTGAAAATTGAAGAAGGATCTCGGGAATTTTTTGACTGTGGATTATTTGCATCCTTCTGGAAGTGGTGATTTTGGAAAAGGCTTTGAAAATTGAATTCTGAAAGTGAGGCTCTGCTTCAAAATTCTTTCTTCAAGCTTCACGAAAACAAGTTCTTTTATTGTTTATTTATTTATTTTATTGATTTGGAAAGATTGTATCTACAAGAGCATTGGATTATTTTGTAGAAGATTTGATTTTAAATTTGAAAGGTTGTCTAAGAAATTGCGTGAATTTTTAGAAGCTTCTATAAAAAAATTGTGAAAGCTTCTATAGAAAAATTGTGAAAACTTTAGATCCTTTGATTTTTAAACAATAGGAAATTCAAAAGAAAACGAAAGAGGAAATAGAAAACCTTTGTTAGTAAATTTGAGGAAATTGAAATCCTCTGGTGGATTTGTGAAAATTAAAGCTTCTGTAAATTTGTGAATCTTTCCTGTAGAAATTTTTTACACAATTGGAATTGAATTTAATTATACATATATATATTTATTTATATATACACATAAATTTTATTTGTATTCATGCTATTAAATTTTCTCTATAGAGAATCCTTGAAGGAAATTTTGTGTACACCTGCCGTACGATGAAATTAGGAGACACAGAGGAATTTTTTTATAAAAACAAATTAAAAAAAAAATGGTAGGCTGGGGGGCTTTGCCCCCACAACACCCCTATAGAGGAGACATTGTTGTGGAGGTCGCACCACTGCCTTTCACAGCAGCGAACCTCCCCTGTGGGGAGGGCTGCGTGGGCAATCCACCCACAGCTGCATCCATTGTGGCTGGGTTGTAGCCTGTGAATTGTATTTGTCTACCTCTGTATGTTGCAATTTCCAAATTTTGTATATATATATATATTTTTTAATATATTATATTTATAATATATATGTTATGTATAATATATATTATTTATAATATATATTATATGTAATATATATTGTATATATATATATATTTATAATATGTTTAGAATAGTGATAATTGTAAATTGATTACAGATAATTAAATAATATATATATTTAAATATAATTGTTTAAGTGATTATTTTATTATGATGAATGCAATAAGTTCATGGGTTAGGAATTTGTTCTATAATGAAATGATTTTAAATAGAGAAATTAATTTTCATTATCATGTGTAAATGTGAAATTGGAGTTAGACAAATAGTTTTAATTTCCTTATTATTGTAAATGCAATTATATTTAATTGTTTAATTTCAGCAGTGTGATTTTGTTTTAATTGGATTTAGGAAATCCTAATGATAGTTAATTAATTGCCTGAATTGTTTTAAAGTTTTGTTCACTTTGTATGGGCAATTTGAGTTAATCGAGTTAGTAAGTCTTCTAGAGGAGTTCATTTTATGAGGGGGTGGTTTGTGTTATGGATTAGCCCTTTGAATTATCTTGGGTAGTGCATGTGGTTATAGTTCAATTTGGACACCTGGTTCTATGAACGGGTTGTGTTATCTATTGCTATAAAGTTGGTATTTGTAATTGGTTTGTGTGCACCTTGTCTACCCATGGTTAGTGGATTAGTTCCTTATGTTGTTAGTAGGGGAGTGGCTCTTCATGGGGGCCAACACACAAAGTGGTGCTTGGGTAACTCATGTAGAGTTAGTTTAATCAATGAAAACTAAATAAATGTATTAGGGGAAAAAGGGTAGCTTAAAACACTTAACTTGTTAAAAGTGCCTCACTCATGGACTCAAGGGCTAGTTTAGACTTGGGATGAGATGAGAAGGCCTAAAATGGCAAGATCGTTATCTTGTCTCTATGAAAGATAATCGATTCCGCATTGGATTGCATGTGGGGCCGGATTTCGTGAGACTTCACCATGGTAACCCAAGATGGGGGTCAAAGCTTAGGAAGATTCACCAGGGTAACCCATGCAACTTTGTGATGACACTCATCCTATGACAACAATCAGTCTATTTGTATTGTGTAGTTGATCATTATATTCTAGAAGCATTGTAACCATCATGTTAGTATTGTACTTGTGTAGTTTAGTATTGTTTATTGCCTATGTCTAGAGGTTGTAGGTTTTTCCTAGGAAGCTCTTTTACTATCTCCTAGCATGGGGGGTGGGCCTTTAGGTACCACTTGGTTGGGTGGAACGTGCACCTTACACAGTTGGGTTCCCAGTTCTTGTTTTTGATGGGGGGTACTTCCCGATTGGAGAGCTCGCGTGTACCAGTGAATATGTTCTTCCTTTTATGTATCATTTGTATTTGCTAGATACCTTGTATATGTATCACTCCTCAATTGTATTCAAGGAGAATTCTTGTAACTTGTAATTGTAACATTTTTGTATGAACTACCTCATTTGGAAATGAGTATTGTAATTGTTATATTGAATGCAATGTTAGAATGAATCATTATTGTACTTTATATCTTATGTGATGTCTTTTAATGTTATTGAATGTATGATCTTAAAATTTATGAGTAATAATTATATGCTATGGTTAATTTACTTTTTTGTTATGGGATTCAAATGTAATGCGTTGTTGCGTATTTTAGAGAATGTATGCATTAAGTGTTGTTCATATTACATGTTAATAATACACTTTAAAAAAAATTTGCTACGCTTTTGTTGTGTTTGCATCATTCTCTAGGGTTACGTGGTGGGGCATTACAGGCACCAATTGAGCAAGTTTGGTTTTATGTGGTTTAATGAGTTTTATCATGTTTTGAGTCATTTTTAATTAAATAAGGTCATACAAACCATTTGATGATTTAATGAGTCCATTAGAGGTCATTAGGTGATTAGGAGGTTCAAGTTGAAAAATATTGCAAAAATGCAAAATGTTGTCATTTCAAAAAGTGTAAAAAGTGCAAAAATTGCAAGTTTGTAGAAGCCCAACAGTCAGGAGGTTTGAATGGCCATTGGAATTAGTTTAAGTGGTTTTTTTTGGTGGGAAAACATTTAAATATGTTGGAAATATCGATGTAAGGGTTGGTGAAACATTCTTGGAGTTTGCACAATGAGAATACTCTATTTTTCCTTGCATTTTCTAATAAATTGTTATTGCAGGGTACTGTACGGACCTGTACTGCAGAATTCGGATCCAAAGTGACTTGTATTGAGTAAATACATGGGTTAAACTCTTCTTGCATTTTGTTTGAGGGTTTGATATTTTATTTGAAGGGAGTTTGATTCAATTTTCTAAAATTGCCTGTGTAAACCCAAGAGCAAGGGTTTGTGTGTGCAAAATGATGTTATAAGCCATTCCACCCATTGTAAACCTCTGTAACTTGGTGGAATAGCTCCATTAGGTGTGTTTAGGGTTTCCATGGAGTCTTAGAAGTAGGGGAAGTGAGTTGAATGATTTTATACAATGCATTAGTTGGAAAACTTGTGAAATTTTGATGAATTTGGGTGGTTAAAGAATGGAAATGGTAGAAATATTTGGGGGAAATAGTTTTTTGGTGAACTTTTAAGTTTTTTCAGGTATATCTAAGTTTTTGAGGCCTTGGTTGGTTGTGGGAAATATTGGAGCATGGATTTTCAATAAAGCCTTGGGAGACTTGTGATAAAGGAGGGTTTCATGGTTAGGGTTCTTGGAGGCCGAGTCCTCTAATGAAAATTGTGGAATCAATGGTTTTGAGACTTGGTTGATGCTTCCCCATTAAGTTTTTAGGTTGGTAAGAAGTTTGGAGATAGGTTCCTTTGTAAAAGTGGCCTAATTGGCCTTGTAGAACAACGTTGTTGCAAGATTTTGAAGGGGATGGTTCAAAACGACCCATGGAGTTTTTGAGGTATGTTTTAGTATGTTTTAATGGGTGTCTGAAAGTATAAATATTTTGTTGGTTGTGAGGGTTTAGTGTGAGATAAGTTCAATATTTTAGGTCTACAAACCTACTAGAGGAAAATAGAGTTTGTGTGAAGAAGTACCCTAGTTAGGGTTTGAGAATCAAAGTGTTGTTTGAGATAACTTGTGTTGAGTTGTTTTTGATCAAAGCCTCCATGTATTGCATCAAAATCATGCATGAAAGGAATTATAAATGAAACAAATGAACTAAATCCCAAGTTTTATTTGTAATTAATGTATCATATTATTCTTGCATAACCTTTTCCTAATGACGTTTATTTTTATCTTGTTCAGAAGTTTGAGGATCATTTGTATTCATAATTTTAGACATAAAAACATAATTACAATATTTTTCCTTTCTAGCCTTAGATTGATTTATTATATTTAAAATATCCTCACTTTTTCGCATAATTTTTTAAACCATTTAGGCTTTCTTTTAGATGTAGGAGTATCATCACTTGAAGAAGAATCAACATGAGAATGTTCATGATCATCTTCACTATAAATTTTACTAAGAGATGCATTAGGAGGGATTATAGAATGAGGATTATCCTCAATAACAATAGCTTTAATTTGAGAAGATTCATTGTTATGCACCTTAGAACAATCATGAACACCATTTTCAACAATGCATACATATCTAGTAACTTTAACTTTCTTAGTAATAGGATTATAAACTCTATAAGCTTTAGAATGTTCATCATACCCAACAAAAATATGATAAGAAGATTTAGAATCTAATATTTTCATTTTTTATTTAGGTTTATGAACATAAATAATTTGTCTAAAGATTCTTAAATGCTTAAGATTAGGTGTTCTACTAGATCAAGCCTCTTCAAAAGTTATATCCTTTAAAGCTTTGGTAGAAGTCATATTAATGATATAAGTAGCATAAAAAAATGTTTTAGCCCAAATTTTATAAGACATTATTTGCTTGTAACATATATCTAGCCATTCTAATAATTTTTCTATGCTTCCTTTTCGCTACACCATTTTGTTGAGGTGCATAGGGAATGGTTAGCTCATGTTTAATACCAAATGAATTTACATAACCATTGAAAGCATTATTCACATATTATTTACCATTATCAATTCTAAGAATTTTGAGTTTAAAATCATATTACCTTTCAACAAATTTATGAAATTTAGAAAAGATATCAAGAACTTGATCCTTTGAAGAAAATAGATCCAAGTTCTTCTAGAATAATCATCAACAAAAGTAAGTGCATACCTTGATCTTTGGTTAGAGTTATTCTCCATGGGTCCCAAAAGGTCACTATGAACTAGGTTTTCTAGTGAATGTTTCTATGGAATAATGCTTAAGAAACAAAATGATAAAAATCCCATGAGACAAAATAATCAACAAAATAAACCTCTTAATAATAGGTTTAACAACAATGCAAATAAATCTAGAAGAGTTTTTACTTGTAGTTATAATTCTTCAAAACCTCTTGAATGGGTTGTTGATTCAGGTTGTTCTCAACATGTTACTTCTCATGAAGATGTATTTGAATCCATGCAACTTGGATAATAGATCAAAGTTCTTCTAAAGTAATCATCAACAAAAGTAAGTGCATACCTTGATCCTTGGACAAAGTTATTCTCCATGGGTCCCAAAATGTCACTATGAACTAGGTGCAACTTATGATGTGCCCTCCATGCTTGACCTTGTGGAAAGGGCTCCCTATGCATCTTACTACTCATGCATCGTATGCATACAATTTTAGATGGAACAATGCTCGGAAATCCTTCTACTATATTAAGTTTTTACATCAAGGTTGTATTGTTAGCATGGACATGACCAAGTTTTTCATGCCAAACATTGAAATCAATGGTAGATAGTAAAGAATACTTAGATTGAGAAAACTCATAAAATTTGAACAAATTATCATTGTCTAATTTAGCATTTGCAATAACTTTATATTTTTGATTTGGATCAATGGAATAGCAATCTTTGTAAAAATATATTTTATAATCTTGAAAAAGCTTAGCAATTGAAAGCAAATTAGTGTTTAATTCAAGAACATATAAAATATCATGTAATTTACCATTAGGAACATTCACATCTTCAATTGCTTCTACTTTACAACTATGATTACTGAGGTATATTAAAGCAAGAGGAAGTAAAATTAATTCAATTTGGTAATATTGAAAATAGTGAGCATGCTTTAATGTCAAAATCATAAGCAAAATTTTAAGCCTCATAATAAACAATATTAAATCCTAAATCTTATCACAATAATACTAATGATCCTAGAAATAGTAATTCTTCTAAGAGGCCTCTTTAACATTAAACACATTATCATTGTCTAATTTAGCATTAGAAAACCTTTATGATTTTGTTTTGTATCAATCACATAGCACATATCTTTGTAAAATTATATTTGTAATCTTGACAAAGCTTAGCAACTGAAAGAAAATTAGTCTTTAATTCAGGAACGTATAAAATATCATGTAATATTAATCACATAACAAAAAAGATATCAAGAACTTGATCCTTCAAAGAAAATAGATCCAAGTTCTTCTAGAATAATCATCTACAAAGTAAGTGCATACCTTGATCCTTGGATAGAGGTATTTGAAGCATTATAACTACAAGTAAAACCTCTTTTTGATCTATTTTCCTATGAATTATTTATTTTAGATGGAACAATGTTAGACAATCCTTCTACCATATTAAGTTTTTGCATCAAGGTTGTATTTTTAGCATAGATATGACCATATCTTTCATGCCAAACTTTGAAATCAATGGTAGATAGTAAAGAATACTTATACTGAGAAAACTCATAAAATTTGAATAAATAAATTATCATTGTATAATTTAGCATTAGAAATAACTTTATGATTTTGTTTTGGATCAATCACATAACACATATCTTTGTAAAATTATATTTTGTAATCTTGAAAAAGCTTAGCGACTAAAAGAAAATTAGTCTTTAATTCAAGAACATATAAAATATCATGTAATTTACCATTAGGAACATTCACATCTCCAATTGCTTCTATTTTACAACTATGATTATTAGCAAGTTGAAGTGAAACATTAGACATGTCAAGGTGCATGGATTCAAATACCTCTTTATGAGAAGTAACATGTTGAGAAGCACTTGAATCAACAACCCATTCAAGAGATTTTGAAGCATTATAACTACAAGTAAAAACTCTTCTAGATTGATTTGCATTATTGTTAAACCTGTTATTATGAGATTTATTTTGTTGATTATTTAACCTCATGGGATTTTTATAATTTTGTTTCTTAAAACAAGTGTTAGAGCAATGACCATCTTTATTACAATAAGTACAATGAGGCCTCTTAGAACAATTATTGTTTCTAGGATCATTAGTATTATTGTGATAAGATTTAGGATTTAATCTTGTTTTTTACGAGGCTTAAAATTTTGCTTATGCTTTTTAGACATATAAGAATGTTCACTATTTTTGAGATTACCAAATTGAATTGATTTTACTTCCTCTTGCCTTAATAATTTTTTAAAAATATCATAAGTAAGTTGACTAGCTAATGAATGAATTGTTAATTGAGCATGTATATTTGTAATAAATTGCTGAAAATGTCTAATAAGACATTTTTTAATAACAATATGAATTAGTCTAAGAGATTCAAGATTTACTCCTAAACCATGCAATTGACTATTTAGAGCATCAAATTTTAACAAAAAATCATCCACTGTTTTGAACCTCAAATCTTCAAGTTGATCTTGAATTTGTATCACCCTAGACTCATTTGAAGTAGCCTAGATAGTTTTGAAGATCTCCCATGCTTCATAGGCTTTCGCATAGTTCCCAATATGAACATATAGTTCCAGAGAAATTAAAATTAATATGGGGCTAAGAGATTCCTCATTTTGAATCTTCTACTTTTCTTAAACCTCCTTGGATATGGGTGAATTTGGCTTTGACTTCGGATCGTCACAACATCCAAGAGATATTTGAATTGAAATATAAAAAATTGTGAGTTTTCCATGAGTGATAATTAGAAGTTAATTTAATTTTTTAAAAGTAGACATTATTGCAAAAAGAAACTTTCACAACTATAGAATAACAATATATTATTTGGAAATTAAATGATTAGTATTATTGATATCAATAACTTGATCCTTTGAAGAAAATGGATCCAAGTTTTTTTATATCATTTAAAAATCATTCACAATAAGATACATCTACTATTCTAAGATTACCAATCACATAACATATTATTTACAAGTAAAAACTTAGATCTATTAAAAATAGATAGAAGAGTTTCTACTTGTAGTTATAATACTTCAAAACCTCTTGAATGGGTTGTTGATTCAAGAGCTTCTCAATATATTTGAATCCATGCAACTTGACATGTATAATGTTCCACTTCAACTTGATAATAATCATAGTTGTAAAGTAGAAGCAATTGGAGATGTGAATGTTCCTAATTATGCTAAATTACATGATATTATATATGTTCCTAAACTAGTATACATACATTAAATATTAATATATATAAAATACGCCGAGAGTTATCATTATTGAGTGCTTTTATGTTGGAGCTCAACAAACTTTTATTTGGCCTGAATTTTCATGATTTGTGATCATATTTATTTTGTGATCAACCAATTATAAAAGAAAGGTTCAAAATATAATACAATTTCAGATTACTATGGAATATGAAACACAAATGAAATTTAATCAACCAATTATAAAAGATATTCATACTTTACAAACTGATTAAATTCCATCCCCTTATTATTTATTATGGAAATTCAAACTAATTAAATTATAATTGGTTGATTATCTAATAGTTTCAACATCAATATATAATATGATTACTGATTGTATTGGGATGAAGTAGAAATGAGTCAAACATTTTCAAACAAAAAAATGATTTATATGATTTCAAACATTTAGATATGAATAAATTTATATATAATAATTAAAATGATAAATGAAATGAATAAAATCTAAATTTCATAATCCTAATTGATTGCTACTTATTTATTTGGTGGCATTACCTTTGAGAACTAATTAAATTATAAAATATAATCAACCAATTATAAAAGAACTAATTTAATTATAAAAGATAATCAACTAATTAATTTAATTAGGGCCAGGGTTCAAGTAGCAATCAATTAGGATTATGATTTAATTAGAGATAGGGTTAGGATTAGAGTTTAATTAGTGTTAGAGTTATGATTAGAATAAGAGTTCACTTAAGTTAGGTCTAAGCTCCACATGACAAATGATCAACCAAAAATCATCAACATTAGGGTTAGGGTTAGGGTTCAATTAGGGATATTAGGGATATTAGGGAAATTTATTTAAGAATGCTCTTTCATAAGAATTTTTTGATCAATAAAGTTAGGTAATAGGAAAGACATGAAAGAATAAGAAAGTAAACCAACTATTCTAAATTACATACAAAATCTTTTCAATTTATATTCATAAAATTAAAATATATATTTTTTTAAATAATTTGAAAGAGAAGATGAGCAAAGATGAATAAAAAGAAATTCAATATTTATCACTAATGATCAATACTTATTACGTCGAATGGCACTCTCGGGTGCAGGCTACGGGCGCGCTAGGGCATCTGTGCCCTAGCCTACTCGTCTCTGAGCTTCTGGCGGCTGCGTGGGTGGGGCGTCTGTGTGGTGCGGGTAGGGGCCAGGGGTGGCTCATTTTTTGTGTTCCCTTTCTTCTGTGCACGGGTGTTGACACAAGAGTGCTTTGGTGCGAGCGTTTGGGGCTTGGTGCGGACATTGGGCTGTCCAAAGACAGCAATCTCCTTCTCCTTGGGTTGCTCTTTTGATTGCTTTGTTGGCTGGGTGGAGCTCTTGTTGTTTGCTGGTGTTGGGAGGTGTTTATCGTTGTTATTTTATTTTGCACATAATCTTGTGGTGGCTGTGAGGTAGGCTGGTTTTGGTTTGGCTTCTTGGTTGGAGTTTTTTAGTGTAGGGTTTGCATGGCAGGAAATCCACCTATTGGTGAGGTGAGGGGGGGTGCTGCTATGATGGAGGTGGGTGATGGGGCTTCGGCTGGAGAGGGTTTGACAAAATCCAGTAACTTTAAATTGCATAAGATAAATGGATACCTGGACAGGGCTCATGTACGTCCTGTGTTGGTGATTCCATCAAAGGCGGTAGCTAATGATCTGGATTACTATAGTAAGCATGTTTTGATTTGTAAGTTTATGGGGATGAGGGTTTCTCTTTCTTTCCTAGACACTTGGATCCGCAAGACATGGTCTCCAGAGGGTGACTTTGATGTTCTTTTGGCTGCGAATAATTTCTTTCTGGTTGATTTCTTGTGCATTTCAAATTGAAATAGGGCATTTGAAGGGGGGCTTATTTTTATAACCAAGTAGGTCTTTTCATAAAACCATGGCATGCAGGCTTTAATTCAGTGGAAGAGTTGCCTTCTAGGGTCCCGGTTTGGGTTCGCCTTCCTTGACTACCACTTGAATGTTAGCGAACTGATATATTACAATCGATTGCCTTATTGCTGGGTAAGCCTATTGGTCCTTCTCAACATACTTTAGATAAGAGAATCTTTTCTTATGCAAGGGTTTGTGTCAAGATTGATCTGAGTCAACCTCTGCCTAATTCTATTGATTTGACTATTGGCTCTAATTCCTGGACTCAGCCATTGGATTATGAAATGTTTCCTTTTCGGTGCCGGTTATGTCATGAATACGGGCATCTGCAGTGGAGGTGTCCTCGGGCTTTTGGTGCAGGTGCAAGTAATGTAGGTACCCAATCTAATATGAGGGTGGAAAAGGGTAAAGATCCCATACAGGGAATGGTAGTGAACAAAGATGGTTTTGTTCTAGTTAAACCTCGCAATCGTGGTCGGGGTCAAAAGAGACCTTTTAAGGATGGGCAGGAAGGGGATACTTTCAATAGATTTGAGGATTTGGATGAGTTAGTTCAGGAGGAAGGGTTTCCAACTAGCATACAGGCGGAGGATGGCTCTGGTTCTAAGGAGTCGTTTGAGGCACAGCCTTCGGTGATCACTGGATTGGATCAGCTTGGTGGCCAGGATCCTCAGAGGGTGTCTGGTCTATCTCCTTTCGCTCCAACTCTACGTGTGGGGAGTGGGGTTATTGTTGATTCTGGTGGCTCCTCTAGTGCTGGTAAGGTTTGCTCAGAAGTTCGGGGTACCCCAGACTTAGGTAAGATTAAGTCTTCTTCCTCTATTCTGGGTGTGCAGCAAAAATATTTTAAGAAAGGGATTCCTGAAAAACCAGTTAAGGTTGGTCGCAGAAAGGACCAAGAAAAGGTGAAACTAGCTAGAGAGACATTGGTTGAGGTTGGTTTGGTGAAGACTATTGATGCTCAATTATCCCAACCCCAATGATGATAGTTCTTTCTTGGAATGTGAGGGGTATGAATAGCATCCCTCAACAAAAGGCTATTCGAGATTTGATCCGCATTCATTCTCCGGATGTGATTTTCTTGCAGGAAACTAAGTTATCAGTGGATAGTATGTTATGTGTGGCTCCTAAGATTTGGGGTCGTGGCCAATGTCAATGTGTGGGTGCTTTTGGTAATTCTGGTGGAGTGGCTTGTTTTTAGGATCCTCAGAAGGTTAGCCCAATTTGGTGGATCTCCTGTAAGAGTTCGATTTCTTGTGTTGCTTCTCATTTAGAGTCAGGGGAGAAAGTTATTTTCTCTAATATATATGATCTGATTGATTTCCAAGGTAAAGCTTAACTGTGGGATCATGCTAGATATGTGAGGTCTTTGGATCCTTACCTGCCTTGGATCCTGGCTGGGGATTTTAATGTTGTCATTTCTTTAGAAGAGAAGAGAGGAGGTAGTGCTTGTTTGGAGCCTTCCTCTAGGCTCTTGCAGGATAATATGGCTCTCTTGAGGTTAGTTGATGTCAAGCCAACTAATGGAGTCTTCACATGGAATAATAGGAGAACTAGAGATGTTGCTATTTCTGAAAGACTAGATAGATTTTTGGTGTCCAATTTTTGGATGGGGACAGGTGGATGATTAGCTTTGAAATATTGGATTGTCGAGGCTCTGACCATTGGCCAATTAAGCTTGTGGTTGATGTGCCTCAACGATGTGCTAGACAGACTTTCAAGTTCCAACTCATGTGGCTCCAGGATGAGTCTCTTCATGATATGATTTCTAGCTGGTGGGATCTTGGGAAGCCAGCTTATGGCACTGCTATGTACTCATTCTCAAAGAGGTTACAGTATGTCAAATACAAGTTGAAAAGATGGAATAGGCAACATTTTGGTAATTTGTTTCATGAAAAATAGAAGGCTCAGGATAACCTGGACTTAATCACCAGGTAGATTCGTGATCAAGGCCTAACAGAAGAGTTGAGTTTGTTAGAGATCGCTGCAACAAAAGAGGTAGAGGAATGGGAGTTAAGAGAAGAAATTTTTTGGAAACAAAAGTCACATATCGAATGGCTTCAGGCTGGTGATAGGAATACTTCTTTTTTTCACAACTTAGTTAAAGATCGGAGGCAAGGTAATCTTATTTCTTCTCTTGTGTTGTCAAATGGGTAAATTTTGTCATCTTCCGCTTCTATCTCTGTGGAATGTATTCGGTATTTCTCTTCATTATTTTCTGAGGATTCGCCTCCAGCCAAGGAGGCTGAAACAAGGATTCTGAATTGTATCCTGCAGCTAGTGTTTAATGAAATGAATGAATCATTGCTTTCTCCTATTACCTTGTTGGAGCTTGAGAATGTTGTGTTCCAGATGAAGAAAGGTAAAGCACCGGGGGGCCTGATGGATTTCCTGTTGAATTCTTTCAGGAGTTTTGGGAGGTGGTTAAGTTGGATCTCTTATAGGTTGTTAAGGAATCATTCATGAATAAACAAATGTTGAAGTCTCTGAATGCAACTTTTTTAGCTCTCATTCCAAAGAAGGATGGGGCTAATTCTTTGGACTTTTTTCGGCCTATTGCATTATGTAATGTTGTTTATAAGATTATTACTAAGTTGATTGCTGAAAGGCTAAAACCTTGGCTTGGTGGGCTAATCTTTGAGGAGCAAGGGGGTTTTGTTGCTAGCAGACAGATCATGGATGGTGTTGTGATTGCAGCTGAGACCATCCATTCTATGGAATCCTCAAAAGAAAAATCTATGTTTATCAAGCTGGACATGGAAAAAGCATATGATCACATTAATGGATCTTTTTGTTTAAGATTCTTGGAGCTTTTGGCTTTGATAGTGATTGGATTGAATGGGTCAGGAGTTGTGTTACTTCTTCCTCCTTCTCGGTGCTTATCAATGGTGAGCCCACTGAGTTGTTTGGTGCTTCTAGAGGCCTCAGACAAGGAGATCCTTTGTCGCCCTACTTATTCATCCTACTTGTGGAAGGATTGGGAAGGCTTATTTGTGCCCAGGTAGCTAGCGCCTTGATTCAGGGTTGGAATTGGGGAAATGATCTTTCCCCTCAATCTCATCTTCAGTTTGTTGATGATACTTCCTTGATGGGTAGGGCAAAGGTTGAGGAGGCTTTGAACTAGCGCAGTGTTTTGGACAGCTACTTGGCGGCCTCTGGGAAATGCATTAATGAGGGGAAGTCTTTCATCTACTTCTTCCATACTCCTAAGGTTATCCAAAGGAGATTAGCATGTATTCTTCGTTTCCAAATCGGTTCACTTCCTTTTCTCTATCTTGTAATCCCTCTTGCCATTCGTTCTCTCCCTAAAAGGTTTTGGCAAGAGACTCTTGACAAGTTTCAAAGATTGGTCAACCATTGGACTTGCAGGTGGCTTTCTTCAGCTGGAAGAGTGACTCTTCTAAAGTCTGTGATCCAGGCTCTCCCTCTTTATAGGTGCTTTGTTCTTTATGCTCCATCAAGTTTTATTAAAGATTTTGAGAGACTGTCTCGTCAGTTTCTGTGGTCTGGAAACCTTCTTCGTAGAAAGTGGAACTTGGTGAAATGGGATGTTGTCTGTAGGCCAAAGTAGGAGGGGGGTCTTGGTCTACGCCGGACTAATTTGAATGGGTAGGCCTTGGCTGCTAAGTTGTATTGGCGTTGGTGTTCTCAACAACATATGTGGTGGGCTCAAATTCTTACCCTCAAATATTTGGGTGCGGTAGAAAGCATGGAGGTTGTAAGATTCGGTATGGAGGGGAAAGGTTCTATGATCTAAAGTACCCTCAAACAGGGTGCCAAGCTTGTTAAACAGGGAATTTTTTGGATTTGTAATGGGGGTCGAGAATCTCTCTTATGGCATGACTCCTGTGATGGACATCCCCCTATTTTGTCATCTCATCCCCATCTTCAAGACTTGTGCCAGATTTTTGAGGAGGTGGGCTGGTGTCATGTGGCTGACTTCAAAACTCAACAATCTTTGAGTCAGATTACTGTGTCCAGGTGGAAGGACCCTCGAGATTGGCCTCCTGGGGGGGTTTTGGAGGATCGTCAAGTGCTTGCTAAGATTCTTTCGGATCGCGCCTGCAACTCTCTTCTTGGGAGAGATGTGCTTGCTTGGGGTCTATATTTGTGAGGTAAATTTTCGGTTGCCTCTGGTTATCAGGTTTTGGATAAATAGGTCTTTGGGAGCTCTGAGGTTCCTTGGTGGAAGCATGTTTGGAATAAATTTGCTTGGCCTAAGTGTATTTTTTTTCTCTTGGCTTGTTGTCTAAGGTAAGTGTCTTACTTGGGGAAATCTTTGGAAGCGGGGGTTCCAGGGCCCTTCCATGTGTGTTTTGTGTGGTCAACATGAAGAATGCCTCTCGCATCTCTTTTTTCAGTGTTCCTTTGCTAAGGCTATCTGGCATCACTAGTGGAATCTCTGGAGCTTACCGTGTTGCCATGTCTTTGCCTTGGCTGATTTTTGGAGGAGACAGGGATCATCTCCTACCAAAACCTCTTTTCTTCAAATTGCTTGGAGCATTGGCCCTAGTTTTATTGTTTGGCATGTTTGGTTGGAGCACAACAGATGGATTTTTTTGGATAAAAAATTGATCTTGGAGCAACTTTGGAGGCAGATTCTTGGGGCTTTGTAGGAGACTTTGTCTGCAAAGTGTGATTTGTCTGTGCCAGTTGATCCTGGGGACTTGGGTGTTGTTAATGCCCTGGGTCTTGTTGCTGGGGATAGGAGAAATTTGGGCAGTATGCATTGTAGGCGTGAGCGTGAAAGGGTGGCTTGTGACAGCTTTTGGTGTTCACCTGCTTTGGGGGAGATAAAAATCAATACAGATGGGTCATCTAGGGGTAATCTTGGGCATGCTGGAGTTGGTGGTATTGGTAGAGACAGCCTGGGAGTGGTGGTGTTTTTCTTTTCTATGTATCGTTGTTTGCATACCAATAATCTTATGGAGGCTAGTGTTATTCTTATGGTGATTGAGCGTGCGGTTGGCCTTGGGTGGCGGCAGATTATTTGTGAGTCTGATTCTCAGGTGGTTATTGATATGTTGGATAAGCGACAGTTGGAGGATGTGAATTGGCAGCTAGTTGTGGTTGCCAAGCAGATTATTTCTATGTGCTCTACTCTGGAGTCCATTGTTTTCCGCCATATTCCGCGGGAGTGGAATAGGGTGGCTGATGGACTGGCTAGATGGGCGATGGAGAGGACTAATTCTTGGTATGTGGATGGTTGGGGCAATCTTCCTAATGACATGGCCCCTGTTCTTGAGGAGTGGATGGCTGAGGATATGAGGTGCTTCTTGGGTGTGAATTAATTCCTGTTTTGTTGGACCCCTTGTGGGTTTTTTATTTGGACTTTGTTTTGTTGTTCTAATTCAATAAAGTTTTTACCCTCTTTTTATTTAAAAAAAATGATCAATACTTATTACAATATGTTTCCCCCATAATCTTCTCTAAAATTAAGTAAATTTTCATTAGAAAGATCCATAGTTTTTTTATTTTTTATGCTATGTGCATAAAACTTAAATTAAGATATTATGATAATTATTATAAAATATATTCATATCAAATTTAAATTTGGAATCTATAAACAAAGAAACTAAACCTCAATAAATAAATATGTTGACAAACACTAAAGAAAAAATATATAATAAAGTAGATATATTATTGACTTAATAATTTAAAAACTTAATATTTAAGTAAGCTCACTAAAATATGTTTTCTTCGTAAAAAAGTGAGACATATATCAACAAAGAAATTTTGACCTTTTCTTTCCAAATAGAAATTTTCCCATGTGAAGAGTAATAGTTTTCCTTATATCCAATTTAGCATGCAAAATATTAAAAACTTACAAATATAAAATTTTATCATATGTGAACTCATTATTGGAATACTCATTTTTACTTGAAATGTAAAATTTAAGGATTTTTAACATTTCTAATATAGAAATAGTAAATTGTATTCTTTTAATATCTAACATGATTATGTATCCAACTTCAATAACTACAGATTAAACCATAATTGAGGGGCGAAAATGCTATTTTTAGCATATCTTATAATGCCTTTTTTATCTCTGCTTTTTAACGATCTTTTAATGCCTTTTTTAATCTCTGTAATCAGTAGCTCAAGAGGCTGATTTGAGAGCTGGAGAGCCTGAAATAGAGGGGATTTATGCTATTCTTAGCATGCCTCTTAATATGTAAAGTGGTGCCATTTATAATGTTTTCTGTTGGTCTTTAATTTCAAACACTGATGTGAGTGACACAAGCAATTTGTAGTTCAGTTTGTTAGTTAAATGGAGCACATAGCTAACCTGGCCACTATAATAAAGATTCTATTATTATAAAGAGAAGAATATTCAAAAGATATACAACCATTATATGATCTAAGTACTCAATATTTGCAAGTATTCACAGTCTTATTTTAATATTTTTCTAGTAATCAAAGGATTAGTTTGGGTTTATTTTGAGAAATATTTTCAATTATGTAAGAGGAAAATGCATCCAATAATCCAAAAAGTGAGCAACATAACCAGTATAGTCATGAGAAGTCCTAGATTTAAGTTCTAACTGATCCATGGAAAATAACCTTTGGAAAGAAAGGCGGCCCCTTTCCCAAAAAAATATGATTAAAATGCTAGTGTATTAACATATTAAGTCTTAAAATAAGAGAGACGTTTCTATATATTTTTGGCTTTTATCAAATGAATATCATTCATTTAACTGAAAACTAATAATAACAATTTCTTATAAATTTCAATGTTTGATACAAATTACTAATTAAATAAAGCAATCTAAATGCTAGAGAATAGTCCATTTATTTTCCCATAGAAAAACAAATAGCTCATAATTAATCTTGCCTGGGCAGTGATGAGCTTCGATTGGGGTGACTTCCAGCAGCATTTCAATAGAGACAAGAGAAATAAGGGAAGGCTTTCCTACCTCCACAATGTGTATTAATGTTTTGTCAAATGCTGGGAATTTTATGACAAGGAGGGATGCAGTTACAACGGAACAATAAAGAGGGCCTCTTTGCCAACACTCTTAAGTCCAGTGATTTCTCAAAAAAAAAAAATCTCAAAGCATACAAACCCTAATCTAGAACAAGACCACAACTACTGCAAATCATTTGAATGGCAATTTGAGTAAAATATTAATGAATTAACATGGAAAAGCTAGGAACTGCAATAAACAACAAAACTTTATTCCTTGTTTCTTTTAACATTGACAACATACAATATCATAATGAAAGCCCTCTCCAGTGCAATTTGAGCATTTATGAATTAAAGATAAAGCTTTCAAATCAACACGATTAATGATCTTCTACTCTGTCGATCTCCTTAGCAATTTTAGTGACTCGTTCAACTAATGCACTGTATATTTGAATAGCATCTCATAATCTTGAATTGCAGCATAGTTACTTTCATCATCCAGGGAATATCTAGAGCCCAACAAGAGTGAGTGAGAGGAAGCGATTTTTTTTAAAATGAGACAAACCCAAACCAATCTTGCTACATCTGCTACTTTAATCTATTCAAAGTGATTAAAAACTATTCAGAAAAAAGAAAAACAGTTTTCTATATAGAGTGGGATTAGCTCCCAAAGATGCGATGAATTCCCTTGTATCGTTCAAAATCCTTAATCATATAGAATCTCATTTCGTTGTGGCGCATTAACTTCCACATTAATGATTTGAAACAGCTGCCACCTTCGTGCCTCTTCCTCTTCCAATACTGCCATCGACACAGTCTTTTGGTTGCACTTTAATGGCTTTATGCGAATATCTCATGCTTTATTACCCGACCAATAGATTAAAAAATATGTGACGCTGTATGAGTTGTTACATATAAATGGCGAATATTATTAATATCTATAGTGAATATTATTATTAATATTAATATCTATCAAAACAGGCAGATGACTGTCAATTTTTTTTTAAAAGGGTTAATGTTTACGGAGAAACATTCTTCCCTCTACAACTGAATACGCCTCTCGGCGTAATTAAAGACTAATTTTCTTTCAGTTGCTAAGCTTTTTCAAGATTACAAAATACAATTTTACAAAGATATATGTTATGCAATTGATCCAAAACAATTTTTTAGATGGAACAATGCTAGGCAATCCTTCTACGATATTAAGTTTTTATATCAAGGTTGTATTGTTAGCATGGATATGACCAAGTATTTCATGCCAAACATTGAAATCAATGGTAGATAGTATAGAATACTTAGACCAAGAAAACTCATAAATTATTCTAGAATAATCATCAACAAAAGTAAGTGTATACCTTGCTTCTTGGATGGATTTATTCTCTATGGTCCCAAATGGTCACTATGAACTAATGCTAGGCAATCCTTCATCTTACCACTCATGCATCATATGCATACAATTTTAGATGGAATAATGCTAGGCAATCCTTCTACCATATTGATTTTTTGCATCAAGGTTGTATTGTTAGCATGGATATGACCAAGTATTTCATGCAAAATATTGAAATCAATGGTAGATAGTAAATAATACTTGGACTGAGAAAACTCATAAATTTTTAAGAAATTATCATTATACTCCATCTAAGGATAAAGGTATGCACTTATTTTTGTTGATGATTATTCTAGAAGAACTTGGATCTATTTTCTTCAAAGGATCAAATTCTTGATATCTTTTCTGAATTTCATAAATTTGTTGAAAGGCAATCTGATTTTAAACTCAAAATTCTTAGAACTGATAATGGTAAAGAATATGTGAATAATGATTTCAATGGTTATTTAAGTCATTTGGTATTAAACTTGAGCTAACCATTCCCTATACACCTCAAAAAATGGTGTAGCGGAATGGAAGCATAGAACAATTATTGGAATGGCTAGATGTGTGTTACATGCAAATAATATGTCTTATAAATTTTGGGTTAAAGCAAATTTTTATGTTACTTATATCATTAATATGACCCATACAAAATATTTAAAGGATATAACTCTTGAAGAGGCTTGCTCTAGTAGAAAACCTAATCTTAAGCATTTAAGAACCTTTTAGATCAATCACATAGCATGTATATCTTTGTAAAATTATATTTTATAATCTTAACAAAGCTTAGCAACTGAAAGAAAACTAGTCTTTAATTCAGGAACATATAAAATATCATGTAATTAACCATTAGGAACATTCACATCTCCAATTGTTTTTACTTTACAACTATAATTATTAGCAAGTTGAAGTGGAACATTAGACATGTCAAGTTGCATGGATTCAAATACCTCTTTATTAGAAGTAACATGTTGAGAAGCACCTGAATCAACAACCTGTATATGCATAAAATTGGTCATGTCTAATTAATCCTGGCATTTAATTAAATATTTATTATTTAATTAATTTCTCTAAAGTCGTCTACATATGATTAAATTTAATTAATTTAATTATATTGTTCATTCACTTTATTCTTCCACCTTAATTAAATAAATTCACTTTATTTAATTATTTCACATTCATATGTCTACTTAATTAATTAAATAAATACCCTTTATTTATCTTAATTAATTATCACCTTTTGAATTTAATTAAGTCTTTTGATTTAATTAAATTTAAATATTTCCTTTCTCCTATTCAAATCTTTCTTCTAATTAATTAAATATTTTATTTAATTAATTTCATCTACATGTCATTTCCTAAAAATTCAATTAAATATCTTTATTTAATTAATGTCCTTCATATCTTTTCAAATCATAATTAAATATTTTTATTTAATTATGAAATCTTTTATTATTCTTCAAATCTTAATTAAATGATTATGTAATTAAGAAAAATCTCCATGTCACCCATAAATAAATAATTGAATTTATAATTCATTATTTATCTTAAATCTTTCCAAAATCCTCTAAAAAGATGATTTTTTATCATCTTATCTTATCTCTTCCATGAAAGAGGAAACAAATCCTACTTTCTGTTTCTCTTCTATTTTTCTCTTTTGAATTTAATTAAGTCTTTTGATTTAATTAAATTTAAATATTTCCTTTCTCCTATTCAAATCTTTCTTCTAATTAATTAAATATTTTATTTAATTAATTTTATCTACATGTCATTTCCTAAAAAATTAATTAAATATCTTTATTTAATTAATGTCCTTCATATCTTTTCAAATCATAATTAAATATTTTATTTAATTATGAAATCTTTTATTATTCTTCAAATCTTAATTAAATGATTATTTAATTGAGAAAAATCTCCATGTCACTCATAAATAAATAATTGAATTTATAATTCATTATTTATCTTCTTAAATCTTTCCAAAATCCTATAAAAAGATGATTTTTATCATCTCATCTTATCTCTTCCATGAAAGAGGAAACAAATCCTGCTTTCTGTTTTCCTTCTATTTTTCTCTCCAGTCTTCTCCATCTTCGACCATTCGATTTTTCCAAAATGATCATAGTCGTTGATCGTATCAACCAATCGCAATCCTTCAAAAACTCTATAAATATGCCTGCATATCCAAGCATTGGAACAATTAGGCGATAGGAAATTAGAGAATAGTTGCATTCAGTTAGCATTTATTATCAGCATTAAGAGCATTCGTAATTGTAGTTTCTTTATCAAGTAATCATAGTAATTTGCAATCATGCATCGCTTAATCGACACAATCATATCTTAGCATAGCATGCATCCATCATCTACAATCTCATTCTCTGGGAGGACTGTTTGTTGAGCCCGACAAAATCTGAGAGCAACAGCTGGAATCAACAAAATTATTGGAGATAGAGGACGATAAGATGCTTTTGAAGGAACTGTTGTTTTAAGAGTTTTCTTTACTTTTCAATTAGTTTCCTTTGATTTAATGTCTTATTGGTGTGTTGGTTTATATTTCTTTAGTTAGCTCACACATATTCACACACACACAACCCATTCAAGAGGTTTTGAAGCATTATAACTACAAGAAAAACTCTTTTAGATTGATTGTGTTGTTGTTAAACCTATTATTATGAGGTTTATTTTGTTGATTATTTTTCTCATGGGATTTTTATCATTTTGTTTCTTAAAACAAGTGTTAGACCAATGACCATCTTTATAACAATAAGTATAATGAGGCCTCTTCGAAGAATTATTCTTTCTAGGGTCATTAGTATTATTGTGATAAGATTTAGGATTTAATATTATTTATTATGAGGCTTAACATTTTGCTTATGATTTTTAGACATAAAAGCATGCTCACTATTTTTAAGATTACCAAATTGAATTAATTTTACTTCCTCTTGCCTTAATAAATTTTTAAAAATATCACAAGTTGACTAGCTAATGAAGGATTATCTAATTGAGCATGTATATTTGTAATAAATTGTTGAAATTATCTAGGAAGACATTTTTAAGAACAATATGAATTAGTCTAAGAGATTCAATATTTACTCCTAAACCATGCAATTGACTATTTAAAGCATCAAATTTTAACAAAAAAAATCCATAGTTTTGAAACTAGTATAACTCAAATCTTCAAGTTGATTTTGAATTTGTATATTCTTAGACTCATTTGAACTATCATAGATAGTTTTGAGGATCTCTCATGCTTCATAGGCTTTCATACAATTCCTAATATGAACATATAGTTCGAGAGAAATTGAAATTCCTATGAGGCCAAGAGCTTCCTCATTTTGAGTCTTCTATTTTTTTGGAACCTCCTTGGATGCAGATGGATCTGGCTTTGATGTTGGATTCGTCACAACATACAAGAGATATTTGAATCGAAATATTAAAAAATGTGAGTTTTCCATGAGTGATAATTAGAAAAAGTTAATTTAATTTTCTAGAATTAAAGTAGACATTATTGAAGAAAGAAACTTTCACAACTATAGAATAACAATAATTATTTGGAAATTAAATGGTTAGCCTCAAATAATTAAAAATAATAATACTTAAATGAAAAAATCCCTTTATTTTTTAATTGTCTAAGGTTTAGAAAAAATAAATTTAACAATTATATTAATAGCCTCTTTAAAATTTGACCATTTCCTTAAAAAAAAGTTGTGATACCTCTGCAACCTGCAAATTTCTGCCCACTAAGGAACCCTAATGCCCGCTCTTCTTTCATCATGCCTAGTCACATTGGGGTGGTTTCTTCTACAAATGATGCTCAGGCAGGGTTGCTATAATACTTTATTAACAAACACCATGGGTTTGGTGGCTCTCCTGGTAGAGATGAAGAATGGAGTGGTGATGAAGGATTCAAAACTCTGGGTGACGCGTTCCTCCAATGATCTGGATGGGGGAATACTTGAATGGCCAGAGCTTAGAGCTCCCAAGGGTGGTGACATTGCTAGGGTTTCACCACTTCTTAAGAGTGGTTTTCTCATCTGTAGGGAGGCATTTGATAATGGTGTGATGGGATCTACCTCTAGGGGACAACATAAAATGTTGCCTAATTCCTCTCTAGTGACAACTCCCCCCAAATCCTCCACTACTGGCATCAAACAAAACAATCCCCTCTCTATTCGTCATTCAAACCATATCCCAGAAGTTTGCATGGATGACACCATTCAAGATAGGGAAGAGTATTTATAAAAACACACCATCATATGTAGGTTCACTAAGACCTAGCCAAAGTTGTGTGATCTTCACACATGGATCATCAATAATTGTGAAAAATACATGGAGGAAGAGATCAACATTTTTCCTCGTGCAAGGGGATTCTTCATCCTCAAATTTGATTCTGAGGAAGACTTGGAACTGGTATTAAAATCTACACCCTAGTTCTTTCAAGGGGATTTCCTTTATATAAAACCATGGTTCCCATCTTTTGATCCCCAAATAGAGACATTTTCTTTAGAATTCCTATGGGTATGGCTTCCTTATCTCCCCTTGCAATTTTGGGAATTAGATAGTCTATGTGCCATTAGTAATTGCTTAGGTAAATATCACTGCTCTTCAAATTAAATAATTGATTACAAGAGCTCCACCTATGCATGGTTATGCATTGAAACAGACCTTTCTAGAGGTCTCCTAGCAATGATCTCCCTGAAAGTGGGAAACAGAAGTCAGAGACAGTTAGTGGGCTATGAAAAGATTGCCTTCAAATGTAGAAAATGTTTCTCAATTGACATCTTACTTCACCATGTCAAAAACAACAAGCTCGTGCAAGGGATCCTCAGGATTCAAGCGTGAAACACACCTGGTGGATTGGGGTAGAACCCCATCACTATGTCATTCCACCAGGTGCTCAAGAATCCCAGTGTCATGTCAGGAATCTCCAAAGAATTTGTTGATGCCAAATTCCTCACCACCACTTGTTTTGAACAACTCTTCAAAAGGCCAAGCAAGAGGTACCAGAGGATGGCATTTCCCAAATGGTTTCATCAATTTCACAAGCAAAAGAAACTTGCAAGAATGTTGATCCTTTAATGGAGTCTATTGAATGCTCAGAGATGTTGGATGTTCACGGAGGCAAAGAAGTCATTTCAACAGGAGAATTGAATTACAATATTGTTCCTTCCCCTCAAATAGATCTTGGTTGGACAGAGGTAATGAGGAAGAAGGCTCCTTCTCCAAAATATAGCCACCAAATGATGTTAAGATTAGGCAAAAAGGGGAAAATCCTGAAAAGGAGAGTGACTTGCCGCAACCCAAATCTAGGGAATCAAGCAAATCAATGTTTTTGATAGTTTCGGTTGTTTTGAATGACTCACTAGGAGATAGCATGGTTTTTGTATTGAAATGAATAGAGCTTTGTAACACTATATATTTTATAATGCAAAAGGGAGTAGTCCCCAAGATTGCAACTTATAAAAAAATTAGCCTCTTTAAAGCTAATACATTTTTTTGTTTAAAATCAAATATCTATATTAAAAAAAATAACATATATTTTCCAAGCCTTTGAAAAAGTAAATATTGCCTTTTTTAAAAAAAAATCAACTATAAAAGGAAAAATTCATTTGATTTTTTAAAATAAAATAATAGAACTAAAAAAATATGAAATTAATATATTTTATTTTTAATATTTTAATATTTACACTGAAGGTGTTCCCTATATAAAATGGATAACCTACTTTTTGAAATCAATGGTTGAGAATTCAGGAGAAGGATGCAAGACTGTGGAATTAATCTCAACTGTCATTTTGTATTTTTATTTTTACAATAATTTAACAATTTAAACATAGGCTTTTTATTTTACAAACAAAGAAAAGAAAAGAAGTTGATAAGATTGAAATAAAAAATAGAATTATATTTTATTAATATTTTAATTCTAATAACTTTCTCTTTCTTTTCTTTTCTTTTTTTAAATTTTAAAATGGTTTAACAATTTAAAAGTCAACTTATGTTTTAAAATAGAATTATATTTTATAATATTTCAATTCTAATAAATTAAAATTAGTTTTATTTTTTATTTAATTATTTATTAACTTAATAAGGTTATTATTTATTACTAATATTTTTAAATTATTATTTTTATTAATATTTGTATTTTGATAAATTTTGATTTTGTATTTAGTTTATACTATTTTAATTTTTAATTTAGACTTAAGTTTTAAATTTATTTTAATTATTTGTCTCTTATGAAATTATATCCATAACCACAACACACCACATCATCCAAAAGCAAATGGGGCAAGTGAAGCATTGAATAAAATTGTAGGCACTACTATGACCAAGATGTGTGATGCAAATAAGATCGAATGGGTCATTAAAATTTCTGCGGTACTTTGGGCATACCACACTACATACAAATGAGCCACCAATCATACTCCATTTGAGCTCTTGTATGGAATGGAGGTCAACCTACCCCTAAATTTCATGGTGCATAACCTCCATACCATGTTGGTTGTAAGACTCATTGATGAAGAATCCATCAAACACTGCCTAGATGAACTAGATAAACTAGATGAAGTAATAAAATTGGCAACACACCACCTATGGACAAAAAGACATAGAAAAAAGCATGGAATGATCAAAACATCAAGTCTAAACAATTCAAGGTCAATGATATGGTCTTACTCTATGATAGCAAATTCAAAAAGCAAGGTAAACTAAAAGTTATATGGTTAGGTCCTTATTAAATTTATCACATTCTCGAAGCCAAAGCAATACAACTAAGAATATTGGATGACACCATATTACAATCCTTCGTAAATGGAGCATGCCTTAAACAGTATCATACTACAATAGAGTAGCATTGACTTGAGGACAAGTCAACATTTTAAAAGGGGGGATGATTTTGGCAAGAAAGAGCAATAGTTCAAACAATGTTAGGAAAATCCTACCACATCTTTCCGCAAAGGTCTTGTAGACCTTAAGATTGAAAAGATACCATCTAGAGTAGGGGTAGGATAGATGGGTCACATCCCATCCTGTATATATATATGGAAAGCTATTGATGCAAGAGCATCTAGGGGTACTAGCAATCTTGCATCACCAAAAATATTTCTATTTTTATTTTGTTTATTTGTAATAAGGGATTAGGAGAATAAATATTTTGATTTACAACTTGGTAATTTCCCTTGGGATGAAATTGTAATTGTAATTTTGGTGGGAATTATGCATTTATGAATATTTTCTAAGGAAAATTTGGGAAAATACCCCTCTTGGGTGTCCAAATTCTTGGTGGGGGCCATTTGGAGTGCATGTGCTTGTATGTTTAATTGTGTGCCTTGCATGTAATTGCATGTTTGTGCCACAATATTTGCATGTTGTTGCATGACCATATTTTGAACTGTCGAGGCCACCGGGAGTCAAACAAGGTGTCTAGATTGACCAAGATGATTGGCCAAAAGTTAGGCATCCATGTGAAGGTGGTGAAGGCAATGAATTATTTTATATTTTATTTTCTTATCTCTCCTCAAGTTGGGCATTGGAATTCTTGGTGGCTTGTGGAGGTTGTTTTGGGAAACCAATGGTGGTTTCTTCTCACATAATTTCTATATAATGAAGCTTCTTTAATATTGATTTAGGAAAATCTTAAAAATATAGGAATTTAATATATTGTTTCAATGCTCTAGTATTGTAGTGTTTGCAACTTTATGAACTTGGGTTAGAAAGAATAGTATAAAAAAAACATAGTTACAGATTCTTAAGGAACAAGACTTGGATCTTATGGAAGATCCATCTTCACTAAATCTATAAAGTATGTGGTGACCATACTTTATGTATGATACTATTATAAAAGTATACGAATATGAATTCTACTTGTTATGAAAGATTTTTGTATTGGAAACTTGGGTATTACCTATTGATCTAAGTGAACCTTGTAGAAGAGTCTAAGCTAGGTGTTTGACTAAATTTTATGTTTGATTATGGTCCTGAGAATGGGTAAAAAAATTGTGTAAATTTTGAGATTAAGAATATGTAGAAAATAATGTGTACTAACTCCTAGGAAACTCTTTTTGATTATCTCTATATTTATGATTTGTCATAATCATGCTTTTGTTATAAAAAACCTTAAAATAGATTGTAGATTTGATCTAGGTATTTAATTCAGGAAAAAAATTGATCAGGATGGAAGCACAACCAGGAGACTACAATATTGCTCTACCAAGTGCATCGATGTCTAGAATATGTGCTAATGTCCTTTAGTTACTCTAGTGTCCCCAAAGTGCATTGATGTCAAGTTTCGTTGCACTATAGACCTTGAAGTGTGCTAGTGTCCCTAAAGTGTACTATAGTTTGAATTGTTAGAGAATTCTAAAAGTGCACATAGTTCTAGGATGCCTATCAATCTATATTTTGATTGTAGGGAGGGATAACAATAGTAGATAATGTTATGTATGATTTCTTTATATGGTTATCATAATTAGTTACATGTGATTCTAGTTGTGGTTGGTGTTTTACTATCTTTGTTATGAATTAAATTTGATAGATATTAGGGTGATATGTGAGTAAGAATAATTAGAAGTGCATTTCATGCCTCTCTACACCTATTGGTCTTGTTAGAAGACTATGAATGCATCGATTACTGATAAAGTATTAGGATCAATTTAAATTGAGAGGACTTGGGTGTCCTTATGGACAGTTATATCTAACATCACTTTTTCTACTTCAATGTTTATAAAAAAAATTATATTGAGTTAATAATGCAATAGGATTTATACTAGTAAATGGGGTTTCTCATGGTTTTTGAGTCCACAAGAGGTTTAAGATGGGGAGATCCAATCTCCCCCTTTCTCTTCATAATAATGGTAGAAGCTTTTGGAAGGAAAATTGCACATCTTAGGTTTGAAGGCATATGAAAAGGGATTGGGGTTTCCCCTAACATAGAAATAGTCTCGCATCGCCAAATCGCTGATGATACAATTCTATTTGGAACAACAAGCAAAGCCAAAGCAAGAATCATTCAAATGCTTCTTGATGACTATAGCAAGGTGTCAGGCCATAGCATAAAATAGAGAAAATTAGAAATATTCTTTTTAAATGTGCAACCGAGTCTCCAAAGAGATATAACAAGAATTCTAGACCTAAGAGTGGCCAACTTCCCAAGTAGGTTCTTGGGGATGCCACTATTCTCAGGAATTAACAAAAATTTCTATTGGGAGAACCTTTTAAATAGTTGTAAGAACAAGATGGATGTGTGGAAAGGAAAATGGCTCACCTCGACAGGAAGAATACTACTGCTAAAGGTAGTCTCCTCGGCCATTCCTGTTTATTCCATGTCATGCATGAGGATTTCAAAGGAAATTGAGATGATTCGTATCTATATTATGTGAAGATTCTTCTGAAGTGGGACTGAGGATAATCAAAAGTTCCCCCTCATAGCATGGGAAAAAAATTGCTTACCTCAAGATGCAGGGGGAACAGGATTAAGGCAATTGAACACCATGAACCTCGCAATGGGTGTCAAGCTTGTGTGGAGAATCTATAGTAATGGACATCAGAAATGGGTGTAGATCCTCAAGAATAAATACCTGGATTCTGATGAATCAATTCATATTCTCAATACAATAAATCATCCTAGAGGATCCATGATATGGAACTATATCCTTGAATTTTGAGAAATAATTACTAGAGACATTACCTTGGAGATCAGGAATAGTAGAGGTGCCTCATTTTGGGAGGACTCATGGTAGGGGCACTCTCCTTTGAAAGATATTTCAAACTAGGATGACATTAGAAGAGTAACCAAAAGGGTATGGGGAAACAAAGTCTGCAATTATGGTGAAGTAATTGAGATCAATTGATTGCAAAGATGGAGGTGGAGGTCTCTAGAAGATTTGAATGTTCCTAAATACCAAAAGGAAATTTTACAAGGGATTCTAAACAGCAAGTGTTTCACTGTATCAAATGTGGAAGACACTATTAGGTGATGTGCTTCTTCAAGTGGGGAATATAAGGTGAAGTTACGATACGAGGTGAAGGAAGCTTCTTTGACCAAGCAAAATTGGATGAGAAAATTGCTTTGGGGAAAACATTACCTACCTAAGGCTGAGGTTTTTGCTTGGATGGCCATTCAAAAATTAATTTTGACACAAGGTAGGCTAAGGAAACTAGGAATTGTGGGGTCGGGTAGATGCATTCTATGTAAAAACAAAGAGGAGACTTTTGATCATTTACTATTGACCTGCCCATATGCTGAGACATGTTGGAGACATTTTTTGGAAAAATTAAACTTCCAATGCTCACTCCTGCAGAAGCTAGATGTTTGGTTTGGAATATGGCCTAAGAGGACAAGAAAAGGTCTATTTGATAGTTTATGGAAAATCCTCCCATCTTCCATAATTTGGGAATTGTGGAAGGAGCGAAACCAACAAATATTCCAAGATAAGGCAATGACCAAAGAAAATATGATAAAGAAGATGGAAATTTTGATAGTGGAGTTAGTGAACTCGGCTGCCAGAAACAAGCCCCTAAAAAGAAATTCCTTCACCAGCTAGGATAACGAGATGGTCAAAACTTTTATTAGCCTCGAAGTCCCCCCTGTTAATGGGGCCAGGAAGGCGGATCTTCTTTCCAACCCGCGTGATGAAGTTGTGTAGAATGCCCCTAAAGTTGGATGGATCAAAATAAATTTTGGCAGGGCATCTATAGGAAATCCCAGATCCACTGGTGTCAGATGCATTGCTAGATATCATATTGGGAGAATCCTTGCAAGAGAGAGCAATATTCTAGGGGAGGCCACTAAAAATATAGCGGAGTTCAGAGCAACCTTAATAGGAATGGAACTTGGAAAGGAGCTTCAAGTAGACCATCTCCATTTGGAAGGAGACTCACTCATTACCATCAATGCTATTAAGCAAAACTACACACAAAATTGGAAACTGGATCGATGGCTTAAACCGATCAAAGAACTTGCAAATTCCTTCGCAAGCTTCAAACTCACACATGTTTATCAAGAAGACAATGGGTTGGAAATACAACTTGGCGAAGTTGGCTTCAAAAAAGAAAAACCCACAAAGGCCCAAGGGTGACAAGTGTCAAGTGGGATGACAACTAAACATGATACGAAGTCTATTGGTGTCCATATATGGAATGCAGGTTGTACGTAATGTGGCATGAGTTTTTAGTCTGACACAAGGGCTATCTAATCACTCCCCAAAATAGGCAATGATTATCACTACTTTCCTATGAGAAATCACCCCACAATGATCTATGTGGTGGGTGAGCACAATGACACCTAGGACAAGGACCTCAAAATGGGAAAGAATTTGTTTTGCAAAAGTATCTGGTGTCTGCATTCAATAATATGTATAAATGACTGAAATGGTTTAAAGTAGGGTGAAATGGGCATGGGGTATTGAATAGGGTAATGGTGTATCCCAATTTTGCTTCGAATTTGTAGTGGGTTGTTGTGTTATGTGGGTATAACTGGTAAATGTCTAATCCTTTTTGTCATTGGATTGGGCATCTGAGCTATCTGGCTCATATGAAGATTATGTAATTTTTCTTATTATCAATATAAAGGGTGTTGCCCCTTACACAACTATTTACTTGCCAAAAGAAAAGCAAGAGGATTTGACTTGGGATTATAGTTGCTCTTCTCATCATAGAGTTGCAACACATAGGCTTTAGTGCTCTAGATTGGGCGGGGGCTTCACAAGTTGTGTGTTAAACAATTTATAACTCCCCTTTCAATTCACTAAAACTATGAGATCTCAAATAAAGAAATATCTCTTGAATTGTGGTATACCCAATATCCGACCAATTGTGCATGTGCATTGTTATGGTCAAAATTAACTTACGTGGATTTTTACTAGAATGGTACACTATTATTGGAAGTTGACTTCTTGGTGTGGTATGGGACTTTAGGATGGGTGATTTAGGAGTGTTACTATATTTTTTGGGTTTGTGTGTATTGGTCTTGATTGTCATATTTTATCTTTTTTGATGTATTTATATGCATATGTGTATTTGATGCTCGAAATGATGTTTTTGGAAGTGTTATGTAATCTTGGTTATCCTAGAATAATTGTCTAACATGTGTATGTTGTGAATTTATTTATGTAGACACCTAAAAATGACTAACTCATTTCTTCCAAAACATCATCATTTCTCGTCATCATCTATTATCGATCCCTTCATCACTGCTAATTAAATAATTTAAGCCACCACATTTGCCTCTTTAATTAAATAATTTTTAATTATTTAATTATTTCATAATTTTTTCTCATCACTATCAATTAAATAATTTTTAATTTTTAATTAATTTATTATTTCCCCTTATCAACACTAATTAAATAGTTTTTAATTATTTAATAATTAATCATTTTCCTCAAACCACTTTAATTTAAAATAATAATTATTTAATTATTTATAATCTTTCCTTATTCACATTAATTAAATTATTTTTATTCTTACATTGAGCGTGTTCCTTATTTGAAGTGAACGACCTTTTTAAAATCAATGGTTGAAAATTGTAGAGAAGGATGGAGACTTTTAAAAATGATCACAACCATCAATTTTTTAAAAATATAATATATAATTAAAAAAATTACATTCTTATCTAGTCTTAACTTTATATTAAGAAAAAACAAGATAAGAGTTGTTTTTTTCTTTTAAAATTTTTAAACTTAGATTTTTATATAAATAATAATAAGTTTATATATATATATTTTAAATAATATTATTAATAATAATAAATTTATAATTATGAATTGATTTTTTTATCTTTTGAATAGGTTTCATTTTATTTTTCACTTTTAAAGTTTGGTGTTTTGATTATATGGGAAAAATAGGTTTTGAAGGGACCCAAAACCCTTTACAACAAAAGATACAAAAAGCTACTATGCAGGATTTTTAGAAAGTCACCAACAGTAACCCAACAACCAAAAAAATAACAAAACTAGTACTATACTAAAGATAAGACAATAAACTAACAACAACACCTAACAGCCTCAAAACAACAAAACAACAGGAAAGAAACCTACACCCAGTAGGAAACAAAAAGCAACTAAGAAGAAGACCAAACACTAATTCAAACTACTCAAGGTATTGGCCACCTCAAGTTGTTGGCATCTATGCCTTTCAATCATATCCAACAGCTCCTTCTTCTCAGCATCAAAGGATCTCTTCCAATCAGTCGAACCTCTAACAGTAGGTCCTTTGTCATCCTCTTTAGCACCTTTTTTACCTTTGTCTTTAACCGAGCGCTCTTTCTCCATAAGCTTAGAGAATAAACCTGATCCTCCCTGAGCTCACTTATCTTTCTGAAAAGGACCTCCAAAGAGTCTACGTTGTTCTTCACAGAGATATGACATGCTTGCAAAAGATTTTTGATATCCGTGTTCGTTCCCAGAATCTTGGCTTCCAGAGTAGCCAACCTATCTGCACACAGAGATTTGAAATCATGGTACGAACCTTCAAGGTCCACCGTTCTGTCAATAAGAATGTCTGACACCGAGCCCTTCAGAACATTCTTCAGATTCTCATTCAAATCTCTAATTTTGATATTAATTTTATTGAACTCTTGAAGAGTCCACTTAGCTAACTTAAAAGTTCTGGTAGCCCCAACCCTAGCAATTTCAGCAAATCAAACATAGAGGTAGAGTCGTCATCGAGGTAAGAAAAGTCCTCGGAGAGAGGATTTACCTTTAAAGGCTCATGTTTAGCTTTTTTCTTCTCCGCGTCCTCCTCATCAAGATCCCTTATCTCCTTGTCTTGCTCCACATTGGGAAAATCTTGCATCAGGGAGTCCTCAATGACTACCATCTTATCATTAGAAACCTTGCCATCACCAGACACATTGGGGTCTTTAGCCAGCACATCCGAGGCTTTGTTCTTCAGGTTGGAAATACGCTTCGATGACCTCCACGGCTTTTCTTCCAAACCCCAAACATTATCCTGTGACTACACCTCAAGGCCACCACCAATAGCATCCTAACCAACAACCACCTCCTTAGTCTTGGGAGGGGAATCATCCGAGCCCACTTTTGTGCCCTCACTTTCAGAAAGGACAAGCCGCTTAGCTGCCCTGTTACTTTTAGAACCACCCAACTTCCTCTTCTTTGAAGGCGTAGTTGCAACAGCTGGAGACAAATCCACCTCCTCTTCGTTCCATTCCTCCTCCCATCTGAAGTGGATTCTGAGCTCGACGACCCAAAAACATCACTCAAAGTCTTCTCCTTACCCTTAATGGTAGGAGTAGGGAGAAGAGACTTAACATGCTCCATAATTAATAAGATAAGACCTTCATGGAGGATGGAAGCCCTCCTATTCTTCAAATGAGCGTAAACAAAGACCTCCAAAGACAATAACAAGAAAAATGGGAAAGAAATGAACAAACCATGTCTAAAATGGTTGAAGAGAGTGAATTGGTGGCCAAGAATAGCAGTAAACCTCCCCTCTAGAGTCACATAACGCATAAGCTCCTCAGCAACACTCGCCCAAAATTTCTCGAGGGATTTTCTCTCATAACCCCAACTTTCCAATTTAACTAATTTCTTTCACTCATCATCTTTGAAGAATTGGTCCATCACTTCCTCGTTACTCTTTTTGTCCTTAAAGAACTTGCGGCCAACTGTCAGCATTCTAGTAACAGAAGCAACCAATTCCTCATTCACCTCCACTTCTAGGCCTTTTATATTAAGCCTGCGGTTATGCCAAAAAGACACAAACTGTGCCAAGGCATTGGGGTCATGCCCGTGCAGCCTCTCTAAGAACAGAGTAAAATTACCATGTCGTAGTATATTCCAAAGCTTCTTCTTTTTCCTGATGTCACCACAAGAATGCGGTTCGATTATGCTTCTATCACTGCCCATGTTGAACAACACTAAAAAAGCAAACATTTACGAAAAATACTCAATTGAAAGCCAGAGAGCAATAAGACACCCACAAAGCATGTAAAACGAAAGAAGGTACTAGAACATAATTGTTGCATCATCTCAAGCCATGCTATCATTCCTCAATAAACTCCTAGCTTTCTCAGAAAGGATTGATCCCTCTTCCCATGCACAAAAAATCATTTAAATTCACAACCTCATTGGCAAACAAATTTGCCAACGAGTTTCCTTCTTGATAAATATGAGAGATTCAAGTCTCTTCACAAGATCATAGCATGATTATAGTATCTTTAATGAGCTGATCCAAATTCCAATTTGGAGGATGAGTTCCACGTAGATAGTTAATTATATTTAAAGAATCACCTTCAACCCATAATTTGGAGTAACCTTTATTGATTGCATATTTGACACTTATGAACACAGCCTCTGCCTCCATGTAGCAATTGGTCTGGATTCCCAACGGGAGTGGCACTGCGCCTAGTAGTCTACCAACATCATTTTTAACACCCCCCACATCCTATAGGCCCAGGATTACCCTTCGCTACCCCATCAAAATTAACCTTAACCCATCCAACGAGAGGTGGCTGCCACTTAGTGCTCATTCTAGTAATTGAATTGGATTTAGGATTCAAAAAAGGAATTGAAGTAATCTTCCAGTTAGAAGTCACTGAGAGATCATAACCAATAAGGCAAGCAAAAGGGACACATCGAGCAGAATTAGAGTTTATTAGAGCGAAGTTTTCCAAAATCGCCCGTCAGATCTTGATGAAAAGACTATCAACCTTGAGCTTAGAATCATGAAAGATCTTATTATTTAATTCTTTCCATAACCCCTAAGCAATATGTGAGGCCATAAGGTCCCACATCCAATGAAGAAAAGGAGAGGAGGAAGGGAAAATCCATTGATCAAAGAAATTATAAAGAGATTCTGAAAAGACTCAACCAATATTCCAGAAACTAAGAAATTTACTCCAAAGAGAAAAAGAATAATCACACCCAAGAAGAATATGGAAAGCACTCTCACCATCAGCTTCACAAAGAACACATCTATTAGGAATCGCAAACCCTCTCTTGCAAAGGTTATCCTGCGTTAAAACTTTACCTTGCATAAGCAGCCAGAAGAAGACATTCACTTTAGGAATCAACTTCTTATTCCATAACCTCCCCCAAAAAGGAAGAGAAGTAGGCACTTCCATTGAGCTCATTAGAGCAGAGGCCACTGAAAAGAAGCCACTAGCACAGGGAGCCCAAATGGCTCTATCCAGTCTAAGAAAAGAGGGAATTTGAATCTTGCACAAGAAGTCCTTCAGTACCTTCAAAGGTGGATCCCAATCCTGGAAATTTTTCCACTCCCCATCTTCAAAGTAATCAGCCACCTTAGTCCCAAAAAGGAATTTGCACAAGGGGACAATAGGGGGGGCCCAAGGAAGACTAATTAAAGGCATAACATCACACCAAACATCTTCCCCAAAAATAATACTTGTACCATCATCCAACAACCATCTAACACCCTTAGCAATCAAATCCCTACAAAGAATTATATTCCTCCAAAAACAAAAACCAGAGGGAATATCGTCTGAAGTCAACAGATTCCAAGATCTCTCCAAACCATATAGATACTTATTACTAGCCAAAGAGGCCCACCCAACATCCCCATTTAGGAGCCTCCAAACATTTTTTGACAGAAGAGCCTTATTGAAAGCTTTTAAATTTTTTATACCAAGAACCCCCCACTTCTTCGGTCTACACGCCAAATCCCAAGCCACTAGAGGAATTTTTGCTTTGGTCTCAATAGTTGACCAAAGGAACCTTCTCATAACCTGTTCCATTTTTTCTTCAAACTTGGCAGGAATTCTGAAAAGACTCATAGCATACAAAGACACATTTTGGAGAGTAGAAGAAATAAGTTGAATCTTGCCCGCCTAGCTGAGGAGCACACCTTTCCAACCTGCCAACTTCCTACTAAATTTATCCAACAGACCCAACCAGAAGGAATTTGGGATCTTAGAGATACACAAGGGGAGCCCCAAATAAGAAGATAAGAGCTCACCTCTATTGCAAGATAGGATTCTAGCAAGCTTTAGTTGCAAAGCTTCAGGAGTGTTAAGGAAGAAAATTTTACTCTTAGAAAGATTGATCCTCTGACCAGAAGCCTTCTCATAGACAACCAACAACCTCTTAACAGCTCTAACTTACCTAACAGAGGATTCACCCATCATAATAGTGTCATCAACAAATTATTGATGGGTAATCGAAACACATTTGGAAGAAGGAGAAAGACCCCTCAGAGCACCATCACGAAGTGCCTTATGGATATTTCTGCCAAGAGCCTCCACCATCAAAATGAAGAGAAGTGGCAAGATAGGATCTCCCTGCCTCAACCCACACGAACTCCAGAAGAAGGGAGGAGAATCATTCACCAGGACAACAAATGACGAAGTAGAGATAAGTTGTTCAACAAGCTAAAGAAACTTCTCACAGAAACCAAAATGGTCCAAAACATTCAAAAGAAAACTCCAATTCACCCTATCATAGGATTTAAGCAAGTCTAACTTCAAGAAGAAACTCGGTTTCTTAGAAACATTAATGAAATGAGAAAGCTCATGTATAGTAATAATAGAATATAGAATCTGATAGCCCTTAACAAAACCACTCTGATGCTTAGAGATCAAAATCGGCAAGAATTTTTGCAATCTAGTAGCAAGCACTTTCGAAAAGATTTTATAAATAGAATTACACAGATTGATCAGGCGATACTCACCAAAGCTCTTGGCTTTAGCAAATTTGGGAATCAAAACAATGAAAGTCACATTCAGCTCTTTGAGAAGACTTCTAGAGCCAAATAACTCCTTAGTAGCAATTATCACATCCTCTAAAACAATCTCCCAAAATGACTGGAAAATAGAAAAGGAAAACCATTAGGCCCAGGGGCCTTGTTACCTTCAAAAGAGAAGACCGCTTCCTTAACTTCCAGGGCTGAAGGAATAGCCATAAGCTCCTTGTTTAGATTCTCTGAGACAACTTTAGGAATAACTTCCAGAGAGGCATCCACACAATTTTGGTCCCATACCAGATCATCCTTCAAGATCTGCTCAGAGAAGCTAGCAGCCGCTCTTCTAATAGCCTCCTCATCCTCCAACAACAAACCATCAGCCATAATCGAGGAGATTCTATTAGATGATTTATGCCTAAGGGAAATAAGATGATTTATGCCTAAGGGAAATAAGATGAAAGAGCTTAGAATCCTGGTCACCAAACTTCAGCCAAATAGCACGAGACCTCTGCCGCCAGATATCTTCCTCCTTAACAACAATATCATGCAATTGCGCAAGAAGGCCATCCTCTAATAGCTGTAAGTCCTCTGATAATCCCTTAGATTGAATGGCAGCTTGAATATCATCCAATTTCTTAAGAATAGAGCTTTTAGAGTCAAAAATATGACCAAACAACTCTTTATTCCATTTCTTGAGATTCCTTTTAACAAAGGTCAACTTCTTGCTACTTTGAACATCACACTACCATCTATGTTGACTTTCCACCAACTTCTAATACAATCCATAAACCTTGGATCCCTTAACCACATGGCTTCAAACCAAAAAGGAAGTCGATTCTTACCCCCAAGCCTATCAGCAACAAATGAGATAGGGAAGTGTTCAGATCCACATCTCGTAATAGAAGACAAGGAACAAGCAAAGTCCACAAACCAAGAAGCATAGGTTAAAGCTCTGTGCAGTCTAACTTGAATATTATCCACAACAACACACCTATTGGACCAAGTAAAATTAGCTCCTGTCAACTTAACATCGATAAGAGCATTGTCATCAATAAACATTCTTAAATCAAGCTAGCTCTCTGGATTAGCTTGAGACCCCCCACTTTCTCATTGTCACACAAAGGAGTGTTGAAATATCCCATTACAAGCTAGGGGTAATCCAAAAAATTCATCCTAAGACTCCCAAGATCATCCCATAACTTTTTCCTGGTTCTCTTCAGGTTAGGAGCATACACATTAGAGATAACCCAAGAATAGGAATCCCTGAGCCAAATAAACTTAGTCTCCACATGATTGAAACCATCCACAATCGAGATGCCTTTAATCAGCTTAGCATTCCAAAATGTGGCAACACCACCCGAAGCTCCCTTTGAGCTAACCCCATGGAAACCACAGTCCTTAAAGAACAGATTCTTTAAAGCTTCCAACTTATCAATCTGCATTTTCATCTCTTGGATCAACAAAATGTTCGGCTTATGGTCCCGGACTAAGTTCTTTAGGAGGTCTTATTTGTGCATATTATTCAACCCCCTAATGTTCCATGAAATGATCTTCATTTACAAGAAGAGGGAGTGCTCTTAGAGTGCAGATAAAAGAGGGTTTATGAACCCCCTCAGCAATATCCCGCTTGCACTCCCTCTCCCTACTTTTATGTAGGGAAGGTCTGCTCTATCCCCTCAACTTAGACCCACAATCCGCTTTCTGCCTTCTCGTGGTAACGCCTTTGTGAGGTTGAGGGGGGGAAAAGTGGAGGACTTCTTCCTCCTACCCCTCACCTGGGTGAAACCATCTTCATCTTTGCCCCCAGTGTCATCCACCACCAAAGCACCATCACCCACTGTCGGCCTCGAAGTATTAAGCTAAGGGGAAGGCGGGGCAATAGCCAAATCCATCAAAAACCTTTTTAGAGAGCACAAAGTATCTGAGACATGATCCATATCCTGAATCAAAGACTAAATCGCAGCCACCTCCATAGATTTCTTAGAATCCTTGCCAATCTCATTAAGAGGGACAAAAATGATTTTCAATGTTAACTTCACCCTCCATACCATTGCCAGCATTTGACTCACCTTGGTTATCTTTAGGCTCCTTAATCTTCCAAACCTTATCTGCTTAGCAGTCTTAGGTGGGACCCCTTTAGTAGGGCAATCCTTAGCCCAGTGCCCCTCCTTACATTTGAAGCAGGCAAATGAGAGGTTTTCAAAAATAATTTGCTACTTCCATGACCCCACCTTAGAGTTCAGGAAGAAGAACTCAGACATCACAACATCTTATTCAATCATGACACATAACCTGGCTGCAACTAGCCGCTTCCTGGAAAGAGTAGCCTCATCAATAGAAACAATCTTCCCAAAAGAGTTAGGAAGAGTTAGCCATCGCCTTGAAAACTTCTTCGTCCCAATATTCCAAAGGAAAGTTCAGAAGCTTAACCCACACAAAGGCAGAATGAAAGAGACACTTGGAAAAATCCATCCTAGGTTCCCAAGGACAAAGAACTAGAGTAAGACGTCCAAATGACCATGGCCCTTTTGCAAACACTGCTCTCAAGTCTTCATCACAGGAAAAGGCAAAGGAGAAAAAACCTTTAGCCATGGCTGCAACTTCCACCTGACCTTTTAAAGCCCACTTCTTACAGACGCAAGTGCGAACCTCCTCAATATTAGGTCGAGGACATAAAAACTTGCCAACCAAGGAGAAATCCATTTTAGCAATATTTTTGTCAATAAGAGAGTCTGGAATAGACAAGGAAAAACCACCTTCCACGTTAGAAGAAGACACAGACTTAGAAGCTACGCCTTTGCCTTTAAGTTAGAAGCAAAAAGGTCAGACCGTTTCTGACCCAACAAGGAAGACTTCCCTGCCAGCCAACCATCTCCCACCAGAGCAAGCTCAATCCGGGGAATACTCAGATTAGCCACACATGATTCCCCTAATGGGATTCGCTCTTCAAATCCAGCGTCCACTTTATCCCCTTGGATCTTTGTAATTTTAATATAGTTTTTTTTAATTTTTAATGTCTTATTTGAAATACAATTTTACTTTTTAAAATTTAATTTGTTACATAATATTTTATATTTTTAATATTAAATTTATGTTAATATTATTTGTAATATATTAATTATATTTTTTAGGTATACATTTCATTAATATTTCAATTCTAATAAATTTCAAAAATAATTTTACTTTTATATTTAACCATTTTTTAACTTGATAAGTTTATTATTTGTTATTAATTTTTAAAAATTATTATGTTTAATATTTGAATTTTGATATATTTTGACTTTCCATTGAATTTATTTTAGTTTAGTTTTAAATTTAGATTTAAGTTTAAAATTTATTTTTATTATTCACTATTTTTATTAATCGAGAGACGTCTTACAATGGCATTTTGTGTGTTCAGAAGAACTCTACCTTAAATCAAGGAGAGCTCTTGAAATCATCACCCTTTATTATTATTTTTTATGTAAATCTTGATATTTGAAATAAAAATTAAAAATTAAAAATTGCAACTATAAAAATAACGATAATAGACTTTTTTCCAAATGTTTTATTCTTAACATTATATCATAAGATTAAATCATGGGGAAAACTCTTTCTTGCGTAACTGTTTCTTCGAAAGCTGTTTATCTCCATTTAGGTTGTTTTTCTGCTTTTCTTGTTTCGTTGTGTTTTCTGAAAATGGTCCAAATCGCTCCATTTACTATATTCAATATGTTTTTTTCTATTCATCAATGGGGAAAGCACAAATTTGTGTAGTGCTTGAAATGGAAAATATGATTACGGGATAATGTAAGTTGGTGTTTGAAGTCTACCGTTGAAAGGAAAAAGAGGATCGGATGTGTATGATTAGAGATTTGGGAATTTGGCTAATCTTTAATATAGAGTTTGAATGAATTTGTGGAGTGTAGTTCTAACATTCAAAGAATTTTTACTGATATATCCGAAGATTACGTTGGCTTTGGATTTTGTTAAATTTAGACTTAGAGATGGGTTTCAGTTTTCGACTCCAAACGTATCTATTATGCAAATGAAATCTTATTTCTTTTGATAAGCATGGAGATGGGTATGTGATTTTCACTGAAAGAATTAATTGCTTTTTTGCAGGAGTCCTCCTCTACTCAATATATTCTACAACAATAAATAGCAGCCTAGAAGGTGTGAAGTTTCAAAGTTCTATTAGAAATGCCTATGCTATGGGAAAAGCACGAAGACATTGGCATGTGAATACGAAACAGCTACAAAATTGATGAAGAATAAAATGCTTCTAAAGTTGCTTAAACTGGTGGATTTGTACTATGACAGATGATGTCTGATATGTGGTATGTAGAGCTAGCAGTTGGAGGCAGCAAGCAATTGAGAGATAGTTTGGAGACACACACCATGGCTTGGTGCCCATGCGGCAAAAGGGCCTGTCAGTCCTTTGGGTAGAGCTCTACAAGTTTAAAGTTTGGCCTCGTCTTTCTTTTGTTATACATATTTGTCCTAGTTATTGGATAGCTGGGGAAATGCATGCATTACTGTAGAATATGATACGAAAGTTTGCATTAGTAGATTTTGAAGAGATAATGCAATTACTAGGCTAAGGGCTGAAATAGCATATTTCTCTCATAGTTTGATAGATTTAGTTGTTTCTACAATGTCAATTTGTTGTATTTCAACTTGCTGTTATGGAATTTTAATGGCTGAGGGTCTGATACAATTCATTATTATTTATGATTTTGGTGTTCAATCCACTCTTTTCATTGATTGTGGTATGGGCGCATCGGCTTTTGGTAGATTGCAAATATTCTATTTTTGCCTATTTAAAAGTTAAATTTGTAAAAGAGTTATCAACTTTGTATGATCCTTATGTTCAGTATTGTTTGTTTGTTGTTCTTCATTTGTCCAAAAGCCATATCTTTTAGATTCATTGATTACTTGTAATATCCAAGTGCTAAAATTTGGTATTTTGTTCAGGGCTTGGATCCAAGAACCACTACAAACATGTTTGTTGATGCGAGATGTATTGGGGAGAATAAAATCAATGGAGAAGACTGTTTTATTCTGAAGCTTTGTGCAAATCCCTCAACCTTGAAGGCCAAAATTAATGGCCCTGCTGAGATCACAAGACATGTTCTCTTTGGCTATTTTAGCCAGAGAACTGGACTTCTTGTCCTTATGGAGGATTCTCATCTAACACGAATTCAATCTACTAGAAGCGATGTTGTTTATTAGGAAACCACCATAAATTCATTTCTTGAAGATTACAGATCTGTGGATGGAATGATGTTTTCCCATTCAGGCCAGTCTATTGTTACACTCTTTAGATTTGGAAGCTTGGACTATAGAAGAAGTAGAATTCAATGTTCATGGATTGTCCTTGTATTGCTTTATCCCTTCTGTCGACATTATATGTGGTATTGTCAGTGAAGCCAGCGAGTTGCCTCAAGAAGAAAGAGGCAAATCCATGGCTGGAAGCAACCTCAATAAGGTAGTTGCATTGGAGAAACCTCAAGAAAAAGTAGGTAACATCATTTGGAGAGTAGAAGTCTGAATGTCCCTTTTCATCTATAATGAACCCTTCCATTTACACGAGCAATTAATTGAGACATTACTGATGTTTCCCAAAATACAGGTTATCTTTCAAGCCAATGTAACTTGCTTCAGAATGCCTAGGAAATCGCATACAAAGTATATAAACCTTCATAGGTTGTGTCTCAGGGTTGTAAATGTTTATACTTTAAAAGAAAAATCTCTCCTTATATATTTCAATCTTCGTATGGGTAGGACACGTTGAATGGTTTGAGGAAGCAATGTACTATATCTGAGACATGTAACTCTTCTTGCTTACATCGGAAAATAATAGCTCCTCAATTAATAGCTCTACATGCAACTTTAATTTTTATATGTTTGTTAAGCAGGCTTGGCATTTTTCAAAGTTGTGAAATCTTTTTCCTCCCCCTTGGGCATAAATGTTCATCATGTTATCAATATGTGAGGTACCAATAGTCTGGAGGAACTTGATTTGGGTGGATTTTTTAATGCCCTATTTGTAAGTTTGATTTGTATGGGATCTATAACAAATTAGTGGCCAGCTATGATTGTACTGATTTTAAAGGGTCACTAAAAAACTCTAAAAATATAAAAAAATTGACCCTTCGAACCATCAATGAATATAAGAGGTTAGTTCCAAGCATCTTGTTGGAAAATGCATTTACCATGTAAATAAATAGATGAATATAAAACGAGAGAGGAAGAGTGAGACAAATAGATAGAGTTAGAGATGAATATAGTACGAGAGAGGAAGAGAGAAACAAAGATAGAGAGAGATATATGGTGAGATAGAGTGATATAAAGATAGAGATATAAGGAGACATAAAGAGGGGGAGAGAAAAAGAGAGAAAAAAATAGAGATAAGTAGAGAGACAAATAGAGATGGAGAGGGAGATAGAGAGAGAGAGAGGGGGGGGGGGGAGATAAAGGGACAGAGAGGTTGAGATATAAAGATAGATAAGGATATAGGGAGGGAGCAAGAGGGAGAGATGGGGAGAGATAGAGAGAGGGAGGGAGAGAAAGGGAGAGAGATAGGTAGAGGAGGGAGAGAGAGAGAGAAGATGGGGAAGAGAGAGATATATGTAGAGAGGGGGGAGGGAGATGGAGAGGGAGAGGGAGAGGGAGAGGGAGAGAGAGAGAAATAAATAGAGGGTGATATAGAGAGATCGAGTGAAATAAATATAAAGATAGAAGAGATGGATGGAGAGATGGAGTGAATAAGATAGAGAATGAAGAAGGGGGGAGAGGGAAAGGATATATATGTGTAGGGATAGAGATAGAGAAATAAATGTAGAGATATAGTTAGAAAGAGATAGAGAGAGGAGATAGAGAGAGGAGTGAGAGAGTATGGTGATAGAGGTAAGTAATAGAGAGGTATAGAGTGAATGTTGATGACACTCTTATTGTATATGATAATATAATTCAATAATATTAAATTATGATGCAAATAATAAAAATATTATTACAAAAACACAATATTAATATTAATGTCATTTTGGATTTCTACAATTGATATCTCTCGACGTTTTCTATATAGACTATGTGATAGGATAGATATGCTAGTGAAATTACAATAATAATTAAAAAAATATTAGAATTAATTTAATTTATAATTATTTATCTTATTTAAACTTTAACTATTGTAGAATCATTCTATTTGGGATTTTTGTTATATAATTTATATAATAAAATGAATTTCAAACTTAAAATGGAAATTAAAATTTAAAGAGTGAGAGAGAAGGTAACTTTTAATTAGTCATTTCATGCCAACAATCCAAGGATATCACGTCCCTAGGGAGGGAGTTATGCTTAGGGTAGCATGTCATTTGATTAAGGATATAACTCGGCCTTAAAACCTTTTTAGTGTACCCATTTCACACTTAGGAGGAAAAAAGATAGAGAAAGAAAGAAAATAAAGAGAGAAATAGAGAAATAGAGTGGGAGGCAAAGAGATAAAAAGAGCTAGAGATACCAAAATAGAGGTATAGCTATAAAGGAATAAATATGGAGAGATAAAGAGATAGAGATACAAAGATAGACAAAGAAAGAGAGAGGAAAATAAAGGAGTCCAGAGATAGATATAATCACATATAGAGAGAGATAGAGAGATAAAGAGAAATAGGAGACAAATATATATATAGAGGCTGAGAGATCAAGAGATAAAAAGGGAAAGGGGGAGAGAAAGAGGGGGATATAAATAGGGATAGCAAAAAATAGTAAGGGGAGAAAGATAGGGAGATGGAAATAGATAGATAGAATAAATGAGAGAAATACAAATAGAGGAAGAGAGAGGGGAAGACAAATTTAGAGAGAAATAGGGGAGAGAGAGAAAGAGAGAGATTGAGAGATAATAAAAAATATAAAAATAGAGAGGGAGACAAAGATATAAAGAGACCCCTCTCTTTCTCTTCCCATATCTCTCTCTATATATCTCCCCATATGTAGCTCTCCTTATCTTTCTCTATATATCTCCCTCTCTCTACCTCTCTTTATATATAACTTCATATCTCTATCTTTATATCCCTCCATCTCTCCATCTCTCATTATCTTCGTCTCTCTTTGTATCCCCCTCTTTCTATCTCTATTTCTCTCTCTCCCTCTCTATCTCCCTATATTTATCTCCTCACCTCTCCTTACATCTCTATCTCTCTTTCCCCTCTATCTTTCCCAGTATAAATATCTCTATATCTCTCCCTCTCTCCCTATCACTCTTTCTTTCCATATCTCTCAACTTCTCTATCCTCTCTCCATTTCTCTTCGTCTCTCCCTCCCTCTCTCTATATTTACATATATCTCTCCCTCTCTATATCTATGTCAATATCTCTCTCACTCAGACACACACACTCCTTGTTTCTCCTTCCATATCTCTATCTCTATATCTCTTTCACTCACACACACACACACACACACACACTCATTATTTCTCCCTCCCTATCTCTATCTTTATCTCTATCTCTATTCCTATCTCTCTCCCCCCTCTCTATCTCTCTCTCTCTCTCTATTAGTTTTCTTTTTCATCTCCTTTATCTCTCACTCTTGCCCCATCTATTTATATCTTCCCATCTCTCCCTCTTCCTCTCTATTTATATTCCATTCCCTCTCTCTCTCTCTCTTCTCTCTTATTTACTCCATATCTCCCTCCATCTCTCCTACTCTCTCTTTATATATCCCTCTCTACCTCTCTCTCTATATATATATCACTTCCTATATCTTTATATTTCTCTCTTAATCTCCCCCTCTTTCATTGTCTCCCTCTCCCTCTCTCCTTCCATCTCTCCCTTTAGATATTTATCTTGTTGTCTTTGTCATTGTCTCTCTCTCACCCTCTCTATCTTTCCCACTTGAGTTATATTTATCTATCTCTCCTTTATATTCATATCTCTCCCTCTCCCCCTCTTTCTATTCCTCCCTCTTTCTATATCTCTCTACTTCTCTCTCCTATATTTATTTCTCTACCTCCATATGCCTCCCTCTCTATCTATTCTAGCTCTCTCCACATCTCTCTCTTACTCATACACACGCACTCTCCTTGTTTCTCCCTCCTTATCTCTCACTCTATCTCTATCTTTATCTCTCCATATTTAAATTCTTACATATGTCCCTCTATCTCTATCTTATTATCTATCCATCTCTCTCTACCCATATATCCTTCCCTCTCTCTACCCCTCACTATATATCACTTCCTAGATCTCTATCTTTATATTTCTATATCTCTCGCATTCTCTCCCTCTCTCCCCCTCTATATATTTATCTCTTCCATCTCTTTTTATCCCATATCTCCCTCTCTCTCCCTCACCTTCTCTCCATATCCCTCTCTATCTCTGTCTCCTTATCTCTCTCTCTTCCCCCATATATCTCCCTCTTTCTATCCCATATCTCCCTCTCTCTCCCTCACCTTCTCTCCATATCCCTCTTTATCTCTATCTCCTTATCTCTCTCTCTTCCCCTATATATCTCCCTCTTTCTATCCCATGTCTCCCTCTCTCTCCCTCTCTCCCTATTGCAAACATAACATGAGCCTATTGGTAATGAATCCTTATTATCTTCCTGATTCAGAGGTTTTGTTTTAGTTGTGTTGGGATCCCTATAAGCGGATGCATAGCTGATTTGAAACTATCACTTCTCCATTGAGACCTTTGTTGCACAAACAATATCATTTTCTATGTATGTAAAAAATACACCCAAAAATTCCCCAATTGACCTTCCACACTTCTTCGGTGTACCCATTGCACACCAAGTTGCGATTACTAGTTTAATTAAATTTCTAATTATTCTTCCATCTATATTGATTAAATAATTTTTAACTATTTAATTAAATCATGCATTTCTCTCATCCAACATAATTAATTATTTAGTTAGCTAATATTTCCTCTAAAATTAAATAGATTATTTAGTTTGACTTTTCCATTCCTCTAAAATTAAATAAATTAATATTTTATTTATTTCCAAAAAATATCATTCTATTTATATTCTTCCATCTCTAAATTTAGTGGCCATCTTTAAATTTAGTGAGTTGACTAAAACACAACCTCAGTTCACTTTCACTCACTTCCACTTTATCCACCCATGTAGTCAATCATTTGATCCATGCAACCACTTAACTCCACATCTTAGCCCTTCATCCTGACACATGTCACTTACATGTTCCTCGTGATTTCTCAACCATTCCCATCAGTTGATCTCTCCAATCATCTTACACCATTGATCAAATGTCAATGAAAGCTATAAAACATCCATTTTTAGCCATTCAATCTCTCCACAAATTTTGGAAAATCTTGCATCCATATTATACTCTCTTTTTTTTTTGATAGGTGAATGCTTTTGACTAGAGCTATGAACCAATGAGGCCACATTTGGGGGACCTCATCCCCACCATTCAGTCTCCTTTTGCCTCCTCCTCACTTCCTACCACTAATGATCTTCCTCCCTCTACCTCCTAATCTCCTCATCTCTTCCTCCCACCTTCATTCCTCCTCCCCCTGCATCCTTAATCCTCCTCTCCTCCTCCTTTCTTCCTTCTCCTTCTTTCTTCTCCACCTCTCCTATGTCTCTTCCTATCCTCCCTCAACCTCCACACTTCTCCTCTCCTCCTCCTCTATTCCTCCTTTCTTCCTTCTCCTCCTCTCTTCCTTTCCTTTGTCTCTTTCCTATCCTCTCGCAACCTCCTTACTCCTCCTCCTCACCTCCTTTCCTCTCTGCCTTCTCCTTTCTCTCTTCACCTCCTCACTTCCACTCCTTCAGTCTCCTTTTCCTTCATCTCTTCCTACATCCTCAACACCTCTAACTCTTGCCATTGACCCTGCTACAACCCCTGACCATCAACACTCCTATGATGATACTCCTTCAATCTACCGCTACCTGCAGTTAATCGAATGTCTTCACACCATCCTCGACTGTTGATCTTCCACTCGCCATCGTTCCTTCCTTCTGCCTTGACCCCGTAGTAGTCTTTAATCTTCATCCACATCCTCCATCGAGCCTCCTCCATGCGTTTAACCTCCCATATTTCCATGGGATTCGAACACCTGATGCTGCATAACATGTTGCCTTGCAACTACCATTGCACCGTGGGGTCAACCCCCCATATTATACACATTTTTTGCTAACAAGGTTATTCTAATATTTTATGAACAATCCACATACTATTAAATTAGCATTATCACATTCTACAACGGAGTAAGACTATGCATGTTGGTGGAGGTAAAGTAGTTTAATTTGATTTACTTTCATTATTGAATTGGGTTTATTATTGATTTATTTCCATTTCATATTTGATAATTATATTCACCTTCTACAATTTTCACGTGATTAGATATTTTGGATCTATGGTTTCATATGCATGCCTATTTAATAAAGGAATGAATTAATCGAGATAATCACTAGTGTCCTAATATACCACACTATTAGATTATGGACAAATACTTATTTGCCTTGACTAATGATTGGGAGGAAACGGCTTCCTTTGATGGCAGGTTCAATGTCTTCCCTAATCAACAACATAAGCTTAAAGTGATAATTTTGGAGATTCTAGTTGAAGACATGTTTATTATTATTCATAATTGTATAGATCGCTTTTGAATGCAACAATCAACTAACAGATTAATCTAATCGTTGTATACTATATCGAAGGTTGTAGTACTTGACCCATTGTATAATTGATTATATTGAGATATACTTAATTGTTCTTTATAATATACTTGATGGATGGTAATCAATATTCATTGAGATATTCTTAATTAATATTACTAGCATGATTTACATAATGTAATATTTATTATAATCTTATACCTAGAAATGAATTTGGATCTGTTCCACTAAACACTTTTGAACAGCCTATAACTTTTTTGCTTGGCCAACACTAAGGAAGTGCCCTTTACATTCTCTCTCCCTCATCTTGGAAAGAAAAAGTAAAGCTTTTGTTTCATTTTGTGTTTGTTTTTAAAATAATAGTTTAAAACATTTATATTAACAAATGGTTAGACTTTTTTTCTTTTATTGATATAAATATTACACCATTATGTAAACCATACAAGTAAGTGGCCAGGCAAAAAGGTTATAGGCTGTTCAAAAGTGTTTAGTGGAACAGATCCAGATTCATTTCTAGGTATAAGATTATAAAAATTGCATTTCCCATTAAATTAAATACCCCTAGGAAATTGTGAAGATTATAAAATTAACTCTTTACATGGAACAGTTGACTAGGAGCTGGGTAAAAGTTACAACAAAAAGCTAGAGTGATCAAAGGAAGCTAAGTGCCCGAATGGGATAGCTTAGCATTTTCATTGGAGGCTACCTAAGAGCAAAGGATTAGGAAGGCTTGTTTCTCAAGAGTGCCTCTGTGCAATCCAGATCCAGGCTCTGTAGAGTGCACACCTACCAGTAGGTGCTATAGAATGTGCAGGTACCATTGAAGGAATTGGGGCAAATATGGATACAAGGACTGGGTAATGTTTTGGATTCTGAAAAGTGGGTGCACAGCAATGGGGAGAGTGCAATCCAGATCCAGGCTCTGTAGAGTGCACACCTATCAGTAGGTGCTGTAGAATGTACAAGTACCATTGAAGGAATTGGGGCAAATATGGATACAAGGACCGGGTAATGTTTTAGATTGTGAAAAGTGGGTGCACAGCAATGGGGAGAAGGGTAGCTACACGTCACGTCATTGTAGCATTGACATTTGCATGCACCTGCGTGTGCTACATTGAAAGAGTGGGGTTCTCCATTGCATACACAGCAGCAGCAGATGCAGCTGGTATAAACCAGTCGACAAAGGGCTTAATCCTATCAACTTTCTTTTATGGCTATGCCCTGTCACAGGTTCCTGGAGGTTGGGCTGCACAGAGAATTGGGGGCAGACGAGTTCTTCTTTTTTCGTTTGTAGTGTGGTCTTTGACAACAGCAGTGGTGCCTCTGGACGCTACGAGGGTTAAAACGCTGGTAATTGCTCGCCTTCTTGTGGGTGTGGCACAAGGTTTCATTTTCCCTTCGATTCATACTGTTTTGGCTCAATGGGTTCCACCTCATGAAAGGTCACGATCTGTGTCCCTTACTACATCAGGCATGTATTTTGGAGCCACTACAGGGACGCTTCTTCTGCCTGGCATTGTGCACCTCAGGGGACCTGGGGCAGTGTTTTTAGTAGAGGCAGCCATGGGTGGCATCTGGGCATTTATTTGGTTTGTGTGTGCCTCTGATCCCCCACGCTCAGATCGTTCAAAACCCTCCTCTGCTGGCTTTGGTGAATCTACTACTTATTCCAATGACAAGGGTTTGCTGCCTCTGACTCTAGAGAAAGAACACAGAAATGGTTTCTTGATTGAAACTATGACTACGCAGAGAGGCCAGGTTTCCATTCCCTGGAAAAATCTACTGCTTAGTTTGCCCATTTGGGCCCTTGTTCTCAACAATTTTACATTCGATTATGCTCTTTATGTTTTGATGAATTGGCTGCCCACATATTTTGAAATGGGTCTGCATCTGAGCCTTCAGAAAATGGGTTCTTCAAAAATGCTCCCCTATTTGAATATGTTTGTGTTCTCCAATATAGGTGGAGTGATAGCTGATTACCTGATCACCAAAAGGCAAATCTCTGTGACACATACCAGGAAATTGCTCAACACTGGAGGTTTTCTTGTTGCTGCTTTTGCTTTGATGATGATGCCTACCTTGAGAACCTCCTGGGGAGCAGTGCTTTGTTCCTCTGTGTGCCTTGGCTCTCTAGCACTTGGAAGAGCAGGTTTTGCTGTTAACCACTTGGATGTTGCTCCTCGCTATGCAGGTATAGTAATGGGAATTTCTAATACAGCTGGCACCATGGCCGGAATAGTTGGTGTGAGTTTGACAGGTCAAATCCTTGAGTCGGCCAAAGCTGCCAATCTGGATCTCTCAAATCCAAACAGTTGGACCCAGATCTTCTATATTCCAGCATTTCTTTGCATTTGCAGTGCAGTGATATTCTTAGTGTTCGCAACAGGGGAGAGAATTTTTGATTAGCTCTCTCCAAAATGTGAACATCTGTAGTATGATGGTTCAGCTGTGTTGTAAGCATCTAGAAGGTGTCGAGATCAAATCTTCAATATAAAAAATATGAAGATTTAAAGATAGAAGTTCATTTTTTTTTACACCAGATTATTATTTTTTTTTTATTAGTTTAAATTTTCAGAAATGGGATTGGATCAAGTTCGACCTGTGGGTGATTTTGAAAGACAGAATCTCTACTTGTAGGTATTGAGTCCAAAGATGACTTCTGATTTAGATGTATATTTCTTCATCATGTTGCAATCTACTAATTCAAAAAGAATTGAGATGCCAATATCTATGTAATCCACTTATTTTCATAAATAAATAACTTCTTTAAATCTTCTTACAATTAAAATTTCTGAGGTTCACTTTTTTTTTTCTTTTTTAAACAATCTCACCAAATTTAACTGGTAGAAGGTAGATATTTATCACAACTTTCATCCTATCCATTATAATAGTCATTTATGCTAAGTAAAGCATTTTTTATTCCATGAAATGTAATCATAAACTAAAAACCAAGTATATTATACCAATGGAAGTTCAATAATATTCTAACATGAATTCAATACAACCATACATACCATTCCACCAAGGAAAATACTTATTGACCTATGATAGACCCAATGGTACCTTTACAACAAATAATTTTCATGTAAAATTAGTAGAATTGTTGTTTTGTACATATATTAATTTTGGTAGAGTTTTCATGTAATTGATAGTTTTTATTAGTTCCTCTTTTTTCTATCCTTGCATTGTTATTCATTTTCATAGGTACCTAAACAACAATCTTGGGGAATTCTCTCGGGTACAATCTCTAGCTTTGATATTATTCTAAAATTAGGATAGCATTGTTGGCACCATATAGCTCAAACCATTATGTTATATAGAGGAAGTAAAGAAGTTGCACAAAGGAGTAAGGAGGTGTAGGGGGGGAGAACACAGTTTCAGTCAATAATATATGCAGGTTGAAAGGGGTGCACAATAGGGGAATAAGAAATTAGAAAACCAAATGAGAATTATAGATTGCATTTTATGAATGTTGCTTGTGAAATGTAACATGCCAACCGTCCACTGAAGTAATTTTTCCTAAGTTTTCACTTTGCGAGTAAATAAATTATGTAACTTAACCATTGCCATAAAAAAATTATTTTCTTTATAGAGAACAAATGAACATAGATGTCATAACAATAATCTACATTGATTCCATTCCAATATAATAATTCACATATTACAATATTCCAAAGAATGTGTACAAAGTACATACATAGCTCAACTGAGCTTCAAAGCAATAGGTATAGATGGTCCAGGGACCTCCTTTAAAATCTTAGTCTTCTATTGCCTGTTGAGGAAGAGAAGCATCACTCAAGGGCTTTTCCGCCAACCATGGACTCATATGTGGTCTCCCGCACATCTATCATACAATAGATGGCCCTACCCTTCAACGAAGAGATTGGTGGAGTAACCTCATAATGACAACAATTCTAAACTTAGTGTTGTGTCCTACATGACTAGAACTTGTAAACCCTTCAATCTAGAACTAGCATGCATTAATGGATCACGGTGAATTGACAGTGCAGCCAAAGGCTAACACACTACTTTAGCCAAAGTGTTCTCCCTCAGTACTTTGAGTGATAGTCACCCTACTCACATACACTACTCAAGCTCAATTTGACATTAGGCCACTATAAAATATTCATAGGTATTTCCTCCAATGGGTAATCTTTAACCCCAAAAACATGTTATTCCCTTTCCCACAAACTTAATGGTATTTCTACCCATAAAGCATATGCACAAGTTACCCTCCCTTCAATGGATAATCAAATCCCAGGTGTAACTTACAAGCTATCTAATTCAATCAAATAACTTAACTATGAATAACCATAACTAGTATATTTATACTTGTGACAAACAATCCCTCCTATTATGGAGTATATAAAAGCACTTTCACAGAAAAATATAAAACAACTTTTTTTTCCTTTCCAAAGCAAATGCTATGATTTCCTAATGCAAGTAATCTCAAGCAGTTCAAATCTCAATCCTTCATAAATAAAGGAAAATAAGAGAAGACTAGATCCTCGTGCCTGTAATATGCTTAATCCAATTGACAGCCTTGATGCACAGCCCTCAACATCAGCTTACTAGCTTACTTTACCAATTCACAACAATTCTTCACTATAACCTCATATTCAAGACGACACTATACTCTCACAAAATAACAATATACTCTCACAAATTGCAACTCTTAGAATATTTGCAGTAGAATAGAATTGCATATTAATGTGTCCCCAAATGAGAGAACTAGCCTCTTTATTTATATAGAAAGTTGAGACATTGTAGCCTACAAAAAAGGCATGCCATTCGACACCTTTCTTTATGCAGGTTGACTCACTTCATACAACTAAAAGGTGGCAGAAATCTGAGTGTAAACTTAGCATATTATCCTATAGATCGACCCTTTTAATTGACAGTAGCTAAAGAATGATTCAAATGTGCACATGCCCAAATGGTGGCAATTGACTTGCATCTAAAATGGACTTCTACAGAAATAGAGCTTTCATATTTTGGCGTCATGTTGCAGCCAACTTCCCTATCTCTTTAGCGCGGTTTAACTCATTGAAATAGTCTTCTATTTGCAGACTACACACAAGCAATGCTGACTTGGTCATAGCTTATTTTATTGCTAGGGAAAGATGAATCGACTCCCCTTTTATAGCGTTCCAATCTTGCTTTGACTTAGCACGTTTCATGTTGTTTGCTATTTCCATATAATTTGCGTTCAAAATACTTTATGAAGTAGGTTCACATATTTTATCGATTTATATCTTAAATAAAAGTGTTCTAAGATTGAAAAATTTGTTGCTATACAGATAGTGATGCATCTCAATAGTATCGACTATGGTTTATTTCCCATAGCGAACTTAATGTTTGCACATTACTTGCATATGGTTCGACCTTTAATGTTTTGCATAACATATGTATTAATCGGACCATAATACTTTACATAGCAGATATACAAATCCGACTCTATTTAAATACCATATATATATTTATATATGTACATGTGTATACATATATATGTGTCAATAAATAGCATTAACATTATATCATATATATATATGTGTGTGTGTGTGTGTATTGGTATAAATATACATATACATATACATATATATTCCATGTCAATCAAGTATGTATACATTTGATATACAAATGAATAAGATCAAATTAACATTCATATAATAATAATATAGACTATATACACACACACACACATTCGATTGCATAATCAAGTACATACACAACTACTATCTTATTGATAGAAGATATATGTGTGATGTATTTATACATATATACATACATGTCATTTTTTTTGTTTGATAGCACCATGCTCATAAGCAACCTGTTCATAAGGGTGCATAGGTACGTCTACCTATGTACTATCATGTACGTGTTCCTCCATGCGTATGGTCTATTATTTTACATGCATATACATACATATACATACATTCCACGTATGTTCCCCTCATCAATTAAAGCATAGTAATATAAGGAAGAAATTATAAGCTCCAAACAAATAAACATGATCTAAGCATGCATTCAACAGTAAATATGACCCTTACTAATGCAAACACTTCATACTAAGGATGACTTACCAATTCCCAACATACTAACTTGACTCAACCATTCTACTGTGAGTGTGTGTATAAGCCTAGTTAGGTTACGTTACTGGTTATCCGACCAAGTTCTTCTCTTGAGTGATACTTCCCCTCGCACCTGTAGGATTGAATATATACCTGCATCCAACTAACACATTCCCACGGGAGTTAGTTGTTCAACAAAATATGCTTTCACATAATATTTCTCGACAGTTAGAATATCCAATTCAATAACTATCCATTTCTCATATATGCATTCCATCACATAACTTTAAATGAAATAACATTCATTAATAATTCATTGATAACAAAGTGCAATCACATATGTTCTCAATCAGAATTCAAAGTACATTCACACATATAATATTTACCCTGGCATAGTAATAGTAATTGGGTAATTACACAATTGGGGTGTAACATACTCCCCCCTTGTGAACCATCATCCCTAATAATTTTTATGTAGCAACATAAACTAATCAAACAAACAACATATTGTTTTCAAGTACTTTCAAATGCATTTAAAACATGTGGAAACTTTTGTTGTATCTTAGCATAGTCTTCCCAAGTGGCAAAGTCTTTCGCATACTGGTCCCATTGGACTTTGCACTGCAAAACTTCCTTGTTATGCAAGCAAAGCTTATGTGTTTCGAGCACCTTGATAGAATCAAGTGTTGCCACTTCGAGGTCCTGTACTTGTAAAACATTCCAATCAATCACATGATTATCACCTGGTATATACTTCTTTAGGTAAGACACATGAAAGACGTTATGCATCCTAGCAAGAGTTGGTGGCAACACAATTCGGTAAGCTACCAAATTCACTTCCTCAAGAATCTCAAAAGGTCCTACATATCATGGAGTTAATTTGGAAGACTTCCCAAATTTGATGGAAACCTTGTGAGGTTTTACTCTCACTAACACCTTGTCACCTATTGCAAAATTCTGGGGCACTCACTTTACATTTGCATAGCTTTTATGTCTATCGTTAGCTTCAGCCAACCTTTCCTCACTTTCTCTTCCATTTCAGCCAACATTTTTGGCCCAAGACTCACCCTATCCTCAAGTTTATCCCAACTTATAGGGGTTCGACACTTTCGACCATATAATTCTTCGAAAGGAGCCATCTTTATTATAGAATGGTAGGAATTGTTGTAAGAAAATTCCACTAAAGGCAAATAGTCTTCCCACTTGTATTGTTGATCCATACAATACATTCTAAGTAGGTCTTCTAGTACTTGATTAACCCTTTTTGTTTGTCCATCCATTTCCAAATGATATGCTGAGCTAATATTCAGTTGAGTCCCAAGTGCAGAAAATAAGGTTTGCCAAAACCTTGAAGTGACTCGTGCATCCCTATTTGAGATAATCTTCTCAAGAATTCCATGCAATCTAAACACTTCTTGCATAAATTTCCTTGCTATGATAGGAGTTCCATCAATTAGATTCTCAGGTATAAAATGTGCTACCTTTGTAAGCTTATCCACAACCACAAGAATGGCATTGTGTTGACATAGGAAATCCTTGCACAAAGTCCATACTTATGACTTGCCACTTTCTCTCTGGAATGTTATGTGGGTATAACAAACCTGCAATATGATGATGCTCCACTTTCACCCTTTGACATTCAAGGCACCTACCCATAAATTTAGCAGCATCTCCATTCATCCCTTTCCAAAAATATAATGGTTTTATATCTACCATCATTTTTGTCACACCAAGGTGTCTAGAGTATGGTGTTTCATGAACTTCTTTCCATACCGGATTTCTTAATTCTTCTGAGTTAAGTACATACATTCTCCCCTTATACCTAAGTATGCCATTAAGTTCAAAATGAAAACCTTCATATCTTGCATCATGTGGATTGCTAGTGAGTGCTTGCTTAACTTGCATAGAGTACTCATCCTCTTTGTATTTATGCAATACTTGACCTTTAAAGTCGATTTGGAATTGTCACTATTGAAGCAATATTGACATCTTCAACTCAAAGCATCAGCAACCCGATTTTTTTTTCCTTTAATATAACTGATATTGAAGTCATTATCAACTATTAACTCCAACCATATCCTCTATCTTGCATTTAGATTAGGTTGAGTGAATAGATAATTCAACCCATGATAATCAGTTTTCATCTCAAAAGGCTTCCCTAACAAGTAATGCCTCTGCATTTTCCATGGCTGCTAATTCTAAATCATGTGATGCATAATTTTTCTCCTAAGGTTTCAGCTTCCTTGATTCATAAGCAATTACTTGCGCTTCTTGCATTAACACACCTCCTAAGCCCTCTCCTGATGCATCGGTGATAACTGTGAAGTCACCTTTAGGATCTAGTACTCTCAAAGTCGGTGCAATACTCAACTTCTCTTTGAGTAGATCAAATGCTTCTTGGCACTTTTCTATCCACTCAAACTTCTTCCTTTTCTTCTGCAAAGAAGTAATTGAAAAGGCTATCTTGGAGAAGTTTGCAACAAACTTTCTATAGTATCCTTCCAAACCCATAAAACTCCTTACCTCAAATGCATTTTTGGGCACTGACCATTCAAGCACTACCTTGATCTTAGCTGGATCTACTAAGATTCCATCTACTAAGATCACATGTCCAAGATAATGTACTCTCTTTTGAAAGAAGATACACTTAGAGAGTTTTCCATACAACTTATGTTCTCTAAGTCATTGTAGAACCATCTCTAAATGCCTATAATGTTCATCCTCATTCCTTGAGTAAATTAGAATATCATCTAGGAAAACCAAGGCAAACTTATCTAGGCAATCCCTAAATACATTGTTCATAAGGTTCATAAATGTTGCAGGCGCATTCGTTAAACCAAAGGGTAGAACTGTAAACTCATAATGTCCATATCTAGTTCTGAATGCAGTCTTAAAGATGCCTTCATCCTTAATTCTCAACTAGTGGTATCCCGATCTTAAATTTATCTTAGAAAATACAACATCCCCCCTCATTTGATCAAATAGATCATCAATGTGTGGCAATGGGTACTTGTTCTTTCTATAGCTTTGTTAAGCATGTGATAATCTATGCACAAACGCAAAGTACCATCCTTCTTCTTCACAAAGATTACTGGTGCTTCCCAAGGTGATACACTTGGTCCTATCAAACCCTTAGGCAACAATTCATCTAGTTGTGCCTTAAGCTCCATCAGTTTAGTGGTCGTCATTCTATAAGGTACCTTAGAAATAGGTTCGGATCCTAGAACTATATCAATAGAGAAGTCAAATATCCTTTTCGATGGTAGTCTAGGTAATTCATCTGGAAACACATCTGCAAACTTCTACAGTATAGGATATCTCTCCATATCTGGCATTCAAGTTTCCTCCATTTCACCATCTTCCATCTCTTGGAAGCTTTGTGATCCAAAGTTATCAAGATTCTCTTGAGAATTAGATCCCTTATAATCTGCAAGCTTTTCCATCTTGACTGCAAAGAGCTTGCATCCTTTCTTTTTAGCCCTTAACAATTGCATTGCAGAGATTTGACGTATCTTGGCCTCCCTAAGTATCCCTTGTAACATCACTTGGTTACCAAGATCATCTAAGTAGTCTACTATTTTGGCATGGCAATCTACCTTGACTCTATGTCTCCATAACCAATTCATACCTAGGATAACATCATAGGATCCTAAAGGCATGACATATAGGTTCACCTCTATAGAAAAAATAAGTTAGCTCTATCCTAGCTTCAAACAAACATTGCTCCACCATTGCTCTTGTCTAGTTTGCATATTCTACATCCCAATACTTTGCCATGTGACCAACTTTTCTAGATATTTGCTTAGCTACTCCAGGTGAAATAAAATTTGTAGTTGCTCCAGTATCTATAAGTATAGAAATGGGTAAGCCAAACAAAATACCTAGAGTTTCTATTGAAGTCACTCGATACTCCGCTTGGCAATCATCCACAATAGCATGAATCTTTTGCTGGAACTTCGCTTGCTCGGTAGGAAGTGGATTACCATAAGATCATGACCTAGAAGACCTATTGGGACATTGATTAGCATAGTGGTCTCCTCCACAAGTGAAACATCCAGTAGTCGGTCCTTTCTTCATTGCGGGTTCTCGAGATTTACTAGCATTTCCACCAGCATTATTGGTATTCCCACCACTGGAACCATTCCTTTTACGTTCCCTTCTTGATTCTTTCCCACTATTGTAGGATCCTTTTTCCCCTCGTTTCTGTAGATTTTGCACAACTTCCACCTTCTCTAGAGTTGGTTTGTCTTGAGCTCACACAATCTTCTTATAGTTTTTGTTTTCCTACCGGATGGAGATAGTTTTGAGCTTCTACTCTTGTTTAACCACTTTCTCATACACAAGATCCATAGTAGCTAGACTGTGAACATCTACCTCTCCCTCGATCTAGCTATTAAGCCCCATGATGAGCTTTCTTATGCGAAAGCGTTCATCTTTCTTATACATGGGAACATAACGTAGCAAACGGGTAAACTTCTCCCAACACTCATTAACTGTCATCTCACCTTCTCTCAGATTCTAAAAATCTGAGTTTCTAGTCAAAATAGAGTTGGGGTAACCATCTTTTATGAAAATTTTCAAAGAATTTGTTCCATGTTAGTTTCAATGAGCTAAGATCAAGTTCCATCTTTTTATTCATCCACTATTTAAAGGCTTCTCCTGCTAACTAGTATGCTCCCCATGTTGCCTTGGTGACCTCAGAATAATTTTGAATCTCTAAATACTTCTCCATTTGGACTGACCAATCCTCAACTTCATCTCCGTTGGCGCTGCCTTCAAACTTGGGCAGGGTGATTTTCTCCATATCTCTAGAGAGTTCAAAAGCCATATTCTTCCTATTAGTTTCCTCAGATAGAGAAGGTGATTTCTCTCTCTCATGCTCATGAGTTTGATCATGTTCATGAAAAGAGTTTTCTCCCTCATCCTCATTATTTGGAAATTCCTTCTCAACTCTATCCTTTACCCTTACTTCTTGCTCTAGGTTTCCCAACCTTGTCAAGATTTGATCTAGTCTAGCTTCAACTCCTACTAGTCCTTGCCCAACTTCTTGGCTTCCACCAAGATTGGTTCATGTTCTCACCATCTTTGGAAGAACGGATTATACCTGAAGGTTCATCCATATTAGTTTCAATCATGTTCTCATTATCTTATGGAAAAAAATTAAATGAGCATTCAATCGCACATAAGGAATTCCACATAAGATGTAAGCACAATTTTTTTGCTAAACACATGATTTTATTATTTCACAAGGATCTCAATATCCTTTTGATTACATGGAGTGACTATTCAGATAGTTAAGTGGAGAGTATCCCTCGAATTCACTCTCTGACACATAACTCAATGGGGTATACCCTACAAATTGAGATTGTTGATCATCTCTCATTTGTTCAAATCTAACCCATAATGGAAAGTAACCTTCAAAATTGTCATTCCATACATAGTTGCGGGGGACATAACCCTCTGATTCTTTACTCAAGGAAATTACAATTACTTTCACCATTGGAAGAACTCTAGGGTCTCTAAAGATAAATACCAGAGTGACGCTTCCTTCTGAGGGAATATCCCTGGAAAGTGATAAAGATTCAAACTTCTCTAGTGAGACTGGAGGTAAATAGTTGTATTGAGCCTCCATCTTCATCTTTCTCTTTACATCACTAATTCAAGAAAGTGTGTGAATAAAGGTTTCAGTGTCACTTAAATAGATGGCATTGTCATAGTTGGTACCCATTATTATTTGAACGACGGCCTCTCTTTCCTTCTTGTCCTTCAAGTAGTGCTCATTCTCAATTACTAACTTTCTTGTAGAACTAACCTGAGACTCACCATCCTGGCACAAGAATTTCCAAACATTAGATAATGTTGGACGGAAAGTATGATGAGCTCATAGGTTCCAGAGCTAAACCTGGTAGCTTTGATACCATATGTAACATGTCAACCGTTCACTGAAGTAATTTTTCCTAAGTTTTCACTTTGCAAGTAAATAAACTATGTAACTTAACCATTGCCATAAAAAAATATTTTCTTTATAGAGAAAAAATGAACATAGATGTCATAACAATAATCAACATTGATTCCATTCCAATATAATAATTCACATATTACAATATTCCACAGAATGTGTACAAAGTACATACATAGCTCAACCGAGCTTCAAAGCAATAGATATAGATGGTCCAAAAACCTCCTTTCAAATATTGGTCTTTTGTCGCCTGCTGAGGAGGAGAAGCATCACACAAGTGCTTTTTTGCCAACCACAAACTCATATGCGGTCCCCCGCACATCTATCATATGATAGATTGCCCTACCCTTCGATGAAGAGATTGGTGGAGTAACCTTGTAATGACAACCATTTTGAGCTTAGTGTTGTGTCTTACATGACTAGAACTTGTAGACCCTACTATTTGGAACTAGCATGCATTAATGGATTGTGATGAATTGACAGTGGAGCCAAAGGCTAAAACACTACTTTGGCCAAAGTGTTCTCACTCAGTACTTCGAGTGATAGTCATCTACTCACATACACTACTCAATCTCAATTTGAATTTAGGCCACTATAAACTATGCATAGGTATTTCCTCCAATGGGTAATCTTTCACCCTAGAAACATCCTATTCCCTTTCCCACAAACTTAATGATATTTCTACCCATAAAGCATATACACAAGTTACCCTCCCTCCAATGGATAATCAAATCCTAGGTGTAACTTGCAAGCTATCTAATTCAATAAAATAACTTAGCTATAAATAACCCTTAAGCCATCCTTGTTTAATCATATCTAGTATATTTATACTTATGACAAAAAATCCCTCCTATTATGGAGTATATACAAGCACTTTATAGAAAAGCATAAAACAACTTATTTTTCCTTTCCAAAGCAAATGTTATGATTCCTTAATGCAAGTGATCTCAAGTAATTCAAATAAAGCATTCAAATATTAATCCTTCATAAATAAAGAAAAATAAGAGAAGACTAGATCCTCATGCCTATAATACACTTAATCCAATTGACAGACTTGATGCACAACCCTCCAACAACAACTTAATAGCTTACTTTACCAACCCACAACAATTCTTCACTATAGCCTCATATTCAAGAAAACACTATACTCTCACAAATTGTAGCTCTTAGAATATTTGCAGTAGAATAGAACTGCATATTAATGTATCCCCAAATGAGAGAACTAGCTTCTCTATTTATACAAAAATTTGATACATTGCAGCCTACAGAAAAGGCATGTCAGTCGACACCTTTCTTCATGCAGGTCGACCCAATTCATACAACTAAAAGGTGGAAAAGATTTGAGTGTAAACTCAACATATTATCCTACAAATTGACCCTTTTAATTGACAACAACTAAAGACTAATTCAAATGTGCACATTCTCAAATGGTGACAATCGACTTGCATCTAAAATGGACTTCTACAAAAATAGAGCTTTCATATTTTGGCGTCATGTTGCAGCCAACTTCCCTATCTCTTTGGCACAATTTAACTCATTGAAATACTCTTCTATTTGCACATGACACACAAGCAAGGCCTACTTGGTCATACTTATTTTATTGCCAGGGAAAGATGAATTGACTCCCCTTTCATAGCGTTCTAATCTTGCTTTGACTTAGCACGTTTCATGTTGTTTGCTATTTCCTTATAATTTGCGTTCAAAATACTTTATGAAGTAGGTTCACATATTTCATCGCTTTATATCTTGAATAAAAGTGTTCTAAATTTTTTATAAATTTGAAAAAATAAATAAAGTATTCAAATTATATGTTTTATGTGTCTTTCTATGTTACTACTAGTTTTTTGTATATGAAATGAGTAGTAATATTTATGATTTTTTTCTTTGTGAAAGATCATTAGTCTTCCATTAGAACAAAACTATGCAATCGATATGAAGAAACATACTCGTATCTTAGTATATTGATTTGAGTGCACTAATATAACTTATCATAATTTGTGAGTTTTGCATGTCATTCTCCCATTGGTGTCACTATAAGGCCTCTCTAATGATCAGTCAACTTGGTGTTAGACACTCAATTCAGAGTAGGGGTTACTAGCTAAACAGTTCACCAAACTCTTGCAAGGGCTTCATTTAATTATCAACCAGGGCTTCATAAGCTTTTGATGATGTTGGCACTGCATGTGCACTCATGGACTCTATACAACCTATATCAATGAGTGTAGGTGGTTTACACATGTACAAGAAAATAATAAAGGCTTTAAAAGGAAATACAGTGTTAACTTACAAAACAGGGGAAATAACTTAATCTGCTACTTATGCTACGGGTACCTTCGGCTTGACTGTAATTGTTAACCACTAAATCTAAACTCTGCAATTCACTAATACTATTGACTCCTAATCCTAACTACTTAACTTCTCCAGAGAACAACTCAAGGAAACATTACATAGCATAATTCATGATACAATATATTATTCATGTGCATGTAATTAGGAGTTTACTTGAAATGAATGCAATTGTATAATCATCTAATCTAATGGCAAAAATCAAGGTGGATGAACAATACCTCGAGTGGCCCTTTCTCGAGTTGTTGTGACCATAGGGGAAATCAAATGTACACTACTTGAGTCAACCAATCATAATGGTAAATTGAAATGCCTTTATTACATATACAAGATGACAAGAATCTCTATAGATATCTCATTCATGAGTACATGTCCATTGCAACTAAATAACAATGAAGTATTGTCTGTTAAAACAAAACTAGAGCTATCAACTATATTCTCTAACTATATTTTCTCCTTAACCATCGATCCAAATATATAAGCTCAAGAGGAGGTTTATTCACACAAGGACTAGAAAAATAAATTAAATGCATATGTCCACCCTCCCTCAAGAATAGGGAGAGGACTAGTCTTTGAAACTAAAACCATAATTGAAAAAGATGGAAGAAGAGAAATAGAATTAAAACTTTTCCCTAACAATTTGACAAATATGTGCTCTGTGAAAACTGTCACATTCGCTTCCTTATCAATATAGACTTCTTCCTCCTATCATCTTATTGGATGATTTGGTGACTCACAATTGACCACTTTAATGATCGCTTCCATCATTTCCTATAACTATCATGTTTTCAATATTCTGGACTCTCCCCTATAATTTTCTGTGAATCCTTTGGTTGTGGGTTGGTCGATCTAGTTGTTGCGAGTTGAAATTCTTTTGGCTCCAAGAGGTTAGTTTTATCTCAAGTATACATGTATCATTAACTACCATAAATCAAACACATTTATACTAATTTTCGTGAACATTCACACATTTATCCATGCAAATATCATCATATCATAATTATATTTCCACATATCAAAGTATAGTTTAGGATGCTTAAGAGATATATAAGTTTCAAGAATGTGTGTGAAATAAGCAACTTGAAATGTTAAAATATATGAACTAAATGGAAGAAAACTAGCTATTATCTAGGCCCATCATTCCCCCCAACTAAAGCATTTGCTTGTACTTAATCAAATTTTAAGGCCGAAGGTTATATTGCACAACTATTTCTCTAAAATTTACCACATTAACTCCCTTTGTTTGTCTTAGATAGTAGCCTTGATAACATGAAAGCTTTGTAACCTGATACTCTCTATCACTTCCTCTTCCCCACACTTCTTCCATGTCCAATGTGATATTGGAAATAGGAGAATAGGTGGATGAAAGGTAAGGGGAAACCATCTAAGTCCATTATCTCTAGAAATATCTATGTATTTGTGAGATCTTTTGATAATGGCTACAAAATTATACAGGGGGTGTGGCCCCTTTTTCTCCAACTCAGGGGTTAGCTCTTCTCATCTCTTTTGTACAAATGTGAAAGCTTGATTGGTAGGCCTTGTAGCTAGTTGCTTCATTTTGATATAATAATTTTCTCTGATACTCATTATTTTTCTTCCTACACCTTTGTAATCCAAGAGTTCTGACTACTATTCCATAACTATTGTATGTGTGTGAAATGTGGAAAGTTAGTATCAACACAAACCTTAATGAAACGAATTATATTAAATATTCAAAGCAAAGAAGCTACTCTAAATTTTCACAAAACAAATCTTTTAAGAACATCTCATTTTCCTCTATCCTTAAATATTCCTTTAACCCTTTGGCCCTCATATTTCTATGTGCACAAAGGCTATTAGAATGATACTTAAGAAACGAGATTAGTATTCAACATGCAAGCCAATTAAATTCCTACATGAAACTATATGAAAAAAAGATGATGGATACCATGACAAATGGATGAAGATGATTATGATGAATGGAAAAAAAAAGTGGTGGATACTATGGTAGTGATCTATATGATTCTTCATATGCTCAAATGCTAACTATGAAAATGCTAATCTAAAATGCAACTATGATGCAAAGGATGACATAAAATGCAACTATGAAGCATAATGTTAGTCTAAGATTTAACTATGATGCAAAACATGATATAAAATGTAACTATAAGACTCCATAATGCTCTGAAGCTTGAACGATATTCCTGCATGATAACTCTATTCAAAAGTGGATGCAAAATACAATGCCAAAGGGTTGTATTTATAGCCTTTTCCAAGCATCTTGTGAGGTGGCAACGATCGACAGTCCAAATTTGAACAAGAAAAATGGATGGTGGAGATGGAGAGAATCAAGATGTTGTCCCCTTGACCAAAGACAACATTCCATTTGGATGGAAGAATCTCTTGACCAATGGGCAACATGCCATTTGGATGGAAGACTCAAGTGTGGGAAGAAAAGACCATGTGTTTGAAAATTGGTGGAAGCGTGTGAAGAATAAGCCATTTGTTTTTTTTTTAAATTGATTGAAGATAATTCTAATTAAAAATTAGAATTATTTAATTTCATGTGACCTTGGTGAGATGGCACAAAAAGTTGTAGACATGTGCTTAAATTCCTAATTGAGATTAGTGAAGATTAATTAAATGAAACAAGCTTATGGAAATTTGTTTATTTAATTAATTTAGAAGAATATGATTTTAGATTTGGAGAATTTAAAGAATGAACAATATAAATAAATTGAGAATTTATTTATATGCAATTGAAATATTAATTAAATAACTGGTATTTAATTAATTAAATGTGATGACCAATTTTAGGTGTATACATTTTTCCCCTCTTTGAAGTAATGTATTTACATGTTGCTTCAAAGAAAAATTTGATACCGATGCCCATAAATTTATTTTTTTCGATGCCCCAGACGTTGATTTTCAGGTATTGATGGATATATGCCCCCTCAAGAGATAAATCGGTGAATTTTGGAATTTTGATGATTTGTCGATGATTTGATGATTTTGCAATGATGTGATGATGATTCAATGTTAAACCAATGATACTTTTATATCAGACACGGTTTATCTCTCGAAACTTGATTCTAAGCTCGCTCCTTTAATAGTTTTGATTAGCAAAAGCCCATTTTTGGTAAAAAAAGAAATAAATCCCACCACAATTCCCTCCATTAACCTTTAAAAAGGTAAAAAGTGGGAAAAGTTAATCCATTTACACATTGTGATTTTGGAGAATTTGGAGAGTGGAGAGCTAGAGGAAGATGGGGATCCCATATCACAGGCATCGTTTTAAGTGCGTTCATTGCCATGGTCGCCTTGCTGCAGCTGGACCTCCAGTACATATTACGAGAAATCTCCTTTAGTCATTTTCTTACCTTTTATTAGTGTTTTGAACTTGGTGGATAGGTGTTGTAGGCCATTTAAAGTCATTTTTGCACTTTTGGGGGGTTATTTTGTTGTTTTGGAGTCATTTTTGGGTGTTTCTGAGAGTTTTGGCGCATCTTGTGCCTGAAATGGCACATTTTTCTGATTTTGTGGCACATTTGGGGTCCCAAATGACACATTTTGCTGATTTTGTGGTGCATTTTGTTGTCTTAGGGGTGTTTTCAGGGTTTGTCCTTGATGATTCCCGATGATTTGCCTTGTTGTTTTCACTTGTCTAATGATGTGTGATTGATTAACTGTTGCATTTTTTATGTTCGTTGATTTTTTGTTTAATGTTCATGAATCATGTTAGTCGTTGCATTGTGATGTTCAATGATGCTTTGATTGATTTCAGTCTAATTGTGTGATGTTCATTGCTTGATTGATGTTCGATAAGATAGTTGATGATTTGATCTCATGATAGGTGAGAGTCAAATGATAGGATAACTTGATGATGTATCAAGCTCATGATAGGTGAGGATCGATGGTAGGATTGATGATGTATCAACCTCATAATAGGTGAGGATCGATGATAGGACTAATGATGTATCAACCTCATGATAGGTGAGGATTGATGATGTATCGACCTCATGATAAGTGAGGATCGATGGTAGGATTGATGATGTATCGACCTCGTGATAAGTGAGCATCGATGGTAGGATTGTTGATGTATCGACCTCATGATAGGTGAGGATCGATGGTAGGATTGATGATTTATCGACGTCATGATAGGTGAGGATCGATGATAGGACTGATTCTTGATCAACCTCGTGATAGGTGAGGATCGATGATAAGACTGATTCTTGATCGACCTCATGATAGGTGAGGTTTGATGATAGATTCACTAATGATTGTCCTGATTGATTGAATTGATGATTAACTTGATGATCTTGATTGAACATGATTTGATTGACTGATGATCTTGATTGAACATGATTTGATTAACTGATGATCTTGACTGAACATTGTGTTAGGGATAAATTTGATAGAGTGATTGATGTAATGCTGATTTGTTTTCCATAATATGATTAGGAGGACCTTGATGTTCTTCAATCTCTGGAGCATTTCCCGAAGACGTGGGATATGGTCTGTCAGTTGACGTAGGCTAATTTAGATATTATCGCGCGTTGTAGTTTGACATCATTGTTAGATATACCCCAGTATAGGATTAATAGGGGTTTGTTGACTGCTTTGGCAGAGAGGTGGCATAGTGATCATAATACCTTTCATCTGGCTATGGGTGAGATGACAGTTACTCCTGAGGATGTGTATCATATCTTGCAGATTCTAGTGGTTGGCGAGATAGTTGTGTATGACAAAGGAGAGTAGGGCGGGATCGAGGCATTGTGTAGGATCTTCTGAGATGATCATGTTTTAGGATATGTGGTCCCATGGCAGGAGATGATCGAGAGATATGATCCTATACCATGTGTTTTGTCCAGGTTCGTTGGCTGATTCCTTTGTCCTAACCACAGGTCAAAGGGATTATTAGTCGACTGGGGTCGGATATTGGAGCGTATGATATTGGAGGGGACCAGATATGCATGGGGTTCGTGTATGTTAGCCCATTTGTATCATGATTTATACCAGGTTCTTTATTGCGGGGGGGCGAGCCTCTCCTCTGGAGTTACATTGTTGCAAATATGGGTGTGGGAGCATATAGCGATCACGCGGCCAGTGGGAGATAGACAACGACTGGCGGGTAGACCTTATGTGTTTAGTTACACTGGTCCATTTGTTCAGCATAAGTTGGGAAAATTAGAGTATTGGAGACGTGCCTTAGATGATCTAGAGACCGTGACATGGTGCCCTTACTTGGATTGTGAGGTGTGGACAGAGGATTAGATGGAGATGTCATACATGTTGCTATCACAATACTTGATGGGACAAAAATGTTCTATAATTGAGAGATATTTGTATTTGCGGGTTTGTCATCAGTTTGGATGAGTTCAAGGGATGCCTCAGGGGGTTGCCCATTATGCACAGCGGTGACAAGATGCAACAGAGTGGGGGACGTGCTTATCTTATGGTGTTCCTCATACTGAGTATTATACATTGGCACCAGGTTTTTGGGATTATACTCCATAGGTTGCATATGTAGGGATGACAAAGGATTATTCTGAGTATTTCTACACACATCCATTTATGAGGTTATCAAGTCTAGATGAGGCAGTTCCTCCATTTGATGATGATGATAGGGCACTACCTCAGGCCCCAAGACAGAGGGGGGATGGAGAGGAGGAGAGTGATAGTGGGGATGGAGGGGATGATGATGGTGTTGAGGGTGGTGGTGGTGGTGGTGGTGATGGTGGTGGTGGTGGTGATAGCTCAGGTGCAGGAACATCAGGTGCAGTTGGTGGTCACGTTCTAGATTTTGCAGTTCTAAGACATAAGAGGAGTATTGCCATACCTCAGTCGGTGATTCCTAGGATTCAGATTGGAGTCCCCTCTCATCAGCAGCAGGTGCAGATAGAGGCATTACAGGCATAGATTCAAACTCTTCAGGGTCAATTAGTGCAAGCTCAGGCACAAGTTGGTCAAGTTCAGACACTGACGGCTGAGAGAGATGCAGCTAGGCAGTAGGTACAGTAGGTACAGGCATAGGTTATCATAGTTACTGTAGAGAGGGATGCCTTGAGATGGCAGGCAGAGTAGGGTGAGGCTATTACTGAGAGATTACAACAAGCTGCAACGGCTGCGGGTACAAAAAATTTCCTTAGAGAGATTAGGCATACTACTCAGGAGGTTCAATTTTATAGGGGTAAATATCATGAGGTAGTTCCTCCAGAGCGACGAGAGAGCTTTACACAGTCTCAATCTGTTAGGTCTCGGTCTCATACTGTTAGCATGGGTGTTACACAACCATTGCTTGGAGATACAAGAGATCATGGTGTAGGTCCATCAGGTGGAGGAGGTACTGGTTCTATGATGCCAGTACCATATGGGGGGAGTACGACATAGCTCCAGTTAGGATAGCATATTTTGATGTACTTTGGACATGATGTATACACTATTGTGACATTGATGATGTACTTCTTGTTTTTAGACTTTATGATACAATGCCATTTTTGATATTGATGTATCTTGTCATACTTTTTGGATATCCTTGTACACTTTGACATTATGATTTTTGAGGTTATATGATATGCGGCGATGATTATGATCTATTTGTTGATATGATGATAGATATCTATGATGCCTTTAATTTCCATGTTATGATGATGTTATGTGATGGATGCATTTAATTTCTATGTTTATGATGGCAATGATGCTATGTGAAATGGATTTGATTATGTAATAATGATATGTGATGACATGTGATGTTCATATTGAGTATGTATGGATGTGATGATAATGAGATATAATAATGATGTAAATGATGTGTGATGTTTTGTAATGATGAATGATGATTATGTGATGCAAATTATTATGCAGATGATTGTGTTCTAGGGTCTTAAGCTTAAATTAGTGAATCTATCCAACTTCCAAGAGTTGTGGGAAGGTCGCCATCAGTTGATTCTTTGTTAAACTAGGCTTCACAAAACCTGACATATTTCCCAATTCTTTTGGAAATCTGAAGAGACTCACTCATTTAAGCTTAGTGAACCACTTTCCTAATGCCACTATATGAAATGATTTTGATTATGTAAATGAGATGTGATGCACATCTTTTTGTGTTTTATGATGCAAATATTATGATGTGATGTATGGATAAATGAATGATGTAACATTTTATGTTGTATGCAAATGATGATGCAATTGATGTGGAACTATATGAGAATGATGTGTTTTTGGCAATGTCAAGTGCACTCAATCCATTAATACAAGAGATAACATCATTGTTGCAGCTTTGGAAACTCCATAAATACAAATGCAAACTAACATGGATGTAATCTACTCTGACCATGGAGATCTCATATGCAAAAGTTGTCATTCGTATCAACCAATTTGTCGTGCTTTTTATCATCATTGGGCCTTTAAAATGTTGAAAGTGAGTACAAGCATCAATGGTATATTTAGACCACGATGACCTAAGTACTACTTCCATGATGTTTGATAGTGCAAGTTAACACAAGCATCTAAGTATAATTAAACCGAGATGACCTAAGTTTTGCTTGTGTAAATAGACAAGAGTTAACTGGTTTCCTATGCAAATTTAGAATGTCATCAGTGATACTTTGTAGCGCATGTCTCGCGATAATTTGCACAGTAATAATGATCAACTCATAGACAACAGACAAAGAAAAATCATACTCCTTCCTGGCTCCTATAGTTTGATACATCATCGAGGGGATCCAGAGATATGATAACAAAAATCCAAGTACAACAATTGAACATTTGTGTTTAACGTGATAAACCCATGATTCATAAAGAACATCATCCATTTGAAGTTCATTTTTGGTTTGATTTGGCTGTTTTGATTTAGGTGTTTGATGCGTTTTTGTTTGTGTGATTGATGTTCAATGTTGAGTTGCATTATGATCATTGTTTTGGGTTGTGTTTTCCCCGCTATTGTTTGTCTGTTGGTTTAAGCTCAAAGTTTATTTTCCCCTAGTGAGTTCAAGATTTTGCCCCTAGTCTAGGGTGAGACATGATCGCGATGCCAAAATATGTACATGGTGCTTTTCAAGGATAAGCAGATGGATTAGCGAAAGTGAATGACAAAAGCGAATGGTCAACATGCTCAAATAGATGGAAAAGCTAACCTATCACAAATAGCGCCTGTTGCTAGGTTTTCACTACTTGTTTTATTGCATTTTTTCAAATTTTATGATTTTTTTGATTTTTCACTTCTTCTTTTTGTATTTTTGTATTTTTTGATTTTTTTTTAATCTTTTTTTGTTGTTGTTGTTACCAAGACACCTGTTTTCCAACTTTTCATCAAGGCAACCATTTTTTCAGGGACATTTTATGATGTTTTTGGTATTTTTCAGGACCTTTTAGATGCATTGGATGATTTAGGTGTAGAACTTCTTGAGATGCAGGCTATTGAGGGGTTCATCAAACAAATCCCCTTGGTGTGGACAACTGATATGCTCCTAATCTGAAGGCTAACACAATGACAAAGGGACCTAGCCAGTTTGGTTCAAATTTCCCCTTCTTCTCTCAATCTTGTTGATTACGGGGATTCCCTTTCAAGACTAAATCACCAACCTGAAATGTTCTAGGCTTAACTCTGTGGTTGTAGCTTCTGGATATCCTTTGCTGATATGATTTTAGGTGATCGACTGCATGCTGACAATGCTCATCCAAGAGTTCCAATTTTTGTAACCTAGACACTATGTAATCCTCATCTGAAATGATCCCTTTTAGTGATACACAGAGTGATGGTAGTTCAACCTCAATAGGTAGAATGGATTTCAATAAATAAACTAGAGCATAGGGTGTAGCTCCCATCGGGTACAAATACTAGTTTTGTAAGCCCATAGAGCAGGGTTTAGTTGCACATGCCAGTCACATCCAACATCGTTGAGATTTTTCTTTAAGATTTTTAGGATAGTCTTGTTTGAGGCCTCTACTTGGCCATTTCCTTGAGGGTAATATGGTGTAGAAAACCGATGCTAGATGTGAAATTTCTCACAAAGTTCTTCAATGTCTTGATTTTTGAAAGGTTTTCCATTGTCAGTGATGATGGATTGAGGGATGCCATATCTACAAATGATATAGTTCAAGATGAAGGAGGAGATTTGTTTTCCTATGATGGTAGTTAGAGGGACAACTTTGATCCATTTCATGAAATACTCAGTGGCTGTGATAATGAACTTGTGTCCATTTGACGAAGATGGATGAATGTTGCCTACGAGGTCCAATCCCCACTGACAAAAGGGCCATGTTGATGCAAAAGGGTGAAGTTTTGATGTTGGTGCGTGGATGAAATTGCCATGAATCTGACACTTTTGGCATTTCTTGACGAACCGAAAAGAATCCCTCTCCATAGTCAACCAGTAATATCCCAGACGGAGGAGTTTCTTAGCTAAGGTTAAACCGCTTGAATGAGTTCCACAAACACCTTCATGTACTTCTTGTAAAGTTGTTTCAAACTTGTCATGTTCCAGACATTGGAGGAGGGTTCCATCAAGACCTCATTGATAAAGGAAATCCACAATAAGAGTGTGTCGGGCGGTTTGGCGAATGAAGTTTCATTTTTTATTACGAGATAGGTCGGGAGGGAGGGTGTTATCTTTTAGGTACATATAGATTTTCCCATAGAGGGAAGTGTCAGCCTCAGCTAGATGGTAGATAACTTGGGACTCAGGATTTTCATAAGATGGGTTGAATAGTTGTTCCACCATGAACTCATAACGAGCTCATTTCTTCAGAATCTGCAAGAGAGAAGCAATGGTTGACATGGAATCAGTAGCTTTGTTGTCGCTTCAAGGAATCTACTCAAATCTTATTTCCATAAAGTACTTTTTGAAGTCATCAACCATTCTTTTGTAGGGCATCAGCTTGTCATCCTTTGTTTGATAGTCATCATTTACCCGATTAATGACTAGTTGTGAATCCCCATAGACATGTAACTTTGTGATCTTCCACTTAATTGCTACTTTGATTCCAATGATCAAGGCTTTGTATTTCAGTTGTATTGTTGGTGCAAGGTAACATCAGTCTATAGGAATTGGGAATGGTATGTCCTTGTGGTGAGATAAACAAGATCTCGACTCCTGATCTATGTTGTGTATAAGAACCATCAAAGTACATGACCCATTGTTGTGTGGATACTGTTAGGACATCAGCATCTGGAAACTCAATGTTCATTAGATGATTGTCTTGTAATGGTGCTTCAACTAACTAATCTACAATTGCTTTCCCTTTGATTTCCTTCCTATCAATGTATTGGATGTCAAATTCACTCAACATCATGATCCATTTAGCTAGTCTTCCAATTAGATTAGCTTTGCTAAGAAGGTATTTCAGTGGATCTATCTTGGCCATTAACTTGATGGTATGGGTGAGCATATAATGTTGCAATTATTGGGTATCGAACACTACTGCCAGACAAGCCTTTTCAATGAAGGTGTAATTGATCTCATAGCCATTTAAGGTTCTGTTGATATAATAGATTGCCCTTTCTTTTCCTGTTGAATCCTCTTGTGCTAACAAGGCTCACAATGATATCTCAATTGTTGCTATGTACAATAAAAGTGGCTTTCCTTCTACTGGTGGTATCAAGACAGGTGGACTCATTAGATATTGTTTCAATTGATTGAAGGCTCATTCGCATTTTTTATCCCATCAGAAAGATACATTCTTGTGGAGCAAGTGGTTGAAGGGGTGAGTTTTGTCAGCCAGTTGTGCGATAAACCTCCTGATAGATTGAAATCTTCCTTGCAAGGATCTGAGTTGGATGATGTTTTTAGATGGAGGCATTTCCATGATGGATTTGACCTTTGTGGGGTCTACCTAAATGCCTTTAGCCGACACAATGTACCCCAAAAGTTTAGTTGATGTTACACCGAATACACATTTCTTGGGATTTAGTCTCACATTGAACTTCTCTAATTTGTTGAAAATTTTATCTAGAATTTCTAGATGTCCTTCTTTGGTGTAGGATTTTTCCAACAGATCATCTACATAGTCTTCCATAAAAGTGTGCATCATGTCATGAAAGATGGTGGTCATTGCTCTCTAATATGTGGATCCAACATCTTTCAACCCAAAAGGTATAAAGTTTCAACAAAAGGTTCCCCACGAACATGTGAAGGTGGTTTTATCTTGATCCCCAGGTGCAATTTTGATTTGATTATACCCTGAAAAATCCATCCATAAGTGAGAGCATTTCATGTCCAGTAGTCAAGTCTACGATGATATCAATGTTAGGTAGAGGAAAATCATCTTTTGGGCAAGCTTTGTTGAGATCTCTAAAATCAGTGCAAATTCTAATGCTTTTGTCTAGTTTGGAAATAGGTACGATGTTAGAAATCCACTCAACATAGTCGATCGGTCTAATGAATCCAACATCCAATAACTTCTTCAATTTTGCTTTTACCAATATGGTAATATGTGGATGCATTTTCCTCAAATTTTGCTTGACCATTTTTACCCCTGTTGGTAGTGATTAGTGATGCATGATGAGTTCTGGATCAATCCCTGGCATGTCGACATAAGACCAAGCAAAGTTGATTTGTCTTTCTGTGAAGAATTTTATGAAGTTCGGTTTTTCCTGATCTATCAACGATTATGCCAGATGGACAATCTTTATTGTTTCTTCATTGCCTTAGTTGATAGACTGGGTGGGTTCAACTAATACTTTAGATCGTTCTTGAAAGTGTTTGGGGAGTGTGTCAAATCTTCCATCCTTCAGCACCTCATAGAGGTTTTCACTATTAGATACACTCTTTCTTTTTACTTTTTCTAGACCTGATATTGCCATTGAATGGTTTTCACCATCAGATCTATTCCTTGTACTATTCATTTTGTAGCTAGAAAATGACACTCTCCTAGTTGGAAGCATCATTATGATGTTCAATGGTGGAATCTGTTTCAGGATTGGCAGAACAAAGGAAGTTGAAAATGACTTCGTCATTTGAAAAATGGGGATATTAGACGACTCAGTTTGATCCCAATCTATAAGTTTGGGATGTACTAGGGGTAAAGAGTCATTGGATTGGTTAAAGTCAAATGCAGTAAGGGTCCCGATGGTAATTTCTTTGGATTGTCCAATTGCGAAATCAATGTCTATAAGGTAACTCTCCTCTTAATTATTTGTTTCACTCTGAGCCTGATTGTCTTCACTGGAGTCATCAATGTGTTGTGATCCTATTTCAAGCGGTCTATAACCAGAACTTTGACCCTCCTCACGTATGGGTGTACACTTTTGGACCACATGAATTTCCTTATCGTGAAAAGACTCTTCAGATAGTGAATCCCACTCATATTCATTTGAATCAGTTTCATGAGCATCACTAGCTTGTAGTTGTAGGATTCTTTCAACAATTTGTTGTCTAGCTTCTTCTCTTGATTTGTCTCTATATCCCAATCATGTTTTATCCTTGGCTTGCATTGTGATAGGTTGTATCAGTTCTATGATGACTTCTTTCCTTTTACCGATAGGACCTTTTCCTTCGTATCCCATCTTTTCCATGATTGTCTTTCCTTCTCCATACTACTTTGTTTGGACACTCAAGGTGGATGCTTGTGATGATTCTTCATCTTTGTAAAACTAGTTTAAAACCTATTTGTCATCTGAATCATCCACTAAGGTGCCTACTCTTACAAAGGTTCCATCAAATAGTGTGGTGGGTTGTGATGATTTTTGTCTTTATGTCAATGGATGTCCATATGAATTTGGAGAAAATGAAAGTTGCGATAAACACAAGGATTGCTGAAATGAGTATTCCCCCATGCCTTTATTTTTCAATTGGATCTTGGAAACTTGTTTTGATAATGATTTGAGTTAACCTTCCTAATTTTGTGGAGTAGGATTTGAAGTACTTTCTTTATTTGAGGGATTGGCATCACCAATATCCTTATCCTTTGATTGGTCCTTCTTCTCAATCCACTTTGACAAAGAATTTAGTTGTTTCCCATCATTTGATAAACCCTAAGTTGGAGCTTCCCTGTTGTGTGGTACAAAAGTATCATGGGTAGTCTTGAGGGTGTTACAATATTGGGGGTTGTTTGAGTCAGTTGCAATTGTGATTTCCTGCCCATTGAACGGGAACTTAAAACACTAGTAATATGTGGATGGTACTGCTTGCATGTCATGAATCCAAGCTCTCCCCAAGAGTATTTTGTAGGTTAACTCTTTGTCTAACACTTGGCATACTATATCTCTGACAACTGGTCCCACTTGAATAGGTAGCACTATCAATCCTTTTGAAGATCTCTCCTTGTCATCATATGCTGTTATTGTGATTTTCATTCTAGGATCAATTACATTTTCTGAATAGCCTAGTGCACAGACAAGTTTCAAAGTATAGATATTTAGGCCAGATTCTCCATCTATTAGGACACATTTAGTGTGGTACTTGTGGATTAGGACCTCAATGTGTAGGGAAATGTTATGGGGATGATTGATAGATACATCATCATGTTCAAAAAAGGATAAGCAATGTGGTGCAGTCAAATGTCCCACCATATTCTGGAATTGACAAACCTCTAGATTGATTGGTACCATGGTGGTGACTAGAGCTTGTTCCAAGATTTCCTTGTGAGCAGGTGAAATATTGAGAAGTTCTAATATGGATATTTGTGCGGGTATCTTCTGTAACTAATCTACTATGTTATATTGGGTGGAAGGGATATCAATTGATTTGGATGTGGAAGGGGTAGCTCCTTTCAATTTTACCTTGGCTTGTCCTCATGTGATTGCATTGACAGGTGTGTTGTCTTGTTGCTCTCTAATTTTGGTAACATTGATTTGATGTGAGGTAGTGTCGACATCATGGTGACGATTTTTAATTGCAATGATGTTTTGTTCATGTTCAATGGTGTTATCGTTGGTTGAGTTATTATTTGCAATAAGATTCGATTTGTCAAGGGTTGGATCATCAACCGCCTCAATATGCATAATGGTGGTGTCATAGACATAGTTTATGTTTTTGCCCTTGTTATTTGATGACAAGGACTCTCCTTTCTCATAGTTTGGTAAAGGGTTCTTGAACGCACCATGATCATTGTTTGTTTGAGGTCCTTCTACAAATATCGTTTTGTTGTCAATTAGATCTTGTATCAAGTGCTTCAACTGAATGCAGTCATTGGTTTTATGTCCCTTGTTGTGATGAAAGTCAAAGAAATGAGCATCATTCCACCATGGAGGCTTAACTTGGGGTTCCCAATTTTTTTCCTCTGGTAATGTTATGACTTTACCTTCGATATTTTCCTTTAATGTCGATTCTGACGATTGTCCCAAAGGGGTGAACCTCCTTCGATTTGTTCGATATGATGATGTTCTAGATCTAGCATTACCTTGATTGTTGCTTTGGTTGACGTTTTGGTTGTTGCCTTGGTTGTTGCTTTGGTTGTTGCCTTGGTTGTTGGGGGGATTGTTATTTTGATTAGTCTTGGCGGTGGCTATAGTTAGGTTGAATACAAGTTTTGCATTTTGAATTTCAACTGCACCATCATTGTTTTCAACATTCTTGTTTCGTTGCCAAAACTTGGGTTTGTCACCACCATTGTAATTGTTGGAGGAGTTTGATGAGTTGTTTTCATTGTATATCTTGATGAATCATCTCTTGACTAAATCCTCTTAGATTTTAATCCCATTTTCAATCAATTTTTTGAAGGTTGGGGGACATTGTAATTGCAATTTATAACTCATTTCGTCATTAAGCCTATCAATAAAGATTTATATCTTTCCCTTTTCGGGTATGGGACGAGAATATCATGCAAATAACCTTCTCCATTTTTGCAAGAATATGAGGAATGAATCACCCTTCGTTTGTTTCAAATTACAAAGCTCTTTCATGGTGATGTCATGTTGGATGTTGTAAGAAAATTGGGTGATGAACTTGTTGACTAGTTCCTCAAAGGTGGTAATTGGTGGGGTGATTTTGGAGAACCATTCAAGACAATGTCCACCTAAGCTTCTTGGGAATAATCTCATCAAATATGTTTCCTCATATGAAAATTCAAGATGCATGGTCCTAAATTCCCTTACATGGTCTATCGGATCGGTTTTTCCATTGTATTTTTTGTACTTTGGGAATTCATAATGTTTGGGAAAGGGGATCATGTGGATACTTTGATCAAATGGATAAGGAAATTTTTTTTGGATCAAGTATCATTTTGAGGTTCCCCTTTGCATATCAAGGATTTGTTGTTGAAGGTTCTTCATTTGGTGAGTTAGAGCAACCACTTGTTCAGAATCATTTTCGGGCTTTTTGGGTGGTGCTTTCAATTGATTCACATCAAAGTCATCTGGAAATTTGGCACCTTGTTTAGCCAACATAAGGAGGTATTTTTCCCCATTTCTTTCGAAAATCTTTTCTAAACATTTGTGGAAATTAGGGTCTTGTTCAACATGTTGGATATCTTCTTCGGTTATTTCTTCCCCTTCAGTGTTGTTGAGTCCACAAAAAGGATTCTCTTTAGCCTCCGCCATGGTGTTTTGTGTTTCAGTGTTTTGAGTTTCGGTGTTTTGAGTCTCAATGATTGGAGTTTCAATGGTTGGAATTTCAATGTTTAGAGTTTCAATGGTTGGAGTTTCAATGTTTGGCTCTTTAATGTTTTGATTTTCGAGTCCTTTTTCCTTGAGTTTTTGTTTTTATAACCTTGTTTGAACGGGCATACAAGTGTTATAGTTTAGACTAAACTTTGATCTAAGTTTTGGAAATGTACCAAGGATTATAACTAAGTCAAATAGAATGACAAAATCTAATGAGACTAAGTTTGATTTGACTATATAGCTTCATTTCATGATGAGAGGATGATAAATCCTGATGATGAAACTAGGCTTAATAATCAAAGGTGTGATAAATTTGATGATTTTGGTACTTTGAGATGTTAGATTTTGGTTTAGGTTGGAAAATTCCTCTTGTAGAGGTCAATTTTAACAAGTTTAGATTCTAAGGCACCTAAGGAATGATTTTGGACTTGAGAAAGTTTTGGGATTTTGGTTCAAACTGTGAAACTGGAGACAAATTTTCTTCCTATACGAGATACTCAAATCTTTGGAAAAGTCTTGGATTTTGACAATAGTAAAATAGGTACAAGTTCAGATTGTTCTTTGAAGCTCTTTTGTAGAAATTGAAGACCAACCTCTCTCTAAATTCATAGAGTGTTGAGAGATGCTTTTTATTTTCTCTTGGACTAAGAACTTTGGACTTGGGTTTCCATATTTTAATCTTTCATGAGATCATTTGATAAATCACATGTTCAAACTCTATTGTACCTAAGGAATGGTTGAACACTGCTGAGGATTCCCGGGATGAGACTGATTGTTAGATAGGAGATGAATCTAGGCCACTGGTTTTGTGGTCTGCAAAATGTGCCAAAACAGAGGCAAAATGCGCCAGAACAAGTGCAAAATGCACCAAAACTAGTGCAAAATGCCCCAAAACTAGTGCAAAATGCGCCAAAACAGAGGAAAAATGCACCAAAATAGAGGAAAAATGCACCAAAATAGACGAAAAATGTGCCAAAACAGAGGAAAAATATGCCAGAACAAGTGCAAAATGCACCAAAACTAGCGCAAAATGTGCCAAAACTAGTGCAAAATGTGCCAAAACTGGTGCAAAATGTGCCAAAATAGGTGCAAAATGCGCCAAAACTAGTGCAAAATGTGCCAGAACAGGTGCAAGATGTGCCAGAACAGGTGCAAGATGCACTAGAAAGTTTACAAGATGCACCAAACTAGGAGAATAACACAGTTTCTTGGAAGTTTGTTTGATTCTTTAGATTTTTCAGTTAGAGACTTGGTTATTTTGATGAATGTTTTTTCTGAATCAAGGTTTTCACTTTCAACATGTGATGTTTGTGATTGAAATTGGTTCAAAAACACATTGGTAAAGACACATCAAGCAATGCACAATCCTAAGGTTGTGAAAGACTGTATCCTTTTGGATTCCATGCGAGTTTTACCCCAACTGCACTTATTCTTAGCGGATGATTAGATGCTTGACCCCACTGTCTCCCCTCCACGACACTCACTTCTATGAGGCAGCCAAGCATCAATACCCATGAATCCACCATGGCATATTTTTCATTTCTACTACAAATTGTGAGAATGTGGATGCCTTTGCAATGACCGTTGCTACACCAAAGAATAGATAAAGGTTTTAGCCAAACTATAACAAGGGTTCTAGTACGTACATTCTGTTCGTGGGGGGTAATCCATGCAGCAAGAGACCATCGTTGCCCTTCCCATCGAAACTATCCTCGTGATACTTGCCTTTGTTCAAGTACCCACATTTATATACCGGTTGGAAGTCGCTTGACTTTAGCGTGTTACCGGTTGGGTCATTCCCTTGGGTGATTACTTTTTCCCACAAGGAAAGCCCTCTAAGATAAACACAAGTAAGCAAGTATACCCATAGTTTGATCAATCTTTGTTTTGTGTAAACAAAGAGAGAACACGTGCGATATACTCAACTCACACTCGCACACAAAAAGTGAATGGGTCTGACTTTTTGGTCACCTAGTTAAGGGGAGAGCATAAGCCTACCATCCATCAAGCACAAAAGACATGGTGTTCATTAACCTTTTAATTAAGCGATGTTCCTAACTTAAACAAAAGGAAACAATTAAATCACTTCCAACCCTTGCAACATGTTAGTAGTTTATGTTTGAGTCTTTGACAACGAATGTGAGAAACCAGCAAAACAAAAACACAGAGTATTAGCCTTCACATTTAGTGAAAAATAGGGAAACTGCAAAATGTGCTAGAACAAAGACGAAATACACCAATCTGGAAGTAAAATGTGCCAAAACTAGTGCAAAATGCGCTAAAACTCAAAACCATGTTTTGGAACCCTAGTGAACTTTTCTATAAATTTGAAAAATGCGCCATTTCTCATGCAAAATGTGCCAAAACTAGTGCAAAATGCGCTAAAACTCAAAAACCATGTTTTGGAACCCTGGTGAACTTTTCTGGAAACTTGCAAAATGCCCCATTTCTCATGCAAATTGTGCCAAAACTAGTGCAAATTGCGCAAAAACACATGCAAAATGCGCTAAAACTCAAAAACCATGTTTTGGAACCCTGGTGAACTTTTTTGGAAACTTGCAAAATGCGCCATTTCTCATGCAAAATACACCAAAACTCGTACAATATGTGCCAAAATAGGTGCAAAATGTGCCACAAAAACAACAAAATGCGCCAAATTCTCATGTCTGAACCTGTGAACATAATTTTTCCAGAATGTTAAAAAAAATGGGGCAGGGCCCCACGGTGGGCGTCATTTTGTGTGTGTGTGAAATGTGGAAATTTAGTATCAACACAAACCTTAATGAAACAAATTATATTAAAGATTCAAAGCAAAGAAGCTACTCTAAATTGCCACAAAACAAATCTTTTAAGAACATCTCATTGTCCTCTATCCTTAAAGATTCCTTTAACCCTTTGGCCCTTAGATTTCTATGTGCACAAAGGCTATTAGAATGGCACTTAAGAAATGAGATTAGTATTCAACATGCAAGCCAATTAAATTCCTAAATGAAACTATATGATAAAAATGATGATGGATACCATGACGAATGGATGACGATGATTATGATGAATGGACAAACGGTGGTGAATACTATGGTAGTGATTTATATGATTCTACATATGCTCAAATGCTAACTATGAAAATGCTAATCTAAAATGCAACTATGATGCAAAGGATGACATAAAATGCAACTATGAAGCAAAGTGTTAGCCTAAGATTTAACTATGATGCAAAACATGATATAAAATGTAACTATAAGACTCCATAATGCTCCCAAGCTCAAACGATATTCCTGCATGATAAATCTATTCAAAATTGGATGCAAAATACAATGCCAAAGGGTTGTATTTATAGCCTTTTCCAAGCATCTTGTGAGGTGGCAACGATTGACGGTCCAGATTCGAACAAGAAAAATGGATGGTGGAGATGGAGAGAATCAAGATGTTGTCCCCTTGACCAAAGACAACATTCCATTTGGATGGAAGAATCTCTTGACCAATGGGCAACGTACCATTTGGATGGAAGACTCAAGTGTGGGAAGAAAAGACCATGTGTTTGAAATTGGTGGAAGTGTGTGAGGAATAAGCCATGTGCTTTTAAAAAAAATGATTGAAGATAATTCTAATTAAAAATTAGAATTATTTAATTTCATGTGACCTTGGTGAGGTGGCACAAAAAGTTGTAGACATGTGCTTAAATTCCTAATTGAGATTAGTGAAGATTAATTAAATGAAACAAGCTTATGGATTTTTTTTTATTTAATTAATTTAGAAGAACGTGATTTTAGATTTGGAGAATTTAGAGAATGAACAATATAAATAAATTGAGAATTTATTTATACGTAGTTGAAATATTAATTAAATAACTGATATTTAATTAATTAAATGCAATGACCGATTTTAGGTGTATACAACTGCATTGGGATCCTTCGATTCTTTTTGTAGCTACAAAGCAATGGATTTTTCCCTTCCATTGTATTCTTGTAAGATCCCACCCCTTTGCTATTCATTCCTGATGTAAGAGGCCAATGCTCTAATTTGTAGGTCTCCCACAAACATCAGTGTATTCCATTTACTTTCATTTGAGAGAATAAAGTTATGCAAGTAAAACTCACATAATTGGTCTTGCATGCCTGGTGTAGAAGTAAAGAAAGTATCTAAAAGAAAAAATTGCTTATTCATGGAAATTGGTAAATCACTAATCAATTGACTGAACTGAAAACATAAATATTTTTCCTACAAAAATAATGCATAGACCCTACCAAGTGGTTTACATTTTAGCAACTGCACAGTCTTATTTGCTATCTCTCCAATTCTCACTTTCAGTATTTTGAGTTATGTCTCTTGTTGTTCAAGTTCCCTAGTGTGGTTAGCTATTAGATTAGCTTTTTATTTCTCCCAATCTTTCTTTTTTTGAGAGAAATCTTTGGTTCTCTTCCATAATTCCACACCCAAGGACACCATAGTTGACCTGGTGGGGGTTTTGGCATGAGGAAATGGTTCTTGAGATACAATTCCTTCTTTCTTGCCTCAACCATAGCAAGTTTTCAAGGATCTCCAATTTGGATCCATGCTCAAATTTATATAGCTTTTCCTCTAGTGCTTTGATTTTTGCATCCCTTTCACTATCCCTCTACTGATGTGACCTTACCAATTCTTCCAATTGCTTTATCCTTTCTGTGGCTTCCTGCAATCCTTTATCAATATTTCTTTCTTTTATAAACAATTCTTCATCCTTTTTAAGGAACTTCTCATCCCTCATTGTACTGGTATATTTACAACCCTCTGAATCAAGGCTCTTTGGGGATCTCCTTCTCATTTTCTTTGCTACAAAAACATCCTTTGAATCAAATTTAGAGGTACTTGTATAGTACCAAGGTTGTACAATCAATGTATTTACATTATTAGGGAAATTCCCCTTCAATGTTGAGCCTGTCTCAACCATCACAACATCCTCCTCTTCTTGTTTTTTGAATGACCCTCTCATGACCCCCTTTCTCTTTAGGTAGTGTGATCACCTCTTAGGCTTTTTGGGTTTCTTAAATTTCCCTTTTGCAAGTGCAAAAGAAGAAGGCCTGCCTTTTCTTTTCTTGGCTCTTTGTGTTTTTCCAAAAATAAGGGCTTCTTTCTTGTCCATTGTCATGGGTTACTCAGAAGAGGCTGCAAATTGAGTTTCCTGAAAGCCTTGCTCCTCTAGCTCTCCCATGATGTGGGTAGGTGATCTAGCAATGGAGTCGGAGGGCACTTCCCTCTCTAATACAATAGGTTTCTCTACTATTTCTAGGACAACATGTTCTTCAAGGATAATGTTGTTACAATTGAGGAAACTCTCCCAAGAAACATGTGGACATGGAGTCCTTAGACTCCTTTTTATCAATAATGTGACCAAATAGAAATGAGATAATTTCAAATTATTCCTTTTCATTTTATACTCAAATGACATTCTTTTTAACGAATTATAAAAGAAATTTAGGATATTCACACACCTATCATGGCAAAGATGACTCAACAGTTCAAAATAAACTGTATACAACAAGGATTGTCTTCCATCACATGTTAAATACTTAAATATATAAGAAGCAATTGAAGCCCAGATCTAGGGTAAAGATAATCATTTAGTACCTTGAGAAGAGGAGTCTAGATTTTCTCCTGGCTGCATGAATTCATTCCTGGCAGCAATAACATTTTCCCTAACTGGAAACACTTCTCCTTCCCATGGCAATCTAGATACTTTAGCAATGGTGGCTTTTGAGGCATCTACCCTTAAGCCTCTTACAACTACTTCATCATTTTGTAATGTGGCAATAAACTGTTGTGTCATGACCTCATTGAACTCTATAAGTTTCAGGAAGCACTCCTACCAATCGGCTTGTTGAAAAATAAGCAATACCAACTTGTCTTCTAACAACTGGGTATATGTTGCTAGTTCTCTACAAATAATGTCACCACCCATGATAGTGTTGTGTTGTTCTACAATTCCTTAATTCTCAATTTTTCTCTATTTCTGCTAATTTTTTGTTTATCACTCTAACTACACCACTTCCACTATGTATGTATGTTGTAACCTTTCAATTCAATTGTGCTTAACCCTTTTTCTCTCCTCTAAGCTTGTATTTCTTAAAAATGGAGGAAAATAAAATTCCATAAAGGTTGCAAAGATTTTTTGTTTTGAAAATCAAGAAAATAAAGAATACCCCTCCCCCCAACTAAAGATACTAAGTGTCCTCACTTAGTGGTACAATTTTGGTAGATGGTTAAATGAAATGTAGTGAAAAGTCAATTAAGATATGAAGTATGCACAAATTAATGCACAAACATTCAGAAAATCAATAATCACTATGTTAATTATGATAAGTTAATGCATGTACCTATAGAGACTTAACTCGTGCAAAGTGAAACTTAACTCGTGCAAAGTGATTGAAGACTGCCTGCAACGAGATGTGAAAAGACTTGTCGTAATTGTAATGAATTTCATGTAGAGGCAATTTGAATTGAATGAAAACATATGCATGATATGTGGTGAATGATGGAATGAAAAGGCTACATAATGGGTAAGGTGAAATGAATTGCATGGTACGTGCTAATTGAGAAAGGTGGTGGAAATACTGTGTGTGAATGGATATAAGAAGCTATATGTGATGAAATAAAATATGTATGGTTGCATGTATGAAGGGATAGGATATGAAATGAGAGATATATAATTAATGCAAAATGGAAATATGAAATAATTGTTAGACAAGTTCTATGAGTGCTTGTAGTAACATGTCCCTTTTGAAAGTTTGTCGCCTTCAAGTGTGATGCTACAGGTCCCTGTTGCTTCGTTGACTATTCCAAAAAATGAATTTTGTCATTTGTCACCTATGTAGTGTGTGTATATGAAATAAGTGGTGCAATTATACCTATGAAACATCAGTGGGTGAGGTGTGTAGCTTGTCGACTAATTCATGTGTAGAACTTGTAGTCTTTGTTGCTGAATTTTCAGTAGAAGGTTCAAATTGCTTAATCAATGTAAGAAGGAAGTCATCCTTTTACAGTGGTTTCTTGTAAAGCTTTAATCTATGTCCATTAACTGGTAATGAGAACCTAACTTCATCAATTTTATATAGTTGCATTGCGCCATTTAAAAATACGTATTCTATCTCATATGGACCAAGCCATCTAGTTTGCAATTTCCCTTTGTAATCTATGTATTTAGAGTCATAAAGTAGAGCCTAATCACTTGCACCGAATTCCTTTATCTTAATGAAATGATCATGCCAAAAAATTCTTTGATTTTGGACAACTTCGGTGTGGTGTATGGCTTCCATCCCGATTTCATCTAGTGCATTCAAGTTGTGCAATCTTTCGTGTTGTGTTGTTGACAAATCCATGCCCAATGTAACTATTGTCCTCAATGTTTTATACTCAAATTTTATAGGAAGTACTACTTTCTTACCATACACTAGTTCATATGGTGTAAAACCTATTGTGGTTTTCCAAGTTATATAAGCCCAATCTACCTTAGGCAATCTATATGCCCAGTCTTTCCTATGAATTTTCACTATTTTTGTGAGGATGTTTCCAATCTCGCTATTGGTGACTTCCACTTGTCCATTGGATTGAGGGTGGTAGGGTGAGGATTTCCTGTGTCTAATCTTATATTCTTGAATAAATTTTGTGATCAGATCTTATGTAAAGTGAGGTCCTTGGTCTGTGACAATTTCTCTTGGAACTTCATATCTTATGAATATATCTTCATAGAGAAACTTTGCCACATTCCCATCCCTTGAAAACTGTAAAGCCTTAACCTCTACCCACTTTTTAAGGTAATTTTTTCATGCCAATATGTATTCTTTGTTGTTTGATGTTTGTGTAATTTGTCCAATAAAGTCTAATCCCCATTTGTCAAATGGTGTTATTACTACTTGTGGCTGCAATGGAATTTCATCTGTCTTTGTTGGCCTTCCCATTATCCGACGTCTGCCACAACTCCTAGTGTACTTTACTGCATCTTTATGAAGTGTTGGCCAATAATAGCCAATGTTGAGAATATTTAGAGTTGTCCTCTTGGTTGCAAAGTGTCCCCCTCAGGGTTCATCATGGCATGCTTTGAGGATATCATGCACTTCATCTTCTTGGATGCATCTTCTCAATATGTTGTCTAGGCCTATGTAGAATAAGTATCTAACTATCTAAGAGCAGGTAAAAATCTTGTGAACCAATTGCCTCTTTTCTCTTGGTGAGAAATGGGATGGTGTCTTTCCTGCTACAAGATAGTTGGAAATATCTACATACTGAGGTGTATGCAAAGATATAGAAAATAAATGCTCATTTGGGAATGAGTCATCAATAAAATTTTCTTCTAATTTGGTTGGTAGTATGGATATCAAATATGACACTACATTTGATTTACTTGGCTTATCCACAATGGTAATGTCAAATTCTTGAAGCAATAGTAACCATCTGACAAGTCTGCCACCAACTATTGGTTTGTTCATGAGATACCTTATTGCTATGTGATCATTGTGTATGAACATTGAATACCTTGTAATATAATGTATGAATTCGTTTATTGCATAAACTATTGCCAACATCTCTTTCTCTGTTAATGTATAATTGAGTTCTACCCCTTGTAGATTTCTGTTGATGTAGTATATGGCATACTCTTTATTGCCTTCCTTTTATCCAAGCAAAACTCCTATAGAAAAATTAGAAGCATCTGCATGGATATGAAAAGGTACTTGCTCCAATTTGGGCCTCAAAATAGGGGTAATTTTGTCTTGAGTGCTTCAAAGGAATGTTGACAAGAAGCTATCCATTCAAATTCAACATCTTTTGATAGTAAGACAAATAGTGGGGCTACAATTTTGCTAAAGTCTTGGATGAATCTTTTGTAATACCCAACATGTTATAACATGCTCATTGTTCAACCCAACACTTTTGACATGCTTTTAACCTCAATTAAATAAGATTGCATTGCCAACACTTAGCAAAAAAAAAATTCTTTTCATATACAAGGATAATATGCACATTTCAAACAAACATCATTCCAAACTTTTCCATTGCATTATATCAAAGTATTGCAACTTTTCCAAATTAACGAGTACATAGTACATGATATCATTTTTCTTTTACAATCTTTCCATCTTAATGGATACAAAATACATAAACAAGGCTCCGCAGAGCTTACTAGCATAAGAAGTACAAATGGTCCTAGAATATCCTCCATTGAAATCTTGGTTGCCAACTGATGAAGAGAAGCATTACTCAAGCACTTTTCTGCCAACCTTAAACTAATTGTGATCCCCCACACAACTATCAAACTGATAAATGGCTCTACCCTTTGACGAAGAGATTGGTTTGGTAACCTCATAATAAATATTGACCTTTTCTAAACTTGGTGTTATGTCCTACATATCTATATTTTCACACAGTGGTTACAACCTACATATATGACATACCTCAACCTAGAACGTAAACCTAGATCACAGTGACTGATAGTGTACAAACAGTGGCAACTTACACTACTTTGGCCAAAGTATTTGATTCCCTCATAACAAGTGGATGTCATAGGTATCACCCACCTTCCTAGCTCAATTTATGTTGATTATTCATAATCTATGCATAGGCCATCCCCTTCATTGGATTACCCTAACCCCAGGAATAACCTATTTGCCTCTTATGTTTACTATGACACTTCTACTTAAATAACTCAAGGTAACTCTTACTTACCAATTAACCAAAAGCAATAACATAACGTCACATCATTATATGACTCTAGTACCAAAGGTACAATCCCAACTATAAAAGTCTCCAATCAAGGGTTTATCTCAACATTAAATGACTCTCTTCAAAAGTATAAACTTATCAATATATTACTTCAATTCAAAAGTATAACCTTTAGCAATAAATGACTTGAATCAAAGTATAACCTCATCAATAAGTGACCTCAATAAAAGGATAATCATATGAATAAAGTACTCACTCAAAAGTATGGTCTCAACAATAAATCGAATCCAATTGAAAGTATAATCAACAATCAAATGATCAATTAGATCATATAGGTTCACTCTGACTTATTTGATTTAATCAATAATCACATAGACAACCCTTCAAAATAGGTTATTCCTAACCTAGGGTTTCGAACAAAAGTAGTGTAATGATCAAGTGACTATCATAAAAGCCTCTCCTTCAATATGCCTCAAATATTCTCATGTTTACTACATATGTATATCATCTGGAGGACATAATTCAACTTGCGAGGAGTTGGTGCATCTACACCCATAGTCCTCTCACAATACGGTTATGGGTTACTGTTACGTGTCCTTTTCTAGAATTCCATGAATAGGAATGGGCTTTAATTCAAAATAAGAGAATAACATAACCATAAAATACATTTTATCAACCCTATTATCGAATAACAATATATTCACTAGGTTTATACCCTTAATCAAGGGTCAAGATTCTCTTCCTACTTTCTAGGAGGAATAAGTAATCAATCAGATAAGATTATCAATCAAGGTTTACATAATATCGTAACCTGATGATGATGACATTTCTATCATGCCACCTTTCCTGTTGAGTTTACTAACGTCATCATCCACTATGGTTTGCTTAGCATTATAAGCTAAAAACCTAAACACTCATAATCTATTTATTGAGTATATGCATATATCCCTATATCAGGGTTTATTAACAACTAGACTCATCAAGAATCTTTCCATAATAAACAATTAAACATATTTTCCAAACAAGGTAACCAAAGACTTATGATCCTTTCAAAAACATATAAAGCTTCAAAGAGTACAAAATAAGCATACCTAGTTATGCAAAGCTCTAATCGATTGATTGGATTCCTAACAACTTTTCCTGATTTAGTAAGAAGTTCCCAAATTATCCTTTTCCCTCTTCACCAAAATCCCACTCACTAAATCCTCTCTCAACTCTCAAACTCTCTTCAACTCAGAAAATCATAGCATGAATACAAATATGCATCCCTATTGTGGTTGAGAGAACCCCTATTTCTACACTAAGATCAACAACTAAGGGCTAGAAATAGGGCATTAAGAATGCCACTTCTCAGCTCAAGGGGTTCGACTTAGCAATTAAAAGAAAAGGTGACAACGAAACTCATTGCACAACAAACACATATGCAACTAAAGTGAATGAGTCGATGCCAAAATAGAAAGCAAGAACAATGATAAGAAATGCAAGGCAATTGCCTCCTACAGGTCAATTTACTTGGCACAACTGCATGCTTGACTAATTCTTCATTTTACAAAAAGCTTCTCATTCTGGAAATTCATAACGAGAGATAGACTTCTATTCGATTCATGCCTTTTCAGTTGGTGCCACACTATATCACCCGTGCCATGTTAGAAGGGTCGATGTCTGTTGTTTGACTTGGTCGACACTCTTTTTGTGTGTGATCACTGACTATTGTTTTATTGTTGACAAAGTCTTAGCACCTATGTTGACACGTTTGTTAATATCCCATTATGGTTGTGCCATGAGTGGATTTATCCACTCTTTCATGTGTTTCTCTAAAAGCTTCAAATGCTAAGATTTTAGTATTAAAACTTTAATGACCAGACATATATGTTGCACCCTATGTAATTTATACAACATGAAATAATAATATGTTGTGTGTTAAATGATATTCCATGGGCTAAGGCACAACCTTATACTTATACGTTGACATAAGCATTTTCTAAGTTTCAATAAATAACAAACTTCATGTTTTATAATAGTTCACACGCTTTAATATATAAACCAACGCTACACTACATTTTATAAGTTAATATATATATATATATATCAACTTATAAAATGTATCATTCGACATTCGAATGGACATAGATATATTCTCATATTTTACATATTGAGGTATGCGTATATATATACATATATACGCATGTATATATACATATATATATAATCATATGGATGTTTCCATTAACGTTATTACATACGTGCATATTAATATATATATATATATATATATATATATATATATATATATATATATATATATATATATATATACACATATAATATATATATTTATATCATACATTGACGTTTAAATACATATATTCATAATTCCATCGATCAACACATATATATATACAAAGTATATATATCTCATCAATTAAGTATAAACACAAGGAAAAACTCACACATTTCAAAGAGACTCAATACTTTAGACTCCTAAGCAAGAACATTCACAAACTCAAACAAGCGTAAAGATAACTTACTATTTCCCAACTATTATCCTGACTTGACCAAACTAGAAGTGTGTATGTGAAAGTTCAATTTTAGGTCTTTTATCAAAGGTTACCAGACCAATCCCCTCTCTCGAGTGATACTTCCCCTCTCTTCCAGAGGCTTGAATTGTTCTTGCATTAAACTTAGTGCAACGCCAAGGTAGTTAGACTTACACAATACAATCATTTGCATCATCAAAACATTTGCATCGATAAAGCATTAGAATACTCACATAGAAATACATATTCTTTAATTGCATTTCATCGATACAACATATCCATTCCTTTGAAATCAATAACATCTTATTGCATATTTCAGTATTTCATTCTCTTTACTAAACATATTAAAGTCACATTTTGCATATATCAACATTTTCACTCTTGAAGGTAAAAGTAACTCAGTGACTATGAAACGGGGTGTAACACATGTCCCAGGAAACTCCTAACATCTTTTTGTCTTTGAGACATAGGAAGTGTTGATATAACTTCAATTTTGTTATAGTCTACTTGAATTCCTTCACTTGATACAAAATTTCCTAATACAATCCCTTCAATCATCATCATGTAGTGTTTCTCATTACTTAAGGACAAGTTATTTTCTTGACACCTTTTTAGTACCTTCTCCAAATTATCAAGTGCTTCATCATAGGATTCCCATACGTTGTAAAATCATCCATGTAAAACTCCATGGAATCATGTGCAGAGTCTAAGAATATGCTCAGTACTACCCTCTGGAAGGTGGCTGGTGCATTGCATAGCCCAAATAGCAAGATAGAATAAGCATATGTACCCTAAGGGCATGTGAAAGTTGTCTTGTCCTGGTCTTCTAGTGCTATATTAATTTGGTTGTAGTCACTAAATCCATCCAAAAATAATAAGTACTATTTGCATGCTAATGAATCAAGTACTTGGTCAATAAAGGGGTGTGGAAAGTGGTCTTTCCTAGTAGAACCATTCAATTTTCAGTATTCTACACACACTCCACTTTCCTCCTTTTTTAGGGACAATTACTAGGGGTGACACCCATTGACTATCAGGGATTTGATAGATAAAGTCTACATCAAGCAATTTTTGTAATTCTGATTTAACTATATCACAGATTGTAGGGTTCATCCTCCTTTGGGGTTGTTTAACTCGTTTGAAGCCATCATTGATGTAAATAATATGCATGCATAACATTGGGTATATCCCCTTCATGCCATGATAATACCATGCAAAGGCTGCTACGTGTGCTTACAACACATTCATTAGTGAGGTTTGTTGTATATCAGTCAATTGACAATTAACATTCAATGTTTTACCTGACATTATCTCTAAAGTCAGTGATGTTTGAATAGATGATAGGTCAAGTCCTACTATGTTTGGAACATATTGGTGTGGTGAAAAAGTATGAAATATTTAGGAAACTAACTCAGATGAATTGGAAGGGATCATATCTTGTAGAGGATCCAACAGACATGTTAGACAATCATGATACTATAGGTCCCTACTATAGTTATTTTGCATAATGTTTGCTATCAAGTCATCTTCATCTTGGTTTTCTAATAATGGGTTGTGTTCAAAAGTCATCGGGGTTTGCAAAGAGTATTGATCTTCCTCATCTAGGGTAGGCCAAATGGTTTTCTCTATGTCTGCAGTGGTTGAGCTGGCGGATAAAGGACCAATTTCTTAGTCACATTTCCATTAGAAATAATCATATTCCTAGACCTGCAACCTATGAAGGCATTTGTTGTTTCCAACCAAGGTCTACCTAAAACAAGGGGAAAGCTTGCAAGATTAGATTTTGGTTGTAATACCATTAAATCTGTAGGGTACTCCCATGAATCCAATATTATTACCAAGTATTCAATGATACCCTCAGGTTTAATAGTGGACCTATTTGCCAACTATAGAATAATAGGTGTAGGTTTGAGTTCTATTAGCTGTAATAACTTCATGGTCTCCTTGGTCATTACATTAATATCTTCTCCCAAGTCAATTAAGGTGTTCTTAATGAAAGTGCCATTTATCTTGACATCCACTACAAGGCTCTTAGGGTCTGCATACTTAGGGACAATTATGTTTCCCAATATAATGTTTGCAAGTTGTTCTAAGACATGTATAGTTTGAGGTCCTTGTGTTTTTTGCCTAGCTTTTTAAGGCATATTTCTCTCACCATTTTACTATAAGTGGGAAATTCATTAGTGGCCTAGTTACAGGGTATTTTGATGCAAACATCCTTAAGTTGTCCCAACATGTCAATTTCAGCTTGTGTTTGATGCTTTTGAACTACCAATATTTTAGGGAGCAAAGGATCTGGACTTGGATTAGTTGTGTTAACTTGATTTGACTAAAGCTCCTTAGGTTGGTTTTCCAAGGTCTCTGTTGGGGGTTCCTCATTAACCAAATTAGTGATATGTAGAAATGAAGGACTAGCCAACGTTTTCCCAGACTTGAGGTGGACATCACTCACCTCTACCCCATAAGTAGGGTATTGAACAACTTCGTTAGTATAAGCCCACTGAACATGCTTGTTATTGGGGTTAGGTGCAGGTTGAGCTGGTAGTTGCAGTGCTCTAGGTGGTTATGGTGATGAATTTTTTGGGTTTGACATAATGGTTTGTTGTGGCTATAAGGGCTATTGTGGCTGCTAATAATTCATGTTCTAGTTTTTCCACTATTGACCTCTTTGCCACTGAGGTTTCCATTGGTTTTATTGGGATGGTCATTGAGAATTATAGGTAGATCCTTGGAAATTTTATGATGGCCACTTGTTTTGCTGCTATTGATTCCATTTGGTTTGAGGCATTAGCCATTGCTAGTTTTGCATATTGGCCCAATCCTGAGGGTTCCAACTAGGAAAATTTGTATTGTTACCAGCAAATGACATGTTATGATTTAAAGGATCTTGAGGCATACCTTGTCTTGGATGCCATTGTTTCCTTTGAGCTATGTAGAATACTTGTCTATCTTCACCTTCCAATGCATGAAAGTTTGATGTTCCTTGCTTATCTTCAGAGGTACTTGCCACTTTCTTGCATTTACACTTAGTCATTCTACGTCTACAATGTGGGCAGTATTTTTGTGAGAGTTGCATCTACCTCTTCTTTCTTCTTCTTGATATGGAGGGGGTCTAATTGTGTAGCCAGATGGTTGATAATTTCCTCCTTCATATTTGACAGAATATTACTCAATTCAACTCTAGAGACTCCATTTGATGTTTAGCTAATGGAAGATGTCATGTCTCTTCTAACCTTCTTGGTGAAAGACCTTGAATAGTTTTTGCATGCTTTGCAAATTTCCTCAAATGGCCCCTGTGAGATATCTCCTACCCTAATGAGGTTGAGTGCATCCATGCAATCCTCATTAATCCCTATCAAGAATATCAAGTTTAAAGACTCATTAGGGAGTTTATTTTGGTGGGATTTCTTAAGGAAAAACTAAAACTTTTCCATGTAGTCTTCCAAGGATTCATCTTCCTTTTGTGACATCCTAAAGATGTCATCCCTCTTTTTTTCTATGCCTCTATAATAACCCTGGTACTTTTTCAGGAACTTTGTCTTCATGGAATTCCAATTTGTAACAACATCTCTTCCTAAACCCATGAACCATCTCAGAGCAACATCCTTTAATGTTGCTATAAATGGTTTGAGCCTATGTGCATTTGTGGTATAATCATAACTTCTAGATAACACATCAAACTAAAAAAGGAAGGTATATGGATCCTCCATGACCAACCCATAGAAGACATGTAACGCTGAAAGAGGTATGTTCTTCAGAGCAGTTGCTCTCTCCTAGTTGGCAATGTGGAACTAAAAAGTTACATGCTCTGGTGGGTCTTCCACTACAGCATCACCCATGGGGATGATACATGTGTGGGAAGTCTCCTTTGTATCTAGTGTGGGAATTGGTGTCAAGGAAAATTCTTCTTTAGGAATAACCTCGCTCTATTCACTTTGATCACCAATATCCTCTAAAGCTTCATGTGTTCAAGGGAGAAATCTTTCCAGAGCGTCTCGCTGCCTCTATGTAGAATAGTTATGAATTTTTGGATCAACGGTTCCTACACATAGTTAGTAATTTTTTTTTGTATTGATGACTAAAACCTAATTACCCTAATGCCAAAAGAAAAACACTAAACTATGAAAGCTTGATATTACACAAGAGAATCATGAATGTAGCACCATCCTCAACAACAATGCCAAAAAATGTAAGGCCTCTCTAATGCTTAGTCAACTTGGTGTTAGACACATAATCCAAAGGAGGGGTTCCTAGCTAAACAGTTCACCAAACTCTTGCAAGGGCTTCATTTAATTATCAACTAGGGCTTCATAAAATTTTGATGGTGTTGGCACTGTATGTGCATTCATGGACTCTACATGGCCTATATCAACATGAGTATAGGTGGTTTACACATGTATAGGAAAATAGTAAAGGCTTGAAAAGGAAATAAAGCGTTAACTTGTAAAACATGGGAAATAAATTAATCTGCTACTTATGCTACAGGTACCTTCAGCTTAAGACTGTAATTGCTAACCACTAAATCTGAACATCACAATTCACTAATATTATTGACTCTTAATCCTAACTACTTAACTTCTTTGGAGAACAACTCAAGGAAACATTACAAAGCATAATTCATGATATAGGATATCATTCATGTGCATGTAATTAAGAGTTTACTTGAAATGAATGGAGTAGTATAATCATCTAATCTAATAACAAAAATCAAGGTGGTTGAATAGTACCTTGAGTGGCCCTTGCACGATTTGTTGTGCCCATAGGGGAAATAAAATGTACACTACTTGAATCAACCAATCATAATAATAAACTGAAACACTTTTATTGCATATAAACTAAACTCTTACAAGATGACAAGAATCTCTACAAATCTCTCATTCTTGAGTGCATATCCATTGCAACTAAATAACAAAAAACTAACAACAAAGTATTGCCTGTTAAAACAAAACTCGAGCTATCAACTATATTCTCTAACTAGATTTTCTCCTCAACCATCGATCCAAATATATAAGCTCGGGAGGATATTTATTCACATAAGGACTAAAAAAATAAATTAAATACATATGTCCACTCTGTTGGAAGACTGAAATCATTGAGAGGGGGGGTGAATCAGTGATTTATGAAAGCCACAATATTTTTTTAAAAGAGTAAGAATTTGTGTTCACTTTTAAACCAAGAAAACAAATGATAGATTGTGAAGCAAACTTGACTTGTGTATCAACTACGCATATGAATAATACATTGGTATGAATAGACTTAAATGAACTATTTGTGCTTTCACTCGAATGAAAGTTCATAACATTAAAAGGACAACTTCAGTATAAACATTTGCAAAAATGAAAAGACAATCATTTAACAATGATCAGACAAGGACAAACATCACAATCTAGCAAAATTATCATAACAAAGCAATGACACTATAAGACCATGAATTTGACGAGTGGAAAACCCTCTTGGGGTAGAAAAACCACTCCAAAATGATGCCTTACTGGCTTAAATAAAACCATTGTTTACAATGCCTTACAGGCATAATTTAGAGCACCCACTCTAGGAGCACCAACCCATTACAAATTTAGGAACACCCATTCCAAGGAGCACCAACCCCTTTCAAATTTAGGAACACCCATTCCAAGGAGCACCAACCCCTTCTACAAAAATCAAAATAATAAAATATCAGAGGGTTTCTCTATTTCAATTCAATTGACACACTTCTTTCATACTAATACATCAAATATCCTAAAGATACATTTTTGAATCTCTGAAATACAAGATATACCAGTTAAACATTCTGCATCATGTTTACAAGAATTTCAATGTCAAAATTTGTGCACTAATCTTCTTAAAAATGACAACAACAAAACAATAATCAACCTTTGTTTTATACACATATGTTCTCATGTAACTTCATTGAAATTTCTAGAGTGAAATAACTGATTTCTTCAACTAAATGCATTGACCCTTTATTTGGTTGTTAAGGAATAATCAAGGGTTTAGAATAACATTAACCATTGAATATTCATTGTTATTACCTTAACAAAAATGATCAAAGCCCATAAATAGTGTTAACTTTAATACCTGTTTAAGGAGGAATGAAAATAAACAAATACTAGAAGAACCATTCCAAAACTATCCAACTGAAGTCTTCCATCAACAAACTCTACTTGTTTTCAACTTCCTCAATTAAGTATTTTACTAGAAATTTGCAATCACAATTCCATGGCGGCGGCTAGGGTTTCACAAGTTTACACAATGAAACAATAACAATTATGCTTTACAATTTCTTCAAATCCTTTGAAGACTTTTCAAAAGTATATAATCATTTGAAATATGAGCTTCATAATGACCTAGAATCCGCTGTCCATGTCGACTTTATCCAACATAATCATTTTGAAGTCTGCAATAATATCCTTGCTAAACTTGTTGACAAATAAACATAACATCACTTATGCCAAATGATATCCCTGACGATAAAAATAATCATAATAGTTGTTGTCGATGTTAGTCACATGTATATTGTGACTTATCATTTAAAACTTACACAATAATACCATCAAAACATATTTCCATATGACTTTAATCAAAGTCATTCACCTTCCAATTAAAACCAAATATAAGCCTTTAGATGATGATGCCTGATAACTTAGCCACTACTATGTGACTTTCAATTTGAATATACTTCTCTAATGCCGATGTCACATACAATATGACTATTCAAGTTGCTCAGAAGAAAAATATTTGCACACTAAATACCAATGAATAGAATATATATACAATTTTAAAACTTATAATATGCATTCCTATGCCTTTCATAAACTTGAATATATTTTTGCAAACATGAAACGTGTCATTCATATATCATGTGAAAACAACTTGCAAAAGATCAAGTTGAACATACCACAATCTAAAAGTGATCAACCTGAGACTTGTAATGATGATAAGCCATATATACCTGAAACAAAATATATATACCCTAAAGCAAATGCATGCCTTGTTTTGAATGCTTTGTCACCTGAAGCACTAATTGTTTTGGAAAACTGAACCTGCAAATGCTCAATCAGAATATGATCAAGTAACTTGTGCCATGATCAACCTGAATACCCTGTACAATACCTTATCAAAACTGTTAGTCCAACACAATCAAAACACTGATAGAATATCATGTAGAGTAGATCAAACAACTAAACCATCATGGATATCCTAAAAGTGAAGTAGCATCAATCTGAAATATGAAAATGAATAGTCATGAATCTCCTAAAACTCATGTCCACAAAAGGATTCCACAAATTATCATTGCCAACATCAAGTGATTTTGATATCAATCATTGCCAATATCAAGAACACATGTCATCATGTAAAATATGACTTGTAGCACCCTGAAAAATAAACACTGTCAATACAAATATGCATCAAGAGCCCATCAAAATGATGTAGACAGAGCCAAGGAAATGATGATATAAACTGAACCAAATCATATGCCACCAATATTAGACCATCCCTACTGTATAAACTGTGTGCACGTATTATCCAAACCAAGGAGTTTTGTCACAGTGTTACCAAGATGTCATTGACACAACACATGTCAAAGATACATATCATTCAAAGACAAATCGAGCGTGAGCAACTGAATACACCATCTGCATATCATGGGAACCAATCAACCTAACAATCAATGCATCTTGCATCTTGTCAATGAACTAGTTGCCAAACAACCAATTAGCATCCTCAGAACCAATCTGCACATCATGTAGCTTGTCAATGTCAATCAAAGAACACCATTATAAGAACCGGTTTTGTCATCAAGGACAAACATCAAGGATAAATCACAAACAACTAAGAGTCAACAAACTCCCTCTTTGTCCTTGATGGAAAAACACATACTTTCTCTCCCCCTTTTTGCCTCAATGACAAAGGATGAAAGAAGAAAATGTGAGATGCTAGTAAACAACTGAGAAGCCAACCAACAATCCAACCAAAACCAGTTGCAAGTAGAACAATAGAGTAGCAAATGAAAAATAGATAAGAGAGATGGAAATGAGAACATATAGAAACAAGCCCCCCCTACAAAGAAGCTCCATACAAAGATATAACAAAGCTGGTATCATTACTCCTCTCTTAGGACCACATTGATTGTTCCAGTTAACATTGAACCGCAATTCATCATTCCTTTTCACAAACAACACTGTCATTACACATTGTCGCAAAGCAAGAAAACTAGGAAGATAAGAGCACTGTCAAATAATCCAAATGGGCACACTAGCAATTCACCATCCCATATGCAAACTTTATTGCAGATGTGCAAGTTATCTAATCTGATCAATGACACACAGTAACAAATCACACTCATGAAGATTAAAAAATTGAAGTACCACCAAGAGAGATCTTTACCACCAAAAATACCACTAGAGTACCTCTGCACACCAATGACAAACAGTAACAAATCACTTTCCACTGCATACTAGTGATCTAGAAATCCATTGTCTAACTGCCCTGTATCTCTAAATCTATGATCTTCACTGTCCTACTACTACTATGGCAAATAATCTATTGGTTCTTTTAGAATTTATTGCAAGAGAAATTTGTTATCCATGAGCAATATCAAACAATCTTAACAATATAAAGGTCACACTTTGCCAATAGACTGTTCTTAGTGTTATTGTTAAAAAGATGAACTAAAGATGCCATATTCACTGTGTATACAACTATAAAATTCAATAGATCGTCATTAAGACCACATCCAATAACTAACCCCTTCTCATCTGTTGGTAATTATGCCAAAAAGGCTACTAGATAGGACCACTGACACTAGGCAGCAAAATATCCACTGACCCAATTAAGTCAATGCCAAAACATTTTCTTTGTAAATCACTATTTTTGTAGACCAAAGTCACTATTCTGAAGCATCATAACTCTGTGACACTGACATATGTCCCAAAAATACTCAGCAAGTGAAAAGAAAAGATCAGATATCATCTATTATGCATTGATTCCAAAGCCACACACACATTTGATTTGTAGCAATATCAAAGCTCCTTCAAATTTAATGCATCCACTCATTTACTATTGTCTTACATCCTATGCTTGCAAGATCAAGAATTCCAAAAGAATGAAGACTACAGTCATCAAACTGCCACCAAAACAATTGTTTGACTATAACACAAAAACTAGAGATACTTTGTCCATTTAGCAGTCAAGGTTCCATAGAGAGTAGATTGTTATCAAGAAAGCTTGGCAAACCACTGTCACTTATGAGCCTTGAACTTATCAAGACCACTAGACCATACCAAGTCTTGTTCACTTAAATTGCATTCAACAACTGTCAAAGTTCAAGATGCATACAATTGTCACTGACTCACTACTATCAAACCAAACATGTCATTGTATTACGAAAAGTATGAGCATCACATGATTTTAAAATACACTGTCATAGATGAATAGGAAACTGTACATGACTTCATTACATCTATCTATCCAGCACTCAGTGATTATCCATATGACTAATGACTATCCCTTTGTTTGGAAAGACTACCAGAAAACTATCATAGACTCATCATGATACTAGTCAGAAAGTTCTCTTTTTCATAAGGATAAAAAAGATGACATTCAACCTTACTCCTGACATATGAAAGCCATAGATCATTTTAGCTCAACCACCATAAGTGTATATAGAATGTGAAAAGGAGGATACAACCTGATCATGCAACCTATTAATCAATCTTGGCATCTGTGTTCCTTAAGCATAATGAACATTACAAACACTAAATTCCACCTTTGAAAAATTCATGTACTCAATTAGTCAAGTATTAACTCATTTTGAAAAGCACTCGTCAACAAACCTGTTGAACCTCATAGGGGGTAAGAAATATTATCACCAAATTGATTATGCTTTCTTCTCCAAACCATGTGTGATCCTTTCTTTTTGTCTTGATCCCTAAGTAGTCTTTCAACATTGCTTCTACAAAAGTCTGCTATATGCCCAAGATGCTTACATTTAAAACATCTTATATTCTTATCTACACGTTTCTTAACAGACTTTGCAGACCTTCTACAATGTGCAACTTTATGACCAAAATTATTGACAATTGAAACACATTTGATTCCTTGAAATAAAAGAGTTGCTTCTTGAAAAACTAAACCACCTTTTATCACCAAACTTACAAGATGCAGCCTTATGACCATAAGTGTTACAAATATAATAATAACCTTGAAAATGAGTATATTTGTACCTCATTGACTGATATTGCTTGGAATGTAGAGGTCTTGAGAATCTATCTGTTCCCTTTCTTCCAACATCAACAACTTTATCTTCTGCTTTCTTCTTGTCTTCCTTGAGAGCAACAAAATGATAACTCAAGTCTACTTTCTTTCTAGGAGTTTGTCTAGCTTTAAAATTATGAATTTTTCCATCTACAGATATAAAGACTGTCTCATGTTTTGACTCCTTTTCATTTGAAGAAGTTTTCCCTATCTCATATCCTAAACTAGTAGGATCTTTATGTTGTTTTTGCTTTCCTAGCATTTCATTCAACTTGTTGGTACTTTGATCAAAATTTTGATTTTTCTGTAATTGAATCTTTACACTTCAAGATCTTTCCTTAGAACAACTATTTCACTTTCTAACTTTTGGCACTCAACTGCTCTGGCTTCTAAATTGGACCTAGTCATTCTCTTACTTTCTTCATTTTCAACTCTTAGCCAAATAACTGACTCATTTGATTTTTCAAGTTTTTCTTTCAAAGAGATAATTTTAGTTTCTAACTTTTTGCAATCTTCTTCCTTTTTCTCTAACTGAGATCTTACTTCCTTGTTCACCTTTCTAAGACTCTTAATCTCATCAAGTGTAGAAATAAGTTCTGCCTCAAGATCAATTTCTCCTTCAATATTTGAATCATTCATGTCCACCACAAATTCATCAAGTTCTATATTAGACATATTTTCTTCTACAAGATTTTCCTTATTAACACTTATAGAGTCAACTGGCAAAGACTTTGCTTGAGACAATACTTCACTACACTTGACACTAGTGGTTTTCTTTTGAATTTTGTTTCTTTTTCACTTACCCATAGCACTTCACTTACCAGAAATCCCTTAATTTGGTAACGCTTATGCAAGGGTCTAGCTCTTTACACCAATATCAATCAAAATTAGATATGTTTCCATAAAACACATAGACTGTGCCATCAGACATAAATACCTTCTTGAACTTGTGACATATTTGACAAAATTCCAAGACCATAATCAATCCTAGGTTGATTAGACCTATATGAGGACCCTATGCTCTGATACCAATTGTTGGAAGATTGAAATCACTGAGAGGGAGGGCTGAATTAATGATTTATGAAAGCCACAATTTTTTTTGTAAAGAGCAAGGATTTGTGTTCACTTTTAAACCAAGAAAACAGATGACAGTTTGTGAAGCAGACTTGACTTTTGTATCAACTAAACATATGAATAAGACATTGGTATGGATAGACTTAAATGAACTATTTGTTCTTTCACTTGAATGAAAGTTCATAACATTAACAAGACAACTTTAGTATAAACATTTGCAGAAATGAAAAGACAATCATTCATCTATGAACTGACAAGGACAAACATCACAATCTAGCAAAATTATCATAACAAAGCAATGACACTATAAGACCATGAATTTGACGAGTGGAAAACCCTTTTGGGGTAGAAAAACCATTCCAAAATGATGCCTTACTGGCTTAAATAAAACCACTGTTTACAATGCCTTATAGGAAGACTTTAGAGCACCCACTCTAGGAGCACCAACCCCTTAGAAATTTAGGAATACCCATTCCAAGGAGCACCAACCCCTTACAAATTTAGGGACACCCATTCCAAGGAGCACCAACCCCTTCTACAAAAATTAGAATAATAAAATATCAGAGGGTTTCTTTGTTTCAATTCAACCCACACACTTCTTTTATACTAATACATCAAATATCCTAAAGATACATTTTTGAATCTCTTAAATACAAGATATACTAGTTAAACATTCTGCATCATGTTTACAAAAAAATTAATGGCATAATTTGTGCACTAATCTTCTTAAAAATTATAACCAACAAAAAAATAAACAACCTCTATTTAATACATATATGTTCTCATGTAACTTCATTGAAATTTCTAGAGTGAAATAATTGATTTCTTCAACTAAATGCATTAACCCTTTATCTGGTTGTTAAGGAATAATCGAGGGTTTCGAATAACATTAACCACCGAATCTTCATTGTTATTACCTTAACAAAAATGATCAAAGCCCGTAAATAGTGTTAACTTTAATACCCGTTTAAGGAGGAATGAAAATAAACAAATACCAGAAGAACCATTCCAAAACTATCCAGCTGAAGTCTTCCATCAGTAAGCTCTACCTATTTTCAACTTCCTCAGTTAAGTATTTTTTACCATAAATCTACAATCACAATTCCACGGTGGCGGCTAGGGTTTCACAAGTTTACATAATGAAACAATAACAATTCTGCTTTACAATTCCTTCAAATCCTTCAAAGACTTTTCAAAAGTATATAATCATTTAAAATCCGAGCTTCATAATGACCTAGAATTTGCTGTCCACGTCGACTTTATCCAACATAATCATTTTGAAGTCCACAATAATATCCCTGCTAAACTTGTTGATAAATAAACATAACATCACTTATGCCAAATGATATCCCTGTCGATAAAAATAATCATAATAGCTGTTATCGATGTTAGTCACATGTATATTGTGACTTATCATTTAAAACTGAAACAACAATACCATCAAAACATATTTCCATATGACTTTAATCAAAGTCATTCACCTTCCAATTAAAACCAAATATAAGCCTTTAGATGATGCTGTCGATAACTTAGCAACTACTATGTGACTTTCAATTTGAATATACTTCTCTAATGCCGATGTCACATACAATGTGATTATTCAAGTTGCTTAGAAGCACAATATTTGCACACTAAATATCAATGAAGATAATATATATGCAAGTTTAAAACTTGTAATATGCATTCCTATGCCTTTCATAAACTTGAATATATTTGTGCAAACATGAAACATGTCGTTCATATATCATGTGAAAACAACTTGCAAAAGATCAAGTTGAATATACCACAATCTGAAAGTGATCAACCTGAGACTTGTAATGATGATAAGCCATATATACTTGAAACAAAATATATATACCCTGAAGCAAATGCATGCCTTGTTTTGAATGCTTTGTCACCTAAAGCACTAATTTTTTTGGCAAAATGAACCTACAAATGCTCAATCAAAATATGATCAAATAACCTGTGCCATGATCAACCTAAATACCCTGTCCAATTCCTTATCAAAATTTTCAGTCCAACATAATCAAAACACTAAAAGAATATCATGTAGAGTAGATCAAACAACTGAACCATCATGGATATCCTAAAAGTGAAGTAGCATCAATCTGAAATATGAAAATGAGTAGTCATGAATCTCTTGTAACTCATGTCCACAAAAGGTTCCACAAAGTATCATTGCCAACATCAAGTGATTTTGACATCAATCATTGCCAACATCAAGAACACATGTCATCATGTAAAATATGACTTGTACCACCTTGAAAAATAAACACTGTCAATACAAATATGCATCAAGAGCCCATCAAAATGATGTAGACAAAGCCAAGGAAATCATGATATAAACTAAACCAAATCATATGCCACCAGGATTAGACCATCCCTACTGTATAAACCGTGTGCATGTATTATTCAAACCAGGGGGTTTTGTCACAGTGTTACCAAGATGTCACTGACACAACACATGTCAGAGATACATATCATTCAAAGACAAACCGAGCATGAGCAACTGAATACACCATCTGCATATCATGGGAACCAATCAACCTAACAATCAATGCATCTTGCATCTTATCAATGAACCAATTGCCAAACAACCAATTAGCATCCTCGAAACCAATCTACACGTCATGTAGCTTGTTAATGTCAAACAAAGAACACCATTATAAGAACTAGTTTTGTCATCAAGGACAAATCACAAACAACTGAGAGTCAACACACTCTCCCTCAAGAATAGGGAGAGGACTAGTCTTGGAAACTGAAACCATAATTGAAAAAGATAAAAGAAGAGAACTAGAATTAAAACTCTTCCTTAACAGTTTGAAAGAGACGTGCTCTGTGAAGACTATCACATTGGCTTCCTTATCAATACATACTTCTTCTTCCTTCTGTTAGCTTATTGGATGATTTGGTGACTCACAATTGACCACTTTAATGTTTGCTTCCATCATTTCCTATAACTATAACATTTTCAACATTGTGGACTATCCCCTACAATCTACCAGGAATAGTTTGGTTGTGGGTTGGTTAATCCAATTGCTGCTGTTACAATTCTTTTGGTTGCAAGAGGTTAGTTTTATCTAAAGTATACACATCATTAACAACCATAAATCAAACACAAATTCATACTAAATTTCATGAACATTCACACATTTATCCATGTACATATCATCATATCATAATTATATTTCCACATATCAAATTGTGGTTTACGATGCATAAAAGATATATAAGTTTTTGGAATGTTTGTGAAATAAGCAACTTAAAATGTTAAAAGATATGAAATAAATGGAAGGAAACTAGCTATTGACTAGGCCCATTAGTCACAACATAATACTTATTATTATTTCCATTCATCATATAAATCTCATAATGTGTATTCTAATTTTATGATGAACCCCTCTTTGTGTTTGTATAAATTTGTGAAACTCTAGTTGGTATTCATGCATCTACAACTAGGGTTTCTATAATGATTTTTTATTTAGTTTTTTCCTTTGCACTATTGATTTTTTTAATGGCTAATATTTTCCAATTGGGTAATAGTTGAAATTTGGGAATAAAAAATTGGCTAATAGTTTGAGATGTAATGCAACCTGAATCGCCGCATTTTTACAAAAAAATATTTTAGTCCTATTTAAATTGCCAAAAAAATTATTTTATAAAAAAATTAACTCAAAAATTCACCACAATATTCGATACATGATTAGATCATATTCGCTTAAATTTTATAAGTTATAGTAGAAATCTATATTAATTCACCAATTGTATATCATAATTATTAGTTTCTTTAGGGCCATATTTCCAATATTTAGTTTTCACCACTTATCTACAATATAATCTAATGGACCTCATCGTATTATGCAAGGTAAAATGTACTTACAATCTATATTGCTCATGGGGTCCAAAATTTCTTTTGGATTGTTCATCTTAGAAGATTAATGATCCTAAAGCAATTTAGGGACCAATGAAAATTACATATTATGGGTACATTTTACCTTGTGGAATACAACGAGGTCCATTAGATTATATTTTAAATCAATGGTGACAAGTAAATATTATAGTCTACCCTTAAACCCATTAATAATTCCCACCCTTGGGCCCCTACTTTTCCATAAGAATTGTTTTTATATTGGAAGGATTCACCATCATAATTTATTCTTTTTCCTATTATTTTCCAAGATTTGCCAATATTTTCTACAAAATTTTAGTGATGTACAAAAATTCGCCAATAAAATTAATATTTTTTTTATAAAAAATGAAGGATTTGCCAATAGAAATTAATATTTTTCCAAAAAAAATGAACAATTCGCTAGGATTTTATATCTTTTTTTTAGAGGGTTTTCTTAAAGTTATCACTGCTTTGCACTAACCCAATATCGATCTATATAACTATTGGTACATTTTTTTTTGTCTGCTAGGTGATTCAAGATTACTTTTCAAGGTAATAATTGAAGTGACAAACTTGTTAACCAATAATACACAAAACATTTACATAATAAAAATTTAATCCCCTATTAGAATAAGTCTTAGGTATATTGAGAAATCACAATAGTGGTTTCTTGATATCCTCCACAATTTTTCATTGGTCATGAAACTTAACTTGCATAATTGAACATAAACACCAATATATCCAACATAAAAGCCAAAACACCATTTACAATAAAATCAATTAATATACTATATATACATCATAATTAAATAAAATTATCGTGATCCCATTAAAATCTAATGATAATTTTAGTCCACTAACAAAATCACATTTACACATGATAGCATAAACACATAACACTTATCTAATTACATTAGGATTCATCATTGCATAATTAGTCCATTTAAAAATGAATCCAAAGCGACAAGGTAAACATGAATTCTATACTAAAATAAAGATAACATAAACAAGTCCATATTCACTAGTTAACCAATTTTTATCATAATAGATAATTAACTACTAATCTAATATAGTATAAATGCCCATATAATCAATCATAATAACATAGGGTAATAGCACATCCAAGAGTGTTTTATGCAAAAAAAATATTAGAATAAGATGTGAATAGAGGAGGAGGTATGGCTTCATAGAGCACACTATTGACTATTCCAACTATAAACTACAAATTTATGTTTTACATAACCTATTGTCCAATGCACAACACCACCATTGTCTCTATTTGTTCACCATTTGAAATTGAATTTGATAATGCCCCTTTTTTTGCTCAACAATGAAGAGTGTTACTAGTATGACCAATAAATTTAATATTTTTTAATATATTGCAACCAAATCATTTGTTGCAAACAAATACATTGATGACAATAACATATATTATTCATTTTTAGAAAGGCTAGTATTGGTACATGATGTGAGGTTTACCAATCTATTTGTGTTGTCTCTGCATTCCTTATATTTTTAAGAAGGTTACAAATATTGATTTGGGAAAGTTCATCTTCATGTCTCATATTGGTGATAATTATCTTGGGTCACCAACAAGCATAATAGAATGACCATTGAATGAACTTTGATTGTGATATGGGAATTCCAAGTACACAACTTGTTGTCAATAAGTTGTAACAACCTTGGTCCAAAGAAACTCATTTAATAAGTTAAAATGTAATGAATGAAATACATAATTTTTGGGAAAGTTGATAGAGTTTGAATTTGAAGAGGGTTCATGTCTTTGAATGGTATGTGAAGTGTTGAATGAATGGTTAATGTATTGATGTTGAAAGTAGCCATAATTGTCGAGGTGAGCAAGAGAAAGAGTGTTTTTAGTGGGGTACCTTTTTTGAGTGTTATCTTGATATTATTAAGCAAGTACGATTTCATTATTCCTAAGATACCTTGTATAATAATTCAAAGTGGTGATTGCATTCCTATGTGAGAAGAATGATCAAAATATTGTGGAAATCATTTTGTTGATTGAGGGAAAGCTTGTCCTTTGTGATACATGAGTTGGTTTCAATTTGTTTGACCTATTTTGTTAAAAAATTATAGTCAATGATTGTAATAGAATTCTCTAGATTCAAGAAGGGGCAGTTATATTGGCAACCCATTGTATTATCAATTTTAGTGTCCAAGAAGATCTAGGCATGATAGGAACCACAACTCATTTGTATCATGGTGTTCTCTTTTTTGATCCATCAAACATAAGTTAATCATCATTGTTAATTGACTCTGGAGTTGTGCGATCAACATGTCATGCATGCTACCATTCCCTCCCAATGGGTGACAATCCCTAAGTGCCTACATGATCCAATTTCTTCTAAAATGCTGTAAAAAGGTAAGTACAATAGAAGCTCACCCCAACAAAAAGACAAACATTTTAGTGTCTTTATAAGGAATAATTGTGAAACATGACAAGACATGAACAATGTTTAAAAATTCTCTTTGTATCCACATGTAGACTATGCAAGAATTGTAACAATTCTAATTTCTCCTTGATCCAATTAGTGATAGGGATTCCAATGTTATAGGTTGATCTGTATATATTTCAATGCAACTTGACATAGCTAGTTATATATTCTTGATCTTAACTTATATGACACAAGATTTTCCTATTCACATTCAAAAGAATAAAGGATTACTTATAAATTCTCAATGGTAATTTTAAGAAGTGGCATGAATATTATTCATTTATATCATTATTAACTATACACTCACTTACAAACATGCAAAAATTAACATAAATTGGGTTTTATGGGACAATATTCCCAAGATGCTTTTCAAAAGTTTGTAATAATTTTCAACATATTGTGTACTTAAGCATCTTAAAAACTTTATCAATTCTAAATCGTGTAGAACACATAATTTATCTTTACTTGAAAAAATTTAAATTGCATGCTTACAATATAAATTTAGAAAGTCATACATAATATTTCTTTTAGTAAAAAGAAAGAATGAACAAAGTTGATAGGTAATGTTGAGAACTCCAATTCTTCACAAACTACACATAAAAGTTACAAATTTTTGTGCTCCTAATATGTCACTCTATATGTCTCTATTTTTTCATGTGAATTTGATATCATCTTAAAGTGCAAATCACATTCTAAAATACTAAAAATCTTCATTTTAAGATAGTTGTGAAATGGACAAGAAAATTGTGTGAATTTTTACAAGTATACATTATAACTTGCACATATGCAGTGAGTTCTAAAAGTGACATTTTGTTGATTTGTAAATATTGTAACTAGAGTATGTATGAAATCAAAAGTTGATTGCAAAGACATGATGAGGATGTGATCCAGTTAGGCTTTGCCAAAAGCACCCAAGTATTTGTCCATGTAATCTAATCAATATAAATTTGTTCTCTCTCCTCACTCTTCGTTCTATATAAAAAGAAAGAGACATTAAAAAATGTTGGTTTAAAGCATTTGAAGCTTCCATGGCTATCAAGTCACAAATGATGATCTCATATTCATGTTTATAAACTTTTTTTATTTGATTAGATTCTAAATATTCAATTTTTTTTTTGGAGCATATAAATAAAAATCTACTACGAAAAGAGGATGGTGATATTTTCCTACATCTTCGTCCATGAAATAAAATGATATTTTAAATATATTTAAATAATATATTTTTAGTACATATCTAAAAGCACACATTGTCTATTTCAAATTTGTTAGTTACTATCATCAATTTGGAATGTGACCATTTATAAAGGAATCATTTCCCTTAATTTAACTCTCAACAATCTCCTTTCTTATAGAGAATGACATTCAAAGAAAAATTATCCACCATAGCAATCACCTCACATGACTATGTTTTTGAATTGAGGTTAAGGGTACACTCAATCCTCTAGAGAAAGGACATATTGTATAGGAGTCTCATTAATCTTAATTCTATTACATCCCTAAGATCTTTGGCAAGAGGTAGTTGTGGGAGAGAGGGATGCATATAAGCAAGATTTGCCTTGAAGGCAACTATGCAAATATTATTAGAGGCAAATCTCTAAGAAACATCTCGCAAGTCTATGGAGACTCCTTTATTGTAGGCCTTGGAGAGGACAAGTATGACTCGCTTTAAAAATTTTGATTGCACCATTTCCATGCTATAAAATTTCTAAGAGACTTAGTGTTGAACTCATAATTGACAACCTTCCTCTACATCTTCCACAACTTACCATTAGCATTGAAAATCGTGTCCAAAAAATCATGAATAATAACATTGAAGTATTCTCCATTCTTTTAAATTTTGCTTTCAAAGGTTTAACTTCTTACACTGCCTCAACCTCTTTGAGCAACACTAACTAGGGGAGAGGACCCAATAGTTGAGCATGTTTCAATAGTTGAGAATGTTTTTGTTAATATAATGCCCAATAGTTGTTTATATAATGTCAATAGTTGTTTATATAATGCCAATAGTTGTGACTTTACTACCCATAATTAAACAAAATGTATTCTTTTGATCTAAAAAGCAACCAATCATGTGATGCCACATCAGCGCTCAACTACTGGTGATGTGAATGCACAAGTATTGGTAAGGGGTTTAGACGGTGCCTTTTTGGACACCTTGACAAAAAGCATGCTGATGTGGCATCATATTTGATGATGTGGCCCCGAAACTTTTGTTATAAGCAGGGGACTTGCCAAGTAAGCTGCTGTAAAAAAATTGGAGTGATTTGAAATTTCCAAGTAGAATTTAGAGGAACGCGAAGTTAGGTGCACAACTACTCGGTCCTCTCCCCTAATCTACTAAGCTATGACCAAATCCAAAATCAAACTTATTAATAGCATGTATTTAAATTTCTTTTTTATAAGCTTATAAAATTTGCCTTTATCATTAAATCGAACCTACCTAGAAAATTGTGCGTACTAAAATTGTTTCTGCAACGATTATAGGATCTATACAGGGAAGAGTTGACTAGGACCTGTTAAAAAGCGATAACAATAGACTTAAGTATTCAAAGAAGCTAAATGTATGAATGGGATAGCTTTTTCAACGGAGGCTACCTAAGCATGTAGGGGATTGCCGGGAGCAAAGGAGCGTAAGGCTTGTTTCTTGAGAGTGCCTCTGGACAATCCAGATCCAGGCGCCGCAGCATGTAGATGTACCAGTGAAGAGAAGCGGACAAACATGCATACTAGGACTAGGTAATGTTTTAAATTGTCAAAAGTGGTTGCACAGCAATGGGGAGAAGCGTCGCTACACGCCATGTCATTGTTGCATTGACATTTGTGTGTACCTGCGTGTGCTACATTGAAAGAGTGGGCTTCTCCATCGCATACACAGCAGCAGCAGATGCAGCTGGTATAAGCCAATCAACAAAGGGCTTAATTCTATCTACTTTCTTTTATGGCTACGCCCTATCACAGATTCCTGGAGGTTGGGTTGCACAGAGAATAGGGGGCAGACGCGTTCTTCTTTTTTCGTTTGTAATGTGGTCTTTGACAACCGCAGTGGTGCCCCTGGACCCTGGGAGCGTTAAAGCAATGGTAATTGCTCGCCTCCTTGTTGGTGTGGCACAAGGTTTCATTTTTCCTTCGATTCATAATGTTTTGGCTCAATGGGTTCCACCTCATGAAAGGTCACGATCTGTGTCCCTTACTACATCAGGCATGTATTTTGGAGCCGCTGCAGGGATGCTTCTTCTGCCTGGCATTGTCCAATTCAGTGGACCTCGGGCAGTTTTTTTAGCAGAGGCAGCCATGGGTGGCACCTGGGCATTTATTTGGTTTATGTGTGCCACTGATCCCCCACGCTCAGATCGTTCAAAAGCCGTCTCTGCTGGCTTTGGTCAATCTACTACATATGCCAATAGTAAGGGTTTGCTGCCACTTACTCGAGACAAAGAACACAAAAATGGTCTCGTGATTGACACTATGACTACAGAGAGAAGCCGTGCTTCCATTCCTTGGAAAAATCTAATGTTTAGCCTGCCTATTTGGGCCATTGTTGTCAACAATTTTACATTCCATTACGCGCTTTATGTTTTGATGAACTGGCTGCCAACATATTTTGAAATGGGTCTGCATCTGAGCCTTCAGAAAATGGGTTCTTCAAAAATGCTCCCCTATTTGAATATGTTTGTGTTCTCCAATATAGGTGGAGTGATAGCTGATTACCTGATCACGAAAAGGATAATGTCCGTGACAAATACGAGGAAATGGCTCAACACTGGAGGTTTTCTTGTTGCCGCGTTTGCTTTGGTGATTATGCCTACCTTGAGAACTTCCTGGGGAGCAGTGCTTTGTTCCTCTGTGTCCCTTGGCTTTCTAGCACTTGGAAGAGCAGGTTTTGCTGTTAACCACCTGGATGTTGCTCCTCGCTATGCAGGTATAGTAATGGGAATTTCTAATACAGCTGGCACGCTGGCCGGAATAGTTGGTGTGGGTTGGACAGGTCAAATTCTTGAGTCGGCCAAAGCTGCCAATATGGATCTCTCAAATCCAAACAGTTGGACCCAGATCTTTTGTATTCCAGCATATCTTTGCATTTTCAGTGCTGTCATATTCTTAGTGTTCGCAACAGGGGAGAGAATTTTTGATTAGCTCTCTCCAAAATGAAACAACTAAATTCTAAAGGTAAGAGTCAATAAATAATTATTTTTTAATAGCAGATTAAAATTTTCTTAAGTTTTATTACAGCTAAGGTTCCTGAAGTTAACTTCTTTCTTTACTTTTTCTGAACAATCTCAAAATTTTCCTACTAAGCGGGTGACTTTTAACTCAGTTATTGTGATATGTATTTTGCATTTCTTCATGGTTGCTATACGCAAAACCACAATCCAGTATATTTGTGACTATTAACTAAATCGGAGAGAGTTTGTCTCTGAGAGTAGCTTGTTTTTCCTATTGAAAAGCTAGTAAATATTCTTAATCATATAGAGTAAATAGCTACACAACAGGGCCGGAAACGTCTATGCAGTCCCCAGAATGCACATTTGGTCATGTTTATTAATTAATTGAAAATTAAAAATCTGTTGTATTCTGATTTTCAAATAATTATTTAATATGACCAAATGTGCATTCTGGGGGCTGGATAGGCAATAGTCAACAGGACCTATCGATATTACACTCTAACAAGATGTCAACTAAGGCAAAAAGCAAAAAACTTAAAGAAGCGAAGGATTTCCTAATAAGTCATTTACAGCAGATTTGGTTGAATCAATTTCACATCAGCATAGCATGTTCAGCGAGCAAATTTAAAACTGCTCACCACAAGCCAGTAAATGGAGTCAAAACAACTAAATGACTATTATGGAGCGTTGCTGTTTTAGATAGAGAGGTCTACGGGTTGAATCAATGTTCTCTCTCCACATTATTTTTACTTGTCTGCTTGTCCATAACGAAATTGGCCCATTCATTAGACTGGTAGTTTCAAAACCAACCTGGCAGTCATGAAACCACCTTCTATGGAACTGGCAGTTTTGTAACCACCACATTACAGTTACAGAACCACCCCTTCAATGCCCATCTTGTTCTCCATCTTCTAGAAGTCATACTTTTGCATACAGACTCAAAGCAAGTTGCTGCTTATTTGGTAAGTACATAATTTTTTGAAAGGAATTTGGGTATGTAAAAATATTCAGCTTTGGGTGCCACCAAAGAACCGTTTTTGACCCTGCAAGACAATTGGATTTGTGAGGCCAAAACAGTCACTCAACTCAAACAACTGATCTTGGTGATGAACCAGATCCATTCCAAAACAGTCACTGAACTCAAACAACTGATCTTGGTGATGAACCAGATCCATTTATGGAACACACACACACCCGAATGCTTTTGGGTCCCCAAAAGCTTTAAAAATGAAAAGATAGTAATCAACAATTCAATCTTCTCATGTTGGGATTCCTCTCATCATCTCTAGTAGTGTCAATCCTTACTTCCCTGAAAATTGCTGTACCATTTCGTGCTTGCCCCATAACCAATATGTTCTTGGACCTTTTGAATTCTTCCAATGCATTTGGTGCCGTTTCTTTTGTTTTTGGAATTTGCTTGTAGACTAGGTTGGAGCTCTCACTTGAGCTGTTTGCTTGCATATACTTACTTCAATGATCAGTGAAGGAAATGTTGAGTTCTAATAGTGTCCAGTTCCTTGCTTTATTTTCATTCTTTTTATCTCATTTCTGCTAAGTTTCAAAGACATTTCTAAACCTTTATATATACTTTTAAGTATCTAAGAAGCATTGGAGATGATATGTTATATTATTGAATGAATGTGTGATCTTTGAATGTCTATGGGATTTAGTAGAATTTTATGATTAATTATAGTTGTTAATAATGAAAAATGCCTTCGGAATAAGACTAACCCCCTGCAGTCAAGAACCTGCCAACCTGCAGCAGAAAGATGCAGGTTCAACACAGCTATAGGAGGCAACCAACTTCAGCACATGCATATTCCAGAAGACGATGCAGACGATGGCCCAAGGATGTGGACACGAATATCCATGTGTCATTCCATCCCTTCAATAAATTGTGGGAGGAAGAAGAGACCTGTTCTAACAATGATTAGTGGCTTGCATTACAGCTTTGTCCTGTTAAGCACGTTTCTGTTATAACGGTCTTCTTGATTGCTGTAGAGTCCTTATTGGATTCCCACACTTCTACTTCCACCTGCCTTTATATTTTTGTTAAGTTAAAGACCTAGTCCTCTTCTTGCTTTCTTGGAGGAGTTGACAGTTGCTCATAGTTTGTTTATAGTTTTTGAATGACAAGACTCTCACAGACCAGCTAGCTAGCTAGATTTTTGCATAAAATTAGATTGGATATCAGACTTGTTATACTCTGTTCTAAAGCTCAGTGTATGTTCGTTCGGATTACAATAAAGAAGGATACTTTAGTTGCATGATTTTTCGAGTTAGTATTTGAAGGGAGACATTGTGGATTGCAGCAGCTCAAGCAAGGGCCACTTGAGGTACTGCGTAATCCACGTTAGCTTAGATGGTTAGTTAGATTAAGAATTGTATTTTCTGAATTATAGTTTCTAGTTTACTTCACGTTGAATGCTATATTATAATTTCTGAATTGAAGTTTCTAATTTACATTTTGTTCAATGCTATTAAGTAATTAGTTGGAATAGGTCATGTTGTAGCATAGAAAGTCACTAGTTACAATTTGTGAAAGATAAGTACCCGTAGCAATTACTAAGGTCATTTAGAGTAGCTAGTATTTGCTTACCTTGTTCTCTAAATAGGAGTTATTTTGCGTTAGGAAGCTTTTAGATGAATTTACTCTTGTTCAATTACCTATACTTAGTCGATTAAGAAAGTCTAGGATTCTCAACCACATATATAGTGCCAACATCATCTTAAGTTTATTATCATAGATAGAAAACTCGCCTGGACTCGCCACGGACTTGGCGGACTCGCGAGTTGGGAGTCGAGTCCGGGAGAGTCCCATCGAACTTCTGAGTCCATCCGAGGGACTTGCGCAAGTCTTGGGCTCGGACTCCCAAGTCCCGTGCCTGACTATTGCCAGTGATTGTGGGTGAAGAATGAGGTTTTAAAACCTCTTTTTTTGTTTTTTTCTTTCATTTTACTCCATTTTTTGTGTTATCTTTGAATTATGATAAATTGATAATCAAATTAGGCTCTTATGTTCTCTAAATGCATTATTTTCTTTTCTTTTTTGTAAAACTACGGTTTTTTTTGCCAAGTCCTAGTCGAGTTTTTTGCCGAGTTCGTGCTGAGTCCGGAGTTTGAGTCCTATTTTGGGCTGCTGAGTCCGAGTTTTCCAACTTTGTTTATGATTCCCTGGTTGACAATTTAATGAAGCCTCCTTTTAAATGATGAACTGCTTAATCTAGGATATGAAGGTCCTTGAAGTCGTGTGTATTCTGTATACATTAGTTAATTAGACATCAGGGGAAGCTCTACATTTTTGGCGCCATTGCCGAGGATGGTGTTAAGTTCAAAATTCCTAATTATGTTTTAATTCATTTTCATTCCTTTCATAAAGTAGGAAGTTTTCAATTACAACAATTAGGATTAGTATACATTTTTGAATTCGACCCCAAACTAATCACTAAAAGTGTGCAGGAGAAGCTATCTAAAGTTCAAAATACTATTGTATGCGGAGGCAAAGAGATGCTTTGGGAAGGTTTCTCCCCTTGAATCAAGAAGAATTTGAAGATACTGGTATAAGCAAAGGACCAATTGAGGGAATCAACGATATAGAACTACCGCTCACACCAGTACCTACTCTAGACCAAGGGAGAGCTCCCACAAGGCATCTTAACATTATGACAGAGGAAGTGATGGACAATCTAGCAGAGCATGTTACATTCGAGTTTCCAATTATGAATCAGGAATGGGCAACAACCCTCAAGAATATACCCCCCTCGGCCTTGCCCAACTTCTATGGATTGATCACAGAAGATCCAGACACATGCCTGTTCAAGTTTGACGTTCTATGTAGAAGTTATGATTACACCACAAATGCCCATAGATTAAAACTCTTTGTAGCTACCTTGAAAGATGTTGCTTTGCGGTGGTTCATGGAGCTAGGAAGGAATGTAGTATCAAATTGGGAATCAATGAAAGAAAAATTCTTGCAAAAGTACAATGATTATTGTCGTGGAGTAGACATGAAATGAGATGACATCTTCAGGGTGTCACAAAAGGAAGAAGAACCACTTGAAGATTATGTAGAAAGGTTTCAATTCTTCTTGAAGAAGTCACACAAGAATAGGCTCTCTCTAGAGTCATTAAAGCTAGATTTTTGCAAGGAGTAAATGAAGACTGCATGGATGCCTTAAATCTCATAGGAGCAAGGGATATTTCTCAATTGCCTTTTGATGAAATATGTCAGGTATGTAGGAATTATTCCAGGTCATCTATGAGGAAGACCAGGGGTACTAGAGTTTTCCCTTCCACCAAAACATCCACAGGTGTTTCTAGGGTGAAATTAAGCAACCTTTTGTCCGACATGAAGGACATAATGAGTCATCTGGCTACCCAACTGGATACCTTGCACATAAAAAAGAAACAGGAGGCAGAGGCTGCTCTCACTGAATACTGTCCACACAGCTGCCAAAAGAGGGTAAACTGTAACTACAAGAAGATTGCCAACATTTCTGTGGAGAAGCAAGAGAAACCTAACTTTCATACCTTGGAGGACGAGGAAGGACAAGTGTTTTACATTGCTCAACACAAGCCATGGCAACAAAGATAAGATATGCCTCAAGATCCCTTGTCTCATAATATGTCCTTTCTTGGGGGTAATGCAAACTTCTCTAATTGGAATAATCAACCCTGGAATAGCATGCAAAATCAATCACGGCCAATGGCCCAATCACATAATTGGGCTCCACAGCAGGGGATGTGGCCACCACAACAATACCAAACATCAAACTACAATTCCCAGTGGCAGCCCTTGCAAAACCAATGGCCACCACAATGGTGTGGGAACCAACAGTGGCAACCAAAGTGTTAACTACTCGCAACCACTAGCACTTGCCATTTCATATTACCTTTGTGATCCCAACATGCAGCAACTCCACTCCATGCATTCCATGCAGCATCATGTTCCATCATTAATAATTCCGCACTCACCACAACTTTCCTTTCCAATATTCAAACTTTTTGGACACGTGCCATCAATTCAGTTAATTCTTAATATGACACATTTGCCTGCAGTACCTCCATTTATTTCTATCATTTCAAATTCCATGCCAAGTAGTTTGCCTGATGACACTCAATTCACCTCACATGCACCACCTTTCCATCATGACACACTTTCAAGTACTTTTCTTGTTATTAACTATGATTAATATTCAATCCTACTAATTTTCTTGAGACTTAACGATCATGCATACATTAAATTTATATCATATCAAATATCTTCAACGCTTTTCAATCCATATTTCATGAGTTCAAAACTTCAATAGAGCTGCATACAAGCCTTAATTTCCTTTGTAAGCTACAATAATTCACAAACAAAAAGTAACAACATTAAAAAAGTAACAAGTATACTAAGCACTAAGTAGACTAAGGGATGTTTTGAAGCATAATTTACTTAACAGAGGGTACAAAATTGCAAAATGGGAGGCGACATTGTTAGGAGAGAACTGATAGCACATAACTTGATATTGGATGACAAGCAATGTCTACCAATATTTCAGCAAGCCGGATGGTTAGATTATTTCCTTTGTCTAACATAGTACAATGAAGTTATGACACAACAATTCACCAACACATTGCAGAATGCTGAGGCTACAATTAGAGGGTTGAGAATAGATGCCTCAGAAGTAGTAGTGGCAGAAGTTTCTGGGTTGCCCAAAATAGGAGAAGAATTCCCAATAAGAGCTCATGCAATCACAACAAGGAATTATTTCACATTGCCAGGAGAGAATTTGGACTCCTTTGCACAAGGTACAAAAAGACTTTCCTTGCCTTGGTTATGGGCTTTTGTTGCCTCTTATATAGTTAAGTATTTAACCTGTGATGGCAGGTAGTTCCTTTTATATACAGTGCATTTTAAACTCATAAGTCACCTACGCCATCAAAGGTTGGTGAATGTGCCCAGTTTCTTGTATAATTTATTGAAGAGGATGTCTTTTGAATAGAGAAGGAACCAATTTGCTTTGCCACACTATTGCTTAGTCGTCTTGTTGATCAAAAGGAGTCTTAGAATTCAATTCCCCAATGTGTTTTGGGAAGACTTTTTAGCTTGCAACAACATTAATGATATTCTTGAGAGGCTTGGGGTAGAGGAAATAAACAGGGGACAAGAGAATGAGCTTTCTACGGCTGCAAAAGAGGAACATGCACCCTCTTCTTCACCCATTGCATCACTTGCCTGTAGCATTGGTGAGCCAACAAAGCCAAAGGTACAGGAGACACAACCCGCAACTTCAGGGGAGCAGCCCGTAGTGTAGGAGGAATTAGAAACCCCTACCTCTACCAAAAGCCCTTCTAAACCTAAGCAATGGAAAAGAAAAAGTGCGGCCTCCACCTTTGCACCCAAGAAGAGGCAGAAAAGGTCAGTACAACACAAAAGGCGATCACACTATCTCAAGAAGAAGGGCCTTGCAAAGAGGAAGCCTTAGTCTCAGAAAGAAAGGGTCGCTGTAGTAGAGTTTGAAACAAACTCACAAAAGGAAAATGAAGCCATTGATCAAGGACAGTCTAAAACATTGCAATATATGTATCTGAGTAGCAACTCATAATCTGACTTTGAAGACTTATTTACAGATAGGAAAAAGCATAAACCACAAAATAGCCCTAGCCTTTGAAGAGGGATTTGCTTCACTTGCTGAGGTTGATGAAGAGATATTCTTGGAAAAAGAGGAAGAAATGTTTGCAAAAGGAAAAGATGAGATAGGAATTGCAAGAAGCCTTGCACAGGATAAAAGAATTGGAAGAACAACTCAAATGATGTCAACAGAGGCAAAGTGGATTGGACAGTAGGATTCGGGAATTAGAGAAAAGGCTACATGCTTTTGAGCAGCAAGGATCAGGGTTGGAGAAATTGGCGCAATTGGCCATTTTTGAGATCAAGAGAACTCCACAACCTGTGAACCAAAATGTACCCCCAAGAATGCCTACAACCCCTATTGTGGTCACCCTCAGAATTGAGTTGTGGAATAAATTAGAGTTTTCTCAATTACAAAAGAAATGGGACAAGGAAAAATCAAAATTAATGTTAATCCACACCAGAGAAACTCAAAGGAAGGATGCAAAAATTAGGAAATTAAAAGTAAAAATGGAAGAGATGGCTAACAAAATAGTCCAACTCCCGAGATGTAGACCACCTGCTAGGGTTTACACACTATATTTGCAGGAATGTTTTTTAAGTTTTTAGTTTAGTCAACTAATCATCGATCTTTCAGTTTCACTATCCTCACCTACATTATTTTTGGAAGCATACCAACAATCCACCCCAGTCATGCAAGACCAATTATTTGAGTTTTACTTGGATAATTTGGCCATTCCTTATGACTCTGCTTGGAACCCACTTATGTTTGTGGGAGATGTTCAAATTAGGGTAACGACCTCATTTATTAGGAATGAACATCAGAGGGGATAGCTGCACAAAGCCTACAGTGAAACGGATAAGTCAATTCCCCTTCTTATTAGAGCAAAAGCAGAAGATCCTAGGGGGATGGTTGAAGAATGGATTAACTTGGTAGAGAAAAGGTGGGCAGAGAAAAAGATTCTTGAATGTAGGGAGAAGGACTGTAAAAGGTTTCGAGAACTTGCAGTAGGAATAGGGAGAGAAGCGCTTAACTTCTCTCAGGACAGATGGAAGGAATTAACATCAGAGCTAAAAGAGAAGGAATACCATTCAATCTTCAACTACTTGGCAACAAGTAAGAGAGCTCACAAATATGTCACCGCCTCCCTTGAAAATAATATCACTCGGTTCCCTTTAACTTTCCATCCTCCTCTTCTCTTGTTTCCAATTCCACATTGGACAAGAAGAAGAGAGGAGATAGGGGCAATAGAGTGGACTAGATGGGAGAAAATAACAGATCAAAAAGTGTTCTACCTAAAGTAGGGTAAAGGTGTCACTAGTACAATAGATTATAGGGAAGTTGCATTGCAATACAATCAGAGACCCTAAGTTACTTAAGGACAAGCAAGAAGCCAAGTTGGGGGGGAAATGATGAGTCCTAATAATGTCCAATTCCTCGCTTTATTTTCATGTTTTTTATCTCATTTCTGCTAAGTTTCAAAGACATTTCTTAACCTTTTTATATACTTTAAGTATCTAAGAAGCATTGAAGATGATATGTTATACTAATGAATGAATGTGTGATCTTTGAATGTCTATGGGATTTAGTAGAATTTTATGATTAATTATAGTTGTTAATAATGAAAAATGCCTTCGAAATAAGACTAATCCCCTGCAGTCAAGAACTTGTCAATCTGCAGCAAAAGGATTCTTAACCCACAATAGAAGGATGCCAGTTCAACACAGCTCGAGGAGGTGACCAACTTCAACATGTGCATATTTCCAGAAGACAATGTAGATGATGGTCCAAGGATGCGGACACAAATATCCATGTGTCATTCCATCCCTTCAATAAATTGTGGGAGGAAGAAGAGACCCGTTCTAACAGTGGCTAGTGGATTGCATTAAAGCTTTGTCCTGTTAAGCACGTTTCTGTTATAACGGTTTTCTTGATTGCTGTAGAGTCCTTATTGGATTCCCACACTTCTACTTCCACCTGCTTTTATATTTCTATTAAGTTAAAGACCTAGTCCTCTTCTTATTTTCTTGGAGGATTTGACAGTTGCTCATAGTTTGTTTATAGTTTTTGAATAATAGGACTCTCACAGACCCTATATATGGGGATACTCTTGTGAGAGACCAGCTAGCTAGTATTTTGCATAAAATTAGATTGGATATCAGACTTGTTATACTTTGTTTTAAAGCTCAGTGTATGTTTAGATTACAATAAAGAAGGATACTTTAGTTTAGTATTTGAAGGGAGACATTGTGGATTGTAGCATCTCAAGCAAGGGCCACTTGAGGTACTGCGTAATCCACGTTAGCTTAGATGGTTAGTTAGATTAAGAATTGTATTATCTGAATTATAGTTTCCAGTTTACATCACATTGAATGCTATATTGTAATTTCTGAATTGAAGTTTCTAATTTATATTTTGTTCAATGCTATTAAGTAATTAGTTGGAATAGGTCACATTGCAGCATAGAAAGTCACTAGTTACAGTCTGTGAAAGATAAGTACCCGCAGCAGTTACTAAGGTCATTTAGAGTAGCTAGTATTTGCTTACCTTGTTCTGTAAATAGGAGTTATTTTGTGTTAGGAAGCTTTTAGATGAATTTACTCTTGTTCAATTACCTGTACTCAATCGATTAAGAAAGTCTAGGATTCTCAATTGCATATATAGTGCCAACATCATCTTAAGTTTACGATTCCCTAGTTGACAATTTAATGAAGCCTCCTTTTGAACAATGAACTGCTTAATCTAGGATATGAAGGTCCATTAAGCCGTATGTATTCTGTATACATTAGTTAATTAGACATCAGGGGAAGCTCTACATTTTTGGCGCCGTTGCCATGTATGGTGCTAAGTTTAGAATTCCTAATTATGTTTTAATTCATTTTCATTCCTTTCATAAAGTTGGAAGTTTTCAATTACAACAATTAGGATTAGTATAAATTTTTGAATTCGACCCCAAACTACTCACTAAAAGTGTGCAGGAGAAGCTATCTAAAGCTCAAAATACTATTGTATGCGGAGGCAGAGAGATGCTTTGGGAAGGTTTCTCTCCTCGAATCAAGAAGAATTTGAAGATATTGGTATTAGCGAAGGACCAATTGAGGGAATCAACGATATAGAACTACCCCTCACACCAGTACCTACTCCAAACCAAGGGAGAACTCCCATAAGGCATCGTAACATTATGGCAGAGGAAGCGATGGACAATCCAACAAATCCTGTTAAGTCGTATGTATTTTGTATACATCAGTTAATTAGACATTAGGGGAAGCTCTATAAAGATCATACATGTAAGTGGGTTAGAAACTTACAACAAACAACCACTTTTGCATGCATTGCACTTTATAGATCTTAGTGTTTCAAGCTTGCATCAACAACAAATGAAAGTTACATTACCCTCTACATGGCCTCCCCATCTCAGGTCTTATGCTTCAATGACTACAAAGAAACACTAAGTATATAATGTAATGAAAACAAGGTTACAATAACATGCCACAACAACAATATTTCCTTCAATTTTGCATCATGGATGCACCAAATTGGCCCAATTAACATGTATGTTACTCAACATGCATACACAACAGTATTTTTTGTGCATTTCCACTCCCCATTAGTATGCCTTTCACATATTTCAATGACCCAAATTCTGTGCAACTTGTTCTACCACCATGGAAGAACTCTTGGGACCATAAACATGCTCCAGATGCCCATCAATATGCTTTTACCACTGCTGTCATACAAAAATCAGCTTTTGAAATCTTGCTGCAACTTTTTCCTCTGTGCATACAACAACCCAAACATGCATGCTACGACTTGCTGCAATTGTCTCAACTTGTTATGTGCATACCAAAACAATTCTAGGCAGGGTACAACATCTGGAATTCTGAAATGAAGCATATAACTCCATGTTACAATGTCCATATGCATGCTACAACATTGAATATGCTACTGTTGGGGCATTTTGAATATAAACGTGCATGGAAAATGTGAAATTAACTTGACAAGTAGGTTGTATTTTTTGCAGTGTGTCAAATTATGATGTTTGTATTAGGATTCAACTACATAGTTTTTATTTCATGAGCAATGGCTCACATGAACCCATCTCCCATGAGCATGAATTTCCACTTAACATTGATTGCATCTAGGAGATGCTCACAAAGGTAAAGCATCAAGACTTCTCGAGAGGTCATCCATCCTAGTACTACTCTGATTCAAGTGTGCTTAACCGCTTAATTTCCCTCAAGATCAAGATCAAGCCCACTTAACTTGCTACACCATTTACAAAACCTTCAACAAGTATTGTGCCTTCTGAACCATTCATTATAGAGCCCATTTAGCTCATCTATTGACAACTAGGCAGCTTTTTTCACAGCGTGTAAAATTATGATGTCTTTATCAAATTTCAATTGCATAGTTTGAGTCAAACTAACCCATCTCTCATGAACATGAATGGTCCACTTATTGCTCATTGCATCTAGGTAATGGTCACAGGGATGAAGTATCAGGACTTCTTGGGAGGTTACCCATCCTAGTACTACCTTGACTCAAGTGTGCTTAACCATGGAGTTTCCCCAAAGGTGAAGCTTACTCAGCTTGCTACCCCATTTGCAAAACCTTCAACAAATGTTGTGCCTTATGAACTATTCATTATAGAGTCCCTTTAGCTCATCCATTGACAAGCAAGCGGTATTTTTTCTAGTGTGTCAAATTATGATGTTTTTATCAAGATTCAATTGCATAGTTCTTTAGTCAAACTCATTGACCCTATTTCATGAGTAGTGGTTCACACAAACCCATCTCTCATCAGCATGAATGGTCCACTTAGAACTCATTGCATCAAGGTGATGCTCATAGGAGTAAGGCATTGGTATTTCCTGGGAGATCACCCATCCCAATATTATTCCAACTCAAATGTGCTTAATCATGGAGCTTCCCCCTAGATCAAGTCTACTTAGCTTGCTACCCCATTCGCAAAACTTTCAGCAAGTGTTGTGCCTTATGACCATTCATTATAGAGCCCTTTTAGCCCATCCAATAACAAGTAGGTGGTATTTTTTGTAGTGTGTTAAATTGCATTTTTTTTTTATCATGATGCATCTACATGGTTTTCCAATCAAACCATTGACCCATATTTCATGATTGGTGGTTCTCACGAACCATGTTTGTTGTCACCTTTCTTTTATGCCTTTTTTTCATTCTTGGAGTTCTTCTACCTAGCTTGTCAAATGCTTGAACAAGTGGTTGAGGTAAACATGCATGGAAATGTGAAAGTGCTGAAAATTACACAACCTCTATTGATTTAGCGGGCTGCTCATTCTTGCCTTTGCCATGTTTTGGTTGAAGCCCTAAATGAAGTGTCCAAACCTGCCATCCCAATGCCGTTCAATCTTGCAATAAGACCAATAGTTGTAAAATTTGTACATACTCAAATCAATCAGCTTCTTACCTTGTGTGTCTTGACATTTCTCTCCCTTCTATCTTGGAGAGTGGCTTCTTCTCATCTCACCCTTTTCTATGAAATATAGGCTCCTTAGTGGTGTTTGTCTTGCACATTATCCTACTATGGTTACTTTTCTTGCAACGAGTACAAGGAGCAAGATACTGAAGAGCACAAAGATATACTGAGAGGGGGCGGAAGGGGACGGGTTGAATCAGTATATCTATAAACTTTTACCCTTTACAACCTTTATCAACTTCAAATTTAAACACAAATCAACTATGCAAGAATATCACAATATGAACAAGTTGACACCAAGATTTTATGTGGAAACCCTTTCGGGATAAAACCACGGTACAAATAATGTATTTTATGAATTATATAAACTTTTACAATGAATGTAGGCACCAACCTACTTGAGTCACCAAATATGTAGTTTAGTAGGCACCAACCTACAAAGAGCACCAGCCCTTAATCCTGATTTAGTAGGCACCAACCTACAAGGAGCTTCAACCCCTAATGCTGATTTAGTAGGCACCAACCTACAAGGTGCACCAACCCCTACTTGCCAAGCACCAACTTAGCAAAGATAATAATTTGAAGAATAATGTTCCACCTTCAATGTTGCTTCTTCAACGGATGATGGACAATTCTGCTCAAACACTCTTCCACTTGATTTATTTTTCTTGCATGATCTCCAAAATATATCTTGCTCACAACTTTCCTTTTCACATAAATGATTTACTTCATGATGATGCCATCTACTTCACCAAATCTGCAGTATATTCTTATTCAAATCTGCATTTGCTTTGTCAAGTTTGTATTCATCAAATATAAAACATTACTTTATCCAAACTGTCTATCTTCCTTATCAAATCTGCATCTTCACAAATGTGCTCATAGTGTCTTCATTAATCTGACCTCTTCAGGGTGCTCTTTAAACCACAGTCACTCTTCTTTATAATTCTTCATAAACTCTTATAGATCTGCTTCATACATTTCACTTATGGACTGCATGTATACTTCAGATCATATCCTCTCTAAATTATATACATTTTTTCACACATACACAGCACACACTGATTTTACTCTCTCTCTTAATTAAAAATAATATTCAATAAAATCCATTATTCGATTCACAATCTGCTTGAGTTTTAATGATATACCATATATTCCATACACTACTACTCAGCACACACTCCAATCTTCAGATTATTTACATTTTATGCACACGCCTACACTTGCAACTGAATTGAACTTTAAATATATTGATCTCTTTGTATCAAGAGATACAAGCTTAACAACATGTCTCTTGAAATTTGTCCTTTACTAGCATGCCTCTTCAATTTTAATTTCCAGATCACACCTTTTCATTAATTGCTTTATTGACAAATCTGAAGCATAAACTTTATCTGAATGAAGCACTTTATTTCATGAAACTGCACCTCCTTTATGGATCTTTTTAATTACTTTTACTAATCTGAATCGTATCACTTTATTCTCAGATGCTTCTCTTCATGATGAGAATGATTCGTATTAATCTTGACAAACTGAGTTAATGGAAAATGAAATGTTCTTTCTCAAAAGCTACGCCCTATTACTTCAGAACCAAAACGCATTTCCTTGAGAAGTCGTGTCAATTCAGAACTAATCGTTTTTCTTCAAGAAAAATCGCATCTCTTTGTATAACTTCAGTTAATCACTATTCTCCCTTTTTTTGATTCGCACCTCTTCATTTCTTTAATAAATCACTCTTTTGTTTTGTAAATTGCATATTAACTTGCCTTTAATTTATCTTTGAAAGAATCGCACCATTATGATAAAATCGTATTATTTATCTGGAGACATATTTTCTTTCAGCAATTACTTTTTTAATCAAGGTCGATTCTTTGTATTGAGCCTCAAAAATTTTATCATCATCGCTGCTCTAATTTGTCTTACTCATTTTTGTCTCATATGATTTTTGTCTCTTTTTGTTTTGTCTTATTCTCTGATTTGTCTTGTTGCTGCATAGTCATCAATCCTTTCCAGAATTTAGAATTTGGCTTAATAAGGTCTATTACATCTGTGGCTTAATGACTGTATAATTTGAAGATGAATCTGTTAAATCTGCACATAATGTTCTTCACAAGGCTGTTATGAAATAATATCAAACTCCTTATCATTGATGAAGACGTGCTATGTTCATTGATTACTTCTTTCAGAACTCGATGAGTCTGATTCAGCATAAAATCTGCATACATCCTCTTTTATATCTGCTTCTTATGTCTTCATTCAAATTATACGATGTATACACAAGAGTATGGATGCATCGGTATTAAATCTAGATATTCTTTCCTCTCAAATATGTTATCTTCAGTCATGCTGTTCATGATTACTTTACATCAATGCCAATTTCCAACAGATACTTGCACTTTTGTGCAACATGTCCTTCCTTCTCGTAATTGAAATAAACGATTGATTATTTACCTTTGGCTTACATTTCTTGATTTCCTACATGTTGGCTTGCCTCTTTTTTAGGTTCAACTAGTGGTGAAGTAGGTGGGGTGTAATCTCCCCATTTCTTATTTGCATCTATTGGAAAGGGTAGTCTCCTTTTCTCCTCACTTGTTTGAAGGCATCTTTGTCTTTGCAGGTTCCTCTTTTCCCTCTCGAGGTATTGTTAGGCTACTTTATCATTTTATAGCAATCTTCTCAACAATTTGATGCTTCAAATCATCCTTAGCTTTAGCAAAAGAATGACACCACTACTTTGTGTGGGTTTTTTTATTTTTATTTTCTGAGTTTGTGGCTTGGGTGTTGGGAAGGTGTGTTGTAAACCTTATATAATAATATTTTAATATTATTGCAATATTGGGCCCTCATGAAATGGGGCACCACATTGGAGATGAATCTTGAGATTCTTGTTGTAAGATTGATTACAGCACTAGGAATGTCATGTATGACATGAGAGTTACATTGTGTAAGAGCATATATGACGCATTAAGTGTATAAGAGCATATATGACGCATTAAGTGTATAAGAGCATATATGACACAAGTTACATTGTAAGAGCACTTATGATGGGGGTTACAAAGATATTGAAAGAATGCATCTTTGATTGGCTAAAAATACATGGGTGTAAGAGCATCGTATAAGATCAATTGAATGCTCCAAATAGAGCACTTTGTTTAACTAGGTGGACATCTTGTTTGTAGAGGTCAAGAGAATCCCAATGGAGCATTGGAATTCATTTATAAGGCGGGGTGCATGGGTTTGGTTGGAGGGTTTTGATCAAGTTTTCAGGCCCATGGTATTGGAAATTACTTCTTGTTTCTTGGTTTGCCCTATGCCTATAAACCAAGTGCTTTTGATTGTGTTTAGAAAAATGTTGTGGCAGGTTTTTAGAGGAATTACATGTGGTTGGAATAATCAGTGGTACCTTTATTGAGGTTAAACTTGAAGAGGTGATTGCAGCCCCATTTTAGGAAGAAATGAGATGGAAATTTGTGGAAGGTGTAACAAAGGATACTTTGTTTGTAAGTGGTCGTTCTCACGGAAAAGGCAAGAACAAGTCAAGAGATAGACAATCAAAGTCTAAAGATAAATCTCCAAGAAGGTCTAAAGGTGAAATGCTGGAATTGTGGTAAATCTGGGCATATTAAAAAGCGAGGCAAGATTAAGATGTAATGTCCCCTTTTCCTAGGCAGTCATCAGTTGTTGAGGTTAGTCTATCACTTGGTCATTGTGGACTAACATGATGATTAGGGGGCCCTCTAAGGGTGTTTGTGGCTTGTCAGTCAACCATTTGTGCTTGAGTGGTGTTTCCCAGCTTAATGTTTCCATGTTCTTCATTGTGTTCTTCATTAGGAAATCTTAAAAGATTTGTTCCAACTGGAGTCGGACATTACAGTGGTATTAGAGCCCAAGTTCCTGCCATCCTGTTGGGAGATTCAGTGAAATTCAGAGTTATGACAATGGATTTCAGTAGGGTTGAAGAACAAATCAAGAAGAGTTATGAACAGGAAGCTATCCAACTCTTTGAAGAGTATCAAAGCATGCCTGATGGGTTTGAAAATAGGTTTTGCTTTGATGATTTCTTGAGTTTATTTGTAACCTTAAAACTTGGAAGAATGGGCTTGGTGAAGTACATTAGAAGAATAATGAAATAAAAATCAGAAGTTACCATTGAGAAGGGATAGAGAAGGAAGAAAAAGCACTTGTGTGTGACTTGCAGCCTACAGGTAATCATGGGGAAGATAAAAATCAGTCAACATGCATTGAAGATTGGACTCTAAGCTTTAAAGAAAACAAGGCCACAAGTTCACTTCAGCCCTATGAGGACAAAGACATAGGAGAGTCAGCTATTGAAGCTATAGATGGAGAGTGCATGGAGATTGAAGGAGACATCATCATGGAGATTGAAAATCAGTCATCTATTGTAGCCACATTTAAGGAGCAACCTTCATCTGAAAGTGCAATTTTCAGTCATAGGAAAGATGTTGCAGCAGGTCATGAAATCGGATTTCAGTATGATACACCTCATGGTTCAACACCTAATGATGGGCATATTGTGAGCAGATATGATGGAGCCTTGAAATCAACTAATGATGATGGTTCTACATTTAATTTCAACGATGATGATACGGGTGGTGTTTGGTTTGAACCTCAAACCAAGCCTATGGAGGGGAGTGACTATCGTGATGCCCATACTAGGGAGTTGGAGAATGATTTATTCACAAAGGCAACCAATCATGAGGAATACAGTGATCACATTTTTCCCGAATAGAGCAATCAACATTTAGCACTTGGGATCTGGGTGTGAAGACCCCTACATATGATGTGGATCCTGTTTGGGATGAATGTACTTTCGACCATAGTGCTGTTCTAACTTATCTCCACAGTTATGCATGAGGGATAGCATTTTTGGCATTGATGGTATTGTTATTAACCTTGAAAACAAGTTTGATTTTGGAAAGCATGATGCTGATTATAAATCATAAAATTTGTATGAGGTTGATAGGACTCAGGGATCCCATCAGTTGGCAGGGCAATTGAAGGTAAATGAAGACTAGATTATTGCAGCCATAAATCATTTTGATGACATTCATAAGTTGATGGAAAAATGTTGTTGGAGGTCTTCAAGGATACATAAGGACCTTGATGGAGAACTTTCCCTTTTAGATTTTTAGGTGTTTAGAAGCATTGGTGGTAATGAATGTACTTTCGACCATAGTGCTGTTCTAACTTATCTCCACAGCTTATGCATGAGGGATGGCATTTTGGCACTGATGGTATTGTTATTAACCTTGAAAACAAGTTTGATTTTGGAAAGCATGATGCTGATTGTAAATCATAAAATTTGTATGAGGTTGATAGGACTCAGTATCCCAGCAGCTTGTGGCAATTGAAGGTAAATGAAGACTAGATTATTGCAGCCATAAATCATTTTGATGACATTCATAAGTTGATGGAAAAATGTTGTTGGAGGTCTTCAAGGATACATAAGGACCTTGATGGAGAACTTTCCCTTTTAGATTTTTAGGTGTTCAGAGAAGCATTGGTGGTAATGAAGTCACATTACCTACACCTACTTTTCGATAGAGATCACCTTCTCATGCTTGGTGAGATCTATTTTGATGCACTGAAAGGGAAAGAAGAGGAAGTGGACAAGCTTTCTTATGAGCTTAAGATTACCTAGGATTCTTTGAAGACACTCAGATGGCCCTTCAAGAATCAGAAATTTAGATTGATGAGTGAGGAATTGAGCTTGGCTCAATCATCGTCATCCACAACAAAAATTCACTCTTCTATGGCAGCCATAGCACTTGAGGATGACACCTGAGGATGATAGTGGTACTCATGGGTTGAGGGGAGAACCCCTTATGATGGTCAAGCACAAGGAGGCTTCAAATTTGCATGGGTTTGAGGACAGGTATGATTCTGAAATTTCTAAGTATGCACACAACTTGCATCACAGAGTATCATGAGTCACCTTTGTGGGAGAGCCAATTAAGGGCTCAAGACATAGATATGAAAGAGGTAGTTGTGCATACACCTTGTGGACCAGCTAATAGTGAAGTGCATGCATCCTCAAGTGACAGAGGCACAAGTCTCTATATTGGCGATGTAGAGATTGCCATTGGTATGCCTTGCGGTGAGGAGGCAGATTCTTGTGAGGCTAGCGTGTTGGATCATAACGCTGTTCCCTTCATTTCATATTACAATTGCAGGGCATCATCTAGTGGGAGCATGTCTCCTACACTTGTAAGCAAATCGGGAAATGTATTTGTTGAGGCTGATTGTAATCCTGAGCCTAGTGAGTCACGAGAGCTAAAGGGACAACTGAAAGTCATTGAAGATAAGGTTGTCCAAACCTTAACTCGCTTTGATAGCACACACAAGTTCGTTGAATACCTCCTTTGGTCAACTCAACTGGAAGAAAGGTAGAAAGGGGTGGTAGTTGGAACTTCTATACCAAGTCTGCAAACTATCAAACATGCCCTAGAGGGAATAAAATCAGACTACCTCCATTTGCTCTTAGATAGGGACTTAGCCATCAAGTTTGTAGAGAGGATTTACAGAGCCAATACAAAATCTGCCCATCATAATTTGGGATATGAGAAAGCCCCTAATTCGTGCGATGTGAGTGATGAGATGTGGAATCCAAGTGACTATGCGAGGATTTCGTTGGTGCAAGCGAGTGAATTTCACCTTGACTGCATTGTAAGGAATGCTCATCATTTTTCTTTTAGCCCATGCGCGAATGATTTGATGATACAAAAATGTGGGCTGGATAGAAGATTACACAGACCACATTGGTATGATGTGGTTTCATCTTCAAAAGATGGAACCAAAACCTATGAGTCTCCTACTCTGTTTCCTCCAGATGGTTTTATACAAACACAAGAATTAGAGTCTCATCATGCAGATGACTCTTTGGTAGAGTTTGCAGCCTCCTTACTTTAGGGATTTTCAATGGAGGCACTTACCCTTGTGTGGCATACACTTGGAGGAATGAAGTTTCAGCGGAGCTGTGGTCCTAGTAAGCATGATGGCATTGGTGCTCTAGCCCTCAATGATGGAGTTCCACTCTACAATTTGATAGGAGATGGCTGTCCTACTTCACGAAACATGGATTTCTTTCCTAACTTTTGGAGGAAAGTGACTGTTCGAGAGTTTGGAGGAGAGTTGCATCATCTCCTCATCATTGGAGAGCGGCATAGGGTTGATACTCTATCATTCTATGACCTTGGCAGTGTTATTTGCATCCCCATAGGTCATATTTTCAGTCTTGAGGGTGCTGATCTGTTCCATATCAGCAACCTAGGAGTAGCTTCTGTACATTTTCTAGCACCTATGTTGGGTATTCTTCACATCCATGGGAGATCTATAGAAGTTGGAGAGTGGTTTTGTGTTGCTAGCACTTTGATACTTCTATCTTCTCATGTTTGATAGATGTAAGGATATGGTGGTTTGGGATCCAGGTGGTGACATGCTTGGCACATCATTTCGTTTGGATCTTGATGAGCTGCTTCATAACTCATAGAGCATTGATGATGATTATATCAAAGTGGCGCAGTGGTTAGTGGGTATTGAGAATGGTGGACTTCCAGTTTGGCTGTGGGATCCAAGAATTTCTATGCTTGGTAGATTGCTTCATATTTGGAGAGTGACTCAACGAGATACCGAGTTTAGCTTCATCCTCATCCAGTTGAGGTAGAGGACATATAGTGGGGCATTCTATAGGCTTATCTTGGATCTCGATATTTAGGTTACAAGCTTGGGTGTTCAGGTGAGGATTGCTTGGGGACAAGCAATCTTGGGGAGGGCAGACTGTAATGTCCCCTTTTCCTAAGTAGTCATTAGTTGTTGAGGTTAGTCTATCACTTGGTCCTCGTGGACTAACAAGATGGTTAGGGCGCCCTCTGAGGGCGTTTGTGGCTTGTCAATCAACCATTTCTGCTTGAGTGGTGTTTCCTAGCTCAGTGTTTCCAGGTTCTTTACTGTGTACTTTCAGAGCATTATTTGGACACTTTGTCCACACTTACTATTTTTAGTAAGTCACAAGGTGGTCAGCAACTTGGTTAGTTGGTAGTTTTTCTATATTGGGAAGGTTGGTGGATTCTTACCATGGGTTTATCTTGGCACTTATCATGGTTTAGAGCTTCATTTTTAAATAACGTAATATTAAAGTAAAATTAAAAGTTCTAACTTTAATGCGTTATTTATTAATTTAAATGACTTTATGATAAAGGTGATATAAGGGGTTTTAAAAAGATTATTTTATATCATAAAGTTGGTGCCAACTTAAAGGAATTATAAGGTGGAAAAATAAATAAAATAAAATAAAATTTAAATGCCAACTTGGGCGTGAGAAATTGGAGGGAATATAAAAGCTTTTTGTGAGCCTTTTTGCTCATTCATGTTTTTGGATAAAATTGGAGAGGTATTGCTGGTTGGACTGAAAATTCATGGCTTCTTGAGGACGAAAACCCTCATGAGGAGCAACATGCTACAAGAGTGAAAGATCTCCCAAGGTTGCTTGCTGATAACTCCATTTAGGGGTTATGCATTGCACGTAACAATTACAGAGGAAGATTCAAATTCAGGTTTTGAAGATTTATTAGAAATTAGCGGATATTGGTCATAGTATTCAGAGTGGATATGGTTTAATAATCAGATTGACTGATTGCTTTCAGGAAGTTATTCATTTACATATCGCAGATTGGGCGATTGGCGTAGAATAATATTATTCTCTTGCTGGTCATTATATCATAAGTTTCATAGAGGCTCTCCACTAGTGCTGGTCGTGTGGATTGGGAGAGTTGTTATTTCAGAAATAATTAAGGCACATATATTCATTGCCCAAAAACCTGATCGATTTCATTGATATGTTCATGCATGTGGGTATGCACTAGACTACGGCTAGTTTGGGGTTTCTTCTGAGGTCAAGTTTAGTTCCCTGGCATAGAATTGTTGCATGTCTCAAGACAACAGCTCCATATACAGACTGTGGTGAAGCAGAGGCTTGGCGTGGAGAGTATAGGGACGTGTGGCCACTTCTATCCATCGCTTCCTAGCCCTTTCCAAGGCACCTAGGTTTGGTGCGTTAGGATTTGCAGACATTTGGAGCTGCCATGGTGTGCGTGAGGCTCTAGGAATGAATTCTATATGCTATTATGGTTGATTGCCTACCATACGTTGAAGGTATTCATTGCTGGTCATAGCATTCATAAGGTGCACAAAAATAATCATACCACTTGTGTTTAATGCTCTGTGTTATCATTTGGAAACTTAGACCTGTGCACTTTGAAAATCAGATATATGTAATTGTTGATGCTTACCTGAACAATGTTATATGTTCAATCATATTCTGCTGCTATGATTTTTTGTGATGCAATGCTTAAATGTTATTGCTGATTATTTGATATTGAAGGAGTATTTCTTATGATAAGTTTTATGCATACAATTTCCTATTCAAACATCTGCTGGAAATAATTTAGTTAGTTGCAAGAGAACTCTTTGACAAATTGCCCGCAATGTCAAACATTGGGAAATCGTAAAAGATTTGTTCCAACTGGGGTCGGACATTACATAAGAAGACTAATAAAGACAAGGCATTTGATGATGCCTCTTCCTTTGATTCAGAAACCTCCACTGAAGAAGTAGATGTGTTTTTGGCATCTTCAAGTACACATGAATGTGATAATGCATGGTGTTGTTTTAGGAGCTTCTTGTTGTGTGACTCTTCATACGTAGTGGTTTTATGAATATGAAAGTTATAATCATTAATGGTGGTGATGCCTTCTTTGGTGATGAATCATAAGATTATTGGTTCTTAAGATTGATCATAAGTTGTTTGCTTGAAGATTAGCTGGAATAGCCGTTGGTTGCAAATAAGTGTGTTGATGAAGTTCAATTCTAAGGGCCTTTAGGATATTGAGGATGTGAGCCATGTTGCCATGGTGTGTGCTAGACTAGGAAATGCCCATGTTGTGGGAGTTGTGAGTAGATATATGAAGAAGCTAGTGAGTATTGAGAAATTCGTTTGGTGCAGGAAAGCTATGGGCATTGCTGGCTCTAGCTGTTAATCTATCTTTGTTTTGTTGGGCCGCTTATGTAGTGTATACAAGTGGGAGATTGTTAGGAATGGGGCGCCTCATTGTAGAGAAATCTTGAGATTCTCCTTGCAAGTTTGAAGAAAGATGCATAATGTGTGTAAGAACATCTGCGATGCAAGAGTTACATTGTAAGATCACTTATGGTAGGAACTACAAAGACATTGAATAAAGACATTTTAGAGTGACTAAAAATAGTCATATAAGAGCATTGTGTAAGAGCAATTGAATTCTCCACCTAAGATATATCTTGTGTTCATGTATGAATGCTTTGCTTATTTTGTTGCATTTTGGATTCAGAAATCTATTTATCATAACTTCTCTTATTTAGATTATTAATTCTATTTCCTGTCATTGGGCTCCTTGTCTTTGTAAGGTTTTCTTACAACTTGTCTTTTGGAGCATTCTCCAACCTCTTGTACATTGCCAAAATATTTCAAACTTGCATAATGAGGTCTTTTCTCAAACTCTATGGAATTGACAATACCTTGTCTATTCTCTCTAAGCCATTTTCCATCATAACCCATCTTGGTTAACATCTTAAAACCAAATCCTTTAGTGTGCTTTTCAAAACTACCAAACATTTCTTGATTATGCTTGCATACATTAATGGTCAAATCAATTATCACCCCGTGCTATGCTACTTGAACTTTCAGCCAAATGATAGTGGAATTCCATTGAGTTAGATTGCACATTCAAAGTGTGGAAGCATGATTTATACTTCATAAACAAGCATGAATAGAAGCAAATCATATTGCAGAGAGACAAATCTGTCTTGGAAACCTCAAGGTGAGGAAAACCAATTGGAAATGGCAAATGCACATCTTTTGAGCTTTCCTTGGCATGTTAGAAACAATTACAAGTGTGAAGAACTCACTCTACATGTTTCTTGTTTTACTAGTGCTCTTTGGGTTGCAGCACTTCCAACCACATTAGTTGTGTCTCTACATAGAACTCCTCCTTTTGTGTTGCACTCACTTTCTTGTTTATTGCACTTTGCATCCAAAAGATTGGACTGTTTTCTCCTCTTTTCTCTTCTTGGGAAGCAACATGCACCTTTAAAACTGTTCAGTGCTCGAATTAGAAACCCAAACCATGAAAATTTGAAGACAAATCACTTTCCCATTCCTTTCTCTTCTTGCATGTTTAGTTTGGATGAAGTTGTCCCTTTCATCCGACTGATTATTTCAAGATTGCTTTGACAGTTAGGAAAGGCCCCTAATGGACACGATGATTTTGTAATCGCTACATTTCAATTAATAAATTGACCCTTAAATGCTCACCTTGTTCTCCATCTTCTAGAATCCATAACATTTGCACACGGGCAGTTTTGAAGGTGCTGGTCTAATATAACTGGCAGTTTGGCATTTTTGTGATCACTACTTGACAGTTATGAAATCAACCCTTCAATGCTCATCTTTTGGAAGCCATAAATTTTGCATATAAACTTGAAACAAAGTGCCATTTTTTGAAAGTGCATAATGTTGTGAGAGGACCTTGAATATGTAAAAATATTTAAGTTTGGGTGGCACCAAAGTACGTTTTTTGACCTTGCAAGGCAACCTCATTTATGAGGCCAAAACTATGCCCATCCACTCAAAAATAGTAATTGAACTTGAATAATTGATCTTGGTTGATCCATAAGGGATCTAGTTTTTGTACTTAATGACATGATTTAGGATACTTGACAACTTTTTGGATACTGAAAAATGTTAAGGGTGGTATGGGACATCAATTTGTAGGCTTTGGTGTGTGAGAAAACCCTAAAAATCAAGTATTTTGCTGGCTGTAGCAAAATTACCAGTTTCTGCAGCGATGAAAGTGTAATCTATCATGGTGAATTCATCTCTATCACGGTCAAAATGAAATTGCCTTTGTTGTAAGGTATGATTTTGTCATTATAGTTTGTGACATCTAGTGATGTTACAATTTTCAGATTATTTCTCTTTTGGCATGGTTTTAAAGACTTTTCAGCTTCCTAGATTGATGAGATGTTATAAATGTTGTGGATGTTGTACGTTTAGTTCTTGTTGTTGTGCAAGCATTCTAGAGGCCTGGTAGTTGATTTCTCATATTGAATACTCTATTTTCTTATGAGTTTCACACCAATGGAGGTAGGGAAGAGCTTGAAGAGATTGTAGAGGTTGTTTGGGGCTATTCTCATTTGTGTTGAAGCTTTGTTATTAAGCTTATGCAGCTTCCTCCGCTTGTAAACACAAATTGAAGTACTCTAAGTGAGTGTTTACTCATATTTCAGTTGGAGTTTTCAGCTGAAGTGGGTTTCTCCAAGGTAAACTTGGCTCCTTGATTAGGTGTTTTCTCTCTTTTAGTTCTATTTCCTTGTTCGTTTGTGCTTATTAGTTTACAGTCATTAATTCTCTCGTAAACTAGTTTTAAATTTGTAAGTTGGTGACCACACTTGTGGAATATTCACCCTAGTTTACTGATCAAGTGGTATCAAAGCACACCCTTTCTTTTGGGAAATTGTTGTGAATGTTTTGCAGGTTCATGCCCAAACAAGATTGAGTAGAAAGAAGCTACTACCTTTGCAAAGAGACACAATGTCTTGTAAGTGGAAAAAGGAGTTGAGAAGCATGGAAGGTGGAGGAGAATATTTGGAAGCTGAAGCAAGATTCCTCAAGATGGAAGCTGTTGTAGAAAGTTTTTCTCAATCAATGGAGTCCATGAAAGGCCTAATGAAGATTCTCATGGAAAGATTGGATAAAGGCAAAGGGCATGCATACTCCAATGAGGATGAAGAGTCTTTAAAGGGTGAAAGAATTTTTCAAAAAAACCTTTATTCAATCAAAGCTGAGATTAAGATTGAGATTTCACCATTCGAAGTTGATGTAGATGTAGAGAATCTTGATAATTGGTTGGTTAAATTGAAGGTATACTTTAGCATACATTCTCTAACATTAGAACAAGAGATTTCCTTTGTTAGATTGAGATTAGCAAAGCATGCTTTAGGCTGGTTTGAAAGTCTCTTGTATTTTGTGGCATTTAAAAAGTAAACTCCAATAAATTCTTGGAACTAAGAAACAATTTTATCCTATCCATCATAAAGAGGAAAAATGTATGGAATGACAATACTTAAAACATAAAGATGAAAAAAGTATACAAGAATACACTAATGAATTTCGTAGAGGGGCTATTCAAATGAGTAAAGATGTGTTTGATGAAGAGGTCCTAATGAAATATATAGGAAACCTTCATAATCATCTTTGTAGGCTCGTGTTGCTTTCCAAACCAGTGGACTTAGATGAGGTATGTGCTCATGCTCATTAACTTGAAGTATATAATTCTTTGTCCTCCCCAAAGATAGGTGGAGCAATAGCTAGGATTAAGAGAGTAAATTGTACAAGCTCTAAATATAAATTTGTGCATTGTGATCATTGTGGTAAGGATGGTCATGAAGAGTCTTCTTGTTGGAAGTTGCATTCTGAAAATAACCCTCATAAGAATGGTAAGAAGCATACAAACTAATCTCTGCATTCAAAATAAAGAGAGTAAGGTAACTGATTGCACTTCAGAAATAGATATTAAACTTTCTTGCACTAATAGAAAGGTGCATTGTTTAACATTAAGATTAATGTTGATTATGTTAAGGTTGATGCATTATTTGATTCATGTTCTCATATCAACTTGATTTCTCAAGATTTGGCTGTTAAACTTGGCCTTAAGACTTTTCAACACCCTAAGTCATATATGGTTTAGGTTGGATGAAAGGTGGTGCTCATATGATAGTCAATAAGCAATGCAAAAATTGAAGCTTTTAGTTGGTTTTGAATTTGTAGATGAAATAGTGGTGGATGTTGCTCCTATGGATGTTTGTGGTGTTGTTTTTGATAGCCCATATTTGTATGGCCAAAAGATAAATTTCTATAGGAGGGCAAACAAGTATCATGTCAACAAGAATGAAAAAAGCTTTATGTTGTATGCTTATTGTGGCAAAAAGTAGCTTAAAGAGGTCCTAAATCTTCATCAGAAGATGAATGGCTATACGTGAGTCATTGCTTTGGAGAAAACTAATGTCGAACAGATTTCTCCACATTCAAGCAATGTAACATTTCATCGTCCAAATAGTGGAAGATGAAAGTGTTCCAAATTTTGGTTAATGTTCATTTTGGTGCAAGGTGGGATGGCATGCATGTAGTTGAGGGGTTCTTCTACTGTCACCCATTGAGTCTCTAAGCTTTTGGGACAAAAAGCATTCGTATTGGGGAAGTGTGATCAAGAAAGGATCTACTTTTTGTACTTAATGACATGATTTGGGACAATGGACAACTTCTTGGATGTGAGAGAATTTTTTTTGTGGTGTGGGACATCCATTTATAGACTTCAGTGAGTGAGAAAACCCTAAAAACTGAATATTTTGCTGACAATAGTGAAATCATTGGTTTTTGTAGGCCATGAAAGTGTCATATACTGTAGTGAATTTGTCTCTACCATGACGAATTTTCCACAATTACAGAAAAAAATTGCCTCTCTAGTAGAAGTGGCACTTTTAGTTTAGATATGATGTCTAAACCTTGCAATCCTAATATTCATTTCTTAATCCATTGTATTTATTGCTATTAGTATTTTGTCTTTTTTGCCTTTTATATCCATTTGGGAAAGTTGGTGACCCATTTTTTAGTGGCATGAAATTTGCCTTCTAGTGGATTTTGTACTCACATGAGGATGAAGGCATCCCATTTTAGTTGTCTTATTTGGAAATGTGTTAGATCTTGGAGTTGTGTAAGAGCATCTTGACTAATCTTAATAGGGGTTATATGACATATTCGTATGACATGTAAAGGCATATAAGAGGGAGGTCATTCTAATGTTCATTTCTTTATCCTTTGTAGTTATTGCTATTCCATCTTTTTTGCCTTTTGTCTCTACTTGGGAAAGTTGGTGTCCCATTTTGGAGTGGCATGAATTTTTTCTTTTAGCGAATTTTGCCCTCACATGAGGATGTGGGGTTCCCACTTTAGTCTTGTCTTATTTGGACATTTGTTGATATCTTGGTAGGTTTGTAAGAGCATCTTGACTTGTCTTCATAGGGGTTACATATGATAGATTCTTATGATGTGAAAGAGCATATAAGAGTGAGGCTACTTGAAATCTTGACCAACCTTATGATTGCGTTGGGCACTTGTCATGAAGCATCTAATGCATGGAAGAATAAGGACAAATTGGACACCCAAATCTGGGTAGTCAAATATTCTATGTTATGACACTATGACAACATGTAAGGAACATGCTATTAAATAGTTGGGGGTATCTTAGACCAAGGGAGGCATTGGGTTTTGAGTCCAACCAATTTGGGCTACATACCTCTCTTGGGCTTGTAAATGGTTTCCAAAACTATCCCATGGTTTTATCTTGTAATTCTTCTACAAATTGGAGCTTGGTCTAGGAGGTGGGATAAGTTATTTTGTAGGTTGTAATAAGAATGAAGTATTATAAGAACTCAAAGAGAGAAGTTGTATTCATGTAACTCATTTGAAGGATTAATACAAGCTTTAGATCTCTTTGGGTGTGGAGTTTTTACCTACAAGGGTTTCTACATCTATATCTTGTGTAATGGTTTGCATCTCTTTTATGGTTATTTCCATTTCCATTTATGATATATCATAGTTAATGAACTTGGATGCTTTACGTTTTCAACAAACTTTCATTGTTTATTTATATCTTGTTTCTACAATTTTATCTTGATAATTTGTAGCATTCAATGATGTTCTAATTCTCACTTTTCTCTCTTTCAGCATAATTTTCAAGATTTTCAGCTTCCAAGATTAATGAGATGTTATGAATAATTATTTTGGACATTGTATATTTTTTCTTAGTTGCTCAAGCATTTTAGAGGGCTAGTAAATAAGTTTTCTTATTGAGTATTGTAAAGACGAAAAAGGTGTTTCCTTTAACTTTTCATATTTACATTAATAAAGTTGGGAAAGAAAATGCTAATTTACTAGAAACTGAAGTGCACAATCGAAAAACTGAATTGAGAATAGTAAATAGTTGAAAATAAAGAACTTGGAGTTGGAAGTTGGAGCTCATTGGCTAGGAAGCCTGTGTGGTGCATTGTCATCCATATGACTTGTACGAGTTCACTCACCAAAAAACTCATTTTTAATCTCCAAAACTTGTGTCTAGTTACACACTAGAAAAAGAAGAATACCATAGCACTTCTAGGTATGATAAAAACTAATTTATTCTATTGATTTAAGTGAAAATGAAATGACAAGGAAGGAGAAGAAGGAATGCAAACCCTTGTTTTGTGAGACGCTCCAAATGATAACTTGCAAGCTCTAGAAGCTTAATGAAGCCAAGGGGACAATAATGCAGTCAAATGCCACAATACCTTCAAGAAGATGGTTGTAGTAATGCTAGTGTGCTCTCATAGGAGGAACCAATGCCAAAGAAATGTTGTAGGAAGTTGTAGAGAGTGCTGTAGATAGCTTGAGAGTGAGAAATTGCAAGAGAAAGTGAATGAGAGTGAGAGAGAGTGTAATAGAATGAGATGGGAATTCAAAAATGGGATGAAAGGAGGGAGATGAGGGAGTTAAGGACTCATTCAGATTCGTCTTGAGCAGTTACCACATACTTGGGTAAGTAGTAGGTGGCAAAATGCTCAGAAACAACCATTGAACAATAAATTGTTGTGGGACGTTAGCATGTCGTACAAACATTTGCGTGTCATGATAGTGTCTGAATAGTTTTAGCTTTGGAAAAGGTGAAACACAATAAAATCACAAGGCTCCCATAACTGCAACATTAAATTTTACAAAAAGAATCACAAGAGGCAAGGACTTGACACCATGGGTGGAAAAAAGCTAAGGCAAAGTTTGAATGGACCTAGAAAACATGCTAGGGGAGGCAAACACCAAAATGAGTCCAAAATGTAATGCGAAATTGCAAGGGTATGCAATTTCCGACATTACAAGTACTCTATTATTATGGCACCAATAGAGGCAATGAAGAGTTTGAAGAGATTGGTAAGATGTTATAAAAAAATATTTTGGACATCGTACATTTAGTTCTTGGTTGTTGCTCAAGCATTCTAGAGGGCTAGTAATTAAGTTTTAGTACTAAATACTTTGTTTTCTTATGGGTGTCACACCAATAGAGTCAATGAAGAGTTTTTAAGAGATTTTAGAGGTTGTTTGGAGCTATTCTCGATTGTGTTGAAGCTTTGTTTATTAAGCCTATGTGGCTTCCTCCTCTTGTAAGCAGCAATTGAAGTACTCGAAGTGAGTGTTCATTCACATTTCAGCTGGAGCTTTCACCCAAAGCGAGTTTTTCCAAGGTAAACTAGTCTCCTTGAGTTGGTGTTGTTCTCTTTTAGTTCGATTTCCTTGTTCATTTGTGCTTATTAGTTTGTAGACACTAATCCTCTCTTAAACTAAGTTTTAAATCTGTAAGTTCACAACTACACATGTGGAATATCCACCCTAGTTTATGAATCATTGGTCATGAGCTAGATCAATTTATGATACAAATTAGGCCATGTCTTTCGCTTGATTGAAGTGTTGACAACATTCTCTTGGATATTTAGTGATTCCCCCAAATCCTTCTTGAATGATTTAATTATATTAACATATTGATCTTTAATAGCACCTTGGAAGAACAAGTTTTTTCGTACCAACACATTTATGCATAGGTAGAGAGGGAGCAACCACATGCCAAATTAAGGAAGTCTGATTTTGGGATTGTAGATCTGATCTATCTTAAGTTTTAGATAGATGTTCATGGTTTAAGATTTGGTTCTATAATGGTGTAGTGGTCAATGCCAACTGACATTTAAGCATTATTCTGTTTTATGGGAATGGTAAACTATCCCTACAAGTTTATATGACACCACCATGGCACGATATTACTTGCAAAAGATGATCAAGATAAAATCATCAACATGCAAAATGAACATGATGCTCAATGAACATAGATAATAAATACAAATATGCTTATATTCATGAATTAAGTGTAAAGGATTGTGAGCCTCTTTGAGGGGGTAACCTCCTTAAGCATAGAGATTTGATACAAAATAAGATTCAAGACGATTTTTTGTTCATTACAACTCCAATATATAAGCATTACAAACCCTAACCCTAATGCTCAAGGTTGGCCCCATAAAAAATAGGTTTCTAAGCTAAATAACTAATCTATGATTGCTATACTGCTGATAAAATAATGATAATACAAGGTTAGGAAATAATGATCTTGATGTCCCTTCTCCCTTTGGAAAGCATTGTCTTCAAGGCTTGCATTGTGGAAACAATTGTTTAGGTTGGAAGAGAGGTTTTCAAGTTGTGTCTTTTGGTTGCAAGCCTTGCCATTGGACCAAAACATCTGTTATGGTTATGGAGTTTGTGTGAATGTTTTTTCAGAACACTATTACATGAGATGCAATACATGTTAGATTTTGGGTCAATTTTGCTTTGGGGCTTGAAATCCATCTCTATTTTTTTTTCTTCATCAATGTGTACTTTGACACTAAATCCAATGCTAAAATCAAAACTTACCATATGAGAATCCCACATGCATAAAGGTGTGGTAAAATGAACATATAAATAGAAATGTGTAGAACATTAAGTTAGAGACATGGGAGAATGGGAGTGGTGACCCCCTCTTGTGCACATAATGGAAAATTACAAAGGAAAATAATCATTGTTGAAGACATTCCAACTTCTAAGTGAGTGGTGATCTTGCTCATAATTTTGGAAGATTATATCATGAACATTTAATTTTTTTTTCTTGCTATTTGCTAATAGGACCCTTGATGTGAATATCCGATGCTAAAGTGGCTCAAATCCAATGCAAGGTTGACCCAATAGTTGACATGTCTATGTAAAATAGATGCATCGATGTTCGTTTGGATTTGTGTTAGCTCTTTTGATGTGATTTCCCCAATTTTTATTTCAAAACACGAAAAAACATCAATTCTCAATGTGAGTTTGACATTAATTTTGATTCATTTTGCAAAGATAGAAGTGGAATAGCTTTAAATTTCAGGATGCTGGAACCTTTGTTGTCCAATTCAAGAAGTGTGTGACAAAATGTGAAGGTGTTGTCTAAGGACCTTCTTCAAACAAGACACTTGGAAAACCAAATGTATCTTGGAAGGCGAAGGTAGGTCCAATTTGTAAGCAACTTTGCCAACCCACTATGGCACTTGGTAAGGTCCATGGAATTTTGGTGCTAACTTTTGACTACCTCTGATTTCCAAGGATGCCTGCTTATACAACTGTAGGTGCAAAAAGACCATGTTGCCTTCAATGAATGTGCACTTAGAACAATGTTGATTTGCTTGGTTGTTCATACTCTCTGATTTTTTGGCACACACAATTTTACAGATTTATATAATAAATCATCCAGCAAATAAAAATCAGACTTAGGCTCAAATCTGTGATGCATACCTTGAGTTGCTGATTTATATGCTTTCCTGAAATTTTCATCTTTGAGATAATCAACAACATATACCTCTTTGCTAAAAGGCTCAATCAATGCCAGTGTGCTCACTACTGAAAGTAACAGTGAGCTGGAAAGCATATCTGCCATTTTATTAGCAACCCAATGCTTATATTTTATTACCAAATAGATGTTGCAAAAATCGCATCAATTTGTAGTGGCAAGTCTGCAGTAATTTGGTCTGAGATAGCAAGTATAATGGTTGATGGTACTTCTGAAAAATGGTCTCCTTACCCAATAGATAATGCTTCCATTTTTTAACTGTTGAAACCAATGCATACAACTCTTTATCATATGTGCTATAATTTAACACAACCCCTTTAAACATTTCCAAATGGTAGTATACTGGTTGTCCTTCTTGAAGCAAAAGGCTGTTACACTCCCATGGCGTGATCACTCACATTCGTCTCACCTTCAAAAGGCTGTTACAGATTTGGCAATGCCAAAACTAGTGCTGAACTAATTTTTTTGTTCAAGTCCTTGAAGGCTTGCTGCTGTTTATTTCCCCAATAAATTTCTTTCCTTTACCCATGATGGCATCTAATGGGGCAGCCACATATGAAAATAATTTCACAAATTTCCCAAGGTATTGGGCTACACAAATAAAGCTCCATGTTTCAGTGGATGAGTTGGGCTTTGGTTAGTGCAGTATGGCCCCAATCTTTGAAGGATCAATGATTTTTACTTTTTACTTTTTAAAACTAGAGTGGGGGTTTGTGGGTGGTGGTCCCTAGTGGGGTTGAGGGGCAGCTCTTCTTCATAATTTTATTGCTTTTAACCAAGCTCCAAGAGTCCTCCAAACCCTTTAAATTTTCTGAGTAAAAAGCATTGGACTCTCAATAAGGTCTTCCCAATTAATTGTAACTTTCCACATTTCACAATAAATTGCCTCTTTTGAGTCAAATGACACATATTCATGAGTACGGTCCAGCCGATAGGATTTGAATTAGGGAAATTATTTAAATGGGCCGTGGACAATAACATTTTGGAATTTTAAATTTCCTCTCCTCAATTTGAAAATGTTTGCTCCTTCATAGTACCATCCATTGGAAGTTAGAAACTTTGATGGAAGCAACATTACAGGTGTATAAGAGTGAGATAATCTTTCCATGGTTGTTGCCATTCCTTCAAAATGCAATGCGTCAATGTTATGCTTGTTGAATTTAGAGTTCATCTTGTGTTTTATCACCATACACATTACCAGGATCAATTAAAAAATAGACTCCATAATGGTAGATGGTAGTGAGAAAGCATATCATGAAAATTGATTAGGAAGCCTTTATTGAGAGTCCAATGCTTTTATTTTTTATTTTTTGGAGTATTTTTAAGTGTGTTGGGAGGCCCTTATTGAGAGTCCAATGGTTATATTTTTTGTTTTTCTGAGTGTTTTTAAGTGGGGATGGCTGGCCATCCTGAAAAATTGCTTCATTCAGAATGTTTCTGGAACAGGTCTGCCAAAAAATGAGGAATAGGGGATGGGGGGGGAGGAGGGCATTTTTGAGGCATTTCTACATCCTTAGTATGGGTACACCTCAAAAAGGGCAGGGGACATGTCCCTTTGTATATAGATGAAATCAATTGGTCCAGCTTCTTAGCACTGATTTCTCCATTATAGGGCTGAATATCAATTCTAGCTTCAGCTTTAAAAATGCTGCTCGTTGACAATTTTCCATGTTTTGGTTTAGATTTTTTTGGCACCTTTTCCTCATGAGGTTTCTCCATCATCAATCTCTCTGTGATAACAAGTAGAATTGATCTCAACCTATCTATTTTGTCAACTTTATTAGAAATTCTTACCACATCATCTTCTAGTTGCTTGAATCTCACCTCACCTAACCTATGTAGCCCTCAAAATACTCAAATAGACATCCCTACTTTCCCATGGCTAGTGGAAAGCCAAAAGACATCCATGTGAAATGTTTTTAAAATAAACTAAGGTATTTTATCACTTGTACCACTGTTGTTACAATTTAGATGCTTGTATGATGTTTGGATTGTTATATAGGATGATTAGTCAACCTTAACAAGCTGCCAAAATAACCCAGTCTTCATTTTTTTGTGTGAACACATGTCCCATGAACTTCAGCAGCAACTTGTGCACTTCAGTAGCATTGGTTGCAACTTCAGCAGCAACATTCCTAGAGCCATAACTTTCTCATGAACTTAAAATGTGATGCCATTTTTTTTGAAATTTCATAGAATTTTGAGAAGAATCTGAATTTGTAAAAATCTTATATATCACTTTAAATTTGCGAGATAGGGCATTTGCCATGACATTGTCCTTTCCCTTCTTATAGATAATATCATAATCATAACCCAATAATTTATTGACCCATTTTGTTGTTCTCACGAAGAGATTCATTGTTCTAAGAAATACTTAAGGCTATGATGATTTGTCTTGATGTAGAAATGTCATCCTGAAAGATATAGCCGCCAATATGAGGAATGACTAACATTTCCTTCTCATGGGTAGACTTTACTAGATTTTTTCTTGCAAGGGCCTTGCTAGTGAGTGCTAAGATTTGTCCTTGCATCAACATAGTGCCAATTCCTACACCTAAATCATGTCAAATTTCAATAACAAATGGTTTGAAGAAATCAGGCATGGCAAGTATAGATGTGGTGCATATGGCATGCTTAAGAAAGTCAAAGGCACTCATTGAAAATTGAGATCACATGAATGCATTTTTTCTTAACATTGTCATCAATATAACATTCAAAAAGGCCTATTCTTAGGAAGTGCGCGGAAGAATAGTTGTGCGCTGGGCGGGAAGATTTTGAACGGCTTGAACAACTCTCTCAACGGCTCGAAGTTGCAAGACTTGGGCGTGGGTTCTTTGGGTGTAGGGGCCCCTCCTATTCTTGTGGACATTTTGCAGGTGCTGGGCCAGGACGTGCGCGTGGGTGACTGCGTGTCTCCTTTAGGTGGGGTTCATGTGGTCTATGGGGAGCTGCGTCCTCCCTCTCCTCTTGTTTCTTCCTTTGTGGGTGTTGTGTGAGGTGTGGTTGGGGGCCCCCCTCCTGTTGCCTCTGATGGCTTTCGTAAATCCTTCTTTGATGCTACTCGTGCCCTGATCCCGGCTAGGGTTCGTCCTTTGCCTTGTGCTCGGGCCTCCCCTATTGTGGTTTGTGGGCCTGAGGTAGTTGAGAATGAGGACTTCAATGTGAGGTAGGGTGTGGTCTATAGGTTTAATGGCCTATGGCCCTCTCTTCCTGATCTTCATATGTGGGTTTTTGATTCCTAGAAGCCTATTGTTTTGGGACAAGTTGAGCTCTATCCCAGTGCTAGAGGGTTTTTCTTTGCAACTTTTTTAACGCCGGAGGATTGTGATAGAGTGTTGGACAGGGTGTGGATGTGGGGTGTTCATTCGCTGTTCATTTGGCCTTGGTCTCGCTTTTTCAATTCTCTTACGGAGCCTCTGAATATTAGACCTATTTGGGTTCGACTGTCAAATCTACAACTCCAGTTTTGGGAGAATTCTTGCTTTGAAGCTATTGGCAACGCTATTGTTAGCTTTTTGAAGGTGGATTCTACGTCTCAGGATCTTGGGCATACTACAGTGGCTCGTATTTTAATTGATTTGGACATCTCCAAACCTCTCCATGGTGATGTGGTATTGATGGTGGAGGACAGACCTTGGAAGCAGCTTTTGGACTATGAGGGGCTCCCTTTTCAGTGTAGAAGATGTTTCTCTGTAGGTTACCTGGCCTCTAGTTGCCCTCTTGCTCGCCGCAAGGGTGTTGCTACTTGGTGGAAGAATGCTCTTTCAGACCATCTCACGGTTGGTTCTCCCTCTTCGGATGATTCCTCTGAGGAGGGTGACCCTCCCCCTTCTGCTCCCTTGGAGTCAGAGCCTTTCCTGGCTCCTCTTTCGGCCTGCCCTTTTGCAAAACCATTGCTGTCACTGTGCCTTCGGTTCCTGCCCGTCTCTCTTTGTTTGATGCTGTTGGTCCTTTGATCGCTCCTGTCTCCTCTTCTTCACTGTTAGCTTCCTCGCTACGTGATGGCTCCTTGCTCAGGGTGGTTGATGTGGTTCCGCTCCCCTCACCTCGCTCGGTGGATTTTGTTTTTGAGCCTTCCTAGTCAATTGTGCTGAGGAAGAAGGGACTTCCCAAATCGATTGCCTCTTTGCGGCCTCTGGTTTCAGGAGTCAGATTGGTCCCCTCTGGTTCGAGGATTGTTTAATCTTTTTTCTGTTGTTCTATAGCTGTCCGTCAGCTGTATCTGTTTGTTTCTCCCCTAGTTCTGTTGGTTTGAACTAGCTTCCTTTGGCCCTCTGGGCTCTCGGTGTAAAGGGTACAACACCCTGTAAATGCTACTTATCTTATCAAAAACATTGTCATCAAGGGAGCTGCAATTTTACCACTCTAATGAATTTGTGATATTAATTAGGGAAACTGAAAAATCCCACAGAATTTAAGAGTTTTTGGTTTTGGCCAATATTGCATGTGTAATGTCCCCTTTTTTTTGAATAATCAGCCAATAGGGTCATCTAGCCTATTCTATTCCCATAGGCTATGATCAAGCATTTTAAGGGAACAAAATCAAATAAGTTATTTAAATAAAGTTGTCTAAATAAATTAAATCATAAATATAACTTTATTTTTAATTAATTTAATTAAAGTGACTAAAATAAAAATAATAAATATTATAAAGTCACTTTATTAAATAAAGTGTGCTTCTAGAAGCTTTGAGGAGGTTACATTGGATTCTTCTAGAAGGCTCAACCGAGCCTTTAAAAGGAGAGGAGAACAAGTCTTTTCATCATCTTGGTTTTGGTATTTTCTATCAAAGAATTTTGGAGAGCTTGTGTTTGCAGGTTCAGCGTGCCCTAGGACGGAAACCCTTGGGTAGATTGGTTGTTTGGTTGTTTGGATGAAAACCCATTCAACCTATTGGGTGGATTAATTTCAAAATTCATGCTTGAGCTTATTTGATCAATTTATGGAGGATTGGAGCTTCAAAGAATAAACTGTTGTAGGTTGACAATTTTAGAAATTTGTTAAGTCTTCATTGAAGACAAATTTCTGAATTTTTGAGAAGATTAAAGCCATGGACACCTTGGTTTGAATTTTACATAAGTTGGGTGAAGGTTTTAATGAGATCACCTTGGTTTGAATTTTACATAAGCTGGGCGAAGGTTTTAATGAGATCACCTTGGTCTGAATTTTACATAAGCTAGGCGAAGGTTTTTAATGAGATATTTCCAGGTACTTGAAGGATGATTCATATTGCTGGGTTTGATTTTGGACAGCTAGGGTTTCTGTTTATTATTGGGTGAAACAATACCCTAGGTGTGAAGTACTGAGATATAAGGACTCTCCATAGCTGGTGTAAACCTGGGCGAATATGCAGCAGAAGTCAGACCCACTTCTTAGGAAAATATTGCAGAATTTTTGGGTGAATTTCAAGACAACAACAAGCTAGGCAAATGAGGGTTTAATGTTCTTCAGCTAGACATCAATAATACCCTAAATTCTATTGCAACATTGGAGTTTCATATGTGCTATTGATGGCTACCAATGGCATCCTCAGAAAACATCCAAATTGCATGAGTGTACCCTTGTTCGGGACTGCATTGTGTGAGTTATCTCAGATTTAAATACGCCATGTCTATTACAGGTTGGGAATACACTCCAAAACATCTCTGTAATTTTTTAGTATAGTTGCAAATAAAAGCTTGAAGTCAATGAAATATATTATGGATTTATCACTATCATAGTATTGTTAGAAATTATTTGTGTTTTAGTCCATAATTGCAATACATTTCATGCCAAAATTTCTTGCAAATCTGAATATAACAAAATTGCAAAAAGAATACCTCTTAACCTAAGGAAGTATGCTAAGTGTTTGACAAAATGAGTATGAAGAAAAATGTATGATTTTAGTTTTATATAGGGGTTTTTACAGTGGTATCAGAGCCACATTCTTGCTAGCTTGAAGGGTTAATGAGCACTAGTCATAGAGCTAGAAGGTATTATGAAAGAGAGCAGAGAAGAAGGAAAATTCAATTTGCAGGTCCATACCCAAAAGAGGATACATTTTCAATAGTACTTGCAACAAGACAACCCCTTACAATTGTAGCAGAGATGAGTGATTCAGAGGGTCACTGAGATAGGGTTGAAAGAAGGTATGATGCTCAGAGTATAGAAAACATATTGAATGACCTTGCATAAGGACAACGGTAGATGATGCAACAATTTATGTAGTCACAACAATAGTTGATCACAACCATTGGAAAATTGTCACAAAACATGAATACTCTAAGGGTAAACTAGAATGATACAAGTGATGGTAGCAATGCAGGTAATCACATTTCTAGCAGAGCTAGTTCGGGTGGTTTAGATAGACCATTTAGGCCTACATTCACGCCTAGGGAAGAAGAAGAAGTACCACAACCTGAGAAGTAGCAGCCATTGGTTGATGAGATGGTAGCAGTTTATGATGAGTACCATTCACTTCCTCATGCGATAAAAAATGAATTATTATTGAACTAATATATAAATCAGCTGAAGGAAAAGAAAAAATCACATTAGGAACAAAGACCAAGAACTCAACATAAGGAGTATAAGCATGCATTGAGCAAATTAACTCTTCCAAATTTTGATGGTAGTGGGAAGAGCACAACACGTGCTTGGATTCACAAGTTGGATACATTTTTGACACTTAAGTGCTTGGATTCACAAGTTGGATACATTTTTGACACTTAAGCCCATGCCAGAAGAGGAAGCAATTAAGTTTGCAACTTTGCATTTGGAGGGAGCAACATATGATTGGTGGCATCATAGTTTGGTGACACAAAACTATGCTTTGGTTTAGTCCTATGATGAGTTCAACAATAAATTGATTGCTAGATTTATCCAAAAAAATGTAGAGATGTATTTCTGTGAGTTGGCATTGATTAGACAAAGTGGGGATGTTGATAGCTACATCAACGAATTCCAAAAGCTTGTTATGGTTCCTAACATGTCGGAAAAGAGAGTGGTAATGCTGTTCATAGAGGGTTTGAATGTAAACTTGAGGGGTTTGGTGAAGGCTTTCAAGCCTAGTATCCTACAGGATGCTATCCGAATGGCGCTTGATCTTGAGATTACACATCCTACACCTCAACCCTCGAAGAAGAATTTCAAGGATAATAAACCAAAACACAAACTAGATGGGAGAACACACAATCAGCCTAAGCCTACGCAACCTATGATGGATTTTGAAACAAGAAATGAGTTGCATAGGAAGAAGTTATGTTTCACGTGCAAAGAACCATGGGAACCCAGTCATAGGTGCCTTGGGAAAGGCAAGGTGCATTACATAGACGTCGTCGCTGATAATGATGAGGAGGTTGTGGACACTAGCTCAGAAAGTGAACATGAGAAGCGGCCACTAGAGCATGATGATGCTAATACAAGAGGTATGCCACATGGAACTATTGCTTCACTATCCAGAGTTCCTAAGTACCACCCTTTTCGAGTGAGAGGAGTCCTTAATGGACAACAGGTTACCAGTTTAGTGGACAACGAGGCGATTCATAATTTCATTGATAAGGGTCTTGTGGCGAGGAAAGGATTGTAGGTTGAGGATTTTCCAAGTTTTAGTGTTATGATGGCTAATGGATTCAAAATGAGTTGTACTAGGAAGGTTCCTTGGTTAAACATTCAATTGAGTGACTATATAGTCATTGATGATTTCTATGTGATTGGGATTGGTGAGTTTGATGTTCTATGAATTCATTGGTTGCATTCACTTGGCAAATACAGTTAGGACTTTCAAAAGATGGAGTTGGAGTTCATGTTAGATGGAAAGACGATAGTGTTGAGAGCTTTGGTGGATGGTGCACCACGAGTAGCGTCAGCTAAGAGGATGGAGGCGTTTAGACATGATGAGGTTGCAGGGGCAGCCATAAATTTTGTGCCTTTCGAATCTTCTTCCAATGATGACAGGAGATACTAGGTAGGTATTAATGCTAAGAGTCAGTATCTTATTGATATTCGAATGTCAGGTGGCTGTCCAACATTGGTAAGCATAAAATTTCCAAATCTTGCATTGATAATTGCAACTGATTTCTTACATTTGTGTGTGGAATTGTCACTTCGAGACTTGGAGTTTGAGGGATGACGTTTTTAAGGCTTTGGATCTAGGGATTCACATGATTGATAGCCACAGGGTAATGCAGGAAGATAGAATTGTTGATTTCAGTTGTATTAGAGTGGAGCAACGAATTTGTGGTGGAGCATTCATACAATTGATATGGGATCATGGTGATTGACTTTGGTATACAGGTGTGGATTGCTTGGGAACAAGCAATCTCTGGGAAGGCAAGATTGTAATGTCCCCTTTTTTTGAGTAATCGGCCAATAGGGTCATCTAGCCTAATTTATTCCCATAGGCTATGATCAGGCATTTTAAGGGAATAAAATAAAATTATTTATTTATAAAGTTGTCTAAATAAATTAAATCATAAGGATAACTTTATTTTTAATTAATTTAATTAAAGTGATAAATAAAATAATAAATATTAGAAAGTTACTTTATTAAATAAAGTGTGCTTCTAGAAGCTTTAAGGAGGTTACATTGGATTCTTCTAGAAGACCCAGCCGAGCCTTTAAAAGGAGAGGAGAACAAGTCTTTTCATCATCTTGGTTTTGGTATTTTCTATCAAAATTTTTTGAAGAGCTTGTGTTTGCAGGTTTAGCATGCCCTAAGACAAAAACCCTTGGGTAAATTGGTTGTTTGGACGAAAACTCATTCAACCTATTGGGTGGATTCATTTCAAAATTCATACTTGAGCTTAATTGATCAATTTATGGAGGATTGGAGCTTCAAAGAATAAATTGTTGCAGGTTGACAATTTTAGAAATTTGTTAAGTCTTCATGGAAGATAGATTATTGAATTTTTGAGAAGATTAAAGCCATGGATGCCTTGGTCTGAATTTTATATAATCTGGGTGAAGATTTTAATGAGATATTTCTAGGTCTTTGAAGGATGATTCATATTGTTGGTTTGATTTTGGCCAACTAGGGTTTATGTTTATTATTGGGAAAAACAATACCCTAGGCATGAAGTACTGAGATATAAGGACTCTCCATAACTGGTGTAAACTTGGGCGAATTTGCAACAGAAGTCAAACCCACTTATGAGGAAAATATTGCAGAATTTTTAGGTGAATTTCAAGATAGTGACAAGCTGAGTGAATGAGGGTTTAATGTCTCCAACCAAGCATCAATAATACCCTAAATTCTACTGCAACATTGGAGTTTTAGATCTGCTATTGATGGCCGCCAATGACATCCTCAGAAAACATCCAAATTCCATGAGTGTACCCTTGTTCGGGACTACATTGTGTGAGTTATCTCGGAATTAAATTTTCCATATATTTGTTATAGGTCAGGAATAAACTCCCAAACATCTTTGTAATTTTTGAGTATAGTTGCAAATAAAAGTTTGAAGTGAATGCAATATATTATTGATTTATCACTATCATAGTATTGTTAGAAATTATTTTTTTGTTTTAATCCATAATTGTAATACATTTCATGCCAAAATTCCTTGCAAATCTGAATATAACAAAATTGCAAAAAGAAAACCTCTTAACCTAAAGAAGTATGCAAAGTGTTTGACAAAACGAGTATGAAGAGAAATGTATGATTTTGGTTCGATTATAGAGGGGTTCTTACAACATGTCATCAATCTTTTAGCAATCCACTTGAACACCTTGTATTGAGACAATATGGCCAAGGTATTCCACCTCTATTGTTCCAAAAAAACACTTGGAATGCTTCACAAATAATTGCTTTTATGTTAGGAGTTATAGGGTATGGTCCAAGTGAAATAGATGATCTTCCCATTTATTGTTGTAAATGAGAATGTCATTGAAAAATACCACCACGAATTTCCAAACGAATAGCTAAATTTTTTGATTCATTAGATTCTAGAATGTGGATGGTGCATTTTTGAGGCCAAATGACATCATCCAAATTCAATAATGGTCCCTTGTGAGTTTGGAGAGTTATCTTAGGAATATTTTCTTCCTATAAGCAAATCTAACGATAATTGAACCATGAATCTAACTTGGAGAAGACTCAGGCTCCATGCAATTCATCGAATAGCTCGTCAATTACAAGAATAAGGAACTTTTCCTTAATAGTAGTTACATGAGATTTTTTAATTGTATAGAAGCTGAATACCCAAGACTCAATTATCATAGTACTTGAGTTTTGCATTTTGTGTTTTATTGACCCACTTTCTTATTGTACTAGTCTATCTGTCACTACTTTATTTTGTCCTGATTTGCTTGGAATGGTGTGGATTTGCTCAAAGTTTCCAATCTTTGACCATATATGCATAAATTTATTCACTACTAGGGTTTATGTAAGGAATTTCTAGGTTAGGGTGTGTCTAGTGTTGGTGTAAATAGGTGTTTTACCAAATAGTTCACTAGTGAGTCCTATTTACATGTTTACTTAGGTCCTAGGGAATATTTCTAGAAGATTGTTGTCATTAGATCTTATCTTTTGACATTTAATGATTGTGTCCTAAGTCATTTAATATTAGTTGTCTCAGGACATAGGATTAAGACACTTGTCATGATCTTGTCTAATCTTATGTCTCACCTTAGCTATATAACTAGGTGGTCTCATGTGTAAATCAACAATCATAATCCATCATCTGCATCCTTTAATAGAATAACATTATTCTCTCATAGTTGATCTCTCTTGTGCTTTCATGAAGTTCCTAGATCTTGGGTGGCTATAATCTTTAGCCAAATCTTACGTGGTGTAGAGTATTCTATACCAAATCTTACATGGTATTAGAGCTTGTGAGATTGCTTCTTGCTAGTTTTGATTGAGAGATCTAGGCCGCAAATCTTAATGGATCTTGAAAAGTTGAGTATGCTCTTCTCTTGCATCAAATGATAACCTAGTGAATAAAAAAACTTGAAAAAAAATACTAGATTTGGAGGTTTTTTTTTTGTGGCTTTGTATTGCAGGTTCAAATCGGAGCTTGTTAGTGCAAATTTGAGCTCACCATTGAGTTTAGAGGGTTTGAAAAAGTCAGTTTTTCCTTTTGTTTCGTCCAAATCGGACATTTGAGGCCAAATCTATGAGGGTTTGAAGCTGAAAAATGGTTGCTAGATTTAGAAAGTCGCTGCAATTTTGGAGCACTTTGAGTCAAAACAGACCCTGCCATTGTGTCCAAGAGGCCCAAAAACCCTAAGAGCGACTGTCAAATCGTCAAAATCCAAACATTTGCCTCAGTCACTCAGCAAAAAATTTCCTCCTTTGTTGTTGTACGGTTGTGCAAGTCATTGTTGTATGCAAAGGTGAAAATAATAATAAGTTTTTCTATTTTTTTCAATTTTTTCATAAAAATTTAATTTAAAAATAAAAAATAGAATTTTTTTTGCAAGTTTGTACCCTATAACAGCTATAGACACCTAAATTTGGACACTTAATTTATCCAAATTTATCCCCTTTCATCTAAACATCCTTTTATTTGCATTAATTAAGTAATATTACTATTATTTAATTAATACCCTTAATTCTACCAAATCCTTAAGGTATTTAGTTAATAATTAAATACATTATCTTTTTAATCCTCCTTTCATCAAATGAATTAAATCAATATGACATTTATTTAATTCCTCACATGTCACATCCTTTCCTTAACCCTAATCAACCTCCTAATCTTTTCATTAGGGATGTGCACATGCCTAATCTTTGATTAGGATGTGTCACATCCTCCAACTTTTGCAAGTTGGCTCTTAATCCTCATTAGCCACTAATCGTCTTATAATTGCTAATCAGTTAAGCCTAATCAGTACCTTGGTCAACTCTTCCCATCCCCCAAAGAATTTTTAATTCATTTTTATTCATCCAAGATTCTTTCCTTCCCCATGTGAATTTTTAATTCACATTTATTCTTTCAAAACTCCTTATCCTCATGCAACTTCTAGAACATTTGACTTGTCACATCACTTACATGTGGCAAATTCCCATATTTTTGGAAACCCTTTCTTACCCACTAGATTCTCCCAAACACATTTATTTCTCCAACTACTTTCTCATTTCCCGTGGAGATTTTTGAGCAATTCCAAATTTCCTCAAGTGTCATTTTCATCCTCACTTGGGAACAAGAAGTTCCTTTTTGAGGAAATATTTTCATCCCCCAAGGTACTTGCAAGGTTCTTGTCCTTCCTCCACATCACTTGTCCTTATTCCACCTCACTTACACACCATCCATCTTAAGCCACTTCACCCTCCACATGTCAAGATGTGAGGGCTTGTGAGTCCTCAACTCACCATAGCCCTTCATCTTGACTTTGTTGGCTTAATCTCAACCATTGAATTCTCTAGAGAATTCAAATTCTTCTATAAATACCCCTTCTTCTAATACATTTGAAACACTTAGCCATTTGCACCCTTATGCTACCAAATTGCCCACTCAATTTGCAAGCATTATCTTAGCCATTTAGCCAAGCCATTTAGCCACTAGCATTAGCATTGCATTTTTCCATTGTAACTTCATCAAAACATCACATTGTTCATCTTACATCTAGCCATCCAAGGAGCATACAAGCATTCAAAAATCAAGGGCCAACCAAGGGATTCAACAACAAAGAAGGTATAATCATTCTATCATCATTTTATCTTCTTTCTTTGTGTCATCAATCTCTTAGGCTAATCTTTGAGGTGTTCCTTGTGTTTTCTTTATATTGCATAATATTTATTTTGCACATTTAGAATAGGATAAACACTAGGCTTCACAACAACAGGGTACTTGTGTGGTACGATTGTGAGCACAACAATGGCCACATGGCACAACCTACGTGGGCCATGTGGTTGCCACTTAAACTCTCGCCTATCGCATCCTCCGACTCATCAGACCCCAACAAAATATTCTACTAAAAAAAGAAATACTAACGCTAGATTCTGCCAAATATTCCAAGAATTCGGCCAGAGATTCCATCAAGAACATATTCTAGATTCCATCGGCAACATTAGAATATTCTTCAACATATTCCGTCTAGAGAATATTCCGGTAGGGGGCATAATATTTCAGTGGCGATGGCTTGCAAGTTGTCAAATTTAATCCAGTCAATTGCTGATGTTAGCATTGCATCAACAACCCCTTCAAAACATTTTCCCATCTCACCAATGATAGTTTTGATTTTGCAATCCAACTTCAAAGGCTCATAATTTATTCATCCGACCTACTTTTTGTAAGCAATTTTTTTGATTTGGGGTAGAATTTTGTGCTCTTCGCAGTGGTGCAATCGATTTTGATTTTAGTGCATGGTCTTTTAGAAATTGTGGATTTTTACAGGCGTTGTTGAGCCGTTCTCATTTTGGGAACTTTTGAGGCTCTATTCTCGCTCCTACAATAACATTTTGGGTGCAATTTTATTTGAAAGTACATATTTTTTCATGTACTTTACAATGGTGTGATTAGATTGATCCCATTATATGTAAGAATTGTACTTGAGCTTGTGGCCAAATTTGGCATTTGAAAGCACTAAGATCAAGTCTACTTTGTTGTTTTTGACAAGTGGCACTTGTAATCGCACTAAGCATAATGTGCCAAGTCATATGTTGTTGGGGGAGATTCTTGATTGAGTAATCAGGGGGTTGGGGGTAATCTTGTGTTTGTTTGTTGGTTGTAATCATGTCTTCTAATGCATGTAAAGTAAAATGTGATTACTATGGGAAGGAAAAGCATACAACATGTGAATGCTTGTGGAAAAAACTTGATGATTTAAAACTTCTTTATGAAATTTTTCAATTGCAGCAACTTTGCATTGCCAATGGCATTAGTTTGCCTAATTCCTTTGAACCAACATCAATAGAATCATCTAGTGTTTTTTCATCATATGTTGAGGACACAATGGGGGATGATAAGTATAGTCAAATGGCATCCACTGAGATCTCATCTCCATCTATTGTTGAACTTGATGATGCTTGTGTTGCCACAGTTTTGGCTCCTTGTGATTCAATGCAATAGGACATACATTGTCTTCCAGATACATCTACTTGGGATGAGTACTTGACAAACATTGCTGGTTTGTTTTGTCAGTCCTACATTTCAGATTTGGGAGACATCATTGATTGCATACATCTTCTCTTTGATGGAGATGATCCTTCTTTAGTTGTTGTGAGGGAACACTTGAACCCTCTTGTTCATTCTCTACATGATAATTCTTCGTCATTTGACATGAGTGTGGATTCTTTTGAGCAACATTTGGAGGAGGCTTCTTTGTCTTCAAAGGAGGTATCTTTGTCTTTGGTTTGTGTTCTACAATCGTTTCTAGGAGATTTTGGATTGATCTCTTTTATATTGTGGCCTAGAACACTTGTTTGGTGTAATGCCCTGTCGTGTGAACCCCAAAGGACAACAAAATACCGCACTAATTTTTATTTATTTTTGACAGGGAAACATTGCATAAGATGAATATGTATATACATTACATGAAGAGCAAATGTGCATTTACAAAGTTATCTACGTCCTCTGGGGTACACAAAACAGTCATTACGAAACCTAAACTTTTACCGAGACGAAAGCGAATAAAAACCAAGATTACATAATGATGACATACAACCATCCATGATCAAAAGAGAGGAAACCGATACATCATTTTATTACAATTCAATTTATAGTTCCATGATATAGCTGTGGACCATATTTCCACAAATGCAACACATCAAAGATACAATAGTACATTACATAATGCTTCCCTTATATCAACAGGAAGAGTACATCGAGTACAAGAATGATACATCAATGAAGAATAAGGTACAAAATGAGGACTAGTCTTCAACCAAGTGTGGCTATGGAGACTCTGCATCCGCTTCTGCATTGCAAACACAACCTGGGAACCCAATGGGGTGCATAGCACATTCCACCCGACTGTGTGGACCCGAAGGCCCACCCCCCGTGCTAAGAAATGACAAGAAAGGACCCACGACCAAGATAGATAAGCATAATGATCACAAGACCAAACCACAAGGTCAACCAAAACATAACATACAATAATCTCAACGACCACTTACAAGGTGACTGCTTCCAAAGGTATACAAAGGAAAAAGCAAGGGATACTATAACACCAATATTCATATACTCCCAACTGAAGGGTACACAAATACTTGGGTTCCCAAAGAAACTCACATCATGGCTTGGCCTATAAACTTGTCAAAACGAAAAATAATGCAATGGAGAATACAATCAATCATGAGAACGTAAAAATCGATCTTTCATCTCCAAACACAATTCCATGTAACGAAACTTAAAAGCATATTGCATACTCCACTTGTTTAAACATTCCTTTTCAATGTGATAAATACACTAACTTAATAAGAACATGAAAGGATTAACCATTTGATATAAAACTCAAATAGATCAAATCTCTCCTAGTAATTTTAGATTATTAGATATTCAAGAATCACATATTTTATGACTATTTTGAAATTACTTAATTAAATAAAGCACTTATGAAAATCGACAGTATGTAGCCCAACAAATTTCTCTTAATTTATGATCCCTATCTTATACATTTGATTACCTCAAAATATTTAAAACTAAAATATAACCTATACCTTTGTTACTTCAAAATAATAAATTTAATTAAAATGTAATATGTACATTTAATTACTTTTAAATTGAATAAATTTAATTAAAAATCTAACATTTACATTTGTTGACTCCACCCTAAATAAATCTAATTTAAATCCAACATAGACAATTATATGCAAATCACCAATCTAATAGTGAAGGAATTTGCAATTAACTTTATCTTTAAATGTCTTGAAAATAAATTTAAATTTTAAATGCACTTGAAATAAATCTAGTTTTAAATAAATCAAATTTTAAATATACTTGAAAATAAATCTATCTTTAAATATATACTGGAAAATAAATCTAGTTTTAAATAAATCTAATTTTAAATATACTTAAGAATAAATTACTGATTACATGATGATGCAGTAATTCTTCGAAACAACTAACTCTTTAAATATACTAAATTAAGTTAGATTTCATTATTTGATGATAATTGACCAAAATCCCAACTCACTTAACATATATAAATATATATATATATATATAATTTACCCTACAAATATACTAAATCTCCTTAGTCCCCTAAATATACTTCACTTAGTTTATTTACCCAACCTTCAATTTTCTAATGGCAAATTTTATTCTTCCAAAAATGTAACAATTTTACACTAGGTTAATCTATTAAATTAAACATTACATAATAGACCATCTAACCATATATATATATATATATATATGAATAATCAAATTAATAATATTACATATACACGTGCCCTAAATGTTTACATCTAATGAACACAAAAACAAAGCCTATGCAATACGTTTGTCATAGTACAAACATTGAATACCTCGAAACAGTATCACCAATAGATTATCATAATCTAATTTACACATAAATTTTAATACAATTTAAGTGGAGGCTTAACATTATGTGTAGAGTTAGAATTGATATCACTATTTTCACAAAAGATTATTAATCCTATTCGAACCTATTCACCATATATTATATACTAATCAAATAACATATCTAATCATAAATATCCTTTACAATAACTATAATATAAATATATTGAAATATACAAGACCTAAAAGACAAAATAAGCCAACTAACATCTAGTCTACAGCGAATGAGCCAAAGCTGCAATATAGATATAAAGTCCATCGAATTTTCTAAGAGAGAGGGTGAATATAGGGTGGCTTGTTTAGGCTGTCATAAAGTGAGTTTTTAGTACTATATACAACTCAGGCATCTAGTGTACCACTCAACAAAATAAAAAGAGAACACTATGAAAGAAGTATTCTGCGAGCCGCACCAGGGAGAGAGAGATAGAGAGTAAGAGAGAGGACGCAACCTGCATGGCATAAGGAACATAGACAGTGAAGGATCGACCAATGGCCAACATTGACAACCACAAACTTGAATGATTCCAAGGCATCAAGGAACATCACATTTAGAATGATGAAGGGGATGATTCCAAACAGAGACAAGTTCAACAGGTCGAGCCCTAAATCGGCTATCCTAAAGGAGACTCTTAAGCAGGTAACCAATTACAAAGATTAGGGCATAAATAAGGAACACAAGCCTCAGTATATCAAGCTTCGATGATAATGCATTTCGTTAGGATAAGTTGATTTGGAAAAGATAATTGCCTCGATTGCTACGAGAATAAAGTAATTGACGTTAATGATAAAGAAAATTCTATTGATAGGTTGTCATTACAAGAATTTGAGAGAAGACGTTTTGCCAATACGTCAACAGAAATCGAAGGAGAGACAGAGTATGAAGAGAAGTGTTGGCAAGGATTCAGATCATAGCAAGGAACAGTGGTATGAACGAACACAAGTTACAAAATGAAAACCCCTATATTCAAAGGCGTTGGAATTCAAGAGTCAATTAAAACAAGGGAAATTGAACGATGAAAACTGACTGTGGTATCTTACTGCAAAACGATCAGACTTAAGGCAGAGTATGATGCAGGGGAGAGAACCATGTACAAAATCGGTTAGAGAATTACACAGCTATGAGTCGACTCCCTCGTCAAAGCAACATTTCGAATGTCCAAGGTGAACTCCAACGAATCCCTCAACCAAGTCTAAGAAATCGAACTAAAAAATAAATGTATACATATTTGGCTACCAAGGCCAACACACTGCTTCCAGCAAGAGGACGACGAAATTTACACGAGTTGAGCGAAGAATCAGATATGAAAGTCTTGCCACCAAACCTTTACTCGAGAGGGTGGAGAATAGGGAGGAAAGCACTCGACTTTTAACAAGAATTAGGAGACTAAACGGGTTTAAATGAATCTGTATGCAACTAGGCTGCAAGTAACGATGAAGGCAGGTAAGAGAGCACCCAGCCTAACATCAAATGATCTCAAGATTATTCAAGAAAAACCCCAAGAATAAGGCGATGAGGTGAAAAGACCATTGAATTCTATTCAGTTAAAAAGGTAATAGGGCGGCCAAACAATTCACATCCAGTTAAAATGAAAGCACTCTTGACACTTCCTAATATGCAAGTATTGAATTCAAAGTTTGCAGCCACAAATCATTGTTAAACAAACCAAGGTAACAGGATACAAAATGTACCTGAATTTACAACTGAAGATGAAAGCGATAAGCTGCAATCCCCAAATTCCGTTCTCCTTCCTTCCCAGTTTTTCTCACTGAAATATTCTCTTACTTTTACCCCCGCATATTTTCCAAGTTAAAATTTTGTTGAGAAACCCATATTTCAGAAATTCTTCTTCTATTCCCATTTTTTCCCATGCCCCTTTACACCCAAATTACCAACATAAAATTAAGGCAAAATTCATTAGTTTCTCGATAAAACAAAGAAAACAGGTGGCATAATCACAATTTTCAAACTAACACTCGACACATGCATTTTACTTCGTTTTACCACTTGGAGGAAAATTCATCCTTTTAAGGAATTTAGAAATCTACCCCACTAATAGTTTGATTGCGTTACCGGAAAAAAACATTCTTAATTCAATATTTTAACCGTTAAAATTATATCATACTTATTTAATTTAATTAAATCTCTGCGGTGGTAAAACTTTTAATATTTTAATATTTTATTAGGTAGTCATTACATCACCTTATTAAATTAAATCAACCTTTTGGATTCCAGAGGATCCTTTTAAATATACTTATATCTATATATATATTTTAAAATTTACGGAATGAAGTAATTAACAAAATATTTATTTTTGAATTAATCCTTAATAACAATTAAATAAATAATATTATTTAATTAAATAAACAATATTATTTAATTGCTAATTAAAAATTTAATTAAAGTTGCAATTAAAGTATTTTTCTATCTATAATTAAGAAAATTAAATATCGACAATTAAAATAATATTCTTTTAATTCTTACAAACAAAATTAAAAAATTTCAAACTAATTTAATATTTAATTAAATTCTTGGTAATTTCACAAGCCACCTTACTAATTAAGTTTAATGGTTTAATTAAATTAATTCCAACAATAATAATAACCATCACTAAATAATGATAACGCATCAGAATCAAACAATTAACATATTAAAATTAATGCTTAAAATGAACGACATAAGACCAAATGATACCAAAGAAAACGGGGTACTAACAGACGACATTGTCAAACAATGACGGGATGACGAACGCAGACAGGGTTGCTTTCTTGTCAAATCCATTTTCAACTTCATACCCATTGGGATTTATGAGGCTCACCCTGTTTTGATAGTACAGGTGGAATCGAGACTGGGTACCTGCAATATTGCATAAAAAACAAGTGTCGAAGCAACATTTATATCCAAAGCCATACACACTGTGAGAGAGAATTGCAGTGTGGCAGGGCACTCACGGATGAGTGATGCAACACCGTCCCTCTCACCCGAACCTCAATCCATAACCTTATTCTAAACAACATCATCATTAAACGATAAGTAAACAACTCCATAAGCATAACATCAAACACATATGTCCACATATCAAAACTAATAGTGTCATAAACAACCAAGTCCAGTAAGCAGAACTCTCAACCAACCAAACAGCGTGATAGAATAGTCTCCAATATTGTCTCGAGTATGCATCAAACATAAGCAGTATCTAAACAACATCCAACACACACAAAAAGTATCGTTGGCGAACAATAACATGGGAGGCACTACATTTGGAGTGTAACAACTTTCAACATTGACATGGATACACTTGAGCATTCTTTAGAGACATCAAACATCATTCATCTTCCCTCATTTTCCTTTAAGGAATGGGAAGACATCCTGCATACCATCTTGGTTTTGTATCATCCTAAGGGGAAGAATGTTGTTTGGCGGTATTGGATCATCTTTTGCACTCAATGTTGAGCATCTACCATCATTGCAGGATACTCTACATTGAGCGAGGGGGGCTGCATGTTCTCTCTTCTCTCTTATGGTGGTCTTTTTCCTTGCATGGGGTTTTGTCCTTCTCATTCTTTAGTGAGAGTATTTTGTTTTCATCTCTTTTGGGGAGGAGTTTTGTCCCACTCGGTTTTCTCCTTTTCTCCGCTTGTGAGAGATTGCATTTGTACATGGGTACCTAACATGGCCTTGTAGTTGAGACCCATGCTTGCATCATTTGCATAATAATTTGCTACTCCCTAAGTTGCACTTAAGGGGGGGTGTTAGTGTAAAAAGGTGTTTTACCAAATTAGTTCACTAGTGGGTCCTATTTACATGTTAAGTTTACTTAGGTCTTAGGGAATATTTCTAGAAGGTTGTTAGTTGTCATTAGATCTGATCTTCTCTTTTGACATTTAATGATCGCGTTCTAATTCATTTAATATTAGTTGTCTCATGACATAGGATTAAGACACTTGTCATGATCTTGTCTAATCTTATGTCTCACCTAGGCTATATAACTAGGTGGTCTCATGTGTAAATCAACAATCATACAATCATAATCTATCATTTGCATCCTTTGATGGAATAACATTATTCTCTCATAATTGATCTCTCTTGTGCTTTCATGAGGTTCTTAGATCTTAGGTGGCTATAATCTATAGCCAAATCTTACATGGTGTAAAGTATTCTATACCAACTCTTACATCTAGTTTGTAGGCTCTCTAATATACTTATCTCTTTTGTAAATAATGAATTGGTCCAATATTTTAGGGATTAACTCTGAAGGATTCCATTGTACCTATAATTTTGCACTATCCTTTTGTTGGCAGAGATACAAAGGAAGTAACTTGCTAGGGCTAACCATTACTTATTGCACCATAGATTCAAACAATTGATGGCTTCCTATATTGATGTTTTCTTTGAAGACCCTAGAGTGTCTTCCAATATGCTAAAGATATGTGGAATATCAAGTTTTATAGATGCTATTTGAGGCTTGGGTATAGTCCTCCACCTCCTTCATTGAAACATGCTTAGCCAACAATGTCAACTTTGTAATATTTTAAAACTACCGACATACATGGTTTCTAGCAGGCCACTACTATAGGAAGAATGTGGCTGAAGCCTACTACCCACTACTTTCACCACTTTCTAATCACCAAAGATCTCATTAAAATGAGGTGAAAGGCATACAATGAATTGTTGGTGCAATAGGCCCACTTAAATATTATTGTTGTTGTGGAACCTAGCTTTGGAAAGGTATGTTACCACTTGATACCTTGCTCATGCAAAAGATGATCATAACAACAACATGAAAAAGAACATGATGATGCTCAATGAGCGCAAAATATGCTTATATTCATGAATCAAAGAGACAATAGTGCAAGCCTCCTCAAGGGGCAACCTCCTTAAGTGTAGGCTTTGATGCAAAATATAATTCAATATGATCATCTCTTACATTACAACTCCATATATAGAAAGCATCCCAAACTCCAACCTAATGCTTAGAGGGTTGGTGCCACAGTAAGAGTGGTACTCAATTTGAATAACTAAACTATGATTTTACAATGGTCATAGAATAATAATAATAATAGAAGTTTAGGATGTAGGGGTCCTAATATGCTAAAATATTTTTGAAGTCTTCTTCATTCTTTGTAGCCGAATAAAATTTCTTTAACATGTTATCTAAGAAATATTTTCATTCTATTAGGTAACATTGCTGCAATGCCTAATTGTTGATAGTGTCTGATTTCAACCAATATTTCAATATTGAACCCTACTTGAGTGGATGATGATATAAATGTACTTGATTTTTGATTGAATAATCTATGAACTAGTTTAGTTTCTCAATGAGTATCAAAATTAGCTCTTGGACATGGGAACTATAGTTCATTTAGATTATAAGCCAACATTCCTAGTTTGTGATGACTTGTGATGGCCATTAGGGGAACCTTCTTTATGACATTAAATGGATGGCAGCATTTTGTTAGTTATTCATTAGTGCTTTGCCATTGGGTAACTTTCTTCATGGCATTAAATTGGTGACTTTTCTTCAACTTTTCAACCTGATCATTGAATACATGAATGTTACATACTACATCCAATACAATTGCATATTGCCACTTGATAATTTTGATGTAGATGATGACAAAGAACTTGTTGCAACCCTCATGGTACTTTTAAACTTAATTGGTGATTATGCAAATAGTCATTTGTAGAAATTTCTCATTACGTTGAATCTTATATTTGCTCATTTTAGTTTTGTAGATTTAAATGATTCATATGTAAATGACCAAGAACTATCATCATTTGTTTTTCATGCTAATAATTTAGAAGATTGTGTTTATCCACACTCTCATGTTTTGGAGGGTATTTTGTTCAAACTTAATGCTATTTGTTCTTGTAGGCTTGTATTGGGCACAATTCATGCAAGGCTTATAAGGAAATAATAGCAGGAAACTTGGGGGTGCATCAGAATATTGCTAACCAACAAAGATATGTCTATTGGCCTAAGTTTTCTATAGACATGCAAAAATTTTCAGAGGATCTATGCTATGTAGGATTTCAAATCTTATTATTAGGAAGCTTGACACATATCAACCTTTACTTGTTCCTTTGCAACTGTAGCACACATTTACAATGGATTTTCTTGGTGGGCTTCAAGGACTTTCCAAGGACATGACTCTGCCATGGTGGTATTCAATTTGATGAGATTAGCACTCTTGAGCTGTAGAAATACAAAAATGCATCCACCATTAGAGAACAAGTTGCATTAAATCTTTCATTTTGGGTTTATTGACATTTATTTTGTGTTTTGAAGTACTTGTCTAGACCCATTGATGCTCAACATAAGAATAAGATAAGCATGTTTTATTCTTACATGGATAGTCAAATTGAGGTTGTAAACAAAATCATTGTTGATTGTTACATGTATTATAACCATAAGTATCTAACACAATAGCCTAGTCTTCCTTATATTCAACACACTACAACTGCTCCATGCAAAGTATAATCCACAGTTTTGTGCATTAGGGTCCTTGTGCACTAGTGCTAGGTTTCAAAGTAGGGTGTGACCATGGATCTTGTTGCACACTAAAAGTCATGTGTTAGGTAATTCAATGCTTGAATGAATTTGCCCATATGGAGAATAAGTTTCACATAAATGACTATTTGGTTACATCCTAAAAACTAGTTGCATTGAAGGTTTAATGGGAAAGATCTACTCAAATATGGGCCTTTTACTATTCAATCCTAGTATGGGACATGGTCTCACTTTACACAAACCTAATTTTAGGCATCAATGATTTAATTTTGAATTGCTGTGACCTATCCAGCATTTCAAGTTTGCAACCCTCTGAAGTGAGAAATGAATTTTGTATTCTCTTAGGCATTGAGCAATATGCATGTCAAATTAAGTAGATAGTGATGGAACACTTCTAATATGAAAATCCTAAGTACTATTTTGAGTTTGTAAGCTGTGGGGCCGACTGATTTTCTCTCTTTATTAACTCATTTTAATCCTAACTTGGCGTGTTAGAGTAAAAACAAAGTGATTTGGTCAATGTTACCAAGACTTGGACTCACCTCGGACTTGACAAGCTGATTTTTGACTCAGGGCCTTCTAGGACTCGAGCTCAAACTTGAATTGTAGACTTCGACAAATTGAAAACCAAAGAAATTCAAATATTTTTAAGGATTTAAAACTTGTTTCATGCACCCTTTAATAAATAAACCTCAAAAACACAATAACCTCATCAAATAGAAACTACTTTGATCCCATACACAAACATACATCGATCACATAAGTATAAACACAAATTTTAGCTGAAGGAAACAACACATTTAGATATATAAATATTGTGAAATGTATACAAAACTCATGGAATATGAAATCCATGGCATCAAAACAAATATCAAAACTAAAAGTATAAGTCTATGGCTCAAAGGAGCTTGCATTACTCATCCCAACATCACAACAAGTCATGCGCTAGCATCTAAGATAGGTCCTGAATGATGATGTAACCATGATATTTGCTTGTGTCTCAATGATTGGTGTGTCTATTCAAGTGAGGAATTCATTATTAAAGTTTTCTTGAAGCCTTCAAGACTGCATGTTTTGTTGTCAAACTCATTAACAAGTAGGAAGAGTTAAGTAAAAAGGTAAATGGTTATGTTCTAGTTTGACCTTAGCTAGCATACTAATAGATGGGATTGTTCTATGAGTTGCCTATGTAGGCCATGATTGATACATTTTGCATTATGAAAATGGCATTTTTTGCCAACTATGATGTAACTTGTATTCAACAGTACAATGATTGTAGCATGCCAACATTGCCTATGGCCGTCCTTGTATACTAAACAAGTTGTTCAATGTATGAAACAAGATAATCCTTGATTGTGGCTTTGACTATGAAGATGCGGATATTTGCAACAAGGGATATGTATTTTGTAGGTTTTATGATCATGATTCATCATCGACCTATTACATTCTTAGACTTATAGTTTGATGGGGGTTTGGGAGAAACACCCCAATGGGTTGAAGGGCAGCACCCCTTGAGCGCCCCTTTCGAGGGTCTAGGGGCAGCATCCCTAGTGGGGTTGAGGGGTGAGTGCCCCTCGCCGAGTCCGAGAATTAGGTGCCTCGAGGTGTGCTCCCTTGTCAGCGATATAGGGAAGGGTGAGGGTGGAGCCTTTGCCACCAAAGCCCAAATAGAAGGCCTTCAAAACCACACAAACCTTCATGGCCTTTACCATTTTCATATTTGTTTTATGGAAATCCTAGATGAATGTCATAAACCAAACAAGCATTGAAGATTGGCAATTTTTAAAATTTTAAATTGAAATGAGTCAGTCTTTGGGTCAAAGGCTCACCTAAGACTTCGACAAGTCAGTATCCAACTTTAGTCTCCCCTAAACTTCGTTGAAATTTGCGGCTCGCCAGGACTTCGTGTCTAAGCCAGTCTTATATGCTGATTTAATAAACTTTGATACTAAAACAATGTAAATCAATGCTATAATGGGTAGGTAGGCCTTAAAGCATAAGACACCAATTATAACTGGTCAAGTGAATATACTACAAAACTATAGAAACAAGTGTTATATATTTTTTTTGTCTTTATCCCTACCATAATTTTTAAAGCCTATTAAACTCAAAATTTGCCACACTATTCAATACCTAATTAGATAAAATTCACCTAAAATTTATAGTCATAGTAGAAAATAAAATTAATTCACCAATAATATTTTATAATTATTGGTTACTTTAGGGTGACATCACCAATTTTTAATCACCACCATTGATTTTATTTATAACCTAATGGTTGGGGTTGTATTCCATGGGTTAAAATGTACCCATGGAGCTCCAATTCCCATTGAGGCACAAATTGTATTTGAGTCAACAGAGATTTAAATCTAATGACTAAGGTTAAATTTTATGGGCCAAAATGCCTTGGTAGAGCTCCAATGCCCATGGGGCTCGAAATAGAACCCAAACTGATAGATTATAAATAAAATCAACATTGATGAAAAATAATTTAAGGCTGATTTAAAATATTCAATGTTTGATTTAAAATATTAAGGAATTAAAGAATTATAGACATAACACTACACCTTAAACTTGACAGCTGCCATCCTTAGGCTCTTTTTTTTCTATAAGAATTTAATTTTTTAATTCACCATGATAATTGAATGTATTTGCCTATTTTTCTTCAAAACTTACCGTTTTCTACAAATTTCTAGTGATTTAAAAAAATTGCCAATAAAATTAATATTTAAAAAACTTGTCAAAAAACAAAAAAAAAATTCAAAAAAAAATGGAAGATTTATGAGAATTTTTTTTTAGGGAGGTGTTTCAACAAACTTGGAAATTGTCTAACTTTTAATTCATAGTTATTTCCTCAAACACTTGGTAGAACATTGTATCCAAACAATAATTCTGAGTTTTATGATCAAGAACAACTGCAACTATTTATTATTATCATGGATAATTTAACAATCATTTGCAAATATTGAATCATTCATGGGCATTTTGACAAACAGTTGGCCAATTCAACATTGCTGAGAATAGTAACAATGTATACAAAGTAACAAATATTAATTAGAGATAATTCTGACTTTATACCACTGCAAGTTGTTGCAGGCTTCTGCTGGCTAAAACAAGTTGTGTTCACTCTCAAAGTTCTGTTCTTACTTCCACTTCTTGTTACAGTTCTGTCCCACAATTCTGATTTGATAACAGCAGTCTGAAATCGTTCAAATTATGCCCAGTTTTGGATGCAACTTCACTAACAAATTAACTGTTAATGATATTATGTGTACGCAGCAATTCTGGATCTTTCAATAGGTGATGGTTGGGTTAATCATTTCCCAGATTTCTATTTTTCCTTACTGGTTAGAACAGACAACATGCACAAAATGAAATGGCATATAAAATGGACGACTAGCATATTGTTATCAAAATACTCCAAATAACAACCACTTCTTTCTTTCCTTGGACGGCTCATTTGGTGGCTAAAACTTGCTGCATATCTCTTTACTTGCTGTCTATGCTAAGTATAATGCGACAGCTGGATATTAGCTGATATAGTCTGGATTCTGCACTATTGTCTCTAAAATGAGAGTGCAAATATAATAGGGTATTAAAACCACACTCTATATATATATAGACTGCAATCGCACCTTGGTGTGCAATGGGTACACTGAAGAAGTGTGGATGGTCAATTAGGAAATTTTTTGGTTTATTGTTTACATACATTTGTGTAGTATACATGAGGTCAGTTGGTAGGCTATTTAAAAAATGATTTTGTTTGTGCAACAAAGGTCTCAATGGAGAAGTGATAGCTTCAAATCAAATATGCATCTACTTATAGCGATCTGAACACAATTAAAACAAAACCTCTGAATTGAGACGTTAATAAGGCTCCATTACCAATAGGCAATGATATGTTTGAAATAGGGAGAGAGGGAGAGAGAGAGAGATATGTGGACACACACACACACACAAAAATGGAGATGGAGATGGAGATGGAGATGGAGATGGAGGAGAGGGATATGGAGAGAGAGAGAGGAGAGATAAAGAGAGAGGACAAAGGGATAGATATAGATCCAGAAGAGATAAATATATAGAGGGGGAGAAAGGGAGAGAATGAGAGAGGGATAGATAGAAATATAAATATAGAGATAGGAAGTGATATATAGAGAGGGGTAGAGAGAGGGAAAGATATAGGGGTAAAGAGAGATGGATAGATAATGAGATAGAGATAGAGAAAGATATCTAAGAATTTAAATATGGAGAGATAGAGGTAGAGATAGGGAGAGAGAAACAAGATGTGTGTGTATGAGTACGAGAGATATGGAGAGAGATAGAGAGGGAGATAGATATGTATAAATAGATAGAGAGGGATGTTGATGGAGGGAGATAAATAGAGATAGGAGAGAGAATTAGAGATATAGAAAGAGGAAGTGATAGGGAGGGGGAGAGGGAAAATAGGGATATAAAGGAGAGATAGAGAGATAAATATAAATTGGGAGAGAGAGAGAGAGAGAGTCAATGAAAGAGGGGGAGATTGAGAGAGAAATATAAAGATATATAGGAAGTGATATATAGAGAGAGGTAGAGAGAGTAGGAGAGATGGAGTAAATAAGAGAGAGAGATAGAGAGATAGAGATAATGAGTTGTAAATAGACATGAAGAGGGGGAGATGGGAAGATAGAAATAGAGAGGGCAAGAGTGAGAGATAAAGTCCAGGTGATATAGAAAATTAATAGAGAGAGGGGAGAGATAGAGAGAGGGGTCCGAGAGATAGAGAGATATATATAAATAGATAGAGAGGGAGGGAGGATAGAGATGTTGAGAAATATAGAAAGAGAGAGTGATAGGGAGAGAGGGAGAGATATGCATAGAGAGAGGGAGAGATAGAGAGATATATATAGTGGGAAAGATAGGGGAAAGAGAGAAAGAGATGTAAGGAGAGGTAAGGAGATAGAGAGGGAGAGAGATAGAGAGGAAGATAGAGATGAAGATGGAGATGGAAATGGAGGGAGGGAGAGAGAAATAGAGATAGAAAGAGGGGGAAACAAAGAGAGGGAGAGAATGAGAGAGGGATAGATGAAGGGATAGAAATATAGAGATAGGAAGTTATATAGAGAGAGGTAGAGAGGGAGATATATATATATATATATATATATAGAGAGAGAGAGAGAGAGAGAGAGGTAAGGAGAAGTACATATGGGGAGATATCATAGAGATATGGGAAGAGAAAGAAAGATCTTTATATTTTTGTCTCCCTCTCTTTATATTTTTATTATATCTCAATCTCTCTCTTCCTCTCTCTCCCCTATTTCTCTCTATTTGTTTTCCCTTCTCTCTTCCTCTATCTAGATTTCTATGTCTCTCATCTTCTCTCTTTTCCTCTCACTTTCTTTATCTCTCTTCCTCTATCCATATTTATTCCTTTATATCTATACCTCTATTTTTGTATCTCTCCATTTCTCTATTTCCTCTCTTTATTTTCTCTCTTTCTCTCTCTATATCTATTTTCCTCCTAAGTGTGCAATGGGCACATTAAAGAGGTCTTAAAGGTGAATTATATCATACCCTTAACTAAATGACATCTAACCCTAAGCATAAATTCCTAGGGCGTGTCATCCTTGGATTGTTGGCATGAAACTACTAATCAAAAGTTACCTATCTCTCTCACTCTATAAATTTTAATTTATATTTTAAGTTTGAAATTCATTTTATTATATGAATTATAACAAAAATCTAAAATAGAATTATTCTTCAATAATTAAAGTTTTAATAAGATAAATAATTATAAATTAAATTAATTCTAATGTTTTTTAATTATTATTTGTAATTTCATAAAAAGATATAAATAATAAAAATAAATTTCAAACTTAAATATAAATTAAAAATTAAAATAAATTAAATTAAATGAAAATTCAAAATATATCAAAATCTAATTATTAGTAAACATAATAATTTTTAAAAAATTAATAACAAATAATAAACTTATAAGTTAATTTAAATGATTAAGGGCGGGGGACCTAGCTCGATTGACTAAAGTATCTTATTGCAAGTAAGAGGTCACAAGGTTACCAAGCACACTACAATTTATAGGTGGGGCTACTTGATTCTTGTAGTCTAAAAAAGTTAATAAATGATTAAATAAAAAAGTAAAACTTATTATTTATCTAAAAATTTAAGTTTAAAAAGTTTAAAAGAAAAAAACAATTCTTATCCTATCTTTTCTTAATTTAAAGCTAAGACTAGATAAGAATGTAGTTGTTTTTCTTTAATTATATATTATATTTTTTATATTTTTAAAAAATTGATGGTTGAGATCATTTCAATTGTCTTGCATCCTTCTCCACAATTTTCAGCCATTGATTTTCAGAAGCAAGTCATTCACTTCATATAAGGAACACCTTGGGCATAAAAATCTTCAATATGATCCACACAAATTTATTATTTGCTTCCAAATCTCAATAAATTTACCTTTCAGCACAAAATCAACTCTAGAAATATATCTTTCTTTAGCACAAACTTTCAACTTTCAAACAATCTGCATGTGAATTGTGTGTGAATCCACCTTTGCATTGGCTAGGGAGAAATTCTTCCTTGAAACCAATCTCCCCCTTTGGTTTTCGTCCTACGGTTTTGCTGGAGCAAATTGCTCAAATTTCCCAATAAGAGATTAAGACAACAAATGATGTGAAATTTCCTTTTGCAATCTCTTCTTATATCCATCCAAAACTTTACTTTTTTTTTTTCACAAAATGATCCCTTCTAGTTTTTTATTCACTTTTGGGCCTCAGAAAAAGTCACTTTATTTTAAATGGTTACTTTTAATAAAACAATTAATGCAACCAAAATTGCCTGCAATAATAAGAATTTAATACAACTTACATTTAATTAATTAATTATTTCTTTGAAACATCCAGGTTAGCCTATGGGAATTAATAGGTTAGGGGTCTCCACAGACACTCACTCCTAAGAAGGGGACATACATTTTCTATATTTTGAGACTGTCATATGATGGTGAGTATATTGATTGGTAAGTTGCTAATAAGCTCATCAAAATCTATATTTTATTTGCACATGCCTAATTGTAAGTCCATACTTTAGTGTCTCCCACTCTTACTTTCATTATTTCCCATTTCAATCCAATAGAGCTTAAGGATGGATTTAGTGGTATGTAACCACACTGAAAGATCTACATGCTAAGTAAGCATAATTTCATGATGTTAAAATTCTTGATCCAAGGAAAATGCATTCACCTTATAAATTTGTTCTAGCTAAAGCACAATAGTGTTTGTAGGACATCTTGATTTTTCTTTGAAAACACATTTTTTAGAAAAAATATTATTTAAGCTTAGAGGGGTTCCATCTAAGGGGGTTAGATCAAACCCCTTTGGCTAAAACCCTCTAGCTTAAATCAAATGTCCAATGGAGTTTTCTCCAAACCTATCAAAATGTTGACAAAAAATTGCTTCATCTTTTGGGGGATCAAATGAAGTCAGTTGGAAATGTCATTTTGTAAGTATGTAGCCCTTAGAATCAACTTTACAAAAAATATTATATGTATTATGTTTTCTTTAATATTTTATATATATTAAAGAAAACATAATACATACTTAATGTATATTTTGTAATAAATGTAGGTCTATTGTGAAAAAATGGTGACCTCTCTTCAAGACATTAAGAAAAATAACAAACATGGTTAGAAAAATATGAGAAAATGTGCTACATTCCACATAGATGTGCTTGTTTCAATGGAAAAAGTTTTTTTTTTTATATATATGCTAAGAGAAATGTGTTACGAAAATATAGGATTGAAGTTTTTGTTAGTATTAATTCAAAAATTGATAATAAATGAAATATTTAATAAAAAAATACTAAAAAATTATCCATGCACTAGACATTGGAGTTGATGATCTAATTCCAATAAATGATAATTTTTTTTTTAATTTGTAGTGAAATTTATGTTTTATGAAATAATGTCAGTAAAAGAAAAAATACAATTAACTCTTAATTTTTTAAAAATAAATTATAGCTTGGATCTATATAGAAAATGTCATAACTCATTAGTTTACATCATCCTTAAATTCTATTCACTATAATTGACATAAATTAAAAAATGTTGGATTTGAGCATTCCACTCAAAATAAAATGTGGGATACACTATTATGGGATCACTCTTGATTCCTTAAGACAAATGTTATCTTGATTGGATACATATTTGTCTATCTATCCCTTAACCGAGCTCAATGTTTGGTAACAAATCAAAGTTTGACATCCAAGGAATCTCATGTTGTTTGCACTTGTCTTAGAGCTAGGTATATGTTTATTTGAGATGTTTATTCAATCTTAGACCAAGGCATCTACTCATTTGAGGTATTTATTTAATTGTAGATCTAGGCATGTAGTCCTTTAGGTGTTCATCCAATCTTAGACCAAGGCATCTAGTCGTTTGAGGTATTTATTAAATTGTAGATCTAGGCACGTAGTCCTTTAGGTGTTTGTAATATCTCCAATTTTGAGTCAACATATAATTATACAATTAATTTTTAAGTTGTCAGGAAAAGGTCAAAATATAAAGACACCTTAAATTAATTAATAGTGCAAAAATAACTTAAGATATTAAGAAAGTTAAATATATTAATTAAGTTACTTTTGTTGGATTTTCAAAAATAATTAAATTAAAGTAAAAGGGGAAAAAAGAGAATTCAAGAAGGCAGGAGGAGTTACGAAGGGGAGAAGAATAAGAGTTTGTAGGAGGATTGTGCAAGCAAGTTGGATTTGATTTTAGAAAAAAATAGGTTTTTGGTTGGTTGAACATTGATTCACCACATAATTTATTGGAGACAGAAAACTACATTAAGAATACTATCTTTGAGACTGAAAGATGTCTCTTGGATGGTGGCGAACAGGCATATTCAGTGTCTGTGCATGAAGTAACTGAGAATTGTTCTATTCAAATTTAAGATTTACACTGTTTTATCTTGAAGGTTATTATCTAAAGATTATCGGGATGGTTTAGTGTTATAACATTCTAATATGCAAACATGGAAACCCTTTTGTGCCGATGTACATAGAAGTGGGAAGCTGCGTACAATCTTGTAAGGAGAAGCGAAGCTTTATGTGCCGAATCTATTAAGGAAAGACTTGGAGTCTGCATGGAGTTCTCTGAGGAGAATCGAGACATAGAATGGGTTTGATTATATGGTTGCAAGACTCAGATTAATTAAGTTCAAAGGGAATCGTGTTACACCCCAAATATGTAATTACTATTTACTATTACTATGTAGGGTAAATGTGAATGTAAATTTTATTCTGATGGTGAATAAATGTGCTTGTACTTTGTTATCAATGCATTATGAATGAACCTTATTTCATTTAATGAAGAAATGCATGTGTGTGAAATGGATGGTTATTGAATTAATATTCTAACTATAGAGATGTATTATGTGTAATGCATATTTTGTGAATAGCTGACTACCTTGGGCATATTTTGAGAATGTGGATGCAAGTGTATGTTCATTCCTCCAGGTGGAGGGGAAGTATCACTTAGGAGAAGATCTTGGTTGCGTAACCAATAACGTAACCTATTTGAGGTTACACACACCACAGTAGATTGGTTGAGTCTAGTCATTAAGTTGGGAAGTGGTAAGTCATCCTTAGTGTAATGTGTCTACATTAGTAAGGGTGTTGATTACTATTGAATGCATGCTTGAATGATGTTTATCTGTTTGAGCTTGTGAGTCCTTCCTCATGCTATTGTGCTTGTTTGTGTGGTCCAATGAGTATTGGGATATATGCATATGTCGACATATGCATACGATGGATATTATGGGATGTCCATATGAGTATGGAGGCATATGTATAGATATGCATATATGTATATAAATGATTATTATGATGCTATAATCACATGGTCATAATCATTCAGTTACCAAATGGATCATTTGACTATCATGTTGCTATATAGTATATATATATGTTTGTATACATATACAATACACACATAAGCGTACATGCTTAATAGAGGAGTATATATATATATATATATATATATAATATACTAATATTATGTGAATGTTAACTTGTTTGTATTCATTTGAATATTGAATGAATACATACTTGACATGGTGTATATATATGTGTGTTGTGTTTGAATTTGATAAGTAGGATAAACAATATATATATATATATATATATATATATATATATAGGTATGAACATGCTTTGTCCGTTTGAAGAAATGTATGAACATATGTGAACTAATATATGAATATATATACGTGTGTTTATATACTTATTGATTTGGCAATTATCGTAATTGAATAAATATGACTATATTCATATATTAGTTAGCAACTAATACTTTTGATAAGTTTTAGGGGATTTATATATATGTGCATATATATATAAGGAACATGTCAATGTATATATATACATGCATATGTAATAGATATATATAAGATATAAGCCTATCCTTAGAAGCATATATTTAGTCGATACAAGGTGAATATAGTGTCGGGTATATAGCACTGTAAATATATATAGCACTTTGCTAGTAACTTAGCATATGGATATAAACTTATGCCAACACATTAAGCCATGTGGAAGGTTTGGACTTTATCATCCTAGGATATGGCACAACTTTAGAAGAAGCTTTGAGGATGTGTTATATTTAGAATACTATATATATGTTTGAAGTCGATTATCATAGCTAACTTGGAGGCCGATTTATTAAACTAAATCAAGGCCAAAGTATGATAAAGATGTGGCTATATTCTTTAGCCGCATTTTACTCTTGTTGTCTGCGAAAGAAGAGTTTGTAATCTGCAAACAAAGAGAAACCATTAAGTCGATGTTTAATGAGAGAATAAGACGATGCCTTTTATGGCAAACCCATGGAATTTTTAAACTGTAAGTGCCATGTTATTTTTCATCAACCAACATCTATAAAGGCATGTATACATATCGATGACCTTGTCAAACTGATTTATTAAGTGAATCAACTCATACTCTAACTTAGTCGATTTAAGCTTGGTGTTGCAAATCTAATGTTGATTGTTTCAAATGTAAAGGAAATCGTGCCAACTCTATATGTGAATATGAAGCTTTGGTGCCACCTTTGAATCCTTATACTTGTAGATGTCCATTTTGAATTGCAAACTGAATTCTATCATGTGGAGATTTGAATTAGTCTCTAATTGTTGTCGATCAATAGGGTCAATCTGTAGTTGTTTAAGCTGAGTATGTACTTACATATTTTCCACCTTTTAAGCTATGATATATGTGTTGTTGTGCATGCTTGCTGCTATCAAAACTTATGCCTAAACTATAGGCCGAGTAATCTCCAAATTGTTGTATAAATAATGGAGATAGTTCAATTGTTTGGGGACGCATTCCTTGAGCAAGTTTTTGCATTCTATTTACATTTCTATTTGCATTATTCTGCTTAATACAGTGAGTGAGAGCTTTGAGCATTGGAGAGAGTTTATTATTATTTTGAGAGAAGTATTTGCCAACTTGTGAGATAGTGGTTATTGAGACTTTGTTGGAGGATCGATACCAGGCTAGTTGTTGTTTTGGAAGTGTTGTGTTTGCAACCAGTTGATTGGAAAGCTTATCACAGGCATGAGGATAATCTTCCTTTGTTTGCATTAGTTTTGAAAGAGTTATTCTTGTTTGTTTTGAAGTCTATTATGGTTACATGCATTTAGAGAAAAGTATTGTTTACTTTGAAAGAAAGTAGAAGTTACATATACTATTTGTGAAATGCTTGTAATTACTCCATAATAGGAGGATTATTTTTATCATAGGTATTACATACTAGATATGAATAAACATGGGAAACATAAGGCTTATTCATAGTTTAAACCCTTTTAGTCAAAGAGGTGATACTCTCGAATGGAATCATCTATTGTTATGACAATTCTTCAATTGAGGCCATGCATTGTGTTTGTATTTACTCCATGATAGGAGGGATGTTTTTCATAGGTATTATTATTATATTGGAAATGATTAAACATGGGTATCTTAAGGAATACTCATAGCTAGATATTTGATTATGCTAGTTGGTTAGTAGGTTACTCCTAGGATTGTTATCCAGAGAAGGGAGGGAACTAGTACTTTGCTTAATGAGTTGTGTTACCTTAGGTTGTGTTAAAGAGATAGGTTATTTTAGGGAGTAGCTTGCCCATAGAGAGGGATTGCCTAAGCATAGATATAATGACCTTAAGTCAAAACGAGCTTGCTATAGTGTAAGTGAATGGTAGACCTTCACTCAAAGTACTGAGTGAGAATACTTTGGCCAAAGTAGTGTGATTTCCCGAAGCTCCACTATTAGTTCAGTCCATTTAAATGAATGAGGGGTACCTAGCGTAGGTTATAAATCCTACTCATGTAGGGCACAACACTAAGCTTAGAGTGGCATGTCGTATGGGGTTACCCAACCAATACTTTTGTAGAAGGGTAGGGTTATCTATCATTTATAGATGTGTGGGGGACCGCATATGAGTTCGTGGTTGGCAGAAAAGCGCTTGAGTGATGCTTCTCCTCCTCAGCAGGTGATAGAAGACCAAGGTTTTGAAAGGTAGATTCTTGGACCATCTATATCTTATGCTAAGAAACTCGGTGGAGCTGTGTTTGTAATTGTGTACAATCTTGGAATATTGTAACTTGTGAAATTATTATATTGGAATGAAATCCTTATTAAATATTTTTGTTCAATGTGATATCTATGTTTTGGGAAGATTTGTATAATTAGTTTAGAATGCAATTCCAAATTGGAATTTGTGTTATTTCAATTAAGCATATAATTTACATTATTGGTAAAAAAAAATTTATTGCTATGTCAGACATCATGATTTATTCACTTAAGGTGAAAACATTGGAAATTTTACTCTAAAGAACACCAAGGTTGTTACAAATCGTGGAAAAATCAAGAACAAAATAATTCATATGTTTGAAGGGAATCCGTGCCAGTTGGAATGATCTTTGTAAGTGTCGTGGTCCCCAGAAATGAGATGTTGGATAGAAAGACAAGACTGACGTGGAAGGTAATCTGAAGAAGTCACCCATATTAATGTAGTAGCCACTACATGTTTATTGAAGTCTTTTGATGATTAATATTACTACTGTCACTGCTCTATTTGGGAGGAATCATATGTTTGAATAGTAGTTTTGAATTTATTCGGGAGCTATTTAAATATACGATACTATGCTTTGACAATTGATGGAAACGTATGATCTGAATGAATCGACACAGAGACTATTAAGAATCAAGGTGCCGCTAAAGATTAATATCGGGATTCCTTGTGAATGTATTAGTAGTCACAATGAGCTTATAAAACAGTGATCAGTGATTAGAGACCTCAAGGTCTTAGATTCCCTATACACCAGCTCAGTAACATTACAAGAACTCAGTTGATCATCTTACTTAGGATCAGTGGAAGGAAAACATCAGGGTTTGGTTAAAATCATGAAAACAACATGACAAGGGCTTCCTTGTTAACGACACAAAATTCTAGTCACTCGTACCCAATAATGAAATCACAGTATAGAATAGTAGACCCTGAGTAAAATCAACAATTATGCTCAAGGAAAATAACCTGTGACGAAGTTTACATTTATTCTCTTACTAGTGAGCTCCCAAACCAAGTAGATTATTATATAGACATTATTTCATACAGTCAAGATAATGTCTAGAAATCTACGATCTTACAGTCATGGCCATCATAAATCTACAATCAAATATTTCCATGCAAAATGCCATTTAATCAATCTTAAGGATGGTTATGAAGAAGTGACCCTTATAAAGTAATTGACAAGGTATTCAATGATAATGAGATACATTAGGAAAATTCTAACATAGGAACTATCATAGTACTTCTGAGAACAAATTCTTTTTCTTTCAAAGCAGACTTAGCATCTTATACATAATCTCTTAAAAAATTATTTGATCTACCTTATCATTCATTGAAGTCATAAGGTTCTATGGTATGCCCTTGAAACTACCTCTACTGTGATACAAATGTTATGTGAGCATGAAATATCAGATATCACCAAACTACCCTTGAAAGATCACTTGCCATACCCACATACATACATACCAACCTTCATGATAGAAAGTTGAAGTATTAGGGATAATTTATTTCTGTTGTACAAAATTATCAAAGTACATCAAGGGTTTAAGTTTAACAACCACTATACAACTGGAAATTACTCCAATCTTCAATGTTCTTATAATAAAGCCTCCTAAAAAGAGAGTCAATGATCCTAGAAGACTGTATCATTTAATGAAATACTAGCTCACAAGATAAGAATAAATTTTGCTTACACTAAGATGACTACACCACAATATAGTCATGTTTACATCTTGTGCATGAAGAAGAGGGATATCTAGGTAAGTCAAAATAAACATTTCCCAAGTTTATTGAGGAGATCCTCAAGTAGTTACCAGGCCACCAATTGCCTAAGGAGAAAGGACATCACATGAGGGGTTAACCATACAATCACAACAAGGATGCTCCCTCACAAACCTCAACCAAGTTAACCCTTCTTTTCACAAGGACTTTAGTAATAGGGACAACAAAAGAAGAGATGAAACTATCCATGGAAGCAAGTACAACATATATGGCAAAGCATAAAGAAACTCAAGCAGCATGCAAATATGAAAGGACATAAATTCTTGGTCAAAGACTAGGATGAAGGTAGTCATACAATCTATGGTCAACCTTAAGTTTAGAATCTCTTACCCATTATAACCTCGTTCTTTGTAAAGTACAAGATATTCCTAGTTACTCATTAGGAACCCATCACATCTTGATTATTTGTAAGATTTTAAGTTACTCCTCATCCATTTATTAGAGGTTATAACAAGACCAATATTCGAATTTGTAATGTGAGGATGAAATAAAAGTATAAGAGTACTATCACACAAGACTTCTTAAAATGATTACAAGTAAAGTAAATTAGTTATACATAACCTGGGGCATGTTATATGCCATCAATTTAATGCTTAAAGTCATAATAACAACCATCAAACTTTGTCCATGCAAAATTTAACACTTTTTCATCCAATCAAGCATGGACTTGCTTTTGATACTAGTCAAGAAAGCAATCATGCATGGATATGACTATGAATTATGTTGACTAGTCACTCCCCATAGCCAATTTCCATTCTCCTTGTTGTGAGGGCTTACAATTCTACTAGACCATATTAGCTTTATAAATAGATAGCACTCATGATTCAAACTTTTCTTTACCTTCCTTGGAGTTAGGCAAGTGTGCCTTCTCAGAAGATTACCCAGTCTTAATGGCAAGCACAATGCCCTCAATCTCTAGGAAGGGAAATCAATTTCTGACGATGAATTTATGACATATCCACATAATCATAATCACAACAAAAATAGTAAGCATTAAAAGATGACATGTTTGACCACATGTGTTCAAATGCCAATGACTTATGTCCTAACTCGCTCTCTCTAGCTCTAAATTCTCCTTGCTATCAAGATTCTTGTATGGCTAAAGATGCCCCAAAGCTCCCTTATTTTTACAACATTGTGTGCATGCCTATCCAATTTCAAAAGAGGAAAGGAACCATAAAATAGTCACTATTTTCATGTGCCTTGTTGCCTATTTAAGGACTGGTCTAGAAGATTTACAATTCCTCAACACCGAAAAGAGGAAAACATTGAGAACAAGAGATGGGTAAAAATCATCATAAAAATGAAAGATATTTTGGGGTTAATTAAACTCAATCCATTCATTTGTACGTTGTCTAAGGCATCATTAGGCTGGTTCTAACCCTGTAATATTGAATAGAAAGAACAAATTTGGATTGTTATACTCCACCCCAACAACACCATGCTTAACTCCTCCCCAATACCCAGTAAGAGCATACCAAACATAAACATACCTTCAACACCACAAGCTTTATGCCAATTAAGACTAACATAACATGTTTGTGTACATGCACATATCCACCATTTGAATGAACGACATACACATGGAGAAGTATAGAATGAACAAGGCATATAACTGATAAAACCATGGTAAACTGCTTACTCCAAGTTGTGAATTGTTTTTACTTTTGAAACAATGTGTTGAAGGCCCAAAGTAGGATATTCTTGTCTTTTGCCCATCTTTCCATCCTTTTCGAAATTTTCCTTGATATTTGTCAGATGATCTTCACAAAGTTGAATTAATAGCAAACAAAATTCCTAGGTTTCATTCAAAATTTACCTCAAAATTAAAAAATAAAAATGGTGATACCCAGTTCCTTGAATTTACAACTTCATTAGGATTTGTATTCTAGCTAATAAATGGCGTCAAAACAATTTGATGACTACTATGGAGCTATGTTGCTTTCGATATAGAGGTCTACAACTTGAATCGATATTCTCCTTCCACATTATCTTTAAAGGTTCCACATTCTTGATTGGTATGTTGAAAACCTTACTATAAGTCTTGTGGATTATTATGATGGATTACTATCTGATCCTGATTATTTACAATAGAACATACAAAGAGAAATTCACCGGCAGCTCTAAGAACAAAATAAGAACCAAAATTTGAGATTTTGACATGATGTGGGTGCAACATGATTTTCAAAGATTATAAGTAGTTAGCCAAAGAACATGTCATAGCCAATCAGAAGTAGAATGCTGTCACCATGTAAATAATGAACCCAATAGAGGGATAATGAACAAAGAATATAAACTGGATTTCAAATTTAATTTTTACATGGCTTGTAATCAAAAGCATCTAACAATCCCATAAAAAAACCTTTCTTGTAATATAGACGAGCAGTACTGGTGATGGAAAAATGAATTATTATTTTTATTGGCTGGTTCATATTATGGACTACCTTGTATTAAAGTATTATTGTAATGGTCACCTTAGCTTTTAGTTACTAAGTAGTTTACTTTCAGTTAATTACTTTAGTTAATGATTGTTTCCTTTTATAAACATCTTCATGTATTGTATTATTTAAGGAGTATTCATCTCCTTTGTAAGTAACAAATATCGAATATTGATTATCATTTCATGGTATCACAACATAGACTCATTTTTGGCAAATTTTTTGAGCAATAATAATTTGTGGCTGTTTGCCTGAATATTTTTTGGAAATTTTTAGAAGTTTTGTTTTGATTTAAAAATGAAAATAAAAATTGAGGGTTTGTAAAGGAAAAAAATTGAAATTTTTTCAAACAGATTTTTGTGAAGAGTTTTTTGTGAGCAGTTTTTATCAAAAATCGTGGATTTATTTATGTATATTTTTTAGGGTTTCTAGCATTTGTGAGAAGCCTGCATGTTTTTGGAGTTATTTTTGGGTGACCAAGGGTTACCAAAGTTTTTTCTAAGCACAAATTTATGAAAATCATGGTTTTTCAAAGCATGGGTCTGTGAAAATGAGGTGTTTTTTAGCAGATTTTCTTGAAAGGTTTTCTGAATTCGTGGTGCTCACCTAGGGTTTACTGCAGTTTTTTGAAGTATTTTAAATATTTTTTCAAAAAAAATCTTGCCTTATTGTTTAGAGTTTTTTTTTTAAATTATTGAAAAAATTGTGCCTAAGAATTTATAAGGATTTTTAGTTTTTGAAAAAAAATTTATTAATTTTTTGTTGATCACCAAAGTTTTTGAAGGTTTTTTTCTGAATTTTTTTTGTTTTTTCTGAACCTTTGTTTTACGATTTGAAAAAAATTGTGGGAGTTGTGCCAGCTGATTGTCCAGGGTTTAGTACCAAATGATCACAAACTTTACCTCTTTTTTGTGCTTTTGGAAAATGGGAGGGATGGCATCTATGCAATCTAACAAGGCGTCTACCTCTTATGCATTGATGGCCAGACGACTAGCAGATCATGTCAAATCATCTGCATGGTACTTTGATTATGGAGTCTCTCGACATTTTACAAACATGAGAGATTGGTTCACGGAGTATATGACTTGCTTCGATTATGTCATCTTTGGTGGTGGTGAAGAATGTACAGTTATCAACAAGGGCAACGTCCAAATCACATATAGTGGGAGAAATTTAATATTTCTCAATTTATATTATGTGTTAGGCATGGAGCTTAATTTTCTCTCAATGAGTCAGATTATGTGACACAGACCAAAGTTGGACATCATTTTTAGTTCACACAAGTGTCAAATTGTTGATCAAGAGTCCAAGAAAACTGTGGCAATTGGGCTCGAGGATCATGGTTTGTATCGGCTGCTTGATATTGGAGATCCTTTGGAGCATGTGTTGGTTGCGAGGAGTTAATCTATTAGCACTCTTTGACATCAACGGTATGGGAATCTCAATATTGCCTACCTCTCTCAACTGGCTCAAGAGAATTTGGTAGAAGGCTTACCTGAGGTTTAGCAATAGACACATGGTGTTTGCAGAACTTACCAAGAAGGGAAGCAACATCATACTCTATTTTCAAATGGAAAGTATTGGAGAGCATCCAAGGTTCTATAGTTGGTTCATGTAGATGTTTGTGGAGCAATGAGTACTGCATCGGTCATTGGTGTCAAGTATTTCCTCTTGTTTGTTGATGATTTTAGTACGAAAATGTGGGTGTATTTTCTCAAGGAAAAGTCACAAGTGTTTAATGAATTTTAGAAGTTTAAAGCATTAGTTGAAAAAGAGTCTGGATGTCAAATCACCACTCTTAGGTTAGATAATGGGGGTGAGTTTTATTCCAACCAGTTCACTGATTTCTATGTTAACATGGTATTGAAGGTTAGCTTACCACACCCTATACCCCTCAACAAAATGGTGTTTTTGAGCGGAGGAATCATACCATCATAGAAATGGCTTGTTGTATGTTGGAAAATAGAAATGTGCCCAAGAAAATTTGGGCTAAGGCAATGTATACTATAGTATACCTTCTTAATTGGTCTACCACACAGGCAGTTAAGAAGATGACCCTAAAGGAAGCATGGTCTGGGAGGAAACCAAGAATCACCTTTCTCAGGGTTTTTGGTTCGAATGTGTATGTTTGGATTCTAGAAGCCAAGAGGACCAAGCTAGATTCCAAGAGCTAGAAGTTTATGCTAACAAGATACAATGACAATCATAAGGCCTATCAGCTAATTGATTTGGACACTGATCGTTTGGCATTCAATAGGTATGTTGTGTTTGATGAGAAAGATGGGCCCTTTTTACTCTCTTCTCTCATCAAGAGTCTCAAGGATCAACCTCCAAAGACTAAGGATTTGGGAGCTCACCTTCTAGTAGCTCCACCTGAAGGGTGGGATTCTAATAATTCTGATATTATGGAATCTCCTAGGAAAGATCCTGTACCTGCACCACTAGATTCCCCTCAGTATAATTTGGATCAACATATAGATGGTATTATTCTAGGCAGCCCAAGGCATGATTATGATCATCCTGATCTAGAAGAAGATGCATTTCCTCCTCATCCTAAGTGGTGGGTGAAACTCATTGGTGATGTGCACAATGATGAGCTTGTCAAGGGAAGATCGTCTAGAGGCAAGAGCAATAAGAACATAATACACTTTGCTCTTATGGCCAACATTCAGAATGTTTATGAGCCCCAATAGTATTTAGAGGCCAAGGGTAGACCCAAATGGGAAAAGGCTATGGATTCTGAACATAAGTCTTTTGAAGAACAACACATGGGTTATGTCAGATCTTTCAGCAGGGAAGAAACCCATTGGCTGCAAATGGGTATACAAGGTGAAATACAAGTCTGATGAAACACTGGATAAATACAAGGCTTGGTTGGTGGCTAAGGGGTTCTCGTAGAGAGAAGGTATTGACTATGAAGAAACCTTTTCTCCTACAACAAAGATGAGCACCATCCGACTTGTCCTGGCCATGGTAGCATACTTTGGCTAGAAGGTCCACTAGATGAATGTGAAGAGTGCCTTCCTCAATGGAGATTTGGAGGAAGAGGTATACATGAAGCAACCTCTATGTTTAAAGGTTGTAGGAAAATAGCATAAGGTATGCAGATTGTTGAAGGTTCTTTATGGCCTAAAGCAGGCACCCAAGGCATGGTACCTAAAGTTTGAAAAGTACTTGGTTGCACAAGGGTTTCAGAGGAGTCCCTTAGATGTAAATTTGTATGTCTAGAACACTAGTAGTGATATCATCCTTCTTATCATCTATGTGGATGATATCATCATTATTGGTAGTAGGTTATATTTGATTGAAAAAATCAAGTCAAATTTGTGTCAAGCATTTGAGATGATGGACTTGGGTCTCCTACGCTATTGTCTTGGTGTAGAAGTTTAGCAAACAAGTGGCGGTATCTTCATTTCCTAGTCGAAGTATGCCATGAGTTTGCTAGAAAAATTCAAGATGGAAGATTGCAAAATCTCATCCACTCCTATGGAGAAGGGGCTGAAACTTTCAGCCAAATCAAACTCACCAATGGTAAATGAGTCTACGTTTAGGAAACTAGTGGGCAGCCTAATCTATTTTACTGCCACTAGACTTGATCTCAGTTTCATTATGAGCTACATTTCTCGTTTCATGACTACCCCTAAGTCAGAACATTGGGTTGCTACAAAGTGACTATTGAGATATGTCAAAGGGACACCTAACTTTGGCATTTTGTACAACAGATACAAAGATCCTAGGTTGGTTGGCTTTACAAATTCAGAATAGGCAGGTTCATTTGATGATAGGAAGTCCACTTTTGGGTATGTTTCCAATCTTGGTATAGGTGCAATCACATGGACAAGCAATAAGCAATAGACAATAGCTCTTTCTTCGATCGAAGTAGAGTATTGGGGAAAAGTTAAGGCATCATGTGAGGCAATATGGCTTCAAAGGATGCTTCTTGACATGAAGATGTTAAATAAACAAGACAACTAAGAGGGGGTGAATCAGTTATACCTTAAACCTTCAAAAACCTTCATTAACATTCAAATTCACATTCATATATTAAACCCTTAATCTGTTATGATGATTTAACATGAAAAGAAGATAACATAAACTAAAACAACATTAACACTATGCACAAGAGAACACCAAATTTACGTGGAAAACCTAAGGAGGGAAAAACCATAGTGAGGATTAGCTCACAATATAAATAATTGCAAAATCGGTTACAAAGGATCACTGCCAGAAGGGCCACACTATCCTGAAATGCTTACAACCAAGACTCATTTATAGAGTAGAAAATAAGATAGAGAAGAAATGTTACACATAGAACATGATCTCAATGCAACAAAGAATCCACCACAATAGCTCCAACACCTTTGCAGTCTATTTGAATGATTGCAAACACCTTCTACTCACTATATCCGGTAATCCAACACTTGAAAGCTCACATTGCTATATACAATTTCACACCTTACAACTTTGCAATTCACATCATTCACATTACATACTTCATACTCTCATCTATCTTAACCTCCTTCAACAATTCAACTCATACTTATACCGTCCTAAGCCTTGAAACCCTTTCCAAGGTTGGCCACGTACCTCAAACATGCAAATTCAAGTTGAGATGACACCAAAACATTTCCGTGGTAGATAGAAGTGAATGCAGACCACATCAAAACTAAATTGGGACCCAAATCAATAGCACCACTCAACCACACGCTTCCTTAAATAGTATTTATCCTTCACATGTAGTGTAAACACCATTAAAATTTTAAGTACATGCTTCCTCAAATCCAAAGATGAATTACAAACCACACACCACTCTTAAACATGATCTAGAATATTCCTCAAATATCCTAAAATCCAACAAACTCCTTCGCAACAACTTTCACCTAAAGAATAGACAAACCCAGTACACTCAAACAACTCTGCCATACACTGTTACTTGGAAAACCATCTTCTAAAGCACCAAACCTAAAATCCTCTTGACTAAGGTAAACTACTAACATCATCAACATGCCTTTAGAATTGCAAGACTTGAAGCATATCTATAGAGAAACACGAAGGAGAAAAATTTCTCCTAGACACCTCTGCAATGCACAGTCACACATTGGTGAACACAAATTCTACTGTATGATGATCCAACATACCATCTCTTGAATATAACACCTTTGAACACCTCTCACCAACATATCCAAATCGCATAGGAAGATCTTCAACCTAGAAGAAATGCGGAGAAAAACCAGAACATCTCTCTGTAACCCAAAATAACACTGCAACACACTGTTTCCTCTTTTTTTATCAATTTTTCTTGAAAGCACTTGGAAACCAAGCACCAGAGACACGTCCACATCATCTTTAACACTACCACATAAATAGATAGAATCTTATCAAAGAAACACCAAATATTAACACCAACAACTTAACTGATGACAACATAATGCAACAAATCAAAGCATAGACAACACCAACTATTCATCTTCAACACCAATCTTCCTCAATACATACAATTGACATCAGTAAAAAAAAAAGCTTGTTGACATCAATGAAAACACCAATATGCTCATACAAGTGCAACCATCTCCCCCTTTGTCATTGATGGAAACACATGATGTGAAAAACCATCAAAGACACAACAACTCTGAACATACTTGTTTCCTTTAGTCTTTTCTCTTTACTCACGCTCCCCCTTACATGATTCTTTCTTCAACTTTATCATTTATTCTTCTTCACATGATTCTCTCTCCCCCTCTATTTATGAATTTTTCACATGATACTCTCCCCCACTTTGACATCAATGGAAAAAGATAAAGTGTTTTGCATTATTTTCCCCCTTTGACATTACACACTACTTACAACTACTCAGGAAAAACTTTTCTTTATAGCTTTGAATACTCCCCCTTAGGAGCACACACCAATTTGTAACAGTCTGCAATACCACTAACTACTCCCCCTGAGATGTAGCCACCAACATCTATCCAGAATAAGGATAGATCTTGAGATCCACTAGACTGATGCATCACCTTATGCATATAGTTCGAAGGGGGGGAAATAACCCTAAACTTCTCTCGAGATACTCAAAAGTATCCTTAAAAGGATCCTTAGTGAATATGTTAGCAATCTAATCCTTTATAGGCACATATTCAAACTTCACTTCATTCTCCACAACCTTCTCTCTCAAAAAGTGAAATCTGATTGAAATATGTTTTTTCACTGAATGCATCACTAGATTCTTTGAAATGTTTATTGCACTTGTATTGTCACAAAAGATAGAAATAGGCTCATTATACACCTCTCTAATATCCTTCAATGTTTTCCTCATCCACAACACTTGTGTGCAACAAGATGCTACTGCAATGACTCAACCTATGCAATAGATTAAAAAACTAAATCTTATTTCTTACTTAGCCATGATACTAATCTACATCCAAGAAAGAATGCACCACAACTTGTACTTTTTTTGTCATCCACACAACCAACCCAATCTACATTTGTGTAAGAAATCAACGTGAAATTAGTATCCTTTAGATATCATAAGCCATGATCTGAGTGCCCTTTAGATATATGAATATCCTCTTTACTACTGCAATATGTGACTCTCTAGGATTTTCTTGAAATCTAGCCACAAGACAAATTGCATGCATGATATCTAATATAGTAGTAGTTATATATAGCAGTCCACCAATCATTGATCTATACTTGCTCTGATCAGCCTTAGCGGATTCATCATTCTTGCTCAATTTGCAACCAGTAACCATAGGAGTACATACCGATTTGGAGTCTTCCATTCCAAACTTCTTCAACATTTCTTTGACATACTTTGACTGTGAAATGAATGTGCCCTTATCTATTTGATTAATTTGTAGCCCAAGGAAGAAATTCATCTCCCCAAACATAGACATCTCAAACTATTTTTGTATCTTTTCTAAAAAATTCTTACACATAGCTTCATTTCCCACAAAAATTATGTTATCAACATACACAACTATAATCAAGATTTGATCTTTTTCAACCTTAAAGTAAAGATTACTATTTGTGGTAACTTTATTGAATCCTTGTTGTATCAAATACTTGTCCAACCTTGCATACCAAGCTCTGGGAGCTTGCTTCAATCCATACAATGCCTTCTTCAATCTGCAAAACATATCTAGTTTATTTGATAATTGAAATCTTTCTGGTTGTTTTATGTACACTTATTCTGACTCTCCATTCAAGAAAGTAGACTTCACATCCATTTGATAAACTTTGAAATCCTTATGTGTTGCAAATGCCAAAAACATCCTGATTGCTTCCATTCTAGCCACTAGAGCAAATGTCTGTTCAAAATCTATTCCTTCAACTTGTGAATAGCCTTTACACATAAGCCTTGCTTTGTTCCTTACCACTTCTCCATTCTCATTTAGTTTGTTTCTTAACACCCACTAATTACCAATTATGTTTTTGTTTCTAGGTCTTGGGACAAGTTCCCAAGTCTGATTCTTCTCAATCTACATAAGTTCTTCTTCCATTGCTTTCATCCAATGTTCATCTTTGCATGCCTCAACCACTGTCTTAGGTTCAACTTTAGAAAGTAGACATAAATTTACCTCTTCTTCAACAACTTTCATTCTTGTCAACACACCTTTACTCTTGTCTTCAATTATCTATTCTTTGAAATGATTTCTCTTTACATACTTAAGGGTTCTAGGGGTCTTTTCCAGAGCTTCTTCCTCTTCATCTTGTACTTCATGTTCCTTAGCTTTTTCTTCTTCTTCTTCTTCTTCTCTACAATAAAGTTCATCTGATTCATATCCATCTATCATCATTGAATTCTACAAATCTTCATCAACCTTGACACTTGCACTCTCAACAATCCTTCTTAACCTTTTGTTGTAACATCTGTAAGCTTTTCTTTTAGTAGAATATCCAAGGAAGATTCCTTCATTGGACCTTGCATCAAACTTTCGTAAGTTTTCATCATCTCTTTTGATATAGCATTTTCTTCCAAACACTCTAAAGTACTTAACAGTAGGGACCCTTCCATACCACAAATCATAAGGAGTCTTTGTGTTGTTTCTTTTGCTTGAACTTTGTTAATTATGTAAACAACAGTATGAATTGTTGAACTCTCTAGTAGACTTTTGATAGGTTAATTTTTTTCATCATAGTCCTTGCAACTTCTTGAATAGTCATATTTTCCTTTCAACCACTCCATTTTTCTAAGGATTCTTAGGGGTAGACAAGTGCCTCTTTATGCCATGATTCTCACAAAACATGTTAAATTCATTGGAGGTGAATTCTTCACCTTTTCTAGACCTCAAGCATTTGATCTTCATATCCATCTCATTCTCAACCATAACTTAAAATACTTTGAATCTATTTAGGACTTCAAATTTTTGTCTAAGAAAAGTAACCCATGTCATCCTTGAATAATCATCAATAAAAATCATGAAATACCTGTCACCTTGAAGACTTCTCACTCTTTTGGGACCACAAAGGTTTGTATCCACCAATTCCAAAAATATGATAGAAGATTGTTCTTTACCCTTGAAACCTCTTCTTGTTTTCTTTCCAAACCAACAGTCCTTACAAACAACATTGATAGGCCTTGTAATCCTTGGTAGATATCTCATTGCTTGAACTGAACTGATTCTAACTAAGTTATCAAAATTGATGTGACACATCCTCCTATGCCATAACTAGCTTTCATTAATTTGAGTCATAAAACAATGACCATCAACACCCTTGAGCTCATAAACATTTCCATATATCCTCTTTGCAGTAGCAACGACAGTTCTGAACATTTTCCTAATTTCACATCCATCATCTTGAAACATAAGATTATATCCTCTACTACACATTTTTCCAACACTCAAAATGTTATGCCTTAAACCTTTGAAATAGTAAACATCATCAGTATTATTCTTTCCATCAAAATTGATTGAACCTATTCCACAAATCTTAACACCTAAATCATCTCCAAATATAACAAGTCCTCCATCATACTTTTCAAGTTTAATAAACTGACTGTTATCTCCAATCATGTGATTTGAGCAACCACTGTCAATGATCCAATAGTTTTTATCTTGTTGAATGTGAAAAATAGATATCAAAGTACCTTCATTTTTATCCTTTATCTTCAAAGCACTTTCCATCACACATCTTTCAAATTTAACATAAATAGATTCATATTTTAAATCCATGAACAAGAATTCATTATCATCATAATCTCTATAATCATATTCATCATAAAAAATACTTGCATCTTCTCTAACATAATAGTTTTTCTTGATCATATTAATTTTTTTCCCTTATTCTTATTGTTCATACTTCTGTTAGGACATCTTGAAGCATAGTGACCTACTTGTCCACAACTGAAACATTTGAAAGGTAATCTACCTTTGTACTTACCGGTATCTCTTCTCATCCTTCTCACAAAGTTAGATTCCACATCATCACAAATCTTCTTGATTCGAATCTTCAGTCTTCTATGATTTTCTAGCCTTAAAAGCAGTCTCAACTTTTATACCATTGTTAGCACCAAACTCTCTCATCTCAAATGAAGTTAAAGAGCCATACAATTGATCTCTAGAATACTAATCTAGATTTTGAGATTTCTCAATAGCAACAACTTTATAACTGGAAGCTTTAGTAAGGGTTCTAAGAATTTTCTTTACCACCTTAGGTTCTTTAACTTTACCTCCAAGACCTCTGATGGAGATCACCACTTCATCTATCCTTTGCATGTAGCTTGTAATGTTTTCATCTTTAAACATCCTTAAGTTCTCAAATGTAGTTTTCAGGTTCTACATCTTAGCTTGTTTAACCATATCATCTCCTTCGTAAATACTTTCCAACTTATCCCAAATTTCTTTAGTAGTTTTCAAATCCATAACTTTCAGTAATTCAAAATTTGTAAGACTACTCAAGAGAACAAACCTTGATTTACCATTTTTTTCACAGGCCTTGATCTCATCATTTGTGCTCGGTCCATTTGTAGGTATGGTATATTGATTCTTCACTAAATTCCATACATCATATCCAAGGTAAACCAGATAGCCTTCCATCTTTGTCTTTAGAATGCATAGTCTGTGACATCAAACATAGCGATCTCCTTCTTGTTCACCATCCCATATCTACCTCAAGCGGTTAAGATTTTCTCCAAGGAACCTTGCTCTGATACCAATCGCTAAATGAACAAGAAAACTAAGAGGGGGGTGAATAGGTTGTACCTTAAACCTTCAAAAACCCTCATTAACATTCAAATTCACATTCATATATTAAACCCTTAATCTGTTATGATGATTTAAAATGAAAATAAAATAACAGATATTGAAACAAATTTAACACCATGCACAAGAGAATACTATATTTACGTGGAAAACCCAAGGAGGGAAAAACCACGGCGAGGATTAGCTCATAATATAAGTAATTACAAAACCAGTTACAAAGGCTCACAACCAAGGCTCACTACCAGAGTAGAAAATAAAATGGAGAAGAAATTTCACAAAGATAAAATGATCTCAATGCAATAGAGAATCCACCATAATAGCTCCAACACCTTCGCAGCCTATTTCAATGATTGTAGACACCTTCTGCACACTACATCTGATAATCCAACACTTGAAAGCTCACACTGCTCTACACAATTTCATACCTTACAACTCTGCAATTCGCTTCACTAACTTTACATAATTCACACTCTCATCTATCTTAACCTCCTTCAACAATTCAACTCATACTTATACCATCCTAAACCTTGAGACCCTTTCCAAGGTCAACTATGCACCTCAAACATGCAAATTCAAATTAGGCTAATGCCAAAACACTTATGTGGAAAATAGAAGTGAATATGGACCACATAAAAAACTTAATTGGGACCCAAATCGACAACACCACTCAACCACATGCTTCCTTAAATAATATTTATCCTTTGCATGTAGTGTAAACACCAGGTCAATCGTTACCTGTGCAAACACCATTAAAATTTTAAGTACACACTTCCTCAAATCCAAAGACGATTTGCAAACCACACTTAATGCTTGAACATGATCTAGAATATTCCTCAAACATCCTGAAATCCAACAAAATCCTTCGCAACAACTTCCACCTAAAGAATGTACAAACCTAGTACACTCAAACAACTTTTCCATACACTGTTACTTGAAAAAATATCTTCCAAAGCACCAGACCTCAAATCCTCCTGACTGAGGTAAACTACCAACATCATCAAAACACCTTCAAAATCTCAAGACCTAAAGCATAATTGCGGAGAAAGGCAAAGAAAAAACATTTCTCCCAGACACCTTTGCAATACACAGTCACACATTGGTGAACACAAATTCTATTGTACAATGATCCAACATACCATCTCTTGAATATAACACCTTTGAAAACCTCTCACCAACATATTTGAATCACATAGGTAGATCTTCAACCTATAAGAAATATGAAGCAAAATATGAACATCTCTTTGTAACCCAAAACAACACTGCAACACACTGTTTCCTCTTTTTTACCAAATTTTCTTAAAAGAACTTGGAAACCAAGCACCAAAGGAACATCCACATCATTTTCAACACTAATACATCCATAGATAGAAGGTTATCAAATCAACACTATAGGTTATCACCAGTAGCTTAATTGATGACAACTTAATGCAACAAATCAACACTCGAGGTTAACACCAGTAGCTTAACTAATGACAACATAATGCAGCAAATCAAAGCATAGAAAACACCAAATTATCATCTTCAACACCAATCTTCCTCAACAAATATAGTTGAAATCAATGACAACACCAATCTACTCATACTTGCAACAAATGTCTCAAGTAGGGCCTTCACCCTTGTTTTGTGATAATCAAGGGGTACTCAAGCTTGCTAAGAATCCAATCTTCCACGAACTAACCAAACACGTTGAGCTTCATTGTCACTTCATCTAAAAACTTGTTGAAAATGGATCTATGATGTTGTAGTATGTTCCAATTGAGGATCAGACTGTAGAAATTCTCACCAAGTCTCTCAATATAGATAAATTTGTAAAATTTTGGGATAAGCTTTGTGTAGTTAGCAGGATGACCATTAAGGGATGGTATTAAAGTATTATTGTAATGATTCTCTTAGCTTTTGGTTACTCAATAGTTTAATTTTAGTTAACTTAGTTTGCTTCAGTTAGTTTTTTGTAACTTTTAGTTAATTACTTTAGTTAATGATTGTTTCCTTTTAGAAACATTGTCATGTATTGTATTATTTATAGAGTATTCCTCTCCTTTGTAAATAAGGAATATCAATTATCAATTATCATTTCACCTTGTTGGCATGTATATGGACATGGTAGGAACTAGATGTATTTATACTTCATAGAGAGGCATCAATCTTTAATACCCTGCATAATGCTAACAAAACTTAATGACAATCTTAGTTGATGGAACTCCTATGGTCTTAAAATAACCTTTATTTTCTTGAAATATTTATGGTTCTATAACAATCATTTTTCATGTAGGTTAGGATTCTCCTATTTACTATTCTTTCTTCCCACTGGAAAAAAATATTTTTCTTTGCCCTCAAGATTGGGGGCTCAATTATGTGTCCACTGAGGGAATTGAACCTGGGTAACTCCTATGAGAATGAATCCATTTACTCTCTGTCTGGTTCTATTAAGAGGTTTTTATCAGGATAGATTTTATACAAATCCTAGGGCTAATGTGCCTTAAAGGTTATATGATGATATTTGTGAATTGCATTAAAATTCCATAGTTAAGTCATATATGAAAGATGCATTTAGTATTCAATGCAATTATAAAGTGACCACTGCTTCCATGAACATATCATTTTTTCTTTCTTTAAAAGAATTCTGAAGATGAATCTATTTTCCATTTTAATAGTATTAGATAAAGTGCAGAAATTAAATTATCATTGGACTAGAAAGAAGAAAGAGATTATATAAATGTCCTCTATACTCATAGTAACTGAATGGGGTTTGAAAATGCAATCATTCATGTGAGATTTAGCTAGATCAAAAAGGCCCAAGGCTAAGAAATTTATTAAACACCAAAGCAAGGAAACAATGCAAGAGAGTGGAACATGACAAGTGGTTAAAATCCCAAACCATAAAATCTAGATGTATGTCCATTTGTGGGAATAACTCAATGAAAGAAGGAATGTTTATCAGTTTATTTGCATTATCACTAATTTCACCATCTTAAAGAACAGTGGTGGTTTCTTCTTCCTAAGAATTTTTAATGACTCTCTTCATGGTCTTTAACCATACAAGCAATGGATTATTGTTTTCTGGTTTGCCAAATTAATTCCATTCAAAAACATAGTCTTGCCATACATGTGTGTGAGATGCCACTCTTAATTGATAGCATACAAGTTTACAATCCATTTATTTCAACCAAGATGTTGCGTATAAATTTTTAACTTTCTTATAAGGTTATAGTATTTCATTGCAATTTCAACAATTAGGTTTTTCAAATGCAATCAATATTTTTTAGATTTACTTGACAACTACAATCACAATCATATCATTCAGATTCAATTACAACACATACAATTCACTTATTTAATTTTTTTCCATTGATCTTTCTATTATATCAGAGTTCTCACAGAAGTAGGAGACATTATTGGTTGTTCTTTTCTTTTTAAGACTTTCTTGCATGACTTGGACCATCATACATTCCATTCCAGTTCTTCACTGTATTCATAAATAGTCCTAGAGGAGTGCTCAAGCACATGTAAATTGGTGATCCAACATTATTAATTTGTTTCCTCAAATATTAATATTAAATAATAATAATAAAAAAATTACCAAATGACATAAGAAACAGAGTTCGAGATTTATCATATTGTAATTATTGGGTTCTTGTTAAGAGTGCACTACCAAGACTACATGAATTTTTCCAATCACAACCAAAAGGTATTGTCATTACCTTCACAACCATTGCACTTTGTAAAGACACCCATGAGTATGAAGAGGAATTGGAATAATCAATTATGGTTGAATTCATTTCTTATCAACTTTGTACTAGACTAAATTTCCCATTGCCCTCACCCAACCATTTGCTAAGTCAGAAGGTGTTCTCTCCAGGTTCACACAATGCAACTTAGCTATAGAATACACAAGGTCAAGACCACACAAGTTGCAAATGAAAGAAACTTTAGACCCTCCCTTTCTTAGAATTTGTACCAATGAGGAACCATTCAAGCCACAAAATATCCCAACTAGGTGGAATTACTCTATGTGGATGCTTAGAGGAGTCTGGAAAGGATATAAAGCTTTCATTGGGGGTTCACATATAGATAATGTTGAGTGTTTGTTTAACCAACAAATTGGATACAACCCATCTTAGCTTTGACCTTAAAGACAACCTTTCTAAATTGAATGGGTTTGTCCTTTCCCATTCAACTGCAATAGCCAAAGCTTTAAATTTAACTAAGCTTAAACACCATTCCAAATTATGCTCCTTACGTAACCCCAAACATAGGACTCAAGCTTACTTTTTATTATATTAATCACAAAATTCTTAAGGCTAATATTTCTTAGCACCCAATTACATTGCTCATCTAGCTGAATGTTTTTAGAGTCTTCTCCAATGTTAGTCCCCCGTTCATGTCATCTCGAAAGGATTATGATTTAGGCAAGCATGTTCACATATGGCCTCTATCTTTCTTCCATGACCTCTTTGGCTTGGGCCTATTACATAGTCCATCTTCTTTCCATCATATGAATAATTTTCAAAATACTTTGTGATTATGTCCTAATTGTGCTCCTTATGTAACCCCAAACATAGGACTCAAGCTTACTTTTTATTATATTAATCACAAAATTCTTAAGGCTAATATTTCTTAGCACCCAATTATATAGCTCATCTAGTTGAACGTTTTTAGAGTCTTCTCCAATTTTATTCCTCCTTTCATGTCATCTCAAACGGATTTTGATTTAGGAAAGCATGTTCACATATGGCCTCTATATTTCTTCCATGACCTCTTTGGCTTGGGCCTATTACATAGTCCATCTTCTTTCCATCATATGAAGAATTTTCAAAATACTTTGTGATTATGTCCTAATGCTAAATAACAATGCATAAATTACACAATAATGAAAATATCAAATGTGGAAGCCTACATAGATAATTACACTTTTAAATCAATCTTTCATTCCTTCAAAAAACTTATAACCTCCACAATTGATATGACTCACAGTTGCATGGAAATCAACATTGACTATGTTGCTCCGGTATGTTACAACTTCAGTTTCTTAGTCCTTCAAAAAAAAATTTGAAGCCTTAAATTCTTTCTATCTCACTCTTATCTTTACACTAATTCAGTTAAAATTTTGATTTTCCAAAAATCAACTTTAATTTACAAAAGCATCCTTATCACTTATAAGGATGAGTTGGAAGATAATTGTAAATCACTAATGAATAATTACACTTCAGACTTATTTAACTAAATAAAATACTTTCACTTTAAGTCTTTCAAAGTAAAAGAAAAATAGAATAACTAGAACCACTTAAACCTTTTCCCACACATTCACACTAAACTTGTGCAAATGTTCCAATCCGAGTTAAAAACTCAACATCATATGTATCATGCCAAACACTTAGGATTGCATAAATAATGAATTGTTAGACTAGTGGTGGCACCAAATAACATGATTTGTTGCTTGATAGTATGAGATATTTATAAGAAAATTTGGGCATAAATTATTAGAAGGTAAATAAATAAATTTACACACACGCACACACACATATGTATATATATATATATATATATATATATATGAAGAGTTGTCTAACTCTTATACAACTCCACCAAACTCTCACTAAATCTAGGTGGTTTGTTCAACCATCTTTATTCTCTCCCCCTCCTATTTTCACTCCTCAATCTCTATGTGAATTGTGTTAACAACTTAGTTACATTTTTATGCTTACACACTATTATATAATATTAATTTGTTCTAAACACAATCCCAATCAATTCTTCTCACACCTAGAATAGCTATGTGTCTTGTTCCTATAACTCACTTTTGTTTTAACATAACAAAAAATATTATTCTAACCATATTTGGTAGACTTAGACTTGGGAAAAACTTGGCAAACCCAAAATTTACGACTCAAAAAAAAGCTCAACAACTTAAAAAATTGTTTAAATTTCTTTAAAAACATTTTTTTTGGTAAAATTTAATGACAATATACATCCAATGAGTCCATAAATGAGTACAAAATTATTCTCTATCAAATTTGATTCATTTGAATACAAATTGAGTACAAAATCATATCATCATGTGAAATCCTAATACAATAGTTAGATTACAACTATTATGAATTTATGATGATTGCCTTTGAAACTCGTCATCATAACTCATAAATTACATATTACAAATTTTACATCTTTCTCTTCCATAGTCTAGTGAAAACTTGGGGGAGGTTCTAATCCTTGCACTCCATTGCAGCTCCTCGCTTGACATTGAAGGCTATGTTTGTGGCTCTAATTGGACCAAATCAATGACCTCCCCTTATTTGTTGTCTACCTTTTCTTGTGCAAAGCTGCAAGTTGTGCTATATTTTATAATAATGGCATTTGAATCTTTAATATTGATAGTATGATACTCCATCATTGATCAATGATATTATGATATCGATAAAGATAATTGTCTAAGTTGTCGATTCTGGTCTCCACTCCTAAATCTCGTCATTGTAATCAAATTTCTTATATGAGACGAGATCCTAATAACTGGTAGCGAGTCTAGGAGTGGAGACCCCAATGAGGTTGAAGGGAAGCATCCCTCAAGGGGATCTAGGGGCAATGCTCCCAGCAAGGTTGAGGGGCAATGCCCCTTGTGAGGGTTTGGAGGCAACACCTCTAATGAGGTCGAGGGACCACCCCTTATGGGGGTCTGGGGGCAACACAAAACTTCATGTCGCACACCATTTTTATAGTTTTATCACTTGAGGGAGAAATTAGGTATTTGGCATATTTTTGTGAAAAATATTTTCTCTTCAAGTGTTGTGTGAGGAAGTGCAAGAGGGTGTTCATGCATTTATAAGGCATAATCATGACCTTTTTGACTATTTTTCTACTTTTTTCTATTTTTTTAGCAAATGTTTTAATGAGTTTGGAAATTTTTTTTGTCAAACTTGCCAAGTTTTTAGTGAGTACTTGCTTAAAAATTGGTGATTATTGACTAGAAACTCGACGAGTTTCACTAGTGAGTTAACTTGTGAGTAACTTGCAAAGGTAGAAAAGTGGCGAGTACTCATTGAGTTTTCCAACTATGATTCTAACCCATGTGAGCATTAACATGATTTCCCAACACGCCCCCTTAGTGTGAAGATGGGGAGAAAGTACATCACATGAATTGGAAACATAATCATATGCCTATGCATACTTTTAGGTTTGCATATTGCTATTTGGATTTTGTTGCACATGATCACCTACATACAAGAACTTATCCCACTTTCACTTCCAATGAACTTATCATCGACTGATTAAATTTCCAAGAAGTCTAGCAGTCAAAGGATCTTTATAGCTAGCTACTCTCCTATACAAATGTTTACAATATCAATGATATCTACATTCTTCTATTTTCAAACTTAGCAGGGGAATGTTTACAATGTTTTATCTTGCACAAAACAATGAAGTGAAATGCCGCTAATACAAAAGGAAACTTCAACATTAGTGGTTGAAGAGAGGTATTATTTAGCCTCCTTCCTTGAATGCCTCCAACCTCCATTTTGAATTTATCTAAAATAGATACTCTTCATCACTAGGGAAAGATAGTTCTTCATCTTTTGCATATTCTTCCCAATTTGTTTCTTCACCCAAATAAATTTTTGATCTAGTTTATCATTTGGTAGATCTTGTGCCTTCTTACAATTCAAAATTACATGTACTACTTCTTTACAATAGTAACATTTGATTTTTCCTTTTGGAGGAACATGATTTGATTTGTTCTTACACCTTTTTCTACATATAATACTTATTTTGGTTTTGAGTATTCATCTTGATCAAGTAGAGTAGAGATTACTCCTTCAAGACTAATTTTTTGTTGAATGCACAAGACAACTAAGAGGGGGGGTGAATAATTGCACATTAAAACATCAAAACCCTCATTAACATTCAAATCTACATTAATCCTTAAACCCTTAACAACCTTCAAATCCTTATCATGCATTAAGCGAATATAAACATGTGAGAAATCGTAATGCAAACACATCCATACACATGAAAACACCAAATTTACGTGGAAAACCCAAGAATGGAAAAACCTTGATGAGGATTAGCTCACAATATAATGTAATTACAACACTAAATACAATAGGCTCACTGCCAAAGGGCTCATTGCCCGAAAGAAAGAAGCGCTCACTACCAATGGCTCACTGCCAAATTAGAAAGAAGAAGAAAGAAGATTGTTACAATGATAAATCCATCTCAGAGCAACAAAAAATATCCACCACTACAACTTTGCACCATCAGTAACCTCCTACTCAATGCTCTTAGAAACTTCAGGTACTTTGCAAATGTATACCCTTTTGCAAAATGCATTATCTAGTCATAGGCATTACAATTCAGATCTTTGTATCTAATTAAATTCACATCTCAACACATCCTCGCATCTACACACACTTCTCCAACAATTCACCTTGCCTTTATACCATTTGTAACCTTGGAAACAATCTACAAGGTCAATTATGCACCTCAAACGTGTAAATTCAAATTAAGTCAGCACCAAAACATTCCCGCATTGGAGAGGAATGAAGGCGGACCACATCACACCTTAACTCAGACCTAAATCCACATATACACACTACACCATGCTTCCACAAACACCGAAGCATATCCGCAATTAGTGTAAACACCCAAGGTTGGTTGAACCTATATTAACACCATTAAAAATTTAAGTACATGATTCCTCAAATCTAAAGATGACTTATAGACCACACACAACACCTAAACACAATCTAGAATATTCCATCAGCACTCTAAAATCCAACAAATCCTTCACAACATCATACACCTGAAAGATATATTCATTTTGTACACCCAGTTAACCTTCCACACACTATAACATATGAATCCATCCTTGCAAAGCATTAAAACTCAAACAACTTAGAAAAAAGATAGATATGAACAATATAATCACACTTCCAGATCCGTAAAACCATAAAGCACAACATAGACAAATGCAGAGAAAAACCATTTCTCCTAGACAACACTACATCACAACTCACACAATGGTGAACACAACTTCTTCTATCAAACAATCCAAAACCTAAAAATCTAGATATAGCACATCTAAACACTTTTGATCAACATATTTGAACCACACAAGTAGATCTTCAACCATGAATAAATGCAAAACAAAACATTGAACACTACTTTGCCACACTGAACACTCTACCACAATGTTTCCTCTTTTATTCAAATTTTCTCAAAAGCACTTGGAAACCAAGCACCACAAATACCATCTCAATATCTACAACACCTTCTCAGCATCTCAACCACACAAGAGGTTGAACATATTCTCATCAAAGCAAAACTAGAGGTTGACATCAATGACAACACACACCTCCAACAATCTCCCCCTTTATCATTCATGGAAACACATGATATGAAAAACCATCAACAACAACCAAAAACCAAGGAAAAAGTTAAGAAACCCCCCTCCTCAAAGAAGTTGTAAAATCCTGGCGAATCTTTCATAATTCCCGAAAAAAATATTAATTTTAGAGGCAAATTTTTTCATTTTTTGTGAAAAAAAAATAATCCCCATTGGCGAATCTTTTGTAATCGCTAGAAGTCTGTGGAAAATCCTAGCGAATTGCAAATTTTTTAAAACCACTAAAATATTTTCATTGGCGATTAAAATCTATTTTCAAACCAATAAAGTATTTCCATTAGCGAATTAAACCTGTTTTCAAACCAGAAAAAATAATTTTGTTGGTGATTTTTAATTTTTTCAAACGAAAAAATAAAATTCATCGACGAATTAAACCTATTTTCAAATGATTAAGAATTTTTTTTGGAGAATTAAACATAATATCAAACTAATAAGAATATTCATTGGCCAATTAAATTCAGTGGTGAATCCACTACCGTTCGATGAATTTTCAATGGACTTTTGTACTTGCATTCCAGAAGTATATCTCTGAAGCACTAGATTTGCGATTGGAAACCTTCGGAATAACACTAGAACCATTAGATGTGGACACGTGGTGAGATCAAGGGTCAACATCGTGGTAATTAATCTGACGGGTTGGATTTTGGTGATGAGCAATAGAAGAACTTAAGTGGCAGAAATATGCGTGTGCATTAAGTTTGTTTTAAAAGAGGGATCGCCTAGAAAGAATGTAGGACCAAGGCTTAAGAACTTAAGAACATTTTACACAAAGGATGTGGCACATCAATCTAACCATGACCGTTCGATGAATTTTTGATGGACGACTTTAGTTGCATTCTAGAAGTATATCTCTCAAGCACTAGATTTGTGAATTGAAACCCCTGGAATAATAGTAGAACCGTTAGATGCGGACGCGTGGCGAGATCAAGGGTCATCATCGTGGTAATGAACCCGACGGGTTGGATTTTGGCGATGAGCAATAGCATAAAGTTTGTTTTAAAAGAGGGACTGCCTAGGAAGAACGTAGGACCAAGGCTTAAAAATTTAAGAATTTTTTTTTATCAGTGATACTTTTCTATTTTATTAATTATAAAGCAAAAGATACATATTCTATAAAGTTCACAACATCCAAAAAATACCAAAAAAGTTGATCGGTGATACTTGTTTATTTTATTAATTATAAAGAAAAAGATACAGATTCTACAAACTTAGCAACATCCAAAAACTACCAAAAAAGCTGAATAACCAGCTCAAAAACTAGAGTATCAGAACTTCCCTAAATAGCTACGCCTTTGTAGCAGAGGCTAAAAACAAAACAGAAAACTACACTTTATGTTAACCATTATTACTCATTCTTCTTCGAAGACTCGCCCATCTCCAATGACAGTATCTCCTTTAACGGTTTTGGCTTCTTCCGCAGACGCAATCCCTTCTTTTCGCGCATCTCCTCTCTGGAAACTTCTTTTAGATTTTCTATTGTTTCCTCTAATGTCATTAGCTCAGCATATATTTTAAGTGCTTTCCACCCATGCTCGGCTCCTTCCCACCACTAGTCTTTAGTGCAACCCTCTGTCCATCTGATAAAGAGGTGATTTAAATCCGCAAGCTCCAGGCCCCCACCATCCATTCCTTCTATTTTTACCAACCCTACTCCTGGTATCGCCCGTTGCAAAATGATTTCCATGTCCACTAAAAAATATTTATGCACCAGAGTTTTCATTACTCTCCTCACCTCGTTCACTGGTTCTCCTAAGTCTAAACCCCAAGCCATGAACAACAAATAGATATCCATATTCATTCTGAATCTATGTGTCAATTTTTTGAATCCATCCCCCAACATTATTTGAACTACTTGCACCACCTGCTCTTCCTTGTAGAGAAATAAACCTCGCAGCCTCTGCACAGACGCTTTACCCACAAAGGGGTCTAGCTTCCTCTGCAATGTCATGGTGAAACTAGCCTCCATTGCTTTTCTATTTCACTGGCTTCCAACCTATCACCCGTCGCCGAAAGGATACAATCCTATTATCCTTACACTCGAACTTGAAGAAGCATTGAGGGTGATAGGTGAATGTCATTATAACACCTCATTTCACCAGCCTTCTCCATAAATGCACCGGGCTTGTCACCTTTCCTATCATAATTCACCAAAGTTGAGGTTTTGGTACTTTTCCTAACCTTACTACCTTAGTAACTTAGTTGCAAGTCTTTCTTGGTCGTCTTTGTAGTCGGTGGGTCAAAAGTTTCAAAAAATTTAAAACTTCAGACTTTAGTTCTAAGGTTCCAAATTTTAGTGACCACGCGACATTATGGACCAAGACTGTTCGACGAATTTTCAATGGATGGTTGTAGTTGCATTCCGGAAGTATATTTCTCAAGCACTAAATTTGTGAATGGAAACCTCTAGAATAACACTAGAACCGTTAGATGTGGACACGTGGCTAGATCAAGGGTCATCATTGTGTTAATGAATCCGACGGGTTGGATTTTGGCGATGAGCGATAGAAGAACTTAAGTGGCAAAAATATGCACGTGCATTAAGTTTGTTTTAAAAGAGGGACCACCTAGGAAGAACGTAGGACCAATGCTTAAAAACTTAAGAACGTTTTACACAAAGGATGTTGCAAATCAATCTAACCACGACCATTCGATGATTTTTTGATGGACAGTTGTAGGTGCATTCCACAAGTAAATCTCTGAAGAAGTAGACTTGCGAATTGAAACCTTCAAAATAACACTAGAACCGTTAGATGCGGACACGTGGCGAGATCAAGGCTCATTTCTCTCTTTTCAATGACTTGGCATATTACATTTCATTTAATTGAAATTCTCAATCTTTTTGAAGAACGTGTGGTAGTCGTACTGCTCGCGGCGATTAATGCCATATGAACATCCGAAGCGATTGATTGGACATGACTCATAGCTTTAATGAAACAATATTTGTAGTGATTTCAAATTTTCATAATTCATATCATTCGAGTGACACTGGAGTCTGGAGATTTTTACAACTTGTCACTTGTCCGCTTGAGGTACAATTTGTGTGCAGCCAGACATCAATCAAATTAAACATTTTAATTGTACATGTAAGGCTTGAGGTATAGTTTGTGCGCAGCCAGATGTCAATCAAATTAAACATTTTAATTGTACATGTAAGGCTTAAGTTACTGTTACACAAATCGATTAAGTATTTTTTGGTTTGCGTGAATTGCCATTATGAATCATGATTATACGGTATACATAACCTCATAGTGCACACGTGATAGGTGTGAGGTGTACATAGGAACCAGGCTGGTAGTGGCACTATTGGCGGTACTGTTGGCCCATATATAACTAAATAAGGATAGTGACTAGTGAGCACAACTAAAATCATTCGTTGAAGGCTAAAGGCCTTACTATTGAGTGCAATGTTCGAATTGTCATAAGGGTTTTCATTTTGTAGGGTTAATAAGGATTCAGGAAGAATATCATGTGGCATTATTGGGGATACTCTAAATTCTCCTGCCTGCAGTTATGTAGTCATAGAGTCAATGACCAATTTCGTTCAGGCTTCAAGTTTAGAATGGGTGGAATTGGAAAGAAGTTGATTTGGTTCACCTGACTTCTCAAACAAGTTTTGAACCAGGAGAGGTGCTCTGATGGGCATAACCACTATTCCCAGTGCATAGAAGCTGCAAGTTAAAGATGGGAGCAATTTTACAACCCCTCATCTTCTGCATGACTTTGATTTTCAAATGGGAGAAGTACATTTTGTATCTTCACAACTCCCATTTCCTTGGTTTGATTGGCCCCCTTTTCTCTATGCATTCATTTTCAAAGCTACTACCTGATCCGAGAAGTCCCATGCGTTTATTTTCAGAGCCCATGGTTGACCCAAAAAGTCCCATTATTTTCAAACAAACATGTATAACATTTATGTTTTCACTAGCGGTCCAACAGAAGCTTGGTGCTTGCACTTACATTTGTATTTGTACTATGTAATAATGTGACATTGTCATTTAGTTGCAATAAAATAAATGGTTGTGCTATTAAAAATCAATTGATGAAATCATAGCAATTGTGCTATTAAAAAGAAAAGAAAAGCAATTGATGAATCTATTCATATCAGTTTTTTTTCCTTTAAGAAATTATCTATTTATGAAATAATTACATGCAGATTTAAAACTTAAAAGTAAAACATAAAGTAATACAAATACTAAAGTTAAGTACTCGAATCGATTAAGTTGGTTTTTTGGTTTGCGTGAATCGTGATTATCACTATAGTAACCCAACCTCACATGTGACGCGTGTGAGGTGTACATAGGGACCAAGCTGGTAGTGGCACTATTGGTGGCACTATTAGCCCATAAATAAGGATAGTGAGCACAACTGAAATAATTTGTTGAAGGCTAAAGGCTATATTATTGACTCTCGAGTGCAATGTTTGAATTGTCATAAGGGTTTTCATTTTGTAGGGTTAATAAGGATTCAGGAAGAAGATGATCTGGTATTATTAGGGATACTCTAAATTATCCTTCCTGTAGTTATGTAGTTACAGAGTAAAAGACCAATTTCCTTCAAGTTCAGAATGGATGGAATTGGAAAGAATTTGATTTGGTTGACTAGACTTCTCAGACAGGTTTTGAGCCAGGATGGGGAGCTCTGATGGAGATAAGTGCTCTCCAAGTGCATGGAAGCAACAAGTAGAATATGGGAGTAGTTTTACAACCCCTCATCATCTACATGACTCTAATTTTCAAAGGGGATAAGTGCTTTTTGTATCTTTAACAGCTCCAATTTCCCCCGTTTGATTTTCCCCCCTTTCCCCATGCATATTTTTTAGAAACCATGATTGGTGGTGGCCCCCCTCGATGCATTTATTTTTATATGATAGAGAGTCAGGACTGAAAGACCATGGCAGAAGCTTGGTGCTTGCGCTTACATTTGTATTTGTACTATGTAATAATGTGAAATTGACAATTGTCATTCAGTTGTAATAAAAATAAATGGTTGTGTTATTAATGTGATTATGTGACATTGTAATTCCTTTTATTAAGTCCTTTGCAACGTTAAGTGTTACTTTTCTATTAATGGTTGTGCTATTAATGTGACATTGTAATTCATTTTATAAAGGTGTTGATATGAATTCTAGCGCATTAAAGGTTGAAAAAAACTTTAAAACACATGTTTACTATTTATAATATATATCATAAATTACTCAACCGTTCGATGAACATTTGATGTATGGTTGTAGTTGCATTCCAGAATGAAATGCACGAAGCGCTAGGGTTGCGAACCTAAATGTCTCGAATCACCCTATAACCTTTAGATTTACAAAGATCAATGATTTAAATTCTTTAGAATTTGTTGTCAATATAGGACTAAAAAAAGCACTTTCAATTTATACTGCTAAGTGATTTTATTTTTAAGTGAGAGGGTCAGCACACGGGGAGATTTCAGTCTTCAGTTTGCTCATTGTAGTGCACCGCGACACCACCCTATTCTGGGTTCCACAATTCCACTTCCGAAAAAGCCATTCCAGAAACCCAGTTTCCACGACTGTGAGCATTAATCTTTCCAAGAATCAAAAGTCAGGTAAGTGAAAGAATTCTTGTGGCTACGTTTCATCGTTTGACATTTCTTAAAATCTTGTTTTGTCAAACTTTGAAGTTTGGGTTTAGGGCTAAGAGACTTAAGAATTAAGAAAAATTAAGGACTAATAGGGAATTCAGAGTTTCACATTGTATAAGCATGTCTACCAGTAGTACCACTAGAGCAATGTCAGATAAAAAAATACATTATGCAAAATTGCTTAAAACCCCAAGTTTCACTAATGAATACCATGATATTTATGATCCTGAAACCTATGGTAGGCGTACCTCAAAACTTAGATTTTCATCTAAGAATAAGGCCTCAAAGAAAATGCAAGTTAATAGTATCAGTGCACCGTGGGTAACTAGATTAGGGTGCATGATGTTACACGATGTTTTTCCTTGCCCTGAATTTATCATGGTTTGTGCCCAAAATTATGATGATAACAAAAGAGCAATTGTTAATAAAGATAGTAAAGAAGAATTGTTCTCCATTAATGCAGAAGAACTTGGAAAAGTGTTGGGGTTTACATTTACAACCGAAGGCGAAGAATTTGGAAATGTCCACATTGACCTAGAAACGCTTGCTAGTGATTATGAAGCAGTGGATGATATGGAGAAAAAATCTTTCTTAAACATAATAGTTCAAGATAGAAACAAATTGAAAGGTGATCATAAGCCTCCTTATGATTTGGAAAATTTTAAACCATGGGTTCAGGATACTATTTCCATGCTAGAATTTTTCCTCAGACTAGATAGCAATTTGGAAGTGGGTGCATGCCTCCTTGAAATGGTGTATAATATCCATTATGGTGTTCAACATGTCAAATATAAATTTATTGAGCACATTGTAGAATCCATGCATAAACAATTTTTAATGATTAAAGGAGGTTCCACCAAGACATTTAGGTTCACAACCTACTTGTGCTATCTTTTTCTATTGAGATTCAGAGGAATGTTTCAGACCAACAAGCTTCAGATTCGACCCTATAGTAATCCTGAGGAAAAGAAAATGGCTCTAGTATATGAATAAAAGGAAAGGAAAGGAAAGGTCCTTTTATAGTCCATGATACCAGGCAGTCTGTTTTTGGGTTTACAGATGGCTTATAGTATATGGGACTCCTCGTACTCCCATTATGAGGGAGGCACCTAACTCGTGCTCCACAATACGAGGTGTACATGCCTTACCCCCTGCAGGATTTGAACTTGTAGGAATGGACCGCTGTTATAAGGATGCATGATTCTCGAAGGAACTATAGTCATTTTGTAGACTACTTTTTGGCTCCATTGCATCAAGCAATTACAAATACTCCAATGCCTAGATTGCCTATGTCATGTAGAAACTGTATTCAACTAGGAAAAGAAATACAATTGGCTAATTGGTACTTAATGGAAGAATATATTGTGCTAAGATTTTATGGATCGGGAGTACAACCATACAAACTTCCACTACATGTGACATAAAGGGTTTTTTCTTTGGAATATGTAAGGAAGATGCAGAGTACTGATGAACTGCACTTTACCAATCAGCAAAAGAAGACCTTATTTCCTTCTTTACCTTTTTCATGTGGAGGGATCACATTCGAGAGAAAAGCATTTAGTGTGGCACATAATATTTTGATTTTTTTTAATTTTGATGTTATCTGTCACTAGCAGTATGATCCATGTGACACCATTAAATCAATGATTGTGCTCAATAAGAATGTTGCAAGTAGAATTCAACATGAAAGTAAACCCTTGCTCAAAAACTTGAGAAACAAGGATTCTTGGGATGAGGTCAAAATTGCAATGGAGAAAAGTGTTGTTGAGAACGGTATTTCTTTTGAGCAATTGTTAGCAGAAATTATGGCATTGCATCGAAAGATAATAAGGAGGTACAACAATTTTTTATCAAAAAAGTGCTAAACCATGTAGTAGAGTAAAAATGCCAGGTTCTCTAGAGAAGAAAGTTACAAAAAAAAAATTGGTCACGATAAAAAATTACTGCCTTTTGGTCTATGAGGAAGGAGCTAGGTGAACCAAGAGCTCTTGCAGAGTATGGAGATAATGAAGAAGACAATGAGTTTAGCAAATTGTGGAATATAGAGCATCCAGATGAACAAGAAGATAAAGAAAGTGATCATGAATCTAATGATGATAGGGAAGAAGGAATCCATGTCAATTTCAAAATTGGTTTAAGTGAGGCCACATAAGAAGCATATACTATTGGAGCAGCCATAGCTGAAAAAATGGGTTATGAAGGTGGTCCTTTGGGATCCCAAAGACAAGGCCCTTGGACGGTAATAGATGTAGAGCATAGAAAAGCAAGTTATTTTTCTGGCCTTGGGATTGGAGGTGAAAAAGTAGACCTAGGGCATATAATACAATTTGTTAGAGCTCCAAATCCTCATCCTCATGGTCAAACACAATCACAACTAGGACATGCCCATGGTGGAGATCTTAGTGCAACTGGCACTGCCTTTGGTGGTGATGGTATGGGTAGTAGTACTAGTAGTGGTCAACATGTGCTACAACAACAAACTACACACAAGAGGACAACAATACAATATACCACATAAACACCAGGTGATCAAGGCATACAAAAGAGGCAAAGGATTTTGACAGGTTCAAGTCACACTACTAGTGGATCCACCACAAAGGAGTTATTTATAGGCACCCCCTAGTGCCAGTTACTACTACTCCTATTCCTTTGCCATTCAAGCATTCCATTGTTCCTGTGTCCCTAGGTTTTGATTACATTGAAGAGTTTAAAAAGAAATCAAACATGAATAAAAAAGAAAAGAAGCAACTGATGGAGAGTGCATCTGCTATAACTTCAGAGCCTGCCACAACCATGGTATTACCCACATTTGACACAAATAAAGAAATCATGGAGTACACATTTCTTGTTCCCTCAGTACAAGACAAACCAGAAAATCAGATGGCTTGATCTGAATTCTAGGTGAACAATATTCAATTGGATTTTTGTAGACTCAGAAATAATGAAAAAATTAATGTATCAAAGAAGAACAATGAATTGGTGTACACATCATTGCTAAAGCAAGATAGAGAGAAAAAAAGGTTGCAGACTCAAATTGAAAAGTTACAGGCAGACCTAGCAAATGAGAAAGAAAAGAGGAAAGCAGTAGATAACAAGAGCAATGAATTAGAAAAAAGAATAAAAAAATATGCCTTTGCATCAACAATCAAAGAGGATAAGTAGAATGAGATTGCAGTGAATGAACTGAAGAAAAGGCTAGATGAGAGCAACAAGAAATATGATGAGGAAAAATCCACTTCAAAAAAGCTAAGACTAAGCATCTCAAATGGAAATGCACAGTGGGAACAAAAATTGGAGAAGGAGAGAAAAATAAATGAAAGATTGGTGGCAGAGGTGATGGAAGCAAAAAATGAAATTGAGACTTGTCAAAATAAGTTATCTGCATTTTGTAGAGAGACAATGAGCCATATGAAACAAAAGATCTGGGATGAAATAATGCAGAGGATTGATCATTTGTGTGACACGTTTCAATTGATTGATGCTATCATAAAACATCATAAGAAGCTCAACAAATATTTAGTGGACAACAAAAATGTGTTGGCATTAGAGAAATTTGCAAAAGAAATTCAACAAATAGTGGACAAAGCCAATGACAATGTTTTGAAATCAAAAGGGATTACTAATCGACTTGCTACATCAATGATGTTGTCATCTATCATTGAAAAGTGTTTGAGAATGCGTGAAACAAAGGAATATTTGAATTTGGTTGCAAACAAGATGAAAGTGGTGGATGAAAAGGTAAGGAACTTCACAGAACTTGGTTTGCCAAAGGGTTTTGAGACAAATGAGCGATTCATTAGAAAGAACGATTCATTAGAAAGAATGATTTCAAAAAGAAGATGGAGGATGCAATGAAGATTGATTTGGGCCAGTTTCCTCAAAACCCAGATGTGGTGAACTACTTGGATTCCATCAAACCATTGCTAACCTTGAATGCAAAATTGGCTAAAGAATGCAAGACGGGTTCCAATTTGAATTTGAATTGTTAACAAATCTTCAAATCAAACAACATCAGTTAGAACAAATGACAATTCCACCACCTGAATAGTGGAAGTTGCTAGAAAAGGTGTTGCAGTGATTTCATTTTTGATAATATGGGTTTCCATGTTCCAACTCAGCTCTATGTAGAGTTGTCTTTGTTCCAACTCAGACTTCAGTAATGTGTCGACGTTAAATAATAAATTATCTGTATTTTTTTTTCATTTGAAGAAAATTTTTGATAGTGGTTTCAACTACTAGATACACTTCAAATGATTGTTGATGTTCATTTTTGTATATGCTACTAAGACTATTGCTAATATGTTATTAAGCATTGAGTTGAGTGATGAATCACTTAGTACATGTTCAAGTTTTATTTTTAACACAATTAAAATATGAACTATAAGGTGACTTTAATTCCAGGCATCCATAATCTTAGTTAAATTGCATTACAATTCACACATTGATACTCAATCTCCATGACTAATACTACTTATCAGATCCACTAAACATTTATATGAATTCATGCTTTAATCAAGGTACTTTAACTGGTTCATTAAACTAGATCCAGAATTAAAACATACATCAATGCATAATAACAAAGAAGATTAATGAAAGATCATTGATCAGATTTCATTAATAATTCATGTATAATTCACTTTGTTGAGTAACTTAAGTTCATGCATACGTAACCTTTGAGTTACAGTGTATTATCTATGAGTTTACTAAGTAGTTTGTCGGTGGATTATCTATTATTGGAATTGGAATGATATATTTTTGGTTAGTCTCTTTGTCGTGGTTACTATCACTCAAAGTCACAGTTTTGGTGCTTTTCCTAACCTTAGTTGCTAGTCCTCAAAGATTTATAATTTATAACCTTATCGGTCGCTAGTCATCAGAGTTTTATAATTTATAACCTTGTCACGAATTTCTAAATTTTCATAACTTCCTGATTCCTCGAGTTGGTTCACTTTGTTGAGTTGCAAACTTGCAAGTCTTTCTATTTCCTTGGTCATCTTTGTAGTTAGTGGGTCGGAGGTTTTGAAAACTTCAAAAATTCAGACTTTGGTTCTAAGGTTCCTAGTTTCAACGACCACGCAACATTATGGCTTATGTACGGACTAAACTAGAGTTGTCTTTTGAGGAATTTCCAAAAGCATGCATGTTTCAAGGCTATCTTTTCGAGGAATGAAATTGAATGCCGCATTCAATGCATGTCCCATCAAAAATAACGACATAAGTGTGTGGTGAAGTTTTACTCAGACATCTAGCTTGCATTCTCATTCTTTGGCAAGGCCAGTACTTCTCAAGTGCAAACATTCTTTTTACTCATACATTTAGCCTACATTCTTGTTCTTTTCCAAGGCCAATACTTCTGAGGTGCAAACATTTTTTCTCTGCGAATTTCCATTTTGTGCTCATGCAGAGTGAATATATGGTCGGCGTAAGGGATACAAAACTCAAACCTTTTAAGTTAGAAGAATTTTGGGTGCACCTAGAGAGGGACGACAAGTCTGAGCTGGATATAAAACTCTTAGAAAGTGGGCTAGCTCAGGCTGGAGGGTTTCCCAAAGCTGTGTTGAGTGTCGACCTGATAAGTGCATGTGTGAGAAGGTACATTTTGCAGACACGGGAAATTAAAGCCGCAGACGGGACTATAATTGCAAAAATTTCTCTTGAAGTTGTTTCTCGAGCACTGGGGATTCCAAAAAGGGAACCTCTAGAAGACATGTCTGTTGCAGTGGCAGGTGAATTTTTCAAAGCGAATAAAGACTGGTGTAAGAAATCCATGGCCAAAACCTGGTTGAAGACTGAAAGGAGAGGTAAGTCGCAACTGCCAAATAAACTCAGAAGATTGCATTTTAAGGGAGAAATTGCAGATGCTATTGCTTTATTGCATCATGTTGTTGGGAATGCACAAGTTGAGTTATTTGAGGATTGGATGTATCGGTTTATCTTGACAGTTTATGATGAGAACATTTTCATTGACTAGGCTGAAGTTATTTGCTTCCATTTGAATGAGCAATTAATTAATTTCCATAAGACTGCTACTTTTTGTATGTGTTCTTACTTGACCTACATTGTAGGTAGTCAGAGGTCCTTTTGGCTAGGGTTGGAGCTGGAAGGAACCCCAACTTCTGATATGCTTGTGTATAAACGCTTTCCTCTATTCACTAAAAAAATTGGAATGGGTGATTTTTGTCATGTTAATGATGCATTTTTAATGGAGGCCATGAGGAAGCTGGATGAAAATCCAAAAATGTGCCTTTTCCCTTAATCCATTTCTCTTGTATCAAAATATGGGAGTTTTTATATCCAATTTGATAAGTTTTCCTTATCTGAGAATAGGGGGTTTTGAGAAATCCCCATTGAAATTACCTCGATATTCTGAAGATTTAATGATATTTCTGGAAGTTTGTCAACAAATAGCAATGGTTAATATTAAGTATACAAACATGGAGAAATGAGGGTATGCCTTCCCATTGGAGACCCCTTCTTTTTTATGCAAAACAAACCAGATGGCTAGAGGAGTTGAATGACTTCTCAAGAAATATAACCTCTAGAATTTGTTTATGAGAGCTAATTTTGACAGTAAGGGTTTTGTGAAGCAGAATCTCTATGGAGGGAGATCATATCAACATCACCCATCTATCAAAGATTTTTGGGAAGATTGTGTCGATGAGAATGAAGTTTTGAGAAGAGATTATATAGGCTAATGCTAAAATAGATACAGGCTTTCGGTCTTCAATTTGACATTCCTGAAAATGTAGCTGAGGATTCAACAATCTTAGATCCCAGATATGAAAAATTGCCTGATAAATCCCACCCTAGGGTTGATTGGAACCAAAGTTAAATTTTAGATATGAGGGTACGTGTTTCCCCAGTGCTTAAAAGAACCCAGGACTGGTTGGATGGGAAATGGCAGCAAGTTGTTGGTCCTATTTAGGAGTCGAAGTCATCACAAAAGAATGAACAACGGTCTACGCAAGCATCTGGTGCAAGTGTATCATCAGGGAAACCCTTTGTTAGGTCGTCTAGTGCCAATTCTTAGTCAGGAGGTGATGGTGATAGGCCATAGGAAACAGTCAAGTTGAAGAGCATCTATGAACAAGACTGTGTGCTTTCTCCTACCCCTAAGAAGAATACCAATCAAGAAAAACTTGTGGCTGCCGATTCTAAAGCTATCTTTAAACAGATCGTTGAAGATAATATCTTTCCTCCTATGTCTGAAGACTCTGAAATGCCCTCTTCTCCACCTGATAATCCACCTTTCACTCCTACCGCTCCTAAAGAAACTATTACTAGAAAAAAAAAATTGGCCTAGTAGTAGCCTCCCCAAGATGGCTGAAAAAAGCAGTGGAGAAGAAGAGAAAGTATACTCCTACAACGAAAGTTGGAGTGGATACAGTTGCAAATTTACTTCAAAGCTCTTCAAAACCTAAGAAATCCAAGAGGATGTTAAGGATGTTGACTGATGCTACTTTTGGAAATCAAATGTTAGAAATTGCTGACCTTGTCAAGGATTTAAATGAAGATGAAATAACAACGGCGAACTACAAAGTCACACATGTTGATATGGGGCCTCCAACACTGGAAGGTGATATGTACCATGCCAATTATTCAGTCATTACCTTGATTAAAAGAGTGAAAGAACAAAGGAAAGAAAATATAAAACTACAATCTCAAGTCCTCACATTGAGTAACTTTATTTCTTCCATGGACACTCCTACATCTAATGAAGCCTCAAGTTCTCAGCCTTAGGTAGAGGGCATCAATGTTCTCACCATAGAGAAAATTAAAAAGAATTTGATTTATTCCAGAGCTACTTGTGAGGGGATTGAAACAATATCTCAAGAGGTTATCTTCTTTCTAAATAAATCTTTGCAGTTTTACACTCAAGTTCTTGACAAGAGGAAGGAGTTAGTAGGAGAACTTCAGGATGTCAAAAAAGATCAAACTAGTCTCTATGTGCTCTCTCAGGAAATGAAAGAATTGAACTCTATGGATCCGAAGATATTAATTGGTGAGCAAATTTTGAATAATCCTAAGGAGCTAGACCATTCTTGGTCCGATTCATTAGAATGCAAATTGAAAATATATGATAATCCGGTTAATGAAATTAAGAACACACTTGAAAAATATTATGAAATGTTGGAGGAAATTAAAAAAGATTTTCATATTCTGGGAGCAAAAATTACTGATGAGTTTGATGAAAGGATTCTAGATATAAGAGAGATCTCTCTGAAGTTTAGAGAGAAATTCAATAAAGAAATATCTGATCTTGCTATAGTGACATGGGAGTCCTTCTCAAAATTCAGTGCAATGGAGCTCCACTTGAAGGCTTATAATTCTGGAGAAGAGAGAAGATCTCAGATGTTGTTTGATTCTGAAGGATTTGGGAAAATGGAGAACCAGGTTACAGATTACTACAACGCTAGGGAGCAAAAACATCACCACAATTGTCACCAAGTACTGGGAATACAAGCAAAGATTAAAGGCATGGGAGGTGTTACTGAAGGAGAAGGAGGCGGAAAATATTGAAAGCGAAGGAGTCGGTGTTGTTTAGTTTTTAGTTTTTATGTTATTTTCTTTAATTTGGCTCTCTTGATACTTCAAAGACTTTTTATTTTAATTTCTACAATGGTTGTCTTCAAGGAACCGTTATCAAGACAAAAAAAACTCTGCTATTTTTATTGCTTTTATGTTATTTCAATATAGAAAGACAATGGCGAAGTTCATGCATGTGCAATCTTTGAGTTATGGTGTGTACTGTGTGGATTTATTGTGCTTTTTCTGAGTAATTTTCCAGTGGATTGTCTATTATTGGAATGATAAAATTTTGGTTAATTTCATTGTTGTGGAATGTTTATCTACGAATAAAGATTTTATGGTGATGGATGCGTAAGGAGTTCTCTGAATAATTTAGGTGATTTGGTAGTTTAAGCTTTTATTGTTTAAGTTGTGTGGATGTCTTTATAAGTTATTTATGTTGAATTGTTAGCTTCTGTTAGCTTATAAGTTGTGGATGTTGAACTGTTAACTTCTATTCAAGGAATGGATTAATATTCTTTGAGTTATTTATCAAATATTTTGTGAATGGAAATGCAATAGGAATTTATGAGTTGAGTGATAAGTGTTATTCTTTAAAAATGATGCAGAAACAGATATCAAATTCAATACCATGGAATACAATATAAAATATAAAATATCACAATTTCATGGAATACAATATAAAATATCATCAACTAAAGTTTGGAATATGATTCATGATGTGCAATATAAAATAAAATATCATGAAGTGCAATGATTCACAATTTCAATTTTCATTCAATACAATATAAAATATCATCAACTACAGTTTGGAACAATGGAAACTGATTCATGAATCTTGTAGTGCAGTATAAATACCTAAAAGCCGCTAATTCTCTTCCATTTCCCAAATGGAGTCAGGGTCTCGAAATTGACGTTCAACATCAAATAGAGTAAAAGAGTCGTCTTGAAGCTCTTGATTCTGAGTCTGCTCTTCACTTTCTTCGTCCTATGTCTCAAATTCAACATTCACTATGTCATTTTCGTCAATGTCATATGTCCCAGTCTCACTGCCTATGGCAGTGCCACTAGTACCAGCCTTTGGAATTGGAGTGTTGCACAGATCGGTCCCTCTTCTTTCACATGTGGACCTCCAAAGTGCGAGTGCCCTATCAAAAGGAATTTTTTTGATATTATACACAGTTCCTTTCATCCTCAAGCAATTTTCCAAATTCTTGTCTAGTTTGTTTCTTAACTTTGATTTCAAAAACCCTAATGTACTGAAAACTCTCTCATCCTCCACCGACCCCAATATCATTGTTTGACATAAATTAGCAAGTTTAAAATATTTTGATATCTTATCACGCAATATTTCACTCTGACCTAAGTTTGTCCAAACCCTTTTTATTGATCCCGGTTCAAAGGCCTTGTCCTTGCCCATGGATTTATACTAGTCCTTAATAGCTACTGCAAAATCCTTACATTGCTTTCTTAGCCTATCTTCATTTAAAATTCTTCTATTTTCTGCTCATTGATTGTTACAGTTTTCGAAAATTGTTCGATCAAGATTTTTACTTGAGCATGAAAAAATCTTGGGTTATCTCGGTTTGCCCAAAATTGAGGAACACAATACTCATGGCTTCAAGTATTTCATCTTGAGGGAATCTTTCACGAATCTCTGAGGAAAGAGATTTTGTAATTTCCTTCAAATTATCACCAACAGATTTAGCAATGTCTTTAAAATCTTCCTCGTTAACAGGTACTTCTCTGCTAGAATGCCTGGTAGTCTTACATCGGTACATTTGTATCTCATATCCATGTACACAAATACATAAGTTCCCACTTCCATTAAACTGTAAATAATTATCAGAATCATTCAAATCAATAATTTTCTGCCTCAGGTTATAATCTACACCATCTTGTGTTAAATCTAGATATAGATGATCAAGGGCCAATCATGTATGTTTATGCAGATTGGCATATTCATTAATATACATAGCTCTGTCTTGGGATTTCTTCACAAGACTGTTCATTTCATCTGACATGGGGAGAAGACTAGCTAAAGTCAAGAGTGTCTCTATCGCTTAACCTATGTAAGAGGTCAGGAGCTTTGTCTACCGTGTTGCGGTTTTTGTACATCACTCCAATTAAGGATTGATATTCTGAAAGAACTCGTTGCACTGGTCCATGTAGGGAGATCCATCTGGTATCGACATCCTTGAGAAGCTTGTTTCTTGGTGTTATTCCCTCAACAAAATTCTAAAATTCTATGAGACGTTTGGGACTTCGGCAGAAGTATGCGTGGATCTCGCAGATTAGATTTTCAACTTTTGATACTGTAGGAAACTTGCTTACAATTTTGAATGCCATATTTATTTTGTGGGCCATGTAGTGAATGCCAAGCATGTATGGTACACAAGTAGTTTGTAACTTTGTGCAAACACCAGTCCTTTGACCTTGCATCACTGCAACTCCATCAGCGCCTACACACACCAACTTTTTTGCAATTGTCAACTCATCCATACCTGCAATTTCATTCAAATATTTCTTGACTAGTTCAAATATAATATGCGATGTTGAATTGTTCTTCATTTTATGAACACAGAGAAGATGAACTTGGCGAACATGTTGTTATACAGTATACAAATGCATACAGACCCAAGAAGTATTGTCTATCGCAGTAACTTCATCTAAAGATAATGCAATGAAGTTTGACTCTTTTACTTTCTCCTTTAAATCTTCCTTTTCCACCGCAACAAGACACTTTTCCCATTCCCATCCAACGTTTACTGACCAATTGTGTAGGGATAGTGAGGAACATTCAAAAAAGATAATAAACCAAAATATTCAGGATAGTCTGTCATAGAATGCCCTCTAGAAAAAATATGAAAAACAACACTCATCTGAATAGTTTTTGACATATTTGCTCCTTCCATTGCTTTTCCAAATTGAGCCTCAAGTGTACCTTTACATGCAGCAAGCTTTGGCATGCTTTGTTGATGCTCTTCATAATCCGCGGCATACCTAACATGAAGACATTCTTCCTTTGATTTCCATTGTAAGACTAATTGTTCCTTTCCGTCTATGATTTGTTTTTCATAAACTTTACCGATATGCTTTTCTATAGTGTCAATCTATAGCTACAATGTCTTGGGTTTTCCCAATTTCCAAGTACAAATTGTACATTTGGCATGTGTTGCTTTTTCAATATCGTCTGATTCCCCCACTGCTACAATGAATGGGTACTTTGACAACCAACCAAGTTGAAAATTTCTTGTCATTTCCCACTCATGCCCCCTTTTTGGTTTGTTTTTCCTTTTCTTGCTACCAACATCATCCTCATCCAATTCAATTATCTCATTCTGGCTAACCAGGGTATCCCTTGGAGCATCTTCTGCGGTATTTCCATCCCCATTTGAATTTGATACATTTTGATTTAAATCAATGACAATCTCAACTTGACCTTTCGCTAGCGTTGAGGTATTGTGAATGCTACCAATATTTGGTGGAAGAGTTGATGATGTAGCTCCATCTTGACCTAATCGATTAAAATATTTGGCAATTCCAAAGTAAGACTGTATGGTACGTCTAAGTTTTGGGTGTTTTGATGGTCTCTGAGTCTCTTGATCTTCACCACACTGAGGGGTGGCAGGAGTATTTTCAATACCCTGAGGAGCGACAGGAATATTTTTAACACCCTGACTCTGAGGAGCAGCAGGAGTAGTTTCACCACCCTGAGGAGCAGCAGGAGTATTTTCAACACCCTGAGGAGCGACAAGAGTATTTTCACCACCTTGACCCTAAGGAGTGGCAGGAGTATTTTTACGACCTTGACCTTGAGGAGCGAAAGGAGTATTTTCAACACCTTGAGGAGTGGTAGGAGTAGTTTCACCACCCTGAGGAGCGGTAGGATCCTTACCGTTGCTGCTCGAGTCGCTCAACATATTAATCTCTGATTCAATCCACATATTCATCTCTCACTTTGAATAAAAAACTAGAAAAAAATGTCTTCTTGTTTAAGAAGGACAGAGAATAATAATATAGATCCCATTCCCTACTCAATATCATCTTTAAGACTGAAGCAAGAATGGAAAAGAGATAAAGAAAACTTATTATTATAACTAATAACACTATGAAGAAATGATCAGTGATCACTCACCTTTAAGTCTACGTTTTCAGCTTTCCCTGACTTCTGAATCGAGAAGTAGAACCTCTGAACTGAAAAAAATGTGTAAGAATAAATGACACTTTCGATTGTATTTATATCAATCCATGATTCCATATTTGGTAAATTCCGCGAGATTTTTAAATGGTATATTAAAAATTTGGTGAATATGTTGTAATTTTCAAGGCAAAATGTATCCTCAAATTTAATTATTTTTTAATGTTATTGGAAAAATAGGTCCTCATAAGCAACTATTTATAAATTTTAATTGGCGAAATGAGTTTTCACAAGCAACTATTTGTAAATTTTAATTGGCGAAATGGGTCCTGATACAATGTCGCTTTAATAGTATTGGTGAATATGTAGGCGTTTTTTATTAAATGCTTCTGGGATTCAGGCAAAAATATTAGTCAGTCCATTTGAAATGCGTAGTTTGACAATGGCGAATTTGTTGCTTAAATATGTCTCATAAAAAAAATTATTGGCGAATCGACATGCATTGGACCTATGTTTCATAAATTTCGAGCGATTTGGATACCCTGTGGGTGCGAGAAATTTGCCAATTTTGAGTTGACTGATTCCTAGAATTTGCCAATTGGCGAAGATTCACCACTAAAGTTTTCCCTGCCAAAAACTCTGATTAACAAAATATATTGCACATTAGTGCATACTACTCCCTCTTACACAAATATCTGCTCTTTCCAACACTTTCTCTTTTACAGGACTTCTCTCCCCCTTTTTCCATATGGTTTTTCAACTTTCTCTCCCCCTTTGACATCAATGGAAAAGGACAACACATGTTTTATTTTCTTTTCTTTCCTTGTGAAATTAATATCACATAAACTTGCTCTGCAGATTCCTTTTTAATTCACTTTTTTGCATACTCCCCCTTAGGAGTACACAACATGCTACATCAACCAACAACCACTACAACCTACACTTTTCCTTTTTCCACTCATACCCTTTGACACGACTAAAAAATGACAACATCTACATGCTTACTCTCTTGTCACACAATGACAACACTTCTGTTAGGGTTTAGGCAGATTTGACCAATAAATATTAACAATTATATGCAGATTAAATAACCCATAAATAACAATGAAGAATAACACAAAAGAGATCAACATATAAATTTAATGTGGTTCACCCACTAGGCTACATCCACAGAAACTTAGCCACCCAATGATTTTATTATCCAGTGAAAAATAGATTACAATCTCACGAATACACACCGCCGCAACATAATCCCAACCACTTATAACAAGCTTTTTGGAAGCTTCTAGAATTAGGGTTTTATAAAGTCATTTTTTTCACTTGATGTGTTAGTGGGAAAACCTTGACGTGTTAACGGGGGAAAACCTTGATGTATTAACGAATTTTTTTTTGGGGGTTGCGCCCCTGAACCCCCGCTATCAAGGGCTACCACCCTCAAACCATGACAAGGATACATTATGAGTGTACAATATTTTCATGATCAGTCGCCACATATCAACAATCTCCCACTTGGAGACTAATCCTGGATGACATCGTTGCACTTACAACTCCCACTGGATTACTAGTCTGGTTGGTTTCTTATTTCCACCATTATCAGTTATGAAAGCCAACAAAAATTGACAAGGAAATCAATTTCTCCCATGTAACAACCTTTATGAACATATTTGCAAGATTCTCACTTGTGTGAATTTTCTCTAGCTTCAACTGTCCATCCTCCAAAACTAACCAAATGAAGTGGCATTTGAGCTTTATGTGCTTAGTTTTTGAATGCAAAGTTGAGTTCTTAGCAAGATGAATGGCACTCTGGTTGTCAGTGTACAAAGGGCTATCTTCTTGTCGTTGTCCCAATTCCTCTAGAAAATGTTGTAACCAAATCATCTCCTTGCTAGCTTTTGTAGCAGCAACATACTCAGCTTCAATGGTTGAAAGTGCAACAACCTTTTGCAACCTAGAAATCCAACTAACTGCAGTACCTCCTACAATAAAAAAATACCCTTTAGTACTCCTCCTTCTATCAATATCACCTACCAGATCAAAGTCAACGTATCCTTTTAGAGCAGAATTTGTTCCTCCAAAATATAGTTTCTTTGAAGTAGTACCTCTTAAATATTGGAGAATCCATTTTACCACATTTTAATGTTCCATTCCTAGATTACTCATATACCTAATCATGACTCAAACTGCATGTGCAATATTTGGCCTTGTGCATACCATTGCATACATCAAGCTACCAATTGTTGATGCATATGGTATCAAACACTTTTTCTTCCTCCTTTTGTGTCTTTGGACACATCTCCTTAGACAACTTAAAATGACTAGGCAAAAGTGTACTAACTCCTTTTGCATTTTGCATGTTAAACTTTTTTAGCACCTTCTCTAAATACTCACTTTGAGACAAAAATAATTTTTTGTTTGTCTTGTCCAGTGTGATCTTCATACCAAGGATTTTTTTTGTTGCACCCAAATCCTTCATAGAAAATTAATTTTCTAATTTTTTCTTAAGTTCATTAATATGCTACATGTTAGACCTGACAAAAAACATGTCATGAACATAAAGCAACAAAATAATATAGTTGTCATTATCCAATTTCTTAAAATAAGCACAGTAATCAAAATGACACCTTTTGTAACCTTGTTCAGCCATAAAACTATCAAATTTCAAATATCATTCATGAGGTGCTTGCTTTAGGCCATACAAACTCTTCTTTAACCTGCACACAAATTCCTCCTTACCCTTGACCTCATATCCCTGTGGTTGTTGCATGTATATTTCCTCTTCCAAATCCCCATGGATAAATGTTGTTTTCACATCTAGCTATTCAAGATGCAAGTATTTTGTAGCCACAAGACTTAGAATAGTTCTAATAGAAGTCATCTTTACAATAGGAGAAAATATTTCATCAATATCTATACCTTTTTTCTGTGCAAAAACTTTTACCACGAGTCTGGCCTTATATCTTTTCTTACCTCCATCTTCTTCCTTCAACCTGTAAACACATTTATGTGGCAATGCTCTTTTACCTATAGGTAATTGGACTAAGTTCCAAGTCTGATTCTGCAGCAAGGAATTCATTTCCTCTTTCATGCCTAGCTCCCACTACTTTTTGGTATCTACTTGCATTGCTTCTTCATAACCTTTAGGTTCACTAGAACCAGTTAATAATATAGAATATAATGGCAGAGAAAATATTTGTGGAGGTCTAGTTACCGTTGTAGAACGTCTAACACTTGCAGGAGTCTGTGGGATAACTTCTTGTTGAGCATTGGGTACCACTGGTATTTTATTTTTTGGAATCTCATCCAGCACCACATATTGCTTTTTGTCCTATTCATGCTTTTTTTCCTGCAGCTGATCCTTATACATGACCTTCTCATTGAATATAACATCTCTGCTCCTAAAAATTCTATGATTTTCATAATCCTATAACCGATAACCAAATTTATCTACTCTAGAATGCCACCAGCAAAAGGATTTGAAGGTCCTCTGTTTATTAAATAAATAGTGGTATGTACAACATCTGCCCAAAACTGTAAGGGCAGTCCAACATGCAATCTCATGCTCCTTGCACGCTCCATAACGACCCTATTCATCCTCTTAGACACACCATTTTCTTATGGAGTTCTAGGAACCGTTTTCTGCCTATGGATTCTATTGTATGAACAATAATTTTCAAATTTTCTACTACAATACTCACCTCCATTATCAGATCTGAAACACTTCAACTTTTTTCTTGTCTCATTCTCAACCAAAGCTTTCCACTTTTTAAAAGTTTCAAATACTTCTGATTTTTGTTTCAGGAAATACATCCATGTTTTTCTAGCTGCATCATCAATAAAAGTAACACAATAACAAGAGCCACCAAGAGAAGATACCTAAGCTAGCCCCCATACATCTAAGTGCACAAGCTCTAATTTCCCACTCTTCTTCTCTTTTCCAACTTTGAGAAATCAAACTCTTTTTTGTTTTCCATAAACACAATTTTCGTAGAACTCTAAGTCAATCTGCTTTAGACTTGGTAGCAACTTTCTGGAGTGAAGGATCTTCATCCCTTTCTCACTCATGTGCCCAAGTCTATGGTGCCACAATTCTATTTTTGTCCCTACAGCAAGTGCTCTAACTGTCCTAGTAGCAACTATTTTTGTAGCAGCTAAGGTAGAATAAGTATTGCCAGTACACAAATACAATGTGCCTACCTTTTCACCTTTAGTTACTACTAATGCACCTTTAGTGACCTTCCATAATTTATTTGTAAAGGTAACTATGTAGCCTTCACTACCTAGTTGTCCCGTAGAGATTAAATTTCTTCTCAAATTTGGAACATGCCTTACCTCCTGTACCAACCATTCATTTCCATTCTGCAAATTAATTTTTATTTTTCATTTTCCAACAATCTGGTAGGGTTAATCAACATCACCCAAATATACTTGTCCAAAATCACCTTGAACATAATCTACAAAATATTTCCTATGGGGTGTAGCATGAAATGAAGCCCCTAAATCTATTACCCAAGAAACATTAACATTATCTAAACATAGAATTAAAGCATCCTACAATTTATTACTTGTAACATTAGCTTCCTTACTTTCATCATGTTGTTTGTCTCCTTGTTTTCCTTTTTGAGACCAACAATCCTTCTTCAAGTGTCCCGACTTTCCAAGGTGCTAGCAATCCATTTTTCCTCTAGATTTAGATATGCCTTTCTTCGACTTCCCTTGTGACTTCCCACGATTTGTCGGGATTTTTCCTCTCTCCTTTGTTCTTTCCCTATTCTCTACAGTCAAAGCATTACCTAATGTTGAAGTCTCACCTATGATTTTTTGTTGCATTTCCTTACTAAGGATAACACCAACAACATCATCAAATTTCAATGTATTTGAACCAAAGATGGAGTTACTTACAACCATTACCAAGCTATTCCAACTTTCTAGCAAAGAACATAAAACCACGAGAGCCCTCACCTTTTCATCAAAAATCACTTTTATAAAAGTTAACTGACCGGTAATCGTATTAAACTCATTTAAATGATCTATCACAAATCCAACTTCAATCATTTTTAGATTAAACAAACACTTCATGAGAAATACCTTATTTGAGGTTTAGGGTTTTTCATATAATTTATCCAAATGTTCCATCAGATCCATTGTTGTCTTTGCTTTTTTTATATTGAACACCATAGATGGTTCCAAGCACAACTGAATGGTTCCCAGTGCCTTTCTATCTAGAATATCCCACTCTTCATCAGACATAGTAGTCTTTGTATTTGTTTTTCCTTGCAATGGTTGCCATAGATGCTTTTACAAATAATCTTCCATCTGCATCTTCCATAATTGATAATTTTGGCCATTGAACTTCTCAACCTTGAATTTTCCTTCTTCCATTGCTTCCACTCAAATCAAGAGGTTTCCTGCCAATCAACCAAAATACACATGGCTCAAATACCAGTTGTTAGGGTTTAGGTAGATTTGAGCAATAAACCTTAACAATTATATGCAAATTAAATAACCCAAAAATAACAATGAAGAATAACACAAAAGAGATCAACACAAAAATTTAACATTGTTCTCCCAATATGGGTTGCATCCACAGAAACTCAGCCACCTAATGATTTTATTATGCAATGTAAAAAAAATTACAATCTCACGAATACACATTGCCACAACATACATCTCAGCCACTTATAACAAGCTTTTTGGAAGCTTCTAGAATTAAGGTTTTACAAAGTCATTTTTTCACTTGACGTGAACTAGCAGAAAAACCTTGACGTGTTAACGAAATTATTTTTCTAGGGGCTCTGCCCTTGAACCCCCACTCAGGGCTCGACCCAACCCCAAACCCCGGTGACGATACGTTACAAGTGTATAGTATTTGCATGATCAATTGCCACATATCAACAACTCCCCTTGTCTGCAACAAGTAACAATGCCAATACCTGCTCTCCCTGAGAGGTAGCCACCAACATTAGTCTGGAACAAGGAATGAATCTTGAAATCTATTGGACTGATGCATGATATTATGAATCTAATTGAAAAGAGGGGCAATAACCCCTAACTTCTCCCAAAGATACTCAAAAGTATCCTTAGGAAGAGCCTTCGTGAAGATATCAACAACTTGATCCTTAGTAGGCACATACTCCAACTTCACCTCATGCTCTGCAACTTTTTCTCTTAAAAAGTGATACCAAATTGAGATATGTTTTGTCCTTGAATGCATTATTGGATTCATTGAAATATTGATAGCACTTGTGTTATCATATAAGATAGGAATTGGTTCATCATATGACACTCTAATATCCCTCAATGTTTGCTTCATCCACAACACCTGTGTGCAACATGATGCTGCAACAATTTACTCTACCTCTGAAGTAGATAAAGATATTGAATCCTTCTTCTTTCTTAGCCAAGACACCAACCTACTTCTAAGAAAGAAAGCACCACCACTTTTACTTCTTCTATCATCCACACAACCTGCCCAATTTGCATCTGTATAAGAACTTAGAGAGAAATCAATATCCTTTGGATACCACAAACCATGTTCTAGAGTGCCCTTTAAGTATTTGAATAACCTCTTTACTACTGCCACATGTGACTCTCTGAGATCTTCTTGAAATCTAGCCACAAGACAAATTGCATGCATGATATACGGTATGGTAGCAGTTAGGTATAGTAGTCCACCAATCATTGATCTATATAGTAGTCCACCAACCTATTTCCAAGAAAGAAAGCACCACCAGTTGTACTTATTCTATCATCCACACAACCTACCCAATCTACATCTATATAAGCACTTAGAGAGAAATCAATATCCTTTGGATACCACAAAACATGTTCTAGAGTTCCCTTTAAGTATTTGAATATCCTCTTTACTACTGCCACATGTGACTCTCTAGGATCTTCTTGAAATCTAGCCACAAGATAAATTGCATACATGATATCTGGTTTGGTAGTAGTTAGGTATAGCAGTCCACCAATCATTGATTTGTACTTGCTCTGATCAACCTTAGGAGATTCTTCATTCTTACTCAGCTTGCAACCAATAACCATGGGAGTACGTACTGGTTTAGAGTCTTCCATTCCAAACTTCTTTAGCATTTTCTTGACATACTTTGACTGTGATATGAATATTCCTTTCTTTGTCTGATTGATTTGAAGCCCAAGGATGAAATTCATCTCCCCAAACATAGACATCTCAAAATATTTCTAGATCTCTTCTTCAAATCTCTTGCACATGCTTTCATTTCCTCCAAAGATTATATAATCAACATACACAACCACAATCAGGATTTGATCTTTCTCAACTTTAAAATAAAGATTGTTATTTGTGGTACCCTTATTGAATCCTTGTTGCAACAAGTACCTACCCAATCTTGCATACCAAGCTCTAAGAGCTTGCTTGAGCCCATATAACACCTTCTTCAATCTACATACCATATTAGGATTATCTGATAATTGAAATCCTTCCAGTTGTTCAATATATATTTCTTCTTCCAACTCACCATTCAAGAATGCAGATTTCACATCCATCTGATAAAATTAGAAATCCTTATGTGTTGCAAAATCCAAAAACATCCTAATAGCCTCCATCCTTTCCACCAAAGCAAATGTTTCTTCAAAGCCTATTCCTTCTACTTGTGAGTAGCCTTTACACACAAGCCTTGCCTTGTTCCTAACAACTTCTCCATTCTCATTCAACTTGTTCTAAAATATCCACTTACTTCCAATCATATTCTTGTTCACTAGTCTTGGGACAAGCTCCCAAGTCTGGTTCTTCTCAATCTATATCAGTTCTTCTTCCATAGCCTTGATCCAAAATTCATCTTTGCATACCTCAATCACTATTTTAGGTTCAACTTTGGAAAGTAAACATAAATTTACCTATTCTTCTATCATATAAACCTTTCTTCTTGTCAATACACCTCGTCTATTGTCACCAATGATTTGATCTTTAGAATGATTCTTCTGCACATAATTACGAGTCCTAGGGATCCTTTTTGGAGCTTCTTCCTCTTCAACTTGTACTTATTTTTCCTTACCATCATTCTTCTCTCCTTATCTGCAAGAGGACTCATCTGATTCATATCCTTCTATCAACACTAAGATTTTATGTAAGTCTTCATCCACTTTGACACTTGCACTTTCAACAATCCTTTTTAGCCTCTTGTTGTAGCACCGACAAGCCTTGTTTTTTGTAGAGTATCGAATGAAGATTCCTTCATCAAATCTTGCATCAAACTTTCCTAAGTTTTATTCATCTCTTTTGATATAGCATTTGCTTTCAAATACTTTGAAATATTTGACAGTAGGAGTTCATCCACACCACAACTCATAGGGAGTCTTTGAACTATTTGTCCTTTCTTGCACTCTATTAAGTATATACACGGTAGTATGAATTGCTTCTCTCTAGTAGACATCTAGTAGATTTGCTTCCTTCATCACTGTCCTTGCTACTTCCTGAATAGTCTTATTATTCCTTTCTACCACTCCATTTTGTTCAGGAGTCATAGGAGCTAACAAATGCCTCTTTATTCCATGATCTTTATAAAATTGTTAAACTCATTGGAGGTGAACTCTCCACCTCTGTCAAATCTTAAACATTTTATTTTCATATCCATTTCATTCTCAACCATAGCTTTAAATGCCTTAAACTTATCTAGAGCTTCTAATTTTTCTTTGAGAAAGGTTACCCAAGTCATTCTAGAGTAATCATCAATCAATAACATGAAATACATGTCACCTTGAAAATGTCTTGTTCTTGTAGGTCCACAAATGTTTGTATGCACCAAATCCAAAGGCCTTATTGTGGAATATTCTTTGACATTAAACCTCTTTCTTTTTTGCTTCCCAACTTGACATTCCTTACAAGTTGCATTTATAGGCTTTGTAATCTTTGGCAGATCTCTCATAGTTTGAGAAGAGTTGATCCTCACTAGGCTATCAAAGTTGATGTGACACATTCTTCTATGACATTTCCAACTTTCATTGATTTGAGTCATAAAGCACATACCATTAGCACCTTTAAGCTAATAAATATTTTCATTTGTCCTTCTTGTAGCAACCAGAGTTTCAAATCCTTTCCTGATCTCACAACCACCATCCTAAAAAATAAAGATTATACCCTTTGCTACACATTTATCCTACACTTAGAAGATTTTTTTCAACATAAAGAACATCATCTTTATTATGCTTTCCATCAAAACTGATTGAACCTTTTCCACATATCTTAGTAGATGTATTATCACCAAACTTAACAAGACCACCTTCAAACTTCTCAAGTTTAACAAATTTACTCTTATCATCTGTCATGTGATTTGAGCATCCATTGTCAATAATCCAATAGTTTTGTCCTCTCTAGCATGAAAAGTAGTCACCATAGGTCCATTATGACCTGCTTTTGGAGCAACCTCCTTCATACATCTCTCAGAGTTACCAAAATTAGTTGCAATATTTAGATCCATGAACAAGCATTCATCATTTTCACCATCCAAGTAATCAGATCCATCATCAGATATATTGGCATCATCTTTAACATAGTAACTTCTCTTAACCGATTTAATTTTATTCTCCTAAAATCCGTCATTTGAAGCTTTGACTGGACATCTTGAAGCATAACAACCTATCTTTCCACAATTGAAACATTTGAAAGGTAACTTACCTTGTATTTTCCAATGCCCTTTTTCAATCTCCTCACAAATTTTGCTTCTAGCTCATCAAACTCATCCAGATTAGATTCGTTATTATTATCTTCTTTGCCAACTTTAAAATCAGTTTTTTTTCTTGAATCACTTGGACCAAAATCTCAATTCAAAACTATTTAAAGCGCCAAACAATTGATCTGTAGAATAATGATCTAAATTATGAGCTTCTTCAATAGTAGAAACCTTAGGACTATAAGATTTAGGAAGAGTTTTTAATACCTTCTTTACCACCTCATCTTCTTCAAGTTTTCCACCAAGGCCTTTGATGGAATTGACAACTTCATCCACTCTATGCATGTAGCCTATGATATCTTCATCTTCTATCATCCTTAGGGTTTCAAACTTAGTCTTCAGATATTGCATCTTTTATTTCTTGACCTTATCATCTCCTTCATAGACACTTTCTAGTTTCTTCTATATTTCTTTAGCATATTTGTCACTCATAACCTTCACAAGCTTTGAATTAGAAAGACCACTCAAGAGAGCATACCTTGCTTTTCCATTGTTCTCATGAGCCTTGATCTCATCATTAGTTGATGGTCCATTAGTAGGCATTGTATATCCATATTCAATTGAATCTCATCCAAACCATAGGGAAATAAGGAAACCTTCCATCCTGGTCTTCCAAAATGCATAATTAGATCCATCAAATAGAGGAGCCTCCTTCTTGTGCACCATCCTAGATCTACCTCAAGTGGTTAAGCTTTATTTTAAGGAACCTTGCTTTGATACCAATTGTTGAATGCACAAGACAACTGAGAGGGGGGTGAATCAATTGTACATTAAAACATAAAAACCCTCATAACATTTAGATCTACATTAATCCTTAAACCCTCAACAACCTTCAAATCCTTATCATACATTAGTAGAATATAAACATGAGAAACAATAATGCAAACACATCCATACACATGAGAACACCATATTACATGGAAAACTCAAGAAAGGAAAAACCATAGTAAGGACTAGCTCACAATATAAATTAATTGCAACATCAAATACAATAGGCTCACTATCAGAGGGCTCACTTTCCAAAAGAAAGAAGGGCTCACTATCTAAAAGAAAGAAGGGCTCACTGCCAGATTAGAAAGAAGAAAGATAATTGTTACAATGATAAATCCATCTCAAAGCAACATAAAATATCCATCGCTACAACTTTGCACCATCAGTAACCTCCAACTCATTGCTATTAGAAACTTCAGGTACTCTACAAATGTAAACCCTTCTGCTCACTACATTGGAGTCATAAGCATTAAGATCATACTTCAAATCTATGAATTTGATTAAATTTGCATCTCAATGCATCCTCGCATCTACACACACTTCTCCAACAATTCAACTTGCCTTTATACCATTCACAACCTTGAAAACAATCTACAAGGTCAGCTATGCACCTCAAATGTGTAAATTGAACTTAGGTCGATACCAAAACATTCCTGCAATGGAGAGGAATCAAGGAAGACCACATCATACCTTAACTCAGACCTAAAGCCACATATGCACACCACACCATGCTTCCACAAACACCGAAGCATATCAACAATTAGTGTAAACACCCACAGTTGGTTGAATCTGTGTTAACACCATTAAACATTTAAGAACACACTTCCTCAAATCCAAATATGACTCTTAGACCACACACAACACTTAAACACAATCTAGAATATTCCATCAATACCCTAAAATCCAACAAATCTTTTGCAACATCATACACCTGAAAGATATATTCATTTTGTACTTTCCACACATTGTAACATATGAATCCATCCTCGTGGAGCACCAAAACTCAAAAAAATCAGGTTGAAGATAGATATGAACAATATGAGCACACTTCCAAATTTGCAAACCAAAAACCACAACATGGAGAAATGTGAAGCAAAATAATTTCTCCCAGACAACATTTCATCATAGTTCACATATTAGTGAACACAACTTCTTTTGTCGAATGATCCATAACTTGAAGCTCTAGATATAACACCTATGATCAACATATTTGAACCACACAAGTAGACCTTCAACCATGAAGAAATGTGGACCAAAACACTAAACGCTACTCTACCACACTAAACACTCTTTACCACATTGTTTCCTCTTTTATTCAAATTTTCTCAAAAGCACTTAGAAACCAAGCACCAAAAACACCATCTCAATAGGTTGAACATATTCTCATCAAAATAACACTAGAGATTGACATCAATGCAACAACAAAGATCTGTTAACATCAATGACAACACAAACTTCCAACATTTTTACCTTGCTTAATGTAAACACCATACTAGACATACTCTTAGGCATACTATTCAAAAGTATTGGTTTTGCATCATCATCCTTTACTTTTTCATTAATGCTAGATTATTGATTTAGTAGGGAGTGAAACTTACTTATCTAATCTACCATTTTTGTACCTTTATCCATTTTCAATTCATACAATCTTTGCTTCAATGTCGTCTTTGAATTTTTACTTAAAATCCAAAAAGCTTGTTGAGTGACTCTCAAATCTCTTTTGCAGATTTCATGAAATCTATATGATGTAGGTATGCTTTTGACAAGCCAAAGCAAATATCCCCCAATGCTTTTTTATTTTTGATATTCCACTTAGCAAGTTCAATTGCATTAGGTTGTGAGACTGAATTTGGTTTGACAACATCCCAAAGATCTCTTTCTATCAACTGTCACTGCAACTATATTTTCCATAGATGAAAATCTTTACCTTCAAATTTCTCAATGAAACATAATTTATCCATTGCTATCCCCTTAATCAAAAGAAAATCAAAGGTGATGGGATCCACCAATAATGCACCATGAAATGATTGACACTTTTACAAATAATATTAACCTCCCTTCTACATTTTAATAAATATTTCAATTATATATAAATATTAAAACAATTCTAATTCATCATTTATATAAAAATAATTTTCACTCTATTGAATTAAACTTTTGATGAATTTAAGAAAGACAATTTACCATGATCTCTCAACTGTGCTTGAATAATTTTGATAGCAACTTCTATATGGTGTTGCCTCCCTTATGGCTAGCTATTAACTGATACACTAGCTCAAAATCAAATGTTCAGAGCAAAGCAAATATTTCTCATGGCTTCTCTTCCTTTATTTTTGTTTGTGCTTGCAATTGCATTCCCATCCCTCATTTTCCATGAAACATCGCTCTTTCATTATGCAATATATAATCAAAATGTTTATGGGTTGTGTTCTCCTATATCTAAGCTTTCCAAAACATTTGAATTTTTATTTTTTGTTAAGAATTGAGAGAGAAATTGTGGTTTTACTAAATTTACATTGAAAGAGATTTTTGGATGCCCAACTCTAATAACACATATGAAATTTTGTGCATAAATTATAGAAGCTAAATAAATAAATTTGCACACAAAATAATATTCTTCTATCATACCTTTTTATTCAATAATACGAATTACATATACATGAAGAGTTTTCTAACTCCTATAACAACTCTACCAATCTCTAACACTAAATCTAGGTGAGTTTTTCAACCACCTTTATTCTCTCCATCCTACTTTCACTCCTCAATCTCTACGTGAGTTGTGTTAACAACTCACTTACATTTTTATGCTCACGCACTATAATACAATATTAATTTGTTCTAAATACAATCCCAACCAATTCTTCTCACACTTAGAATAGTTACGTGAGTTGTTACTATAACTCACTTTTGTTTTAACATAACACAAATTATTATTCTAACCCATGTGAATACTAACATAATTTCCTAACAATACTTTCATCACATTTAGATGGGTAGTTTCTCGACCTAGGTCTTTTATGGCATGTAAAACATAATTAAAATGTGAGTTGTTTCCCATCCAATTGTCCAATTGCCCAAAACAAATTCACATTTTCCCACTTTAGAAAATTTTAACTCTTAATGCCATCCACAAGATCCCTTTTTCAAAAATCAATGGCTTGTTCTGCAATAACCATATTACCCTTATCAATTATATATATCCTTCATTCATCAAGGTCTTCAGCTTTAGGTACATCAACCTGACAAAGGATTCATGCACATCCTCCAAAGGGACAACAATTTTTTATTTTCCTTTTATTTCACAATGATATTATTAAAGGATTGTTTTCCTTTCACCAACATGTAGGTTCTTCAAGAAGAGTCGAATGATATATGCATGGGTCATCCTTTACCTTTTGTGTAACTAATCCTAAACACATCTTCAACTAGTGTAAGGGTTTTGAATATGTAAACTTGAATAAAAGAACTACATATATAAGATTATTGTCCTTCTAAATAACCCAAAATTTCATGACACAATATTTGTGTAGCCTATTGTTCCCATACCCGCAAATAGAGGATAGCCAAACATGAGTTCTAACATTTTCACCACTATTCATTCAGTTTTTTATGTTTTGACTATATATAGATTGCAATGTATTCTTGTGCCTCTCCTCCAGCTTTGTCTCATTTGGTTTAGTAAAAAATGGAGATAAACTATAGTGAATAAATTCAAAGTAATACCTATATGAATACGCTTTATGAGGACACAAACTAACTTATTCCCCTTGATGTGTCATCCCCTATATTGTGTCACTTAACATGATAGTGCAGGAAAGGGGTTGCTAGTGACTGGAATCCAAGATCTCTTAGATTCCCTTTAGGTCACCTTCACAAGCCTTTCCTCTTCACACAAACGATTTGATACCTCTTAATATACACCATTTATCTTTCTACCTACCTTTTCCTTAAGGCTGATAGGTTTGATTGTGGTTGAACTTGCCTCTTGTGATGGGTTTGAATGAAAAAAAAATTATGCACATTAGGCTAGGGAATTGTATAAATTACAATCCATTTAAATGTTCCAAACTGATCATTTTGTACATTCTAGTCTTGTATTTCTCACTTTTCTATGCTTTGGTCTTCTACTTTTTCTCTATTTATAGTCTCAACTTTCCAAGAACAAACCTTTCTAATAATTCTTGCAAGTGCCCTAATCCCTTCTTGATAATAAATCCAAGTCATACACCCAAGGAATCCTCTACTCTTACATCTCATATATCTTCAAATAGTCTCCTCATATCTTGATCAACTCGATCATCTATCTAGAGCTTGAAACATCAAAGGCATTCTCATTTTATTGTATAGGTTATCAAACTATTTATCAAACTATAACCAATTTAATGCAGATAGTTATCATTTATTTACTCCTTTCATATATAGTTGATTTATATTTGAGGGTTTATAGATCTAGTTGTATACATTTTGGTGAAGTTGATGTGGACCTTCCTTTAAGATATGAAAGGAAAATTTTGTTCTCTCCCAACTTTTCATTTAACAATAATTTTGAAAAAGGTCAAAATTCTAACAATTTTGTCTACAATTTAACCTGTTCTTCCTATTTTGAAGTCCTCGATACTTTGGTTGAAGTACTTGTAGGCTTCCATCCATATATCCTTGAGACACTCTCAATCTTATTCAATTTTCCACCCTATATTCCTATCTTCAACAAACATTGCAAGAAAATTTACATCAAGAGAAACATTATTTTATCTATCTAAAATCTACCCATCCCTAATACAAATGATCAATATACTGGGAAATTGGAACACCTTTATATTATGTGATAAAAAATAGTTATGTTTGTTATACAATTGAATTGAGAAACATCAAATGAAGCACATGAAACAATACATGTGTCACAAATACATGAGGCAAGAATTTATATGGGAAACCTTTTTCCAGAAAAAAACTACTAGAAAATGACACAATTGTATTATTTAGGAAAGTTACATTCATACAATAAGTCTTTTCACATAATCTCAATCTCTAAAATAACATTGTATAACCTCTAACCAAAACTTCACACCTTTTTGATACAAGACATCAAACAAACAATTAAACCCTTCTCATGACTATTTCATGACATCAACATGTTGCACATTAGATTTAACATGACTTCTCCATATGGATGATCACTACATGTAATTGGTTGATGCTGCTCACACTTGGTCAAAGGTTGTTGATTCACTCCTCTTGAACCATGTACACATCTTCCTACACTATCACCAAACATTTCCCATGGCTTGCAAGAATAGAAACGTTCACTTGATTGGTTCTAGCTACTTGTAGTACCTTTAAGCATCTCCTAGAACATTACCATGTTCCTAGTTATCATTGCATGTACTCCAATAATGAGCTACAAGTGTACTTTCATTGTCACACTTTAAGTGAGATACAATTATATAGTTGTGAGTCCTCCTTCAAAATGACTTTCCATTGGGAATATAGCATTATTAGACTTGTGCAAGTCTCCATGCTATACCAACACTTGAAACTCACCACAACCTTCTACAACTCACCACAACTGTTAACTTGTCTACCAAAAAATTGTAAGCATGAACTTAGAGTGAAGCTCTTTAACTTATTCCATTAGAAAACTTGGTAGAAACTCTCTATAGGTGAATAGAACACCAAGGTTACAACATTGCATACATTCAACTACTCATGTTAGATGGATTCTATTTTGATTGAACTTGAGAATCCAAATCCTAGAGTGTCTAAACCTTGCCTTCATTTGTTTTATCTAAATTAGATGTGCCTAATTCCTACATCCTTCATTTCCCCTCGATCATCTAACATCCCATATTGAAGGCTCTAGTTTTCCAATTCAAATTTTCAACCTTTAGAAATCACACTATACTAGATCCTAATTAATCCAAAGAGAGAAGAAAAATAAATAGAAATGCATCTACACAAAATTTAACTAAGTGACAAGAGACACAAGGTATAACATAGATTTATTTATTGAAATAAGGACATTGATATAGAGTGCATGATTATTTTTATACAATTTTCAATTTTTCCATGTGTGTTGAATAGAAACCTTTATATTTGGTAAAAGACTTATGTTCACTAAAAAAATAAAATATCATAATGAAATTAACGTATATTAAAAATTATACTTTTTGGAAAGCTTACTTTGAGGCCTACAATCTTGCAAAATTTCGTGTCATGGTGACTCCATTTGATGGTCCAACCTTTGCTTTGGAACAATCTTTTTCTTCAAAAACTATGTGAACTACAATGGGATGGCATTGGCAAGACCTTCATATGAAGGAATTTTTAATGAAGGTCAAAGCCTTTGTTTGTGTACTTTATAAAGAATTTTGAACATGATACATTTTAATTTTTTTTAAAATACCTTCATTTGAAGGCATTCTGTAATTTTGACATCTTGGGATCATTTCTTAGCCCGTCCCACAATTGGGACACATTATTGCATTATCACCCTATGCTAGAGTAACCTATTGAGGTTTATTTGATATCTTAGAAAAATGGGGCTCAAGTAAAATCCAAGAAAGTTCCTTTTATGAGGTGTTGGGTTGATTCAATGTGTTTCAACGATAATTTAATCATTTGTGAAATGTTGTAATGTTGATATTTGATTGTTTGAAAAGATTTTGTGATGTGTATTTTTATATGGAAAAGCATATTTTGATTGTTGTATATTATCAAAGTGTTTGCTATGTTTAAACAAGGTTTATGTGTCATCCTAGTTTGTTTGTATATGTGAATATGTTGAATTGATATAGGAGCAATGTATGGGTAGTTTGTAGGATGTTGCAAGAGGGCCAGGACAATGATGGATGGACCTTAGAAGGTTGAATATTTAATGTCTTTTGGACTATACCTAATGCCAAGAAATGGATTTCAAATGTTTATAGGACTACCTCAATAGAGGGACAACAAAAAGTAAACTTTTTAGATACTTTAGAAGGTTTGTAATGATATAAAATGGCCTTTTGGAAAGAGACCTAGGTATGAAAGTGTTTGGGTCTATGCAATAATGTTTAGCTTTGAAAATTTAAGTTTGTTGACTTGCCCAAGGGTTTGACTTGTTAGATTGATTTCAATTTGATTATTTGTTAGCAACAAATGAATGAGTTTTCTAATTTTCAATTTGTTTGACCAATTTGAGTGTGTGCATGTGTATGCAACAAATGCATTGATTTGTTGTAATAATTAAATTTGCAAGAAAAGAGAATATAGAAAGTAAAGCTAATATAGCATATACCTACTATACTAATAATCTTATAGACACTTAAAATTGACACATTGTCAATTACATAATAACCTAATTGTTTCCCCTATAATTGTTTGAATAAATCCTTATTTATCGAATTAATTACTTGATCTTCATCTTTTAATTAATTAAATAATATTTTATTATTTAGTTACTAAAATCACTTTTCATCACTATTCATCTCTTTTCTATAATCCACCTTAGATGAATATATTTTAATATTTAATTATCTATGTTCCCCATCCCTTTTCCAAAAATTAATTAAAAATTAATTTATTTAATTATGTTTTTCCCTCCACTTTCCATTAAGTGGGGTACAATCAATTAGCCCCTTAATCCCCCACTTGCACATGCAAATCCTTAATTCAATCCTATAAAATCCTCCACATCCTCCAAGGTGTACAAAGGCATGGGTTATTTAGACACAAGAGTATGGGCCTTGTACATGAGACATGGGCTTTTATACAAGTCACATGGGTCAAAGTACTTGCCCATTCTCAAGGGTACTCCCAATACCCTTTTCATCTTGACCATCCATTTTTTCCAAGGGGAATCTCTACCATTGATTTCTCTTCAATCCATCTATCCTCCATCTCCATCAACCAAATGAGCGAATTTCCCCACCTCATCCTCCCAAGGATCTCAACCAATTTGAGCCTTTGATCCTAGCCATCCAATCCTTAGGCCAAAAATCTATAAATTGGCTCCATCCTAAGCCATTTTCATCTCTCCTTGAAATGCAACCTTTTGTTGCCAGTGAAGGTACTCACATACCACCAAATCCATCATATTTGAGCACAACCATAATAACATGGTGCAACAAGGGTTGGTATTGATGAGCATATTATATTTTTTTATGAATGTTTGTTAGCCCTTTGCTTTATCTTGAGTGTTGCATTTTTTTTGGGTAGAATAGGCTATATTATTTTAGCTTGTTCTCTTATGCTCAAAATTTCATGTACACAAATCTAATTAACCTAATTAATAAATAACTTTTGAATTGAATCTATGTAGAACTAAAATAAACTATAACTAATCTTGACCTATTGATCGAGTGTTGAAGACAAAGAAAAATTTGAAGAAAAACTAAATCTAATTTGTGGCTATAGTTGTCCTTACAAAATTCCACCTTACTATTGCACAATGTATCCAATTGATGAAAGATTCCTTGGAAAAGGTAAAATAAAGGGAATGTATTTTGAAGATAACAATTGAACTTAGATGACAAATGGGTTGATATAAGTATAGTTTGGAGTACCAAGATACAAGTAGAGGGTTGTATTATGAAGACTAATAAGGGAACAAAGTTACTAGGACAGCAACTTGGACAAAGTGTTCTTTGTACTTGAGTAAGGTAGAGAATACAATTTTTTTCCATGTATATGAAATTCCTCTCATATAAAAAAATTATAAAAAATTACTCTCTCAAAACAAGTCTCTTGCATGCATATATAGCACAAAGGGAGGTTTTTAAAGGTAGGGGGACGAAGGAAAAGCTATAGGGTAGAGTAAATGAGGAGATATGGAGACAAAATGTTCAAAATTCACATTTTTTGCATAGATGGGTGAAATCCCCCTAGTGGCTATAGATAGGTGATTTTGAGATTGCGTCAATTATGCAACCATTGTTGTAGTTACATCATATGTCATGATAATTTTTAGACCATTTCCATGATTATGATATCATGACAACAATTGCATCAATAATCGTGATGGTTTTGAGACAACCACTTAGATACCACCAATGGTTTTTCCCAAGTCAGCAAACACAAGATTTTGAGGGATAAAGGAAGTTAAATCAACAACTAAGCAAGGAAGGTTAAGGGTACACATAAAATTGGGTCAAATAGGACTAAGGGAATGGGGTTTCTAGGATGAGAGCAACTTGGTCAAAGTGAGGGTGCAAAATGTTGGTTGCACTTGGGCAAAGTAGATAGTATAAAGCTTTTCCATGGCTAGAAAATATATATGAAATTCCTAAATTTGGAGTTGCTATGGAAGACTAATCAAAAAATTATCTTGTATGCATATATAATATAAAGGGAATCTTTGAAGGGTGGGGGGACAAAGGGAAAGCTAAAGGGTAGAGTAAATGGGGAGATATGGAGACAAAATGTTCAAAATTCACTTTTTTCGCATAGTCAAGTGAAATTGTCAATTGCTAACTTTGGAAATTTATAAAGATTTATAAAATAAGATACAATTAATTCTCAAGAACACACCTCAAGACAACTTTATTATAAAAATTAGGATAAAGGCTTTATATTAGAATGATGGGTCTTTCTCAAAATTTGACAAATATATGACTATCAAGGCATCATTTCAAAAAATATGCATGTATCAATTGTAGGTATAGATTATTTGACTACTAGTATACATCTTAACTACTTTGGCTATGTAATCAAATAGGAATATTTTTAAAACACCTCTATTGTGATACATAGTTTTGTACATTTCAACCAATTGTATAAGATCTACCCTACTATGAGTATTGCTTTTGGATTGTCTTTCCATGTCTTTAAAGTTTCTATAATCCATTCTTTTGTGTTAATTCTTTTTAGATATTTGGACTCAATTTCTAAATTTTCTATGACGATATCTCAAACTTTATCATTATGTGTTGGATCCTCAACTCCTATGTTTTGAGTCCAACAATATTATTTTTTATTTTCCATTTTATTTCATTGTTACCATCTATAACAAATCATTCAATTGGAGTAGTTTCCAACCATATTTTGTATTGTAATTTTCCCTTGGTAATTTTCTTGGAATAACAATTGCATGCATAAGGTACTATGGAGTCACTAGAAAATGGTATCTTTGGCATCCTCACGAGTTTGTCATTATATGCCTTCTATCTTTCTCCTTTTAACATGACTATAATTTTCTTCTTCCTTGCATTCTATACACTTTAATCAAAACATTTTCCTTTTAAGCTTATTAACTAATCCATTTTGGTTTTAACTACCCCTATAACACCAATACAATATTTCTTTTGCCATTGGTAGATGTGGAAACAAAAATATAACACCCTTTGATTCATTGTATCACAAAAATATACCTTCTACAATTGCTTTATTTCCACATAGGAGATGTGTATACATATTGAAAACTATAACACTAACTCGATGCTCTATAATCAACAACAATTACAAAGCTTCCTTGATTCAACCTTTGATAATATAAGACATTGAATCTCCCACTTGAGTTATTTTCTAAATCATTGCCACAAAGATATTTCTCCTACTCCTCTTTAAATTAAATGCATTACTAATATACAATCATGAGTTTTGGTTCTAATGACCCTTACACTACCAAGATGTTGTGCAACAACATCAAAGACTCACGTAGGAGAAAAGAGTATTGCTTGAGATTAAGGAAACTTCTCTTCAAATCTATCAAATGTATTTTCTATAAGGTTCATGAATCCATTTTATCAAATTAATCTTTTGCACATTTATCTTGTGCAAAATATGCAATCATTACATACCATTAGATGAAATCTCTTGAAGGCATTATGCCAAATAGATAATCGTGCCTTGTCTATGCTTTTACCTTTTTCATACACATCCATTAGAGAAACTACAAGCTACAATATCTAACAAAATCCCATTTCATTATGCTTCAATGTGTGTCCATAACTTGTTCCTAACCATCTCCTTGAGGCATTTTTCCAAATAGTTCATGTGCCTTGTTCAAGCTTCCAAGTTTTGTTTCATAAACCTGGGAGTATTTGTGCATATAGTTTTTGACAAAGATCCTCATTTTATTATACTTTGATGGATGATTATATGATGTTCTAGAGCTCTCACACTAGCATGAGCAAGGAAGGGTGATGACAAGGGTTATAGAGTTCAATTTTACGCCTACCTATTGCATTTTCTTGAAAGCTTCTAAAGCCTTTCCAACAAATCCATTGTGTGCACATCTTGCAATCCTGGTCATCATAAGATGAAGTCTCTTGAAGGTATTCTACCAATCAATTAATGTGCATGATCTATGCCCCCATGTTTTGCATTCATACTAAAGGCATTTTGAAACTAATACACTAAAGGTTGGAGGTCTATACTCCTATTCCAATGCTCTCATTCTAGCATGGGTATGGAAGATATTGGAAAAGATTATGGAATTCAACTCAACACTTAGTTTATGCCTATCCTTATATACACCTTTATGGATGGTAATACACTATTCTAGAGCTCCCATTTTTAGATTGGTGGGAAAGAAAACGATAAAAGGTTATAAAATAGATATCAGGCTTTGACAAGGTTATAAGAACTTTTTTCGTGAGTCAACAAGGTTTCAAAATCTTTCAACAAGCACTTAATTTTTTTTAATTCTTTTTAAAATGAACAAGTTATAATGCGTTTTAGAACCATGAAAATGTGTTTTCTTAGTGTATTCCAGGAGTTGGAGTAGGTTTTATAACTTCTTAAAAGTGTTTACGAAAACTTTGTCGGGATTTTAGGTGATTGGGATAATAATTTCTTTGAACTCGACAAAAAAACCAATAAGCTTTTAATTTTCAAAACCTTCACACTTTGGCCAATGGATTTCATAAATTTTTAGTGGTTCAATAATCCTTGGAAAGTGCCAACAACCAAAACAAAAAACTTTGACATTTTTTTAACCTTGTGATAGCAATGACTTCAGTTGATCAATGTGAAATGCTAAGTAACTACAAAAAAGGATAAATTTCATAACTATTGATTAAATAAGAAATCACTCAAAACTTGGCCATAACATGCATCCACAAGCTTCCCTATTCATTCATTTTTTTTAACCTTTCAAAAACTTTTGATTTAACTGTTTCTGTAATCTTCTTAACGAAATTTTGTAAATTAAAATCTACCAAATGAAAAATAATTTTGGCCTAAATTTTTTCCACATCATGCTTAATGAAGCCATAAATGCTCCTGTAAAACAATTTTATTCTAGCTCAAATGGATTTTCTAATTTAAGTGTTTTAGCTAAATCGGGTTGAACTAGATGCAGAAAATACACGATGCCAACATCTTGTTACTACAATGGAAATTTGATGACTTTGGTTTGAAAAAAAAATTGACATTTGAAGTGATTAAATTCATTTGAATTGAATGAGTCATCATGCTAGGGTTTCAACACGATAATAATTTCTAATTTTGACACAAATTTTTCTCTTTTCCATTGTACTTCTCAAAATGTGTTGTTTCAATGTTTTGTGGTATTGGAATTTTTAGGATTACAAACGACAATGTGCTATGAGTGAAGTATGATGGAGGATTCTATTTTTTTGATTCATATTAGATATTTTTTTGTTATAAAGAGCTCACATTTTGCAAGAGTTGGTTGATGACAGGATTGATAGGTGAGATGGTTTGAGAATTGGTAGAATATGAAGGGCTATAGCTAGCAATAGGTGGATTGATATTTTGGTAAATGAATTGTGTAACATGTTAGGAAATAGATGGATTGACATTTTGAGAAGTAAATGAGGTTGGAGGAAGGTGGGACAAATATATAGATGTAATCTTAGAATTGTTGTTAATACTATTACCAAATTGTGCAACAGTGGTTAAAAAAAGAAATAAATGTGGGAATAGGATACGCCATCATGGTTATTGACACTTGTGTCCCCATTTGGTTTAGAGGGGATGTGTTGTTGAGAATATTCAAACAACTAATTAACGTCATAATGTTTTAATCTACTATGTGAGCTAGGCTACATAGAACTTCCACACCTTGTTAATCATGAAGTAATAATTTCCCAAGATTCTTTATAAGAGGGATGATCTCTCCAACTAAATTTTTCATACTCAAGAATAGTTGGAGACCGACCAAGGCCTTATCTAGTTTTTGAATTAGATGCTCAAGAACATAGGCCACAAAGTTTTCAATCCCAAGAAAATAATGAGGGGGTTGTGACTTAGAGATCATTAAAAAGGTAGGAATAGGATCCAAAGGTGATTGCATTGTAGAAGTTACTTGAGTGAAAAGAGATAACAAACTCAAGCTCACATAAGAGCTATTCAAAGCACGAGAATCCGTAAGTTGATAACTTGTTCTGGTAGGAGTGTTGGATTTAGAACACCAAGTCATGAAACTCATAAATCAAATACAACTTTCATGACACATAAATTTTCCTAGGAAGTGGAAGATAGAAGAAAGTGATGACAAGACATATATGCTGATGATATGTCAGAAGAATAGGAGGTGTTTTAGGTTTATTTTTTGCAAAGAACAAATATTTTAAATGCTTTATTTTGCTAAAGTAAACACACAATGTTTGTAAATATAAATAAGATATTCAAATAACCTAATGACTTAATTAAGTAAATTAGATTAAATAAATATATGCTATTAAATCAAAAGATTTACAAATGTAAGCTAATTTGGGCTCACCAAAATGTTAGATGTACAAAGAGGGATCTAGCCTAAATGTCTTAACCTAAATCATATTTCCACCTTAAACATTCAGGGACACAAAATCAACCAAGAGAGGTTGTTTGGCTACTATCCTCAAGGGATATCCAAACAAGTTGGTTAGGGTTTTGGTCTCTTTTGTTTATTTGAGGGTAGAGATTGATATGATGATGCAATGAACTAGGTTAATTGTTGATCAAATGGACTAAGTGTAATAGAATTAAAAATTTATAGAACAAAATATTAGAAATAGAAACCAAATTTAAGCAAGAGACACAAAGAAGAACTTGGTGCCAAAATTTGGAGTAAAACAAGCAAGATGCTAGCACAAGGTGACCATATTCAGAAATCTCAAGAATTAGGGTTTCAATGCCTATATGGGCTAAACACTATCTAAAGACATGTGACTGTGAAAATTAGGATTTGAAGTGCGACAATGTGTTGATAATCAACATGCCCTAATTTTTCATTGATGAGTCAATGAAGACAAGATCTAGGGTTAAGGAGCCTTCAAAAGAGTTGAGATGTCCAATCCAATTTACATAGTAGTAACTCGCAAACCTGTAAAATAGATAGAGGGGAAAGGGTTGAGTCATATAGGGGCTTGCCTTCGTCAAACCCCATGTTGATGTTCCCTCCTTTAACCAAACATCTCTCAAATTTTGCCTCTAGTACACTTATTCTTTTGTTAGCACCTTCGAATATTGTCTCTTTAAATATTTTACAACCATAAACCCTCCTTGATCCATCCTTGCTAAAAAGACCTCTTCATTTAGGTTCTAAACTTTTCCTTCAATTTCCTTTTTTGATTTGAATACGTTTTTGAAGTGATCCTTATTCCATCGTATTAATTATTTTTTTACATATTTTAGCTTGGCCACTATGTTGAACATCTTAGTTCCAAGTTGTGAGCCTTCTTCCCACCATTTTGTAATTAGATTGATAAATTTTGAATCCTTCATCCACATATTTTCAAATTTGAAAGGGCATCTATCTAGTCTCTCATCACTAGTAATACTAAGTTGAATTGGATAATGACTTGATCAAGAAAAGGGAACAAAACTGTATTCAAGCAAATAGGGGAACACATTTAGACTTCCTTTGAATAAAAATCTATCTAGTTTTTTCTGAAATGTTATTGAATCTTAGTCTTCTGTTAGTCTAATGGTATGTTCCATTTTTAATTGGAACATCTATTAAATAATTCCTTTGTATAAAATCTTCAAAATCGATATGAGATTGGTATTTTCTTTGAACCCCTCCCAATTTGTCTTGTCTGTGTAGGATTGCATTGAAATCTCCTCCTATAAGATAAAATTCATTTGGGTTTGAGGATAATAATTGATCTATTTCCTACTTGTTTTTTCTTTCTTGGTGGTGATGAGGGGCCATAAACATTTACTAAGATAAATTGGAGATTTTTTTAGAAGCTCTTCACTTTGCACACTAACCAATTTTTCTACTAGGACTGCTTGAGGTTTCCACAATACAATGATTCCCCCCGAGGCACCCTTTGCTCATAACATTTATGCATTTCAGACTTTCACATTCATCTTCATTATCTCCATTTATTTGCATGTCAATTTTGCTTCCTAAATAATCACTATATCTACCTTCGATACCTCCATTTGGCACTTGACCAAGTGCTTTTTGTTAAGGAAATTTAAGCCCCCAACATTCCATGAAGTGATCTTCATGGCTCTCTAGGAAGGGTTCTTTCCTTCCTAGATCTCAACATTCTTGTTATTTTCAACTGACCTTCAACATCTCCGTCTTGACTTAGCTTTTCTTGGTTTATTTTTCTTCCTTTCTTTTTCCCTTCTCCACAATCTAGGGAGACTTTCAATGTTTATTTTTGCCTAATCCCAAGTTTCTCTATATTTCTTGGGGTAATCTCAATTTTTCTTCCTTCCCTGTCAACTCTGGAAGCATGCATTCCTCTCTATCTTCAATATCCCCTTCTTCTGCTGAGTGATACTCTTTTCTATTTTTCCCCAAGAGATTCTCCCCTATCACCTCTGGTATGAAATCTTTGTCTTAAATCTATGTTTGTGAATTCAAAAAGCTCACATGCTACTTCCAAGTTTGATGCATTTTCATTGATTTTGAGGTTATAAATCTCCTCTTCTAGGGCATTGAGAGAAGGAGAATCTATCACCATTGTTTCCTTTGGGTTTCATAGATCATTAGTTGATCATTGTTTTCTTTATTTGGTGGTTCCACACCTTTTTTTGATCCTTTCTCTTCTTCTTTTTTTGTGTCTAATATTTTTAGTTTAGTGCAATCAATCCCTGAATAACCTCTTCTTAAACATTTTTCACATATAGGTGGATAAGTATCTAATTCTATCTTCTGTCTCCATCTACCTATTTTAGTAATAATCTCCAATTTGTCCTATAGGGTTGAATTAAGGTCTATTTCCATGCAAATTCTTACATATAATCCAAATTTTCCTTTTGAGAAGTTTTCCTCTACTTGGATAAAGGAGCATAAGGCATCCCCGATCAATTTTAGTTATTCTTCATTCCATTACTCGAAGGGAAAGTTATAGAGTCTTACCCACATCAAAATTTTACCAATTTTAGGGTTTAGGGGATTGAAGTTGAGAATCGATTAGTTGTGTAGAACCCACATCCATCCATCATTGATGGCCTTTTGCAAAGAATTTTGTTTTTTATTTCCTTAGTTCCAAATTCAATTAGAAGAAAACCATTAGGCAGGGGTTTGATACTTACCTCCAATCCCCCCTTTTTTTCCCACCATTTGTGCATTCTTACCCTTGTTATCCAAGCGCCTACCCATTTAGGAAAAAATGCCTTTTCTTTGAGTCAATCGGTGGTGGTTGATTGTAGGTCCTTTGAATTTAGTATTATCACCTTGCTGTTGAATGGATTCATTCAATGATGCCTTTCTTGTCCAACAGTTGTTCCCTCACTCCCATTTATGGGTGCCTAAATTTCTCTAAGTTTTGGGTTGTGGTTGCCCTTTGTGCATTCATTCTTCCACCTTGATCGCATGAATTTAAACATCGAAACCTAAGATTCCTAATATTATTCACACATGCAACCTAACTACACAAGTCTAGGTAAGTGTGTGTTAATTCCATCATGACAAGTTATATTCATCAGCTAAAACCTTTTTATCGATGATATTATTTCTCCAACCCAAGAGAGTATCAATGATTCCTATCGCACTTGCATAGTTAGTTGTTAGCATAATCATTCTTACTTATGCTTCAACAATACTTAACATAATCAAATTGTCTAACTAATTGTTTTGATCATTTAAACAATTAATATAATAATTTAGTAATTAAATTAAGAAAATTAAATGGGATGTGACAAAAAATCTAAGTTGTGACCTTACATACAAAGTGGATTGTTAAAGCTCTCATTGGCAATGAACCTCAAAAGATCTTAATAGGGAATATTATTCATAATGCTATGCCAAAAAAAGCTAAAGCATGAAAGAACTTATATCCTCATGATATTCTTTTTGGAAAATTATCAATTAACCATCAAGCTCTAATGTTTTAGATAGCATATCAAAAGGTTGGGAAATGGTAAGAAGTTTAATTTTGGGTAATAATGCATTCAAGAAAAGTAAAAATTAACTCTATAACTTCACATCTATTTGGTGGAATCTCTACTAGAAAAATAAACCTTCGACTCTCCTACATGGATACTCTATTGAATTTTGGGATAACAAATGAAAATTAGAGATTAACACTTATAAATTTTTGAATCTTTATGGATTGGTCTAATTTAGAAGAAAAAAATATTTTATTATAATCAAATAGAACCTATTTTATGGTAAAAAAAGCTTTATTTGGTTTCAAATTCCTTGTTACTATTAAATTCGATACATAAATTATTAAAAAATTGTAGTATATTGAAACTCCCTTTTACAATATTGATAGTACAAGTTTGTATAAACTCCTAATTGACTCCAAAGATGTATTGACCCATATCTATAAAAGCTAGAATATTAGCTTGGCTGATAAGACTTGATCTAATTTATTTAAATATTGGAGAAATTATCTTGAACCCTAAATTTTTTCTTTAGATGGTTATTTTTCATTAAAAAAATTATTGTTGGCTCCTTTTTTATACTAATGGTTTTTGTACTTTGAATTGTTTTATATGCAATATCCCTAAAAACTTTGACCACATCTTTTGTTTTTCCTTATGTTAATGGATTTGGTCTATGTTTATAGAAAATATGATTGGTTGGGATAGTACAGGGATAATATTTCTTGACACGAGATTATTTTTGGGCATGCTAAGGATTTGAGTCTTAAGTTTAATTATTTTTGGCTTGTGCTTTCTATTGATATTTTAGAGGTTCTTTAGAAGATGAGAAACACAAAGGATTGCTAGGACAAAAGGATGCACCTTACAAAATCTTCAATTAGACTTGCCCTTTTTTGTGTCTTTGAATAGGTTACTATGACTCTAGAGATCCCCACAAATAGGTTTATGAAAATTGTTGATGAAGGCTCAATTATAGTGTACAAGTTAGATATTAATTTTGCCTAGTTTTGGCCACACAATGCTAGAAAACTAGATGAAAATTTTATCAAAGAGTATATGGAATTTCAAAAGCTATACTATAAAATTCATAACTATGGGTTAATTGTGGAAAAAGAAAATGAAAAAGAGGTTGATCTAGAAGTTAAAAATTAGAATTTTGACAATAGTGATAGTAGAAACACTATCTCTCCACCCATTGGTACCTTTGCAATCGATGCTTACAACGGAAGTAATAGCAAGAAATATTGTTGGGAATAAATGGTTGTGCTACTCTCCACAAACATATATGATATTTTATTTTGCTATTAATATTATTATTCTAGTTTATATGTAAGATGTATTGAAATTTTCTTTTACACTTTAAATTGATTGTATAACCTTTTCGATTTCAGCTAAGTGATATACAAGTTGTATATATTTGTGCTAGCTTGTGGCTAATGTGGTCCTCATGACACATTTGCATTATAACTTGCATTTTTAGTAATAGACCATCAATATAAAAAATTATAACTTTTTTAGTGTACAAACAAGAATTTGCTATAGAAAGAGGATGGTGATATTTTCTTTCATTTTCGTACATGAAATAAAAGAGATATTTTAAATATATTTAAATAATAAGTTGCTAGTGCATATTTAAAAGCACACACTATCTATTTCAAATTCATTTGTTGCTATCATCAATCTAGAAAGGATGCCATTTCTAAGGGAATCACTTTCCTTAGGTTAACTCTCAATGATCTCTTCTCTTCTAGAGTGAATAACATTCATAGGAAAATCATCTGCCATAAAAATTGCCTCATATAGCCACCTTTCTGAATTGAGGTTAAGGACACACTTGATTCTATAGAGAAAGGGCATGTTGTATAGAAATCTCACGAAGCTTAATTCTATTGCATCCCCAAGAGCTTAGGCAAGAGGTAGTTGCCACAGAGGGGGATGCAAATAAGCAAGATTTATCTCAAAGGCAACTCTACAAATATTACCAAAGGTAAATCTACACAAAACATCTTGTAGATCTATAGAAGTTCCTTCATTATAGGCCTTGGAGAGGACAAGTACGAGGAACTCTAGAATTTATGATTGCACCAACTCCACTATGAAATTTCTAAGAGACTTAATGTTGAATTCATAGTTAGCAACCTTCCTCTACATCTTCCATACCTTGTTGTTGTTATTAAAAATCCTTTGTCTTAAAAGTTATGAAGAATAACATTGGAATGTTCTTATAATTTTTGCTTTCAACGACTTAAATTTTTACATTGCCTCAACGTCTTCAAGTGACACTAACTAATGTCCTAAGCTATGATCAAGTCCCAAACCAAATTTGATTTTCTTCCTTCAAATTGGATTTAAAATTTAAAATATTTTTCATATGTCACAATCATATAGTGATTGTAAATTATATGATCAAAATGTTTTTTTGATAGTAATTCTTTTAATCTCCACCATCAATCCATATATTTCATCCAATACTTCTTACTAAAAAAAGTTTATTGACATAATAACTAAAGACAAATATCTCTGGACATCTTTTAAAATACAAAATACACATATTCCTTTATATTCAAGGCAAAAAGTAATTTTTCATTCTCTTCTCATTATTTCATGAAATGTGATCCCATAAAGGCAGTCCATTAATATAAAAATTAATATTTAAATTAATATAAAAATTGCCTTTTACCATTAAGTTGAACCCACCGAGAAAATTGTGCGCATTCAAATTCAAATTATTTCTGCAACAATTGGAAAATCCATACATGGAAGATTTGACTAGTACCTGGTAAAAGCTAAATGTTTGAATGGACTTGAGTTTTCAAAGTTATTGAATGGAGGCTACCTGAGAATGTAGGGGATAGCCGTGAACAAAGGAGTAGGAAAGCTTGTTTCTTGAGAGTGCCTCTGTACAATCCAGATCCAGGCGCTGCAGAATGTAGATGTACCAGTGAAGAGAAGCGGACAAACATGGATATTGGGACTAGGTAATGTTTTAGATTGTCAAAAGTGATTGCACAGCCATGGGGAGAAGCGTCGCTACACGCCACGTCATTGTTGCATTGACATTTGTGTGTACCTGCGTGTTCTACATTGAAAGAGTGGGCTTCTCCATCGCATACACAGCCGCAGCAGATGCAGCTGGTATAAGTCAATCAACAAAGGGCTTAATTCTATCTACTTTCTTTTATGGCTACGCCCTGTCACAGGTTCCTGGAGGTTGGGCTGCACAGAGAATAGGGGGCAGACGCATTCTTCTTTTTTCGTTTATAGTGTGGTCTTTGATAACCGCAGTGGTGCCCCTGGACCCTGGGAGGGTTAGAACACTGGTAATTGCTCGCCTCCTTGTTGGTGTGGCACAAGGTTTCATATTTCCTTCGATTCATAATGTTTTGGCTCAATGGGTTCCACCTCATGAAAGGTCACGATCTGTGTCCATTACTACATCAGGCATGTATTTTGGAGCCGCTGCAGGGATGCTTCTACTGCCTGGCATTGTCCAGTTCAGTGGACCTCGGGCTGTTTTTTTAGCAGAGGCAGCCATGGGTGGCACCTGGGCATTTATTTGGTTTATGTGTGCCACTGATCCCCCACGCTCAGATCGTTCAAAAGCCCTATCTGCTGGCTTTGGTCAATCTACTACATATGCCAACAGTAAGGATTTGCTTCCACTTACTCGAGACAAAGAACACAACAATGATTTCTTGATTGACACTATTACTACAGAGAGAAGCCGTGCTTACATTCCTTGGAAAAATCTAATGTTTAGCTTGCCTATTTGGGCCATTGTTGTCAACAATTTTACATTCCATTATGCGCTTTATGTTTTGATGAACTGGCTGCCAACATATTTTGAAAAGGGTCTGCAGCTGAGCCTTCAGAAAATGGGTTCTTCAAAAATGCTCCCCTATTTGAATATGTTTGTGTTCTCCAATATAGGTGGAGTGATAGCTGATTACCTGATCACGAAAAAGCTAATTTCTGTGACAAATACAAGGAAATGGCTCAACACTGGAGGTTTTCTTGTTGCTGCTTTTGCTTTGATGATGATGCCTACATTGAGAACTTCCTGGGGAGCAGTGCTTTGTTCCTCTGTGTCCCTTGGCTTTCTAGCACTTGGAAGAGCAGGTTTTGCTGTTAACCACTTGGATGTTGCTCCTCGCTATGCAGGTATAGTAATGGGAATTTCTAATACAGCTGGCACGCTGGCCGGAATAGTTGGTGTGGGTTGGACAGGTCAAATTCTTGAGTCGGCCAAAGCTGCCAATGTGGATCTCTCAAATCCAAACAGTTGGACTTGGATCTTTTGTATTCCAGCATTCCTTTGCATTTTCAGTGCTGTCATATTCTTAGTGTTCGCAACGGGGGAGAGAATTTTTGATTAGCTCTCTCCAAAATGTTAACATCTAAATTCTAAAGGTAAGAATCAATAAATAATTATTTTTTTAATAGTAGATTAAAATTTCCTTAAGTTTTCTTACAGCTAAGGATCCTGAAGTTAACATTTTTCTTTTCTTTTTCTGAACAATCTCAAAATTTTCCTACAAAGTGGGTGACTTTTGACTCAGTTATTTTGATATGTATTTTGCATGTTTTTCTTCATGGTTGCTATACGCAAATCCACAATCCAGTATATTTGTGAGTATTAATTAAATCGGAGAGAGTTTGTCTCTGAGAGTAGCTTGTTTTTCCTATTGAAAAGCTAGTAACTATTCTTAATCATACAGAGTAAATAGCTACACTATGTACACAACAGGACCTATCGATATTACACCGTAACAAGATGTCAACTAGGGCACAAAGAAAAAAACATAAAGAAGCGAAGGATTTCCTAATAAGTACTTCATTTACAGAAAATTTGGTTGAATCAACTTCACATCACCATAGCATGTTCAGCAAGCAAATTTAAAACTGCCCTCCACAAGCCAGTAAATGGAGTCAAAACAACTAAATGACTATTATGGAGCGTTGCTGTTTAAGATAGAGAGGTCTACTGGCTGAATCAATGTTTTCTCTCCACATTATTTTTACTTGTCTGCTTGTCCATAACGAAATAGGCCCATTCATTAGACTGGCAGTTTCAAAACCAACCCAGCAGTTATGAAACCACCTTCTATGGAACTGGCAGTTTTGTAACTACCACATTACAGTTACAAAACCACCCCTTCAATGTCCATCTTGTTCTCCATCTTCTGGAAGTCATACTTTTGCATACAGACACAAAGCAAGTTGCTGCTTTTTTGGTAATTACATGATTTTTTGAAAGGAATTTCAATTTGAGTATGTAAAAATATTCAACTTTGGGTGTCACCAAAGAACTGTTGTTGACCCTGCAAGACAATTGCATTTATGAGGCTAAAACCTTGTCCATCCATTCCAAAACAGTCACTGAACTCAAACAACTGATCTTGGTGATGAACCAGATCCATTTATGGAACACACACACACCCGAATGCTTTTGGGTCCCCAAAAGCTTTAAAAATGAAAAGATAGGAATCAACCATTTAATCTTGTCATGTTGGGATTCCTATCACCATCGCCTCTTGGCAGTGTCAATCCTTACTTCCCTGAAAAATGTTGTACTATTTCGTGCTTGCCCCATAACCAATATGTTCTTGGACCTTTTGAATTCTTCCAATGCATTTGGTGCCCTTTCTTGGTTTTTGGAATCTGTTTGTAGACTAAGTTGGAGCTCTCACTTGAGCTTCTTGCTTGCATATACTTACTTCAATGATCAGTGAAGAAGATCATACATGTAAGTGGGTTAGAAACTTACAACAGACAACCACTTTTGCATGCATTGCACTTTACAGTTCCTAGTTTTTCAAGCAACAACAAATGAAAGTTACATTACCCTCTACATGGCCGCCCCATCTCAGGTCTTATGTTTCAATGACTACAAAGAAACACTAATTGTGTAACAACCCTCCCAGACTACAGTTTAAAGTTTTCAACTGACAACTAACTTTCAGCTGAACTGCAACTAACTTGTTTTTCGAAACTAGGGTTTCCAATTGATCCAACTAACTCAAACATGCAATTATCTTTTTCAGTTTCAGTTCACATGAATCGTTCAACAGTTTTCCGCCTACTATTCATGGCAGATCAATAACTAAATAACTGCCAAACTAGGGTTTCATTTGCAGCTAGACAGAAAGAGAATTCAATTCAGATGTCGTTACATTATACACTTCATCAACTAACTTTTAATTTCATTTTCAGCTGAAAAGAAACTATTAACTATAAACATCTAACAGGAAATTGCAGAAGAATAATAATTACTTTTCTCTGTTCCCAAAAGATAACGAATAATTACTACAGCTATGGAACAATATAACAGCTGAATAAATTCAAGTAACTATCTCCCTAAGTATCTGAAAAGCTTACAATGTTCATTAACATAAAGAATAGCATTCATGGCATAGATGAAATAGAAATTCAATTACCATTGCATGTACCTAGATTTACGAAAGAGGAAGAAATCCATTTGACATCATCTTCATACTATCATACTTGGAAATCTTTATCAAGGGAAAGAGAATTATCATCAGGGGCTTTACCGCCCAACCAAGACCTACTGGTCTCCCGAGTTTCTTCGACTGAAGAACCCGCCCTTCACGAGGGTAATCAACATGGATCAATTTATCATCATGCCTCTGAGCTTGGTGTCAAGGACCTATACCTCCTGATCGACCTAACTAAGGGTACCTCCCAACTAGAAAGGCCACTCTGATCAGTGGTATATCCGATACTTGATAGCTGACATATGTTGAATCTAGCATTGTACCTTGGCCAAGGATTTTAATAGAATTGGCACTCCTGTGCCGATATCTATGACACTTTTGTGTCGATGTCTCTGGCACTATTTTGCCGACATCTCTGGCACTACTGTGCCGTCAGCATTCACCCTTGCTCGACAAGATGCCGTTTGTTCCAAGATTTAAATTATAATGCCCAGATTAAATTTCATTTCTCATTTAATATATTTTATTGAACCATGATTCATCTTGCAACATGATTCAGAAATCAGTCATCTTCTTCAGATTTACAGTTTAAACAAAAATATTGTCTGGCTTAGACAAGCTCATTCCTCACAAGGAATCATAAGTAAAGTTTTCTAGTCATAGGGGAACTCATAGTCTGTTCCCTTCTTATAATAAGTTTTGTTGATATCTCTAAAGGAGAGAGAGAGATTGGGTAAATGAACTTTCTCTTCATTTTGTTATGGTTAACCTCCTGGCTTACTCAATTAATTTTATCTTTGAAAGGAAGAGAGAGAATGTTTCGGCATCAACATCTATCACTTCTTTTAAGGCTACCTAAAAAAAGGTTGTTTCATAGAGCACTTAAGCACTGAACGATATATTCCAATAAGTGGTCATTCAGACCTTGCCATACTAATTCATATTTTGGTCTCAAGTTAAAATTATAATAACAGGTTCGGACATCATTTTCTTTAAATTCAGGTTATGCCTTAGCCCTAGTTTATACAGATGGAAAGAGTGATTGATACATGAATGAGGATTCCAAGACACTCCTTTATAATATATTCGCAAGCAAGTCTCGATTGAACTAGGTGTGCAAATGTACAGCTTCTAGTCAGAGAGAAGAAAATTCGGTTGACCAAACAAGTAAAGTTCTTAGGTAAATTTTCCAAATAGTTCAACTGAACCCAGAATCAAATTTTAACCAACCTCTAACCACCAGATTCTGACGTGATCCAGCCAGAGGAATTCAAGAAAAAGACAAGGTTCAGGAGTTTAGATGGAGAGAATGTAAAAGTCTCATCTCAGATAACTTGAAACAGAGTGAAGAGAGAAGAGTGTTGAATCAAGCAGAGAGTGACGGAATAAAAAGTATTTGTCGACAGCTTGCCAAGCATAAGATTTACTGTCAAGAAAGATAAGATAGAGAGTTTTCGAGGCAAGATATTTATTAAGCTTATCATTATTGAAAGATCCATCTAAAGAATATGTATTCTTTTCTAAAACATACGACAGGTCTAGAACTCTTTGATATCACCATTATTTAAGAGGAAAACCCGAACAAAGCATTTCATTCGAAACTAGAATATAAAAATTTGCAACATTTTTTTACATGCTCAACAGGATATCAAATGGTGGTTCCAACAAGGTTCCCAGTTCGGTAGAATCACAAATGTAAATTCTTGCTTCCAATTATATCAATAAAAGATTAGTAGTTCGCATTAATTCTATTCACTTAAGGGAGAGTTATGGTTCAAGCTGGAATTAGTAAAGGAACACGGAAAAGCTCAAGATTTAAATATCGGTTTCAAATACTTAGGGAAACTACTTGATACTCGCCTGTCTGAGAGTAGAGAATTCATAACTGGAGGAATGATCTCTTATCACAACCACGACCTCCAAGCACGCCGATACTCCCAGCCGCGATCAAGAATAGGGCGGATTGATCTTCCACAAATTAGACTTGAGACTTCACCAAAGGTTAGGGTAAAAGATGAAGCAGAGGCAGGAAAACTCGAGTTACCCTCGAATGGATGGAAGAGAATTATTTCAGACTTAAAAATGAAAGTGATTCAGGAGTAGGTTATTTACGTTAGATGAGCTGAATGAAGAGCAACAGAGAATTGTGAATGCAATATTCCCACAATCAGACTCCATTAACTGAGAGCTTCCCCTACGGCAGAACCTAGTTGATTATAAAATCCCCCTTCAGCCGTTCAAGAAACCTTTCATCTGCCCCATCTTGGGCGTTTCTCCCTTGAGGAAGGCGCGAGCTTGGAAAATTAATATTTCATTTAAACTATACCATGGTTTGCCACTTCAAGAGATAATAATTCCTCATTTTCTATTATAAAATTATTACTTAACATCCTCAATTAAAACTATTTGCAATTATATTCCAAAAGTTATGAAATATCCTCTTCCAATTTATTATTATTTAATTATAAAATTATTAATCAATTTGCTATCTCTCGAAAATATAATTAGAGGTTTATATATGTATATATATAAATTAGCTTATGGAGTAATTAATTACTTTATATTACTTATGGCCAAGTTACGATTTAGATATTGTCATTCACCGGCTCAAGGTAGACAATAAAATTGATCCATGTTAATCATGTCCTCTCCCTGACAATATTTCCCTTCCTCTCGTGGCGTTGGCAATCCTGCATCCACTGACAGAGATTATGGTTAGATCGTTCTTGACAGCTTTACTATATGCGTTTAAATTTGATTTCATGATCTCATTCAACTTCTCATGAACAATAAATTCACTGGCAAAATAAAAAGTTCGTTAACATTACAGTTATGATAAAAGAACAACTATTCATTCCTAAAGTCATAATCACGTGAAAACAGTTACTTGCCACTAACATTGCATTTGAAATACATAATCAAACATAGTCTCAATGTAAGGGATGTGACAAATTATGTAATGTAATGAAAACAGGGTTACATTAACATGCCATATCAACAATATTTCCTTCAATTTTGCATCGTGGATGCAACAATTGTCCTAATTAACATGTAGGTTACTCATACACAACAGTATTTTTGTGCATTCTCAGGTCTTATGCTTCAATGACTTCAAAGAAACACTAATTATATAATGTAATGAAAACAGGGTTACATTAACATACCATAGCAACAATATTTCCTCAATTTTGCATCATGGATGCAACAAATTGGCCTAATTAACATGTATGTTACTCAACATGCATTAACAACAGTATTTTTGTGCATTTCCACTCCCCACTAGTGTGCCTCTCACGTATTTCAATGACCCAAATTCTGTGCAACTTATTCTACCACCATGGAAGATTTCTTGGGACCATAAGCATGCTCCAGATGTCCCTCAATATGCTTTTACCACTGCTGTCATACAAAAATCAACTTTTGAAATCCTGCTGCAACTTTTTCCTCTTTGCATACAACAACCCAAATATGCATGCTACAACTTGCTGCAATTTTCTCAAATTGTTATGTGCATACCAAAACAATTCTAGGCAGGGTAAAAACATCTGAAATTTTGAAATGCAGCATATAAGTCCATGTTACAATGTCCATATGCATGTTACAACATTGAACATGCTACTGTTGGTGCATTTTGAACATAGACTTGCATGGAAAATGTGAAATCTTGACAAGTAGGTTGTATCTTTTGCAATCTGTCAAATTATGATGTTTGTATTAGGATTCAACTACATAGTTTTTGAGTCAGACTCATTGACCCATATTTCATGACCAGTGGTTCACATAAACCCATCTCCCATGAGCATGGATTTCCACTTAACACTAATTGCATCTAGGAGATGCTCACAAACGTAAAACATCAAGACCTCTTGAGAGGTCATCCATCCTAGTACTACTTTGACTTAAGTGCACATAACCACATAGTTTCCCTCAAGATCAAGCCCACTTAACTTGCTACACCATTTGTAAAACCTTCAGCAAGTGTTGTGCCTTATGAACCATTAATTATAGAGTCCATTTAGCTCATCTATTGACAAGTAGGCAGCATTTTTCACAGCGTGTCAAATTATGATGTCTTTATTAGGATTAAATTGCATATTTTTTTAGTCAAACTCATTTACTTATATTTCATGAGTAATGTTTCATACTAACCCATCTCTCATGAACATGAATGTTTCACTTACTGTTCATTGCATCTAGGTAATGGTCATAGGGGTGAAGTATCGAGACTTCTTGGGAGGTTACCCATCTGTACTACCTTGACTCAAGTGTGCTTAACCATGGAGTTTCCTTGAAGGTTAAGCCCACTTAGCTTGCTACCCCATTTGCAAAACCTTCAACAAGTGTTGTGCCTTATGAACCATTCATTAGAGAGTCCCTTTAGCTCATCCATTGACAAGCAAGTGGTAATTTTCCTAGTGTTTTAAATTATGATGTTTTTATCAGGATTCAATTGCATAGTTCTTGACTCAAACACATTGACCCATATTTTATGAGTAGTGGTTCCAACAAACCCAGCTCTCATCAGCATGAATGGTCCACTTAAAACTTATTGCACAAGGTGATGCTCATAGGGGTAAGGCATTGGGATTTCCTGGGAGATCACCCATCCCAATATTATTCCAACTCAAATGTGCTTAACCATGGAGCTTCCCCACCATATCAAGTCCACTTAGATTGCTACCCCATTTGCAAAACTTTCAGCAAGTGTTGTGCCTTATGAACCATTCATTATAGAGCCCTTTTAGCCTATCCAATAACAAGTAGGCGATATTTTTTGTACTGTGTTAAATTATAATTTTTTTATCATAATGCAACTACAGTTTTTCAGTCAAACCATTGACCCATATTTCATGATTGGTGATTCACACAAACCATGTTTGTTGTCACCTTTCTTTTAATCCTTTTTTTCATTCTTTCTTAGAATGCTTCCCATATTGCATTACTCTCTAAACTTGGAGTTCTTCTACCTAGATAATCAAATGCTTGAACAAGTGGTTAAGGTAAACATGCACAAAAATGTGAGAATGCTGAAAATTACATAACCTTTATTAATTTAGTGGGCTGCTCATTCTTGCCTTTGCCCTGAATGAAGCCTCCAATGCCTGCCATCCCAACATGCCCTTCAATCTTGCAATAAGACCAATAGTTGTAAAATTTGTACATACTCAAATCAATCAGCTTCTTACCTCATGTGTCTTGACATTTCTCTCCCTTTTATCTTGGAGAGTGGCTTCTTCTCATCTCATCCTTTTCTATGAAACATAGGCTCCTTAGTGGTGTTTGTCTTGCACATTATCCTACTAGGGTTACTTTTCTTGCAACTAGTACAAGGAACAAGATACTTGCACTATTGTGCAACATGTCCTTCCTTCTTGTAATTGAAATAGAAGATTGATTATTTACCTTTGGCTTACATTTCTTGATTTCCTACATGTTGGCTTGCCTCTTTCTTAGGTTCAACTAGTGGTGAAGTAGGTGGAGTGTAATCTCCCCATTTCTTATTTGCATCTATTGGAAATGGTAGTCTCCTTTTCTCCTCACTTGTTTGAAGGCATCTTTGTCTTTGCAAGTTCCTCTTTTCCCTCTTGAGGTATTGTTAGGTTACTTTATCATTTTTAGCAATCTTCTCCACAATTTGATCATCCTTAGCTTTAGCAAGAGAATGACTCCCCTACTTTGTGTGGTTTTTTATATTTTTAATTTACCTTAGTGGTTTTTGTCTTGCACATTATCCTACTATGGTTACTTTTCTTATGTTGTACCCAAAATAAATTTTTGGCATTCTGCTTAAATTGAGCTAAACCATGTAAAAATGTTGTCAAAAGTTTGTTTTAGGTCAAACCAAACATAAGGTTTTTGTGGGTTTTTGTCAAGGAACACTTGTGCAAATTCTGAAAATTTGAAAATTAGGGTTTTACGCCCCTATTTTCAGGGAAACCCCTGAAAATAGGACCTTCCTGGAAATGATTGAAAATGATTATGATAGGGTTAATCGACTTCACGATCACACTGATCAAGTCAAAATCATCAAAAGACATGTTTTACTCTGGTGGGTCTATTTCTATTTTTTAGGAACAAAGTTAGGAGCTCTGTAACCACTAATGGCAGATTGACCAGTACCAGGTACTGAAAGCTAAGCTTCAATGATGCAACCATGGCGGAAAAGGACAAAAATGGTAATCTTTAACAAAGGAGATTTCTGAAACTGAAAAAGGTCAAAATTTGACTAACTCTAGAAACATTACGAAGGAGAAATCAGTCCATGGTGCAAAAAGAGCCCTTTTCAAAGAGGGGTGCCCTTGATTCTCAGGGGCCAAATGCAGTCACTTTATTCATCCAAGGCAGTCATCCTCTGCGTTCTCCTACTGGCTCGATAACATAACAATTAGCAAGATCATCTGATGAAGTGATCGTCAACAAATGTCAGCATAGTGAGAAGAGGCAGTTGACGAAGACATCAAAGATGGTTGTTCAGCATGAGAAAAAGCGCCCTTGTCAAGCAAAGGTGCCCTTGAATGAGGTGGTCAAGATGTAACCCGTTGAGAAATGTTGCCTTCGAGAGACCTCTTTGATCCTATTTCAGCTCGACAACTAATTTGTCAGCAAGCATGTGAGACGAGTCAAACGATTGCAGTGATGGATCAATTGAACATGCCAATTGAAGGATAAATCAGTAAGATACAAGCTAAAAGCGCCCTTGCTGACCAGGGGCGCCCATCTTTTTGAGGTACTTGAGGACCCCGTCAATAGTTGCGATGTATAATAAACTTGGTCAGCTATTAGCCAACCTCTCGATCAAATCAAAAGCACTCTCATCAGACATGCCAGGCAATCGGTGGAAGCAATCAAGTGGAAAACGTCCCAGAAAGAGACTGAATGTAAAACATTGTAAAACGTGCTAAGGCATGGGAAAAAGAGCCCTTTCCAAAGAAAGGCGCCCTTTCTTTTGGGCCCTTAAATGTTGTCAGATGGCAGAAGGTTCTCCAAGATGACCTTCACGGTTTGGGTCAATCTCAACAACGAAGCTGTTAGCACGGGAATCCGATGAGGCCATCAACTTGGAGTGAAGATCAAACTGAAGCAGTTTTCAACAAGAAATGACTAATCAAAAAGAGCAAAAGCGCCCCTACTAAAGAAAGGCGCCCTTGCTCGCTGAGGCCTTAAATTGACTTTCAGGAACTAAGACACCAGCCATCCTTTTTAGGACTAAGTTGGTCACCTAATGAATTGTCAAGCGAGATTGTTCGACCTATCAGTCAACGAGGAGATCAAATTAGAGCATGGAAGGTCTAAATGGAAAAGTTGAAGAGCAGATATCAAAAATTGGCTAAGGCAAGGCCAAAAGCGCCCTTCCTAGAGAAAGGCGCTCAACCTTTTGGGGCCTTAAACTCAGACACCTCCCATGCATGTTTTCTCAGCATGGATCCAGCTTCACAGTGAATCTATCAACACCGGCAGGATCATTTGATCAACCTGGACAAAAGATCAAACAAGGGTCATTCAAACATGAGAAATGATAAAAAGAGCTCAACCTTGAAGAAGTACGCCTAGTTTGGTCAAGGATAGATTTGTTGACTTGGCAAAGAGATTTTGGAGGCATATTGGTTCAAACAACCCCAAAATCAGTGGGATTTGGTGATGACAACTCAAAATCAAGCCAAATCATGAGTTGTCATCCCTTTTTGAAGGATTCAAGTTTGAATCTCTATATGATCAAGCCTAGGCATCCATTATGCTCATTTCTTTTTGCAGGTTGAGGGTTTGAACAACAATAAGCTCTCCAAGGACGTTTTTCAAGATCTGAAGAAGGTTTTTCAATTGTTCTTCATGATTTTTTGAAGATCAATGACGAGGAAAGTTTGTCTTCTTAGAAGTTGCATCTAGCAGAATATTTTTTCCAAAAGGGCAACAATAACTTTCAATCTTCCTCTTGTCTACTTCCTCTCTTCTATCTTAAATTTCTTGCATGTCACAGAAAACAACAGGCTATCACAGATCGGGCCAACTAGGTATGATCAGTATAATCTTCCAGTGAAACCCATCTCTTCAAATTTTCCAGAATCAACAAACTTGCTGCCCCTATTTTTAGGGATTTTTTGGAAAAGTTTCAGAATAAAAAATCTAAGGAACTAGGTTTGTTCAGCATTGAAGCACAAAGAAAACCCATGTGCCAATTTTTTTTTGAAAAAATATTTCTCGACGAGTGGCTATTTTTAGGGGTTTTCAGAAGTCTAAACATATCTGTGTTTACAGTCAACGATCGAGTTTTTCAAAATATAGTACTCTCAAGTTGAAATCAAGACCAAAATGGTCCTACTTCACAAATTTCTGAAAACACTCAACACGGGCATGCATCAAGAAAAGTCCATAGTCAATATTGGATGCCTTGGAAGGCATTAATGACATCACCGTTCACACCATAGCCAAATACGGAAGGTAGTCATTTCAAACACAAAGCTGCCATTGGTTACTACCACACTACCTTCCACATTTCATGTTAATGAGGTTGGATGACGCAGCTGCAAAGAAGATTAAATATCAAAAGTAGTTTGCAAGAGGTAGAAAAAGTCAACAAATGGTCAAAGGAGTTGTTGACTCAAGATGATGAGGTGTCAGACACCTAGTTGGGACATCCTGCACTCCAAATGACATTTATGACACTTAAAGTTGACTTGATGCCTCATTCCAAGTGAACTCAAAATAGCATTAAATGTGATTGGAGTTAACTTGATGCCCCTTTCCAAGTTAACTCCAAGTCCCATAGATCATGCATGTCAGATCCCACTAATTGAAGATGTCTAATTTGACTTCCATAATTTGTGGATCTCAGATCTCCACTAAACGTGGATGTCTATTTTGGAGGCATAATTTGTATTAAAGTTCACCTTTAGTTTAGTTTCAGTCAACTGAAGTAGTTTCCAGTCGACTCTTTGTTTACTTTCAGTTAACTGAACTAGTTTTCCAATTAACTATTTGTTCCCCTTTCATAGGAATAAATCTTGCTAATTGATTGGCAAGAACTCATTGTTAACTCAAGAAGATTTTAGGGTTGCCTACTCCTTTGAGTTCTATAAATAAGAGCCTTAGGCTTATTATTTGTTTAACTTTACTTCACGGCAGCAAAACGCTAAGCAATTTTTCCTTCATATTGTTCGCTTAGTATATGTTCTTGGATCATATTTGTTGTATTCAAGCACTAAGTACAACTTGTGCTCTCTCTACTCAGATAAGTGTGTCCAATCTTTGTTAATGTATCATTGGTTTGATCGCAACATGTGTGATTATCTCTTAAGATAAGTTGTTCTCCCAATGTGTATTCTTTGGTGGAATATTAAGAAAATAAATCAGGAGAGTTACCATGCCTTTGATCTAATGTCTCAAGGTTTTATCATTGTTTGTTGTATCCAATAGTCTATTTTCAATCTACACCTCAAAAAGGCCTTGGTGCCTCCTTGGGAATTTAGGAGATAGGATTATCGTCCTTTTGTTGTTTCTTGTGATTTACTTTTCAACCTACACCTCAGAAAGGTCTTGGTACCTCCTTGGGAATCCTAAGATAGAAGTTACTATAAGGATTGCTTGTGTGAGTTCTATTTCAGTATGGATCTGGGAGTTCAAAGCCTTTGGATGCATCCTGAGAGAGTGATTCGACCAAGTGATTGAACCATCCATTCTCGCTCCTACGCCCTCATGCTATGTTAATCTTGAGGATATAGGATAGATTAAAAGCCAATTTTAGTCGTAGTTAAGATCTACTGAAACCAGAGAAAAAGCTTAGCTGCAGCGCACTTGTGTTTATGCACCCTTGTGTCCTACCGTTGAGTAAAAAAGATAGGATAGTAGGTTACTTACTTTATACCTTTCATTTACGCATGAATCAGCAAAAGATGGACTTCTCTCTAAATAGCGAAGAAGTGTTGCAAAACATTTGAAATAGCTGACTGTTTACAAATAGCACTCCAGAGGTGCTAATTTAAATGCCAACATCTTGCAACTAGTACGAGTAAGATAATTGCACTTTTGTGCAACATGTCCTTCCTTCTTGTAATTGAAATAAAAGATTGATTATTTACCTTTGGCTTACATTTCTCGATTTCCTACATGTTGGCTTGCCTCTTTCTTAGGTTCAACTAGTGATGAAGTAGGTGGAGTGTAATCTCCCCATTTCTTATTTGCATCTATTGGAAATGGTAGTCTCCTTTTCTCCTCACTTGTTTGAAGGCATCTTTGTCTTTGCAGGTTCCTCTTTTCCCTCTTGAGGTATTGTTAGGCTACTTTATCATTTTTACAACTAAAGAATGACACCCCTACTTTGTGTGGTTTTTAATATTTTTAATTTTTCTGAGTTAGTGGTTTGGGTGTTGGGAAGGTGTGTTGTAAACCTTATATAATAATATTTTAATATTATTGCAATATTGGGCCCTCATGAAATGTGACACCGCATTTGGAGATGAATCTTGATATTTTTGTTGTAAGATTGATTCTACCACTAGGAATGTCATGTATGACATGGAAGTTACATTGTGTAAGAGCATATATGACGCATTAAGTGTGTAAGAGCATACATGACACATTAGTTACATTGTAAGAGCAATTATGATAGGGGTTGCAAAGATGATGAAAGAATACATCTTCGATTGGCAAAAAATACATGAGTGTAAGAGCATCTTATAAAATCAATTGAATGCTCCAAATAGAGCACTTGGTTTGACTAGGTAGACTTCTTGTTTGTAGAGGTCAAGAAAATCACAATGGAGCATTGGAATTCATTCATATGGTGGGGTGCATGGGTTTGGTTGGAGGGTTTTGATTAAGGTTTCAGGCCCATGGTATTGGAAATCATTTCTTGTTCCTTGGTTTTCCTATGCCTATAAATCAAGTGTTTGGGATTGTGTTTAGACAAGTGTTGTGGCAGGTTTTCAGAGGAACTACATTTGTTGTTGGAATAATTAAAAGTACCTCTATTGAGTTGAAACTTGAAGTGATTGCAACCCCATTTTAGGAAGAAATGATATGGAAATTTATGGAAGGTGTTACAAAGGATACTTTGTTTGTAAGTGGTCGTTCTCACGGAAAATACAAGAACAAGTTAGTGAATAGACAATCAAAGTCTAAAGATAAATCTCCTAGAAGGTCTAAAGGTAAAATGTTGGAATTGTGGTAAATTGGGCATTTTAAAAAGCAAGGCAAGATTAAGAAGACTAATAAGGACAAGGCATTTGATGACGCCTCTTCCTTTAATCCAAAAATGTCCTTTGAAGAAGTAGAAGATGCATTATTGGTATCTTCAAGTACACATGAATTTGATAATGCATGGTGTTGTTTTAGGAGCTTCTTGTCATATGACTCTTCATAAGGAGTGGTTTTATGAATATGAAAATTATAATCATTAATGGTGGTGATGCCTTCTTTGGTGATGAATCATAAGACCATTGGCTCTCAAGATTGATCGTAAGTTGTTTGCTGGAAGATTAGCTGGAATAGCTGTTGGTTGCAAATGAGTGTGTTGAATAAAGTTCAAATCTAAGGGCCTTTAGGGTATTGAGGATGCGAGCCATGTTGTCACGGTGTGTGCTAGACAAGGCAATGCCCATGTTGTGGGAGTTGTGAGAAGATACATGAAGAAGCTAGTGAGTACTAAGAAATTCGTTTGGTGCAAGAAAGTTATGTGCATTGTTTCCCCTAGCTTCTAATCTGTCTTTGTTTTGTTGGGCAGCTTATGTAGTGTATACAAGTGGGAGATTGTAAGCAATGGGGTGTCTCATTGTAGAGGAAACTTGAGATTCTCCTTGCAAGTTTGAAGAAATATGCATAATGTGTGTAAGAACATCTATGACGCGAGAGTTACATTGTAAGAGCACTTATGATAGGAAATACAAAGACATTAAAGAAATACATCTTAGAGTGACTAAAAATAGTCATATAAGAGCATTGTGTAAGAGAAATTGAAAGCTCCACCTAAGATATATCTCGTGTTCATGTGTGAGTGCTTTGCTTATTTTGTTGAATTTTGGATTCATAAATGTATTTATCATAACTTCTCTTAATTCTATTTCCTTTCATTGGGCTCCTTGTCTTTGTAAGGTTTTCTTATAACTTGTGTTTTCAAGTGTTCTCCAACCTCTTTTACATTGCCAAAATATTTCTAACTTGCATGATGAGGTCTTCTCTCAAACTGTATGGAATTGACCATACCTTGTCTATTCTAGCTATTTCCCATCATAATCAATCTTGGTTAACATCTTAAAACCAAATCCTTTAGTGTGCTTTTCAAAACTACCAAATAATTCTTGATTATGCTTGCATACATTAATGATCAAAATCAATGATCACCCTGTGCTATATGCTACTTGAACTTTCAACCAAGTGATAGTGGAATTCCTTTTAGTTAGATTGCACATTCAAAGCATGGAAGGATGATTAAAAGCATGAATAAAAGCAAATCATATTGTAGAGAAACAAATTTATCCCGGAAACCTCAAAGTGAGGAAAACCAATTGGAAATGGCAAATGCACATCTTTTGAGCTTTGCTCAAGGAATGTTAGAAACAATTAAAATTGTGAAGAACTCACTCCACATTTTTCTTGTTTTACTAATGCTCTTTAGGTTGTAGTACTTCCAACCACATTACTTGTGTCTCTACATAGAACTCCTCCTTTTGTGTTGCACTCACTTTCTTGTTTATTGTGCTTTGCATCCAAAGATTGGGTTGTTTTTCTTATTTTCCCTTCTTGGAAAACAACATGCACCTTTAAAAATGTTGAGTGCTTAAATTAGAAACCCAAATAATGAAAATTTGAAGACAAATCACTTTCCCATTCCTTTCTCTTCTTGCATGTTTAGTTTGGATGAGGTTGCCCCTTTCATTTGAATGATTATTTCAAGATTGCTTTGATAGCGAGGAAAGGCCCCTTATAGAAATAATGGTTTTGTAATCACAACATTTCAATGAATAAATTGACCCTTAAATGCTCATCTTGTTCTCCATCTTTTAGAAACCATAACATTTGCACATGGGCAATTTTGAAAGTGTTGGTCTAATATAACTGGTAGTTTGACAATTTTCTTATCACTACATGACAGTTATGAAATCAACCCTTCAATGTTCATCATTTCCTCCATCTTTTGGAAGCCATAAATTTTGCATACAAACTTGAAACAAAGTGCCAGTTTTTAAAAGTGCATAATGTTGTGAGAGGACCTTGAATATGTAAGAATATTTAAGTTTAGTTGGCACTAAAGTACTTGTTTTGACCTTGCAAAGCAACCTCATTTATGAGGCCAAAACTATGCCCATCCACTCTAAAATAGTAATTGAAATTGAATAATTGTTCTTGGTTGATCCATAAGGGATCTAGTTTTTGTACTTAAAGGCATGATTTAGGATACTTGGACAACTTTTTGGACACTAAAAAATGTTTAGGGTACTATGGGACATCAATGTGTAGGCTTTGGTGTGTGAGAAAACCCTAAAAATCAAGTATTTTTCTAGTTGTAGCAAAATTCTAGTTTTTGCAATGATGAAAGCATAATCTATCATGGTGAATTCATCTCTATCATGGCCGAAATGAAATTTCCTTTGTTGTAAGGTACGATTTTGTCATTATAGTTTGTGATATATGGTGATGTTCCAATTTTCAGTTTTTCTCTCTTTTGGCATGGTTTTAAAGACTTTTTAGCTTCCTAGATTGATGAGATGTTATAAATATTGTGGATGTTGCACGTTGAGTTCTTAGTTGTTGCTCAAGCATTCTAGAGGCCTAGTAGTTGATTTCTTATATTGAATACTCTATTTTCTTATGAGTCTCACACCAATGGAGGTAGGGAAGAGTTTGAAGAGATTTTAGAGGTTGTTTGGGGCTATTCTCATTTGTATTGAAGCTTATGCAACTTCCTCTGCGTGTAAACACCAATTGAAGTACTCTATGTGAGTGTTTACTCATATTTCAGTTGGAGTTTTTAGCTGAAGTGGGTTTCTCCAAGGTAAACTTGGCTCCTTGATTAGGTGTTTTCTCTCTTTTAGTTTTGTATCCTTGTTCATTTGTGCTTATTAGTTTATAGTCATTAATGCTCTCTTAGACTAGTTTTAAATTTGTAAGTTGGTGACTATGCTTGTGGAATATTTATTAAATTTAGTGATCAGATTAGATGCACAGAAAATTAATTCAAAATCAGACACAATAACACAGTAGATACCCTGGGAAAACCCTCCTCCTGAGGGAGAAAAACCCAACAACAATATATCTCTTATATATATTAAATCTCAAGGATGAATCCTTTACAATGAAGGCCAAGGATAAGGCACCACAAACTGATATAATCACAACATCTATGTGATGTAAACTGCTAATGAAGACTTCTACCTTCTACACAAATGCCGATCTGACTTAGAGACAATTCGCACCTTGAATGTCTTCGCACTTGAATACAATGGAGTGAATGTGAATGAATGAAATTGAACAAAATGGAAAGCAACGAATGGCAATATATATAAAGTGGATAGGGGAGATGTGACTCTTCACATAGCAAGTCGGCCTCAACCAAGAGATGTGACTCTATTAATCAAGAGGTCAGCCTCTCAGAGAATCGCGCCTCCTTAACAAATATTAATTACAATAAATAATCATTAAATGCATTCCCAAGAGTTGAGCCACTTCAACAGATCAGTCTTCATTAAAGTTGTGCCTTCTTCAAGAGATAATCTTACAATTCAAATAGCCGATAAGGCTACCATTTGAATTGCCTTTTAAATATGTGATCTGGAAGAAGCAACCTGATGCTCCTAAGTAACATCAACACTCCCTCTCAACTAGGGATGATTCTTCCATTTGTAAAAGACATATCACCTCAACGTGATGTCTACCACAATGGCTACACCCATGTGTGGAAAAGAAGGATATCACCTCATCGTGATATCAGATATCACCTCAACATGATATCAACCATAATGGCTACAACCATGTATGGTATGTACAAGTGTTCATCACTTGCACGTGATGTCACCTCAACATGACTTTCACCATGGCTCTCCCAGAGGGTGAAACACAAGTACGAAAAGATCATCATGAACTCTCTCATGTGATGCTGTCATGGAGTCACACACATGACATCCACCATGACTCTCTCAGAGGGTGGAATCAAGGGATTTCACCTCGAACTTCTCTTACCGAGAAGAACTCATTAATCAAGGGATTTCACCTCGAACTTCTCTCATAGAGAAGAACTCGTTATCAAGGGATTTCACCTCGAACTTCTCTCACAGAGAAGAACTCATTATCAAGGGATTTCACCTCGAACTTCTCTCATAGAGAAGAACTCGTTAATGAGGATCACTGATACTGAGACTCCTTCTCAGTTAAGGCTATATTCTCCACCATACCAAGCTTATCTCGAAAGTACACAAACTTTATCCTAGAGAGAGGCTTGGTGAGAATGTTTGTCGTCTTCTCATCAGTGTTGATATACCACAACTGAATTTAATTCCTCAATACCATATCTCTGATATAGTGGTATTTGATCTCAACATGCTTAGTTCTGGAATGATGGAAAGCTTGTCACAACTTTGATTATCACAAAGGATGATAGTCAACTCCAATGATTGTCCAAACAATCCTGCAAGGAGCTTTCAAAGCCACACTGCTTCCCGAGCTGCCATACAAACTGCAATATACTCTGCCTTTGCTATACTCAATGCTACAAATGATTGTTTCCTACTACAACAGGAAATCATAGCAAATCCTAAACTGAAGCAACATCTAGAGGTGTTTTTCTGATTAGTGACACTCCCTGCCCAATCAGAATCAGTAAAACCATGCAGCTCCAAGTCCACATCTAAAGAATATCTCAACCCATATCCAATTGTGCCACGCAAGTATCTCAAGATATGTTTTGTTGCAACAAGATGTATCTGTCTTGGTTCACACATGAACTGACTAAGTGTACTCACAACATAACAAATATCTGGTCTAGTGTTAACTAGATACATCAAGGACCCAATCAACTATCTATACATCATAGGATCCACAAAGTTTGAACTAGTTGCAGCGTCTTTCAGCTTCTGCAAGTTGGTCTCCATAGGTGTAGACATGGATTTGCAATCCATCATACCAAAACTCTTCAAAATGTCAATAGTGTACTTCCCTTAACTTAGAATGAACTCAATAAGCCTCTGTCATTCTTTCTAAACCAAGGAAGTAATGTAACCAAGATTCTTCATTTAAAATCCAGAAGCTAACTCCTCCTTGCATTGATAAGGAGATGATCTTCTTTAGTAAGAATTAAATCAACATAAAGAACCAAGATCAACTAGATTACCATCTTCTTTAGGTTTAGTAGGCTCCCTCTGAATCTTCAAGCACTTGCATCAACCTTCTGACCTCTTCGTCCCAGATTGCCTGCAACGCTTTCCTTAGAGAAATGGTTTCCAACGCACACCTCTGTAGAGATTCAAGGTTGTCCTCTTTGACCTCATCCCAAATCACTCAATGTTAAATCCAGATTGACTGACTTGAGAAATTATGATCTCAACTATTGAAGAGGTACTTCAAGGATTTAGCATATGGCCTTGCAACACTGCAACCCTTACTTGTTCTCAGCGAGTCATAGAACTCCCTTTGAGGGTTAATTCTTCCTCTTCGAAGAGATGTCTTTAGTCATTCACATAGACTCATGGTTGCAAGCAGTGTATACTTTTCTCTTGAAAGCAATCTCTTGGTCCATCCTAATGCACATTAAGAAGGGATTACTAATAGTTCATCTAATTCAACTATTTTGAAGAGAAATACCATTGCTAGAAGTATACATGATTTACTCTCTCAATGTTATAGCATGAATTGATAACTATACAACAATTCATGAACATTAGTACTTATCTTAATGAAGCCAGAATCTTGTACGTAGAGACTGGGGGATCAACGATCACAATATCTGCTCTCTCCGCCCTTTATAGTGGTGTAGATTGTTGCTGCTCTCAATGCAGACTCTTGACTTCAATTGCAACTGATCACATAGCATTGGAGATGAAATTTTCACAGGACTGAAACATTGTGTAAGATCATCATCTAATTTGCATAAAGTCGATGACTAGACAATACACAATATGATTTGATTATCTTATCTTATCCCTGTGAAACACCAATGTCAAATTTGCACAGTTCAGTAAATTGAGTTTCACATAAAAAAATATAGACAAAAAAAAAACAAATACTTATCTCTATGAAATCACCATAGAGCTGAATCTAAGGTTGTGACTCATCTTTGTCACCTTCAGTGATGCCATCCTCGAATGTACACCTAACATAGGAGCCACATTTCGGGGTTTGCAGTGACCCACAAAATTTCCAAATGACCAAGGGCACCAAAGCTTCTCAGATCTGGTTTGACAATTTTGTAACTTTCAAAGTTATGAGTTCGTTAAATTTGTATGCCAATGCAAATCACATAAATAGTCAACAGGAATGGCTCTGATGTTTCCACCAATCAGAATAACACCAATGACACCCACGACTCTAAAATGCAATATATCTGACGACAAAGGCCAAAACTGCCAGCAACATTGGTAGCATTAGATATGTCCACCATCAAGGAGTCTGACTCCCTCTAGTGCCTAAGATAAACTCTTCCGTCAAATTGCACACAAATCGGCAACCAAGAAGACAAGTCTCATTCCCCTCAGATTACCATGCCTGAAATTTGGATGCAATGTCAAGGACTTTCAGATAGCAATTATGTGAATACAGAAAACCTGTAGATTACCACATAGCGACGTCTTGCCTCAGGCGGGATTTGCTTTCAAAGCCACGATACCTCTTTCAGACTCCAAAATGATTTATTTAATCCTCCAACTGGGGATCACACTTAGCTATTCAACATAATCTCCCGTGAGTAAGAGACAGACCCACCAATGTTTTCTAAGTGGCTGAGGAAGAAACGATAATTCTAGCAGCTCCTGAGCTCTATATGCAAACTCATCAGATATTCGTCCTTCCTGAGTGTGACCACAAATTGCTTATTTGGAGACTTGGTAGATTGTCTTCAAGCGTCTACCTCCAAACCATTATATAAGATCATTATGTTTAGGAAGCCCGATACCAAGCAGCTCCCGACTGCTCTTCACAAATAGTGATTCTCTTACAACTTTTGCAATGATTCCCGACTTCTAGAAATAACTCAAGTTGTCTTTGAAGAGAATATGCCTCTCAAGCTCCTCGCAATAATTCCAGACACTTGACTCTTCCTTGTGCAAAAATGTCCTACTAATACTTCCATCCAGTGATTTGAGTAAACAATGAAATATGATCGGATCCTCACACACCCGCTCTGATACCATATTAAATTTAGTGATCAGATTAGATGCACAAAAAATTAATTCAAAATCAAACACAATAACACAACAGATACCCTAGGAAAACCCTCCTCCTGAGGGAGAAAAACCCATCAACAATATATCTCTTATATATATTAAATCTCAAGGATGAATCCTTTACAATGAAGGCCAAGGATAAGGCACCACAAACTGATATAATCACAACATCTATGTGATGTAAACTTCTAATGAAGACTTCTGCCTTCTACACAAATGTCGATTTGACTTAGAGACAATTCGCACCTTGAATGTCTTCTTACTTGAATATAATGGAGTGAATGTGAATGAATGAAATTGAACAAAATGGAAAGCAACGAATGGCAATATATACAAAGTGGATAGGGGAGACGTGACTCTTCACATAGAAAGTCGGCCTCAACCAAGAGATGTGACTCTATTAATCAAGAGGTCGGCCTGTCAGAGAATCGTGCCTCCTTAACAAATATTAATTACAATAAATAATCATTAAATGCATTCCCAAGAGTTGAGCTACTTCAACAGATCGGTCTTCATTAAAGTCGTGCCTTCTTTAAGAGATAATCTTACAATTCAAATAGCCGATAAGGCTACCATTTGAATTGCCTTTTAAATACGTGATCTGGAAGAAGCAGCCTGACGCTGCTAAGTAACATGAACAATATTCACCCTAGTCGACTAATCAAGTGGTATCAAAGCACATCCTTTCTTTTGGGAAATTGTTGTGAATGTTTTGCAAGTTCACAACCACAACAAGATTGAGTAAAAAGAAGATACTACCTATGCAAAGAGACATGTTGTCTTGTAAGTGGAAAAAGGAGTTAAGAAGCATGGAAGGTGGAGGAGAATATTTGGAACCTAAAGCAAGATTCCTCAAGATGGAAGTTGTTGTAGAAATTTTTTCTCAATCAATGGAGCCCATGAAAGGCTTAATGGAGATTCTCATGAAAAGATTGGATAAAGGAAAAGGCCATGCATACTCCAATGGGGATGGAGAGTCTTTAAAGGGTGAAATAATTTTTCCAAAAAAACCTTTATTTAATCAAAGTAGAGGTTAAGAATGAGATTTCACCATTCGAAGGTGATGTAGGTGTAGAGAAGTGGTGCAGGAGCACCTAGGTAATCAGGAGCTTTTGGAAGTGAGTTTTTATTTTGTTGTGCCTTTTGGCATTTGGTTGATCTAGAAGATGTTACTTGTGTTTCCTCATAAGGTCATGTAGACCATTATTGGTGACTTAGGGATGGTTTTGATTAGTTGGAAGGAGGTTAACATGAGTTAAGTAGTTTTAACTCTTCATTTTGGATAAATTGTAAAAATTGCCTAAGTGTTTGAAAACACATTGGGTTTTACAAAAATGCATTTTTAGGTCATCTAAGCCTCGACCCAAGAAGAAAAATGGTTTGGGAGGCATATTTAAAGGTGGCCTCGACCTTTGTGCAGGGTTAGCAAGTTTTGTACGGACTGTGTTTTCCATAAATTGAAGAAAATAATGTTGAAAAGGCAGTTTTTCTGTATTTTTGTGCTAAAATTGATCTTTAATGGCGTGATTCAGTTATTTTATTGTGTGTGGCATGTAGTGTGAGGCTATTACAATATTGGAAGGCCTTTATTTTTGATTTTGTCGTGTGTTTTTAACTGGCATTTGTAAATACTTTAAATTTTTGTGGTTTTTGGTCTGAATCAAGCAACTTGGAAAGATGGAGGCTTAGAGCACCTTCCCACCGTAAAATTTGTACGGCCTTTTGGGAAATGTGCCCTACCTCCATGCTTGTAAATATGGTAGGATTTAGTTTGTTTTTGGTTGCAGGAGTCAAGAGAAAGGCCTTACCCTAGGCGAGACAGTGAGAACCCGACTAGGAAAGGCTTGAGGACAGCATGAATAATTTGCAGGGGAGTGAAGTTTTTTAAGAAATTCTTTTTTGAGGATTTAGGGGAGTGTCTTGGCTCTGCATGGTGACAAGGAAGAGCCTTTAACAATCCATTTGAATGAATAACTTTTCACCAGTCTTGAATCAGCCTGAGAAAGCTAAGGAAACCCTAGCTTCTTGATCAATTGGGTGACTGGACAACGTACGTTTTGAGCAATCTTGAAACCATAGGAATCTTGGAGGTGAGGGCATGTGAAACACTTTTCCTAAGCAAAGAACCAGGTTACTTGGTGGGTTTAGGAAGAAAAAGCATTTTTCCCCTGTTCAGTGACCTAATTGGGGCTCAAGGCTACTAGCCTTTCAAACCCAAGAAAAGCATTTTCTTGAAAGCGATGGAGAACTAGTGAATGGAGGTTGATTAGGAGCCTTTGTCAGATGATTTTTGAAGCCATGGAAGCTTTTCACACCCCTGCAACAAGATTAGAGAGTATTTGGAGATGAGCTAGTCTTTAAGAGTATTAAAGGCTAGGAATTGCATGAGAGGAAGAGCACCAAGTTTGGGCTTGGTTTATGGACTTGAATTGATAACAGGGTTGGCAGAGGAACCAGGGGTGCCTAGGTAGCATAGGACCTACAAGTCGAATGGTGGAGGAAGTGACACCAAGGGGTTATCAAAGGTGAGACCCGGAGCATTGAGTCAGTGATTGACTCAATCCAACCCCGTCCCTATTAAGAAGCTTGATAATTGGTTGGTTTAATTGAAGGTATACTTTAGCATACATTTTTTGACATTATAATAAGAGATTTCCTTTACTAGATTGAGATAAGCAAATGCTTTAGGCTGGTTTGAAAGGCTCTCGTATTTTATGGCATTTAAAAAATAAAATCCAATAATTTTTTTATCTTATTCATCATAAAGAGGAAAAATGTATGGAATACCAATATGTAAAACATAAATTATCATCATCATCTTAGTCAATCAATCAACTTTTAACTTGATTAGTGACAAAAATATTATTTTTCTTAGCATTGTTTATGCATGCTTGCTTTCTTCCTTGTGCATATTATAATTTTGTATGCATATGTCATAGTCCTTGCAATGTACTACCACAATGACATCATGATCTTCCATATCATGGTGCCATATGATATATGCTTGCATCAAACCTTTGCTTTTGGGTTAGTCTTGCATGCACTTGGCACATTGTCACCATAGTCCTTATACCTTGGTGTGTAATGTCAAGTGCTACAACAAATAAAGGTCACTCAAATTGACTCAACATGACTATCTCCATCCCATCTATTCTCATCTCCCTCCCCTCAACCAACCTTCTTATCCTAGTCTATCCATCCTTCCATCTCCCGCTATTTGTTATCCTCCAATCCCTTCATCCATTTCAATAGCACACCCATGTTCTTCATGTTAGTGTAAATGGTGACATTATAAAACTAGTTAGCTTTTAGCCTACCTAGGACATTTACATTATAAAACTAGTTAGCTTTTAGCCTACCTAGGATAGTTTTATTAACACTAGTTAAGTCTCCACTTAGGGACATACTCACCTCATGTGGTTGGGACACATGTACTCACCTTTTGAGACACCTATCTCATGCAAATATGACACCTTTCTCAAACTTTTCCCATGCACATGACACATCACAGACACATGTCCTACACTTATGGAGGAGGTTAGAGTCCATACCTACCTTCTTATCTCACACCTTTTCTACATATTCAAGGGAATCATATATAATTAATTTTTTTTGGATTCACACATATCGTACAAATATATTTCATATTTTTGGCTTATTTGAAATCTCCTGTAGAAGGATTATCATTATTTTATAGGATCTATTGGGTTGTGAGGGTCAAATATCCAACCCCAAGATGATATCAGAGCTCTAAAATACAAACAACTTTCAAATCAAAGGGAGTTTCAACCAACATATTTCATACAATGTGTCCTAGAGTGAAATGAAGCTCACCATTGCGATCATAAGCCTCAAAAGCCTTAAAATCGATTATAAAATCATTGATTTTCCAACATGTGACCTAGAGCTATTAGGAAAAAAATTGGTCATATGAATCTTTGTGCAACATATTATTTTATTAAAATGATCATCTTTTTTTATTATTTGTTTGCAAGTCAAAATAAATTATTTTGTAAAATATAATCTATAAATTTTTTATGTATAAATGTATTTTTGAAAAATCAAATGAAAAAAAAGGTAAATTTTAAAAAGGGCATACCCTTTTGGACTTGTAAATTATAGTATTGTGCATGTGTGTACAACAAGTCAGATTGCCCCATTTAGAGGCTTGTTTGGCAGCTTCACTAAGTTTAGTAGCAATTTTTCTAAATTTAGCAAAAAATTTAGTTGTAACTAAGTTCAATTCATTTTATCTAGTGTTTCACTAATTTTGGAGGACCCCTAATTTTGGCTACACCATCATGTTGACATCAAAAAATTTAACCCCTATAGTTTGACCCTTCTCCATCAATAGTTTGATTTTGGTGCTCCAACTTCAAAGGCTCGTATCTTGGCTATACCAAATAATTTTTTCAAGCAATATTTTTTTTATTTGGGATGATCTTTCGTGCTCTATTTGGTGGTGTTATTATTTTGTAATTTTGGCACACACAATTTTTTAGTTCCCATTTTTTGAATTTCAAAGGGTTCATTCAAGCACATACAAACTCCTTTTTGAGTACCAATTTTTTAAAACCTGCATATTTTTTTAGCACTACACATTGGTGTTGATAATTTTTCTTGGAAATATATCAGAGTTGTACTTTCAATATATACCTTTGTTTTGAGTATTTGTAATCTTTGTACATCAATTAAATGCACCTGGTGATAATTGTAAATGCGTTGAATATAAAGTGTCAAAATCCTTACAATTTTCTCAGGAGGGCTCTCTTATTGAATCAAGAGGGTAATTTGGTGTTTCCTTCTTTTGTATTTGTTGGTTCATGTGATCATGTCTCTCACACTAAATCCCTTCCATTTGAGTATTATTTGTAATCCTCTTAATAAATGGAACATCATATGTGGATATTGTAGGAAGAAAGGAATACAATAGGTGCATAATAGGATTTGAAATGTATGTTTGAGTTCTTGTTTTATGTTCTACATCTTCATTATCCACAAGTACATGTTGGCATAGCTGGAGAGCTTTATCGTGCTATCTATAGAGTCGTATCTTGTTCCATATCTAGATAGAGCCCTTTTATATTTGTCCACTTCGTTAGAGTCATTTTTACATAGTCAAATATTTTGCACTTTTTGTAATAGATGGAATCTCACATTATTGTTTTCGCTTTAAAAATGTTTTAGCAAGCTATAGTTATGCTTTTTTTAAATGCTTGATAGATGCCACTCATTACAATATTTTCTTATAGGTTCTAAAAATGTATCTCACGATGATAAGCATATACATGATCTATACTTATGATTTGTTACTATACAATAATTTTCTTTGAGCACGAAAAAATATTTAATTTCCATGTCGGATGCTTGATTTTACTTTGGCATGCATTCTCATGGTAATTCACATACAAATCAAAGTGGGGAAAAAATTCAATTGTAAAAATTGCATAGCCATGTCCTCTTCCCTTATGTTTTGGGCCCATAGTGACTTGGTTGTCCTTAAATACATCAACTAGTGCCTAAGCCTATAATGCATTGACTAGTGTCTAAGACTATTTTACATGGAAGTTGAAAAATAACACTACTTGTTCCTAATCCCATCACCACTCATCCTCATAAATAATTCCAATCCTTAAATATTCCATTTCCTACCTTAGTTTTAATACATGAGTGTTGAATTGATCCATTCCCACTTAGTTTAGGTACATGAGTGTGAAACTAGTGTGAATCAGTTCAATGCCTACAAATATGAACCCTAAAATTTTAAATTAAAAATTAAAAATTTAAGTTTGTGCCACATTTTCCATTTGATCACTATGAACCAACTAAAGAGTGAATTATCCAAATTGCTCATTAGAGTGGAGTATTTGGAGACTAATCCTAATGGCAATGAATCATCTAAGAACTTGAAAGGAGAATCAAAAGACCATCAAGTAACAAAAATAATCTTGTTACATTAACATTACATCACCATTTTAGGAGCATATTGCATGCTTGGTTGTGGTTCTTGACTTTGATTCATTGTTATTGAATTAGTCCATCTAGGAGTTTGATTGAGAACACGACCCCTCACAATCCAACAAGGTGACCCCACAATACTGGTTTATAATTTTTGGCCAAACTGGACACTAAACTAATTTTTTCTAACTAAATCTTCACTTTTGGGCACCTATAGTGGCTAAACCGTGAGGAATTTGAAAATGATGCAAACTAGTGATTTGTGACATTTTGTCTGTAGATTCTAAATACATTTTTTTCAAAATATTTGGAATCAAATTGCACTTCTTTTTCCATCTCCTTTGAAAACTAGTTTTTATTAGTAAACACCATTTTTAAGGAGTGATGCTCACCGTATACAACATAACTTTTTTTCTATGAAGGATAAAATTTGAATTTTTTTGAATTTAGATTTGTAACTATGATATCTAACCAATTCATTCAGTTTCATTGAGTTTTATTGAATTTTTTTCCTTAATCAAGTTTTGAAGTCAAACCAATTACAATTCAGACATAGGCAGACCGTATACAACATAATTCTTTTTGAATGTATTGAAATTCAATTTTTTTTACTGGATCAAGGACACCAATACCTAGCCTGAACATATTTTTCAGAATTTTATTTTGATAATCTGCTATTTTTCCACATGTGCATAACAAAGAGCTTGATTTTAAGTGTAAAACCTATGTTTAATCAAACTAAAAAAACAAGCAAATAAATCCTCTAATCTTAGTGCGATGGATGCTAACAGTTGACTACAGCCTTCTGTGATGGCTAGGGTTTTGCTTAGATTGAACGTGTCTGGAGGGCCTCTCAGGGAGGGATTTGCGATCTTCGAAGCAACAACCTTTGTCACAGGGAGAAGACTGGCCTAGATTTTCCTGTGGAGGGCAATCTAAAGAAATCCAGCCAAAGCAGTGGCAGGGTCAGTGTGGAGGGCGACGACTCCTTTGCACAACACAAACAAGATAATAAGAAACCTTGTGCTTTTGTCATCAGAGGAGATGGACCAAGCAAGGGGTTCAAGGCTTTTGAGCACGAGAGGAACCCATTTGGAAACTCTTAGATACTGAAGCATTCATCCAAGTTGTTGAAAGGAAAGGGAGGAGGGGGCTCTGTTTTACCTCCATCTAAATCAATCATAGTAGATTTAGATGTTGAGATTGAATAAGAAGTAACGTCTAATGAAAAAGTATTTTCTGGGCTGGGTCTGATTAGGAGATTTAGGGGTTTTTGGCCAAGTTTGAATGATCTCCACCAATGGATTTCTGACCATCAGGAGCATTTACTAGAAGGGTATGTTCAGATGTATCCCATGGAAAAAGGTTTTTTCATTGTTGTTTTTGAACATGAGCAGGATAGAAACAAGATCCTTTGTGAATATCATTGGGATTGGGAAGGAAAATACACATTGATGCTAAAGCCATGGCATCTGACGTTTAATCTAGCCATTGAAATTTTTGAGAAGGTTCCTCTTTGGGTGAGACTTCTTAACCTTCCCTTACAATATTGGTTTGATTCTTGCTTGGAGGCTATAGGGAACTCTTTAGGAAGCTTTTTAATGGTGGATGGGGGATCCTCAAATCTTTTGCATTCGACCTATGCTCAGATTTTAGTGGAGCTAGATGTGTCCAAGGAGCTTTCAGAAGAGATCTAGATAAAAACTTTGAAAGGTTGTTGGGTACAACCCCTGGATTATGAAGGAGTACCCTTTAGGTGCAAGATTTGTTTCCAAACTGGACACTTGGCTGCTCAATGTGCTAAATACGAAACACATAAAGCTGCTTCTTGGTGGAAAGATGTGGCCCTTTAGCATTATACAGTGGAGAAAAAGGAGGATAATCAAATGAGCTCTCAGATTATAGGTAGGGAAGAAGTGGTTCAGGTACGTGGGGCCCCGGATCAAGTAGGGAAGGCTTTGGTGAATGATGGGACTAGGGAGGAACAACAATCACAGAAAGGGGGTCTAGTTGCAAATATGATAGTGTTGTCCTCAATGGTTGTGAAAAGGATTTGAATTTTAAACATGGGGAAACAACACTAGAGTGTTGGGAGAAAAAAGGTGTGATGAGGCTGCAAGAGAAAGAAGTCGGGAAGCGAAAAGTTGATGGATAGAGTCAACAAGTAGATTGGAGTTTGGGTGGAGAGGTAATGAATCCCCAAGACAAACTATTGGAATGACAAAATGAGGCTGCAAGGGTGGAGGACAGTTGGCAAGTTGTTAAGGGGAAGAAAGAAAAGAACTAAAGAAGGAAACTTTTGCTATGGTCCTCCGGTCCTAGACCAAGGGAAGACCAAATTGTGCTTCAAAACTTCTGACTTGTTAATAGGTCTCTACTCAAGGTCTAGGAGTTTGGGTGTGTTCTTTAGATTTGTCTATAGTGTTTCTTTGTACTAGGTGATGATTCACCATTGAAAATATGTTGTATTTTGATTTACTATTGAATAATATAAAATCTTATTATCGACAAAAAAAAAAACAAATAATAAAACCAAAACATATTAAAATTATATTCGATGGATAGCTCGTTCTGAGAACTACCATCATCCAATTGGGTCTGTGAAGTCTCCTCCATTTTCATCCTCAACTCGAGCTTTGAAGGGAAAAATTCTACAAAAATTTGGTGCCATGGGGGAGAAGGGGAAAAAGGGGGATTTGAATGAACCCAGGTTTGAGTGAACCCCCTCTTGTATTCAATTTTCCATTGTCTTCATCATAAAAAAATGCAAAAAGGTGAGTCCCATCATTTAATATGGTTCGCTTGAACTAGGATCCATTTGAATACCCCAGTTCGTTTTAACCTCTAAAAAGCAAATAAAAAAAATCACAGGAGAGTTTTTGCATTTTTCCTTCCTCATTGGAATTGTAAACCAGTTTTGTGGGTTTACCCAACATATTCCTAAAGGTGTTTGTAAACAACCATTCCTTGACAAATTTAGAGAGCATACACAAATGCAAATAAGTTTTAGACTACAAAATTTTGTTATATTAGATTTGCAAGTTACAAGTTTAGAACCACAAATTAGATTTAAATTCATACACTTAAAGATCACTTACATGACATTGAAAGTGAACCTGGATAATACAAAATTAAATTCATAACTCAATAACAATCTCTCAAGAATTTTTAAATTTTAACAAATAGATTCTTAATATTTCCACTATAATTTTACTAAATTTAGAACTAAATATCTATACATTTAATTCATTTATTTTTTATATTTCTTCAAAAATTAATTCTAACTCTCTTACTTAGTAATTGATTTTATTTATTTAATTACTCCTAATTTTTTACTAAAAATTATATAAATAAAACAAAAGCTTCCTTACTAATAATGTAAAAACTTGTTTGAGTTTATAAAAATATTCTTGATAAAACTATTTATTTAAAAATAAAAAGCAATAATATTTTTTAGTTTAATTCTTACGACGAAGGCGTTCCCTCATCGAGCTTTCCTGAAATCAGTTTGTTTATCAATAGTGTAGACTCGTGGACAAAGGATGGACTATGATTAAACAAATCTCAGCCATTCAATATTTTTTGCCATTTTTTTGGCTATTTTCTGCCATTTTTTCTGTTTCCCCACCACTATTGGTTTCTACTCCTCCAAACTCTTCCTTGCTGGTATTGACTTCTCACTTCTCCAATTTCGTGAGCTACAATGAAAATAAGGTTTCAATGAGGGTTTGTTTAAGAGTGTTATTAAAATGAAAATTACGGCCAAGATCACATATTTAGGTTTTAAGATTACATATCCATAGTTAAGTATATATTATCATAATTAATATATTGTGTATATTTTATATAATAAAAAATAAATTATAAATAATATGATTATACTATTTATTATTATATATTATATTAAAAAAAACTATTAAATACATATATAAATTTATTATAATTAATGAATATTGTATTTTTATATAATACAAAAATATAATTAATATATTATATATTTTATATAATATAGATTAAATTATATATAATATAATTATATATTATTATATATAATATAATTATATATTATTATATATAATATTATTATATATAATATTATATATAATAGTATATATAGATTATATTACTATTATTATATATCATATTCTATAAAATTATTATAATTAATAATTAATATACTTTTATATAGAACAAATTAAATTGATATATAAAAAATATGATAGTTTAATTGATCTTTGGAGAGATTAGGAGAAAGAAAAAAGAGAGGGGGAGACAATTCTATAGAGAAAGAGGTATATATACTAGCACTTGCACTTAAATGAGGTTTAAAGATTACGTCGATAGAAAACTATATGTATGTTAATATGTTAGAGAGTATGTGTTTTAGATGTGCTGCAAATTCTAGTTGCATGTGGTGTAATTAAACAATTAATAATACGTGCTAAATAATGGAATGAAATAAATTTAGACATATCTAGATTTTTTCTTTAAAGAAATTAAGTATTATATAATTATAAAATATTTGCATACAGATTTAAAACATAAATCAATGCAAATAAAAAAAGAAAGTTGCCATCAAATTGACAGAAAATACTGCAAATGGAAATAGAATGTTCCCATCCAATTGCCAAATCAATATTTATATGACTTCTATGTGAAAAGTGAGATTTTTGAGACTTTTACCTAATATTTAACAAATTTTACCATTAAAATGCAGTTGGTTTACGATTAAATGACAATTGAAACTTGTTTTCCAATGACTCAATAGTGGTTTGCAAGCATGAGACTAATAACCTCAAATCTCACAATATATGTACCCTATCGGCTAATAAAGAGAGAAAAACTCAAAAGATAGAGAATGAGAGGAGAAAAATTTAGATAGATAGATATCGAGAGATCGAGAGAGGAATAGACAAAGAAAGAGAGCATGAGAGAGAAATATAAGAGATACAAGGGAAAGAGAGAAAAAAACTAACTTTTGATTGGTCATTTTGTGACACCCCTCTGATTTGTTATGTTTTCTTTGATAGCTCAGATACTTTGTTAGGCCTTATTTTATGTTATTGTTATTCAATCGCTAACAGTGGAGTGATGGTAGACTATATGGATGTGATGATACATTAGATGCATGATGATTATGTTTGACATGCTTTATATTTGCATAGATGCTTAGTTGAGATGACATTGCTATATATGCTCATTGTAGTTTAATTGATATTTTAGCTCATTAGTTGATGTGACATTGTATTGGTGAAGAGAACAGTACTGCATCACTCGTGCACGAGTGTCCTGTGATTTCCACGATTCTCTCTTCATGGTGTGTATGAATTATTATATGGATACATGCACGACATTTGCTTTGTTTGTAGGTTTGTAGGTACAAGACAACGGCTTCACCTGGTTTCACAGGTCTGAGTGTGTCCACTACTCAACAGTAATGTTGATTGGGAGATAGTAACTGGTTAACCTTGTCAAACCTCTACCCTAGTACAGTGTGTTGTTAGTTCGTGTGTTGGTCATGTTCTTTATCCATGTTAGTCTTGGTATTTTATTTATCTTGCAAGTTTAAATTGTAAGGATTAAATTATATGTTGTGATTAAGTATTTAATTAATTTATTCTTTATCCATGTTGGTCTTTGTATTTTATTTATCGTGCAAGTTTAAATTATGATGATTAAATTAGATGTTGTGATTAAGTATTTAATTAATATGGAGACCTTATTATAAATAAATAAATAAATTTAATTTAAGTTATTATAAAGTAATTTTAATTATTAGATTAAATGTGGACTTAATTAAATAAGTGATTTAAATGTGATTTGAATTAAATAAATTGTTTTTAATTTTAAATGCATATATTGGGAAAAGATCTTAGAAATATCTTGGTTGTTATGAAAAGATTTTGTTGTGTTAACTGGAAGTTAGAAGGGTTTGTTTTCTAATTGTTTTAAAATTGATTTCCGGAGAGATTGATTGAAATTGTGGGAAAAAGAGTAAGTTGTTTTCACGGGAAAAAAAAGAGGTTTTTGGGAAATGGTAGAATTATTTTGAGGTTGAGAAAATTGTAAATCTTGAAACTATCTGATAATTTTAGGAATCTAGTTGTTGTATTCTTGGTTGTGGATTATTTATATTCTCTCGGAAGTGGCAATTCTTTTGGAGGAAGCTTTGGCAGCTTTGGAAAATTGAAGATTAAAGAGAAGCTCGACATCAATCTCAAAATCATTCGATCTTCTGGAACAGGTTCTTTATTGCTTTGTGAATTTTAATTTGAAAGAGATGTTTAATTTTATTGTATTGCAATTGGAAAAGATTAGAAGAAGAATTCTTTTATTTTAGAAGCTTTTTTGCTTTTTGAAAGAAATTGTCGTGAATGTTGAGCCTCTATAAAAAACAATTTAGATCCTCTGTGTAAATTGATTATTTGAAATAGATTTATACAAAAGGAAATTATAGATAAATCTTAGAACCTTTGTGAAATTAAATTGAAATTGTAGAAAACTCTTTTCTATGGAAATTGAAAATATTCTTCTGTAGAGAATTTTTGTTTTTAAAATTGCTCATTTGGAACAATCTTCTTTTAAGATTTTTGTTTATATATATATACATTCTTGTGAATTTGTGTATTGCATAGAATTGAGAAAGTTTCTGTAAAATTATTTTTTTGTAAACCTAAGCCGGATCGAAATCCATATGGCAAAATTCATGGAAATTTATTTGTGCTAGGGAAATGTGTTTGGGAGGGGGAAGCACTGGCTACCCCTAGTGCCAACTCCCCTTTGGGGGAGAGCTGGTGTTGTGAGCATCCAGCATTGCCCACACCAGCCCATGCCTCCTCGTATGGGGAAGGCCTTACTAGCAAGCCACGACTTATTCACACAACCTGCATTTAATTCCGTCTACCTTAGATTCTGTTTTCTTTAAATTTTTTTTTAATATATAATATATATGATATATATTTATAATATGTATTATATATATATTATATATATGCATATATATATATATATATGTGCCATTGTTTTTATATATAATATATTTAATGTATATATATATATATTTTATTCAAGGGGTAAACGCTTTTGACCGGAGCTATGAACTGGATACAACCATACGGGATTTGAACCTTGGTGGCAAGAACAACAATGCCACCGATAAACCATTACACCATGCCAATACCGGCATATTTAATGTATATATATTATATGTATAATATATATATTAAATAATTAATATATATATATATAATGTATATATATATTAAATATGTTTATATATGTTTAATTTAAAATGCATGAGTGGATATTTTAAATGCTAATTGGAAAAAAAGTATAATTGTTTTTTTATATAATTAAATAAGATATATTTATGTGTATATATAATTATATTTAATTATATATATATAAATATTAAATATAATTATTTAATTGTTGTTATTGTTATAAGTACATGCAAGCATGATTTGATAATTTTAAATGATTACTTATTTAAATTGTGGAAATTGAGTTAAATATTATGTGTAGTTGTGAAATTGAAAGTTAAACTTTAATATAATTTCGTTGTTGATTATTAATTGGTATTGTGTTTTGAATGATGTATTTTAATGTGAGATATTGATCTATTGGATTTAGGAAATCCGAATGGTAGTGCTTTTAATTACAAGTATTTTGGTAATTTTGTAATCAAGGAGGATTCCTTGTGTTATAATTGTAGCATTGTGTATGATCTATTCATCGTTGGATTAAATGGTATATATTGTTTATATGGTGTTGTATCTGTGGAAATATGTTCATTACATTTCCATGTTTAACTTATTATGCAATGGGTTAATGCTTTGATGTATGTTGTTATCATGAGTTAATTTGCATATGCTATGGTTAGATTTGTTTTGGAAGTTTTGAAATTCACATGTAGACGCGTTGCGTGGCCTAGAGGATGTATGTGTTAGAGTAGTTTACTTTACTCGTCATTGTTACTCTTTTTAAGAAAAAAAATTTAGTTGTGCTTCCGCAGTGTTGCATCGTCCTCTAGGTTGCGGGACGGGGTTTTACACTCCCTTGGGTTGTAGAATGAGTTATTGTGTTGTCGATAAGGGAGTGACTTTCAACGGGGGTCGGGACACAAAGTGGTCCTAGGATAACTCATGTGGAAGTCAGTTTAATCAGTGTAAATTAAATAACCTATATTAGGGGAAAGGGTAGTTAATACATTTAACTTGATATTTAGCCTCGCTCATTGGCTCAAGGGCTTGTGTTAGACTTGAGATGAGTCGGGAAGGCCTAGAATGACAAGATCGCTATCTTGTCTTCTCGAAAGATAATCGATTCCGCACTGGTGTGCATGTGGGGCCAGAGTTCGTGAGAGGTTACCAAGATAACCCAAGATGGGGGCTTGGACCTAGGAAGATCTCCTTAGGATAACCAATGCAACCTTTGTGATGACACTCCTCCTATGACAACAATCAGTTTGTATGGTACAATGGTTGTTGTTGATTCAATGATTCTGGAAGCAATGTAACCCTATGTTTTGTAATTACTGATACAATGTGGTTTTGTACATTTCCTGTGTCTAGAGGTAGTAGGTTTATCTTGGTTATCTATTACTATCTCCTAGAACAGGGGTTGGTCCTACGAGTACCACATGGCTAGGTGGCGTGCACCTTACACTGTTGGGCTTTCACTTCATGTTCGTGATGGCGGGAGCTTCTAGTTCGAGGAGCTCATGTGTTTCTATGGTTTTGTACTTCTCTTATATTCATTGTAACAGTGGGACACTTTGTATTGTATTCCTTATTTGTAATCAACAAGGATTCCTTGTGTTGTACTTGTAGCATTATGTATGATCTATTCATCGTTGGATTAAATGGTATATATTGTTTATATGGTGTTGTATCTGTGGAAATATGTTCATTACATTTCCATGTTTAACTTATTATGCAATGGGTTAATGCTTTGATGTATGTTGTTATTATGAGTTAATTTTCATATGTTATGGTTAGATTTGTTTTGTAAGTTTTGAAATTCACATGTAGACGCGTTGCGTGGCCTAGAGGATGTATGTGTTAGAGTAGTTTACTTTACTCGTCATTGTTACTCTTTTTAAGAAAAAAAATTAGTTGTGCTTTCGTAGTGTTACATTGTCCTCCAGGTTGCGGGACAGGGATACTTAATCACAACATATAATTTAATCCTTAAAATTTAAACTTGCACAATAAATAAAATACCAAGACCAACATGGATAAAGAACATGACCAACACACAGACTGGCGACACACTATACTAGGGTAGAGGTTTGACAAGGTTAACTAGTTACTACCTCCCAATCAACATTATTGTTGAGTAGTGGATATGCTCAGACCTGTGAAACCAGGTGAAGCTGTTTGTCTTGTACCTGCAAACCTACAAACAAAGCAAATGTCGTACATGTATCCATATAATAATTCATACACATCGTGAAGAGAGAATCACGAAAATCATAGGACACTCGCACGTGAGTGATGCAATACCATTCTCTTCACCAATACAATGTCACATCAACTGACGAGCTAAAATATCAATTAAACTACAATGAACATATATAGTAATGTCATCTCAACTAAGCATCTATGCAAATATAAAGCATTTCAAACATAATCATCATGCATCTAATGTATCATCACATCCATGATATAGTGTACCATCGCTCCACTGTCAACAATTGAATAACAATAACATAAAATAAGGTCTAACAAAGTATCTGAGTTGTCAAAGAAAACATAACAAATCAAGGGGGTGTCACACATTTCATGTCAACAATCCAAGGATGACATGTGTCCTTGGGGAGTTATGCTTAAGGTAGCATGTCATTTGATTAAGTATGTGATAATTCATCTTTAAGACCTCTTCAATGTACCCATTGCACACTTAAGGAGGCAAACATATAGAGAGAGAAAGAGATAAATAGAAAGGGAGAGAAAAGGGAGAGGGATATAGAGATAAGATATAGATAGGTGAAGAGAGAAAAAGGAGAAAGAGAGCAAGAGAGATGAAGCAAAATGAGAGAAAGGAGGAGAAAGAGATGGAGATAGATAAAGAGAGAGGAACAAAGATAGAAATAAAGGGATAAAAAGAGAGATATGGAGAAAAAAAGAGAGAAGAGAGAGAAACAAAGATGGAGATAGAGATAGAGAGAGAAAGAGATAAATAGAAATAGAGAGATAAAGAGGGAGAAAAAAAGATATAGAGAGATAGATATATCCCATATTTCATTCAAATAGTGGTTCATGAGAATGAATGGTCCACTTAGGACCCACTGCATCTAGGTGATGCTCACGGGGGGAAGCATTAGGTCTTCCCAAGAGGTCACACATCCCGGTACTACTCCCACTCAAGTGCCCGTGACCATGAAGTTTCCACCAAGATCAAGCCCACTTAGCTTGCTACCTCATTTGCAAAACCTTCAACAAGTGTTATGCCTTATGAATCATTCATTATAGAGCCCCTTTAGATCATACATTGACAAGTGGGAGGTATATCTCTATTTCTCTCTTTATCTCCCTCTCACTCCTATCTATCTCTTTCTATCCATATCTTTCTCTACCTCTATCACTATCTCTGTCTTTTTCACTATCCCCCTTTATCTCTCTATATTACCCCCTTTCTATGTCTCTCCCTCTCCCTCTATATATATTGAGCTATCTCTCCCTCTCTCCCCCTCTTATCTTTCTTCCTCTTAACCTATCTCTCCCCCTCTCTCCCCTCTTCTCTACCTCTCCTCTACCTATTTATCTCCCTTTCTCTCCCTCTCTCTCTATCTCTCCCCTCTCTCTATCTCTCCCCATCTCTCCCTCGCTCCCTATCCCCCTATCTATCTCTCTATCTCTACCTCTCTCTCCCTTTCTCTTCCCATAAATCTCTCTATCTCTCTTTCTCTTCCCATATATCTCTATCTCCGCCTAATTCTCTCTTTCTCTATCTCCCCCTATTTCTCTCTCCCTCTCACCATCTCTATTTACCTATATTTAATTCTCTTTGTTTGTCTATCTCTTTTTCTCTCTCTCTCTCTCTCCATATCCTCCCCTATATATCTCCTTATATCTCTATCTCTCTATCACTATATCTCACCATTTGTATATCTATATCTCTCCCTCTCCCTCTCCCTCTTCCTCTATATCTCTCTATCTCGTTTTCTCCATCTCTCCCTCTCTATCTCCCTTTCTTTCTTTGTATTTATCTCTCCCTCGACCTATATCTCTCTATCTATTTGTCTCCCTCTTCCTCTCCCGCCCTTTCTTCATCTCTACCTATATTTTCCTCTCTCCCCCTTTATCTCTAGACATGTTTCACTCTCTCTATCCCTCTCTCTATATATTTATCTCTTCCATCTTTATATATGCTTCTCTCCTCTCTCTCTTTATCTCTCCCTCTCCTCTCCCTCTCCTTCTCCATCTCCATATCTATCTCTATCTCCTTACCCCTCTCTCTCTCTCTCTCTCGCTCTTCCCCTCTATATTTCTCCCTCTCTATCCCTACCTCTCCCTCTTTCTCTCCCTCTCTCCTTATTGCAAACATAACATGAGCCTATTGGTAATGGAGCCTGATTATCTTCTTGATTAAAAGGTTTTATTTCAATCACTCTCTATCCATCCATCTATCTCCCTCTTTATCCCTCTCTATATATTTATCTCTTCCATCATCATATATCCTTCTCTCCTCTCTCTCTTTATCTCTCTCCGTCCTGTCCTTCTCTCCACATCCCTCTCCTTCTCCTTCTCCTTCTCCTTCTCCATACCTATCTCTATCTCCTTACCCCCCTCTCTCTCGCTCTTCCCCCCTCTATCTCTCCCTCTTTCTATCCCTACCTCTCCCTCTCTCCTTATTGCAAACATAACATGAGCTTGCTGGTAATGGAGCTTGATTATCTTCTTCATTCAAAGGTTTTATTGCAATCATGTTTGGATCTGTGTAAGTGGATGCATAGTTTATTTGAAGCTATCACTTTTCCATCGAGACCTTTGCTCCACAATCAACATCATTTGCTAAATGGCCTACTAATTGACCTCATGTACTACATAAATATATGCAAAAAATAGACCAAAATTTATCCTAATTGACCTTCCACACTTCTTTGACGTACCCATTACACACTAAGGTGCGATTGCTAGTATAAAAATATTTCAAAAAAATTATTTATTTATAAAAATGTAATACATACAATATAAAAGGAATAATTTTTTTCAATAAATTTAAATCACCTAAAACAAACTAATTTTTTTTTAAAGTTTTCAAACAGCTAAACCCCCACTGACAGTGGCGACCTTTAATGATACTTGCATGCCGTGAAGAGATTTGGTCTGATATAATGACGATCCTGCCTGCCACTATAACGTCACGCCAGCTCCGTTCAAGTGTAAAAAATTTGGACTTCTTTCATTTCAGCAGAAGAGAAACAAACAGCCGGCAGTACAGCCGGCATTCGCTCATTGTTTTGGGGTATTTCAGGCTGGGAATTTGTTTATTTGGAACCAATATACTATAATAATAGCAGTGCGATGGAATGCAGTGGGAGAGTTGGACAATGAATGCGGAGATGGAAGGCGAAGATAAATTGGATGCAGTGATTCTGGGCGCCTCAGGATTCACTGGAAAGTATGTTGTGAGAGAATTTCTCAGCCATCTGGAGCGGCCGGATGGGCAAGGGCGAAGAAGAATCGGCATAGCAGGGCGCAACCGAGAGAAGTTGGCGGAGACGCTGCGATGGGCGGCACAAGGGGCGGTGCCCCCGGCAATACCCATAATAGAAGCGGACGTGATGGATGCGGCGTCCATGGCGGCGCTGTGCAGGAGAACGCGGCTCATTCTGAGCTGCGTGGGGCCCTACCGCCTCTACGGCGAGCCTGTCGTGGCCGCCTGCGTGGAAGCGGGAGTGGATTACCTGGACATTACAGGCGAGCCGGAGTTCATGGAAAGAATGGAGGCGCTCTATCATGACTCAGCCCTTCTTTCAGGTTCTCTCGTCATTTCTGCCTGCGGTTATGATTCTGTGCCCGCCGAGCTGGGCGTCATTTTCCATGCCAGGCAGTGGGAGCCGCCGTCCGTGCCGCATAGCGTGGATTCGTATCTGGTGTTGGAGTCAGACAAGCGAATTGTGGGAAATATTACCACTTTCGAGTCTGCGGTCCTTGGCGTCGCTAGCGCGGATGAGCTTCACAAGCTTAGGAGGTCCAGGCCTCGGCGCCCCAAACTTCAGGTCGGAGAGTCCGAATCAGTCTATAAACAGTAATTTTTTGGGTTTTTCATTTGCTTTTTAGTCAGGTTATTTTGGAAATTGTTTCAGGTGGCAGGGGACAAGGGACATTAATCCTTACTTGTTTTATATCATGTTTTTTCTCCTTTTGCTATTCAGATTTTATTTCTCTACAGATCTGATTGTGATTTTTCAATCCATATTACTCATAAATTCATAATCTTTTTCCATATCCCGTCTTCACAACAACAGTTTGTAGTTTGATCTAATATCATCTTTTTAAAGTTGTTTCTTGGACTCCTTTTTACATTTTCCTGACTTCCCTTCCAATTATGCGGCGCCTTCTCTATCTATTCATTTAGTTATAATTAACTACAATTTATTGTACGGATTTTGTTTCAAGTATCAATTAAAGAACACACTTGAAACATGGCATGTAAGTAGGGACATGAAATTATTATCACTTTAAAACAAGGAACCGTGCTTGCCCTTCTCTTTTACAAACTCGGTAACAAAGTAGTGTAGGAGTTTTCCATTGTTAGAGTCATACAAAGTCCCTTGAGATCCTAGCAAAGAAACCTCAGAAATTGCCCATGTTTCTCAACAATATGCCACAAACTTGCTACCCAAGAATGGTGACTGCATATAATTCTAAGGAAAGCGAGAGAAATATAGAGAGTCCAGCAAGAAAAGCTTAAAGGAAACTAAGAACTTGGAAATAAATTAATAATCAAAGGAATTCATCCAACTACTAGATATCTTGGGGAATTCGACAAAAGCTTCTCTTTTGTCTCATATGTTGTACATGCCAAAGTGTTAGCTGTTTTGTTGGTCACTCAGCTGTTCTCCCACGGCTGGGAGCAGAAATTAGTTAAAAAATCAGACTTATTTTTGGGGCTGGATCTCCTTCAGCTGGGTGCTGATTTCAATCCTTTATTTAATGATTTGTAGGGTGCATACATTTAGTGATAGTTGAACTTGACATTGTCTCTTTGTGCTTTATTTATGTTTCTATATTGTTTTATTGTGGGTGGTGTTGGAGTTGTGTTCCCTCATATTTTTAGAGGGATTGTATGTGATAGAAAATATGATTCATCTGTTGATTTAAAGCACTTTAATTTTGCATTGGTGTGCCCAAGTTTGAGGATCTTTGGGCACCCCACTTTTACAAGCTAGAAGAATTCAAGATAATATTTGGGCACCCCACTTTTACAAGATAGAAGAATTCAAGATAATATTTTTTTTCCAACAACTTTGAGGTGCCTCCTACTTATCAATTGATGAGCTAAAGGGGCTCTATAATGAATGGTTCATAAAGCATAACACTTACTAAAGGTTTTGCAAATAAGGCCTTGGGGAAAACTCCATGGTTAAGTGTGCTTGAGTTGGAGTAGTATTGGGATGGGTGATCTCTCAGGAAGGTCCAATGCTTCACCTCAATGAACATTACCTAGATGCAACGAGTGCTAAGTGGACCATTCATTATCACGAGAGATGGGTTCTTGTGAACCACTTCTCATGAAACATGAGTCAATGAGTATGACTCGAAAAACTACACGGTTAAATCTTGATAGCAATATCATAAGTTATGTATTTTCTTGTGTTCCACAGTGTTAGGGGGATTAGAAGGGAGGGTGACAAGGAATGGGGTTTGGGGATGGTAGTTTGAGGGCCATTTTTTTGGGGACAATGGGGGATGACAATATATATGTATATATTTTTTAAGGGTAAAAATAAAATTTATTTAAGGAAAACCAATTACATACACATCAAATAGATTTCTAGTAGTTATAGCCATCAAGAAAAACCAAAGAAGAATAACCCATTGAGGATTCTTGCAATACCACTCTTATAACCAATAACACTAGTTTAACTATCCATACAATCGCTTCCCTTGACCATCACATAACACTTTGCAATTGATCATTTTGTATAAGTTGAAGAATTTGATGAATTTTATCTTGTGCCAATTCTCCTCAATTTTTAACATTCTAATCATTCATCTCCTTTGTGGCCCATTTGGCTAGCTAGTCAGCCACCTTATTCCACTCTTTGGGACATGGACAAACATAATAGAAACTAAATTTATGGCAACAAGAAGAATTTACTTAGCTGTTTGAGCCAATCTCCAAGAAGAATCTTGCAAATTTCTTTTATTCAACAAGGAAACCAAAATCATGAAATCCATTTCACATATAACCTTTTTCCACCCTAGTTCATTGGCCCTCTCTAAAGCCTTAAGATTTGCCCAAGCTTCCATTTGATTATTTCTATGCAAACCCACAAAAGTAGAGAAGAAAAAGTGGACAAAACCTTCACTATCTCAACCAATTCCACCAATCCCTACTGCACTTGGATTGCCACGAGCCAAGTCATTTGTGTTAATCTTAAAGAATCCATTAGGAGGAGAGGACCACTTACTAGATCTATCTACCTTTCGAGATGGTTGCATTCTAAGGCCGAGCTTAGTCTGAGTAGCACAAGATGAGTCAAACTCCAAGAGTAAAGAAATACGACCCTCAAAGGAAGATAGAGAATCATCCATACTAAAGTTGGACCCAATAATTTCCTTAAGCCCACCTATAATTTTATTTCAAACTTGCAAAGCTATACTCTGACATCCTTGGAATATGCATCTATTTCACTCAAGCCAAATCTGCCAATGGATAAAAGGATCAATCTCCCATGCTGCCCTAAGGAAGGATATTAAAGTTGGGGGTTGGCCCAAATTATCCCAAAGCTTTGACAAGGAAATAGCTACATATCTAGATCTATTCCAAGTATTCCACCATAAACTCCAAATCATTGGAGAGAAGGGACATTAGAAAAAAGTTGGTTAAGATTCTTCACTGTTATCACAAAGGACACAAATGCATGGTCCTTGGAAGCCTCTTTTCCTTATATTCTCCCAATTTAGTAGCCACACAAACATATTACATTTTGGCCTACTAATTTTATTCCAAATTTTCCTCTACCAAGAAAAAATACAATTCCCTCCTTTTTGTTGTTGTAAAGATTGATATCCAGGGGTAACAAAATGCACTTTTTTATTGTCATGGCCCTATGATAGAATATTAGAATCCTCTAGAGAACAATAGGGACGCTTAACAAGAATAGAAACAAGAGTATTTCTATCCTTAGCAGAGACCCCCTAGGCCAATTCTTGAGATGTTTCTAGTGATAAATCAAGAAACTTCCTATAGGAATAGAATACTTGAAATCAACAACTCTTGACCATCCCCCCTCTAAAAAATCTTCTCTCAAGGATTGGAGCTATGGAAAAGAGGAGAGGATTGGAGGGTTAATATCCCTTGAATCTATCCAAAACAAGGCACTATCACCTTTATTAATGATCTAGAAAATCCCTTAATAATAGAGGCCCCTCTCTTAATTGTGCTCCAAATCATGGATCCTTTTTCCAGTCAAGTCCATCTGCAAAATCTCCTTATTCGCCACTCTCCCCCTCTCCCCCTCTCCCCCACCCTCCCCTTTCCCGTCCGATACTTAAAATTATGAATTCTTTCCTAGGGTTGATCAAGATTTTTGCACCATCACCAATATAATTTGGCAGCTAGGGCTTGACTATTGAGATCAAATAGTCTAAGCCCAAGACCTCCATTTTCCTTGGGTTAACAAACCTGATCACAGCTCACAAGGCTCCATTTTTGGTGATCCAACCTTCATGCCCATAAGACCTGTTTGCATAAGAGCATCAAATTCCTTAAGAAAACTTTTGGGAGTGGATAGGATTAGAAACTTGTGAATAGGAAGATCTTGCAGGACAAATTTTAGAAGAGTTAATCATCTAGTAGAAGATAATGTAATGACCATATATATATATTTATTTTGTTTTCTGAATAAGAATGTGTTTTGATGGTAATATAGCCAATTCAATTAAATAAATATACTTGCAATGATATTCAGAAGGCATCAACGCTGAATATTTTAAATATTTGAAATTACCCACTAGCTGGAAATGAATTACAGAATCATGATAGAGTTTGGACAGCAATAAAACAATGATTTTTACAATACCTAGATGGCCAAATCATCTCAAAATGATGATACAAACATACCCATTTGCTGCTGTGCATAAATGGTCTAAAATGAACTGTAAACAACAACCTTTGACTCCAAAATGGCAACCAACTCCTCCAAACCCTGGCTGTTTCAACTCCAATTTTATTGTTGAGTGTTCCTCACACCATGGCGCCCCCAAACTAGTCAAAATTCCCCTCAGAACCTAGGCGCCTTGCCCTGGGGACCCCACGCCCTTCCTTCAAGTTGAACGGTCTACACAAAAAGGGTATGGCCAGCAAATGAAGTGTCCAAACTGAATATTTTGACACTCAAAAGTTGCCCACAATGGTCTGCTTTATTCTTTGGCAAACAAATTGAAATTTTGCATCAATGGAACTCCTGCGTAGTTCTTGAATGAAACCAGCAACAAATCAGCCAAGAAAGATCTTTCACTTTCATAGTTAATGTCCTCTATGAGGGGTTTTGTCCTCACATAATCCTTGGATGAACGAAGTTCAAACCAGCAACAACCTGTTATCAATTCTCAAGCATATCCCCAAACGAGCTCACAAAACTCCTTTTATAACATTTCTGGAAGCGTTTTGGAAAATATAATACAAAATCACTGTATAAATTAAATAAGCCTTATTACTCCAAAGAGTGATTTATATTATTATTTAACCATTTCCAACACCAAATCACTTTATCAGTGTCCTAACACTTAAAACTTTCAATTCTCATTCCAACGAGCTATTATAGGAAGGTGCCCATTAAATTATTTTAATAAAATTAACAACCTTAGTAAAAATAATTAAATTATAAATTGTTAACACATTTGATTTGCAGAAACTATCAAAAAACATTGGAATCGAAATCTAACCGCACTGGAGTGATATCGATGATGGATAATGAGAATTGGACTTGATTAGGTGACTTTCTATAAACAGATGCTCTCTCCAAGAATATTGGAGAACACACTAGAAGTTGAAAATAACTTTGGAAAGTGACATCTGAGTCCTCTAGATCATTTAAGCTCACTGGTAACATCAAATAACCCCTTTGATAAGGTTAACACACATCGAGAAGGTCAGAGCCAACTGCAATGCAAGAGAACTAAAAAATGAGGACATTATAGATAGCCACCAAATTGTCCAATGATTGACCTTAAAATGGAAATTGTCTAAAATATTCCTTTAGTGGAGCTTGCCGAGGGATCTCAGACTAAGTTGCCGGTTTGGGTATGGGTACAGGTACAATGGTACAACGATTTTTATTCCCTTGGGTACGGGTATAGGAATATATATATATACACACATATATATTTATATGTGTGTGTGTGTGTGTGTGTGTGTGTGTGTATACTATATATGTATGTGTAAATACTATATATATATATATGTATATATATGTGTATATATATATGTTCAAAATTATAAATTAATAAGAATAGAGATGCTCATAATTGCCAATAAATAGAATACATCATAATTTTGACATAGTAACTTATAGCAATTCAATTAATGATCACTTCACAAGTATAGTAATTGATTCTCCTTAAAAAATATAGTAGACAAAATAAAAACTCAAAGAAGCTTGCATACCTTACTAGTTTCTTTGTCAATATTGATCATGACTTAGTGAAAAGTAGAATATTGCACTCAATGCAACATAATAATAATAAAAAATAGTCAATGTAAGTGGTACAAAAGTTCATGTTGTCTATGTAGCAAAGATCTTTGGTCAACATAATCAGTATATTGGAGCTCTTTGGTCAACATTGTAAGATAACCACATTTAAGAAGAGTCAATCAAACAAGGGTCAATACAGGTGTAGACGGTCAATGTTGAAGATCTTGTAACGCCCCACCGGATACCCTGGAGGGCAAAAGAAGATGAGTTCAAATCTCAAAACTAATATTATAAATGCATGAGACCGACGATTCTATCAATCTAACTGGCGTATCTAATTCAACCATCACTTAACTGGTACACACTAAGAGATACTTGCCAATGATCAGAGGGATAAATATTACAGACACAACGATATCTATTTCCCTACCCAACAGACTAAGTGATAGTATATCGTAATTGCATTGTTTATGTGGCCGATTAAATATACAAACTGATTGAAGTGACAGTACACAATATGTAATCTGCAGCTAACATATGTAACAGATACACTAGATTAACAGACACGCTACAATTATCTTTATCAAATCAATTCTCTATTAAGAATCAATTCCAACAAAATCTAAAAGAGTTCAAGTGCTGCGGCTGAGACTAGTTGACAATGGAGTCATAGAGGTTGTTTGAGCTTTTAAAGTTTTCTATAATATTCAAGCGCTTCAGCTATGACATGTTATCAATGAAATTAGGGAGGATAGTTAAACCTCTACGACAATCTATTTTCAAGCGCTGCAGGTGTGACAAATTGCTAAAGGAATCAGAAAGGTATTTTAAACCTTAACAGCCTTCTATGTTCGAGTGTGGCAGCTGGGACAGGTTGCAATAGAATCAGGGAGGTTATTTTAATCTATACACCTTACCAAATTCGACATGGCTTATACTAAGCATGAGTAATAAATGAATGTATCTCCTAGCGCATGAATAGAAACAAAGTATGCATGGAACAAGAATCTTTATACTGGAGATCTCTATTTCTGAGTTGCCTTTGATTCATCTCAACTAAACTTGGACCAACAGTTTGGCCAACGTCTTCAGCAAAAGTCTATCAAAACTGGAGACAACAGAAGACTAAGCTACATCCAGCCATGAGGATATCAATACAGTCCACAAAAATGAGAGATTCAACGCCAATGACTGGTAATCTACGGACCATGAATTAAAAGGAAATTTTTGAATATTAAAAAACCAGTTCAATGGTTCAAAATAAGATGACACTGCGGACTTTAGGGAACCATTTATAATGGCTGATCACAAGGAGTCGGCTTCTATTATCAATGTCATGCATAATATAACAATTTAATATGATCTGAAGTTTAATCTTTCCTAACAGAAACTTAGCTCTAGCAAATCAGGCCGACAACTCTCCTAAAGCCCATTTAAGCAGGAGACACAAGGATTTAATAGATTATATTCAATGGTGTGTGCCGATTGGTAAAAGAGAATATGTGATTTACGGTTTACTCTACATTGTAAGCTCAGTGAAGTAAAGATTATTTGACATTCATAACCCAGTGCTAAGATGCCACTACCCGAGAGTGCCTGGCAAACCAAAATCTAGTATGCAGTGAATAAAGAAAACAGCCAAGAAGAGAGGAGAAGATGATACAGAATAACGCCTTTAATAGGTCTCCATTTACTTCAAAGTAAAAACGTGCCTGACTCCAATTTACTAAAATACCCAAATTCAATTGATGATTAAAGAATACTGGACCTGCAGGAACATAAATAGAGACTGCACACTTTGCATTGTTCTGTTGACATGCCAATAAGAATATATGGGCAAAAATGAACCGCCCTGCTCCCTAATGATTTCAAGCCAAGCATAATGGATTAAGATATACCAATTCTAATGACTCCATTATGATATTCGAACCAATACCTAAGGGGTTAATAATCTGGTTCATTCAGGCAAGGCGAATTCCCATACCATCGGCTTCATATTGGATTTCGGCCACTGTAAGGGAAATTACAACAAACATTTGCAGGTAAATACCAGTCAGTATAATGGCCGCATAATACATTGAATCCCCAAATGTAGGATGATTGTGAAGAGAGTACCTTCTAAAGACATTCCACTCATGAAATGTAAAAGAAGGATACGAGCTAGGACAGGTGACGGCTAAGAAAACTTTCAAGCGATTACAACCTCCAAGTTCAATTTGAGTTAAATAAATTACAGGAGAACACACAAACCTTAAGATAAATTATGTTCTCAACAAACTATAAACCCAGTTGCAACGATTTGGCTAAGCAATCAGACAAGCACAAACAAAATGGTTCTGCTTTTAATCCACAGGCAGTTTCCGAAAATACTCTACAAAATTCATGCAAGATATTTTTACAGAAGCACTCTCAGAAATTTTCTTTCTTGATTATTTCAATATCAAAACAAATAGAGGCAAGAAGTGGTGGAACCTGTATAAAGTTGTTCAGCTGATAGACAATAGACTACTTCTGAATTTGCAGCTACAAGGCCCTTCCAAATTTCCACTACCGAGTTTTCCCCAACTTCCAGCAGAAGCTTCAGAAAGCATAGAAATTTTTTCCAGAAAAATAAGAATTAGTTTCTCCGTACCCGAATGCAATTACTTCTCGAGAATAAATCTACTGCCCCTCTGTTAGTTAGCTTCCACTATCATCTTCCTTAATTCCATCTGTAACTACTTTCCTTCTTCATCCATTCATTTAATTTCCATTACTTCTCTTTAATCACCACTTAACAATTTATTATATTTTATAATTTATAACCATGCCCTTTTAAATTAACATTCAAAAGATTAATGAATATGATATTTAACTTAATAATTTTAATCTTACATATAATATATTTATACTATCATAATAACTTAATATTTTATTTAAAATATTTTATTCTAAACTATAAGTTTAATTTATTAAAATAAGATAATAACTTAATCAGTTCAATTTATTCAAAGCAAAATCAATTAATTAATCCTGACAAACACAAAACCAAGCTAAACCTGACCTCAGAGACAACCAATGACAACACACAATGACGAACAGACAGAGGGGCATGACAGATCTGGTGTGTTGATTCACAAATGATGCCAAATTTATAGTCTGGCCCAAACATTGTCTTTTTTCCCCTCCTTCATTAGTGCTGGTCAAATGAGAGAGTAAATGATGGAATGATGCATTCATGAGGATCGATTAATGCTATTTACACATGTTCAATTGGAAACAATAGCCCTAAATTTTATTAAACAACAATTAGAAGCTCTTGGTCTGCTAAGACAATATCAAATTTGTACTGCTCGAGTGCCTAGGTTCTTTGTGGGTCCCTCATAGAAGGACCCATAGAAAACCCAGGTGCTTGGGTTCTTTGTGGGGGACCCATAGAAAACCTAGGCACCTGGGTTCTTTGTGGGTAACCCAAGCGTTTGGGTTGAAGGACCCACAAAGAACCCAGGTGCTTGGGTTTTCTGTGGGTCCTTCACAAAAGAACCCACAAAGAACCCAAGTGCCCAAGCTGTACCCAAGCCGTACTCGAATTGAACCCGTACCCGAACTGTACCCACACGGGTTCTTGTGGCAAATATTAAGAATCCGGTAACTTAGATTTCGAAGATAGGGGAATTCCCAATTAGTCTATTGGGAGCTGCCCAATATGAAAGTGAAAAGTATTAGCAATCCTTTATTGAATAAGCTCTGGTCACTGGTTTTTGAAGAAGAAAAGACTAGATTTATCTTCATTCATTTGCTGACCAAAAGCAGATAGGTATGTATCCAAAGCTTTCGTGAAGTTGGTAGCCTCTCCAACTTTAGCTAGTCCCATTAGTGCCATGTTGTCCACAAACTAAAGATGGGTTTGAGGCTCCATATTTCGAGTCCACTACCAACCATGAATAAGACCATTTTCTCTATTATGTTTCAACAATCTGCCTAGACCTTTAGCTAATGAAATGAACAAATAAGGAGATAAGGTTTTTTGAAAATCAAGTATTTCATGATTGCTCCAAACATATAGATATTCATACCATTTTCTTAGATACAAAGTTTAGAAGGGATTGGTAATTTTTTGGTATACTCCCTCAAATGAGCAAGTTGTAGATATTTTGCCCAAACCTTTGTCAAAAGGGAAGTTTGAATACTAAGATAGAAGCTAGGTTTGATGGAGAGCACCCTCCTCATGAAGAAGCGAGTGTTTGTTTTCTAGCTGGTTGCTTATTTGTTCTCCTACAGCTGGGTATATAAATTAACAAAAAAATAGACTTATTTTTGGGGTTGAATCTTTGATTTCAATCTATTATTTATTGGTTAATGTTATTAGGATAGTTGTATATATTTATTATGTGGATTCCTAAAACTAGGCACATATGTATAGTGATAGTTGGTGCTATCTTTTAGTGCTTTATTTATTGTTTTATTGTGGGTGACATTGTAATTGTGTTGTCATATCTTTAGAGGGATTCAATGTGATAGAAAAACATGATTTGTCATATTATTTAAAGTGTTTTTATTTTGCTTTGGTGCCCGGGTTTAATGGTCTTTTTGTTGACCTTGGCACCCACTTTTGTAAGAGAAAAAAGAGAACAATTTTTTTTTTTTTCAGGCAGAAAGATATATATTTTTGATTCAATATTATATATTTTTTGTATTTTCAATAGATTCGTGTTTGCAAGTTAACATACTCAGGGTTGTAGTTTTGACTAAAGTTTCACTTGACAATTTAGGTCAATTCTTTGAGTGCAAAATCTTCATTCCATGGTCTGAATTTTAACACTAATCTTGAACATTTATAAAAAATTGTACTCATTAATCATAGGAATTCACCTAACTACTAAATTTCTTGGGTAATTTGGTAGAACCTCCTCGTATGGCCTATAAGTTTTACATGTCAAATTTCACGCATTCAGCAAAAAATGTACTTAAGGAAGCAAGAAAATAAAAAATAAATATTACATGAGGTTAACATATCCACTTTCCAAATTAACAAGCATTTAGAAAAGCAAAACAAGTATTCACTATTTAGAAAAGCAAAACAAGTATTCACTTTCTCTTTTATTTTATAAACATTTATTTCTTAAGGCAATGAATAACATGATATATAAGACAACTCTAATGTATGAAAGAAAATAGTTTAGATGAAGAGCAGACATCTTCTCTAATTGGTGCTTTTATATCAAATGCCCAAGCTATATTAAACTCATCCTTAGAGATTGGGTTTAGCACTATTACTCCAATGCCAAATGTAACACCCATTACAAGCAAACACCAATTTCCACTATTTGAGGAAATCCAATGTTGGCTTGTTGCGATCTTGGTGCAAAAGCATGAAGTAGAAGTACATTAACCTTTGAATCTAGTGTGCCTAACAATATAACAAGTGATAAAATATATCAAATAAGGAATTAAACACAAGTTCAATAAATCCTTTAGTTGGTCTCTATGTTACACCAAAATTCTAGGATAGGGATGAGTGGGGAAGCGTTTTTTAGATGAATTTTTTGGGAGGCCATTTTTGAGGGGATGGTGAAGGATGACTATAAAAAAATATGAAAAGTTTAAAAATATAATTTATTTTAAATAATTCATTTGATAACATTGATAAGGCATTCATCATATACATTATAGAACCTTAATACATGACATTAGAGCTGAATTGAGATTTCACATGAGAGTCTGAGTCATTGCCACTTTGAAGGATTGACTCATCCAATGGATCTCGAACCAATCCCGCTTGTACTCGTCAACTTGTGTAGCATCTTTGGGATCAACATCCCAACTATAATTGGATATTGAAGGGTCTATCAATACTAAAGTAGCAAGGCACTATGCATGACCACCAACTTATTTACTTGTCAAGAGGTAAGCCTATTTCTCTTGATTGATTGGATGGAGTTGTATGTGGACCAATTCCTCTTTGTAGTAAAAGAATTGACAACTTGTGAGAAGAGATGAGCGGCAAGCATCCTTAACTTTGTACATACTTGCCATGTTTTGCCCACCATTCAATGGGTTTGCTTTGAACTAATACCACTCTCTTTGTCCTCACCTCTAATTTGCTGAATGTTGGATTGTGAAGATTTACAAAGGCTAGCTTTACGTTCAAAGTAAAGTAGACTCATTATTGTACATTCATATGTGTCATGTCCCCAAAATAATTTGAATAATTTTGGAGGGAAAATTATAAAAGTGTTTTTAAACACTATATTTGAATTAAATAATAATTAAATATAATTAAAATAATATTAAATAATAAATATAAATTATTTATAATAACATTTAAATTTATATGCATCTTTGGTCGACTCAATTTGAGAAGGCATCTCAAATGGTATTTATGCGCTTGCAATGTTAGTATTTTGGGCATCAATCACAATTTGGACACACAGTCTTGAGGATAGAGTAGGGATGAAAACCCCTGTTGTATCAGCTACTAGGTGGGTGAAAATCCAACTAGTGGATTGTGATTCATATTGCATTGCGAAATTCCTTATCTGATTTGATTCCTAACCTTTGTGGCAAAGGCAAGTTCATACGCCGATGCTATCGGAGGATTTAGGAAGAGTGGAACCCTAGGGCTTGCACCACCTAAGCCGTCTAGAGGAGCATTCACACTTCAAGAAGAGCGATGGGAATCTATAGGCAACACGATAGCATTTGATTGCCATTCCCTAGAATGTTACGCGACAATAGTGCGGGATTGTGGAGTGAGTGGTGCGACTTTCGGCGTTGGAGCTAATTGTTCTATCGCCCCTCTGGGCCGCCATCATTTGTGTAACTGAAGAAATCCAGCAACAGACCACATTCATTGGCTACCTTTGTAACAAGTGCGATAACATTCAGAAGCAAAGATTGTTATCAAGCATACAATATTTGATATATTATTTACCTCAATCTATCATATCATTATTCTTGTATGCTATTATTGTATCTTCCTGGCAATTGTTTCTTGTGGAGTGTTTGCATGATGATCTGGTGATTATAATCCTGAGTTTGAGTTATGCGTCTATTATAATTGTATTAACTACTTCCATTATCGCTCGAGAATTCGTGTGCTTGGAATCAATTGGTTTTCTATTGTGAATGAGTGATTTGTGCACCTGAGCTGCTCTTGTTAATAATATCACCACATCTGCATGCTACTCTATCTTTGAATCCTTGATTCTCAGATCTAAGTATTTATTGTGGCATTTCCATTAACGAGTTTGCAAATATCAGTCATGAACTCTATCTGAGTGTTGTCAATTAGTGGAAAACCCCGTCCAACATCTTACAGTGGTATTAGAGCCTTAGACCTTGTTAGCCTAAGGGTATTTTATGCAGTCAAGCCAAAGAGATCAACGAGCCATTGAGAGGGAAAGAAGGAAGGCAGAAGTTGAGTCATCTGAAATAGGAGGCAGAGGTAAGAAGATGGTTGATAGGGATGAACAATGGGAGACCTTCCTGAGGCAAATGGCTTTAATGTAGGAGCAAATGGCCAAACAATAGCAACAAACATCACAAATGATGAGCATGATGATGTAGACCATGAATACCATGACCAATGTTTTTAGATCTACAACAAATAATGGCCCAGAAGGCAGCCATTCCAATCAAAATGGATTTGAAACTCAAAGCAATAAAGCTACCCGCCCCACAACCATTGTTCCTGCCCAAAAGTGGACCTACCAATGGAGGAGAAGAGCAAAGACTTGTTGAAGGTGATGTCAATGCAAGCATAGATGCCTATGCACAGATTGATCCAGATGTGAGAAGTCAAATTCCATTCATTTAGTTTCACAATGCAAGGAATGGATCAAAAGGAGGACAATCAACATATTATCCCAATAGAGATCTGCAGTATAGGGTGAGCAAGTTGACTCTCCCAACTTTTGATGGTTTGGGAAAGGTGACAACACGAGCATGGGTACTAAAGCTAGACACATACTTCTCACTCAGCCCTATGATTGAAGATGAAGCAATCAAGTTTGCTATTCTACATTTGGAAGGTGTAGCTCATGAATGGTGGCATCATGGCATTGTGACACAAGGGTTTAATCTTGTCACCACATATGCTGATTTCACACAAAAGCTCATAGAAAGATTCGACAGAAGAGATCCAGAGATATACTTTAGAGATTTGACATGGCTAAAGCAAAGTGGGACAGTATGATTGTGTTGTAGAATTTCAAAGGCTTGCTGTTATGATCCCAGAGATGTTAGATTGGAGGCTCATGTTCTTGTTCATTGAGGGGCTATCTAATCCTTTTGTGGTTTGGTAAGGGCTTTAGAGCCAATGTCTTTGGAGGAGGCCATTCAAAGAGCCTTAAGCCTTGAGGATTCCACCATGAAGAATAAACTCATGCTCAAGAATGCTCCAACAGGGCAGCCAAAGAAGCCACCTCACGAGATTATTCCTCAATAAACGAACCTGCCACCAAGATCTCATTGGATGGATGTGTCTAAGAATGAGCTGCAAAGGAAGGGGTTGTGCTTCCATTGCAAGGAACCTTGGGTACGAGGTCACAGGTGTATGGGAAAGGGACACCTCCATTATATTGAGGTAACCTCTGATGATGATGTTGAAGAGGGGGAGGGTGAATTCACATGCTTTATTGATGAGGAAGTGCACATAGAGACATTGGCGGGGGGACATTCAGGAGGCACTCTTGCTACACTTTCAAGAGTCCCTAGGTATCACTGTCTTTGCATTAAAGGGGACTTACAATGATGAAGGGGTAACAGTATCAATAGATAGTGAGCCACTCATAACTTCATTGATGAAGGGCTAGTGGCTAAGACGGTCCTAAAGGTGAAAGGTTTCAAAGGATTTAATGTGACAATGGCAAATGGGTACACTATTCCATGCAATCGCTAGATTCAACAAATGGAGTTGACTTAGGACGTGAGATGCAGGATGATTTCTACATAGTTGGCATTGGTGAGACAGATGTGGTCTTGGGAGTGCAATGGCTGCACTCACTCGGGGAGTACACAACGAACTATCAAACCCTAGAGTTGAAGTTCAAATTTGATGGGAAAGTGGTCGTCCTTCGAGGATTCTCCAAGGTAGGCCCTAAGGAAGTTTCAGCTAAGGAAACAAAGAAAACAAGGACAAGAGCAAGGACCTTCATGGTTTTGAATCTGAAGTTGCTTGAGGGCAAGCAACATCTGAGCGGGGAGGATTGTCATGTCCCCAAAATAATTTGAATTGTTTTGGAGGGAAAATTATAAAAAGGTTTTTTTTTAAACATTATATTTGAATTTAATAATAATTAAATATAATATTAAAATAATATTTAAAATAATAAATTTAAATTATTTATAATAATGTTTAAATTTATATGCATCTCTGGCCGACTCAATTTGAGAAGGCATCTTGAATGGTATTTATATGCTTGCAATGGTGGTATTTTGGGCATCGATCACAATTTGGACACATGGTCTTGAGGATAGAGTGGGGACGAAAACCCCTATTGTATCAGCTACCAGGTAGGCGAAAATCCAATTGGTGGATTGTGATTCATATTGCATTGCATAATTCCTTATCTGATTTGATTTCAAACCTTTGTGGCAGAGGCAAGTTCATATGTTGGCGCTATTGAGGATTTAGGAAGAGCAGAACTTTGGGGCTCGCACCACCTAAGTTGTCTAAAGGAGCATACACACTTCAGGAAGAGTGACAGGAATCAATAGGCAACACGATAGCATTTGATCGCCATTCCCTGAAACATCATGCGACTATGGTGCGGGATTGTGGAGTGAGTGGCACCACTTTAGGCATCAGAGCTAATTGTTCTATCGCCCCTCTGCACTGCCATCGTTTTTGTAACTGAAGAAATCCAACGACGGACCACATTCAATGGCTACCTTTGTAACAAGTGTGATTACCTTCAAAAGCAAAGATTGTTATCAAGCATACAATACTTGATATATTATTTACCTCAGTCTATCATATCGTTATTCCTGTATGCTATTATTGTATCTTCCTATCAATTGTTTCTTGTGGGGTGTTCGCATGATGGTCTGGTGATTATAATCCCGAGTCTAAGTTTTGCGTTTGTTATAATTGTATGATCTACTTCCACTATCGCCTGGGAATTCGTGTGCTTAGAATCAATTGGTTTTCTATTGTGAATGAGTGATCTGTGCACCTGGGTTGCTTATGTTAGTAATATCACTGCATTTGCATGCTACTCTATCTTTGGATCCTTGATTCTTAGATCTGAGTATTTATTGTGGCATTTCGATTAACCAAGTTTGCAAATATCAATCATGAACTCTAAGTGTCATCAATTAGTGGAAAACTTTGTCCAACATCTTACAATATGTCTTTCTATCACCTCTTCATCATTAGTCCAACATCTTACAATATGTCTTTCTATCACCTCTTCATCATTAGACAAAGGCGCTCTCATAAGGCTTCTAACATATCATTTGGGATTTAGAACATAGATTGCCATAAGAAACGAGGTGTTATTGTGTTGCACTGTTGCATCACAATGGGCTTCAAATGCCCCTCATAAAATCTCAAATGAGGATCTTTGCTATGATGACTTGCTTCATTTGCCCAAGCATGTCATTAAATGTCTCACAAATATTTCCAAGACTATGAAAGTTTGTATTAGCATACCTTATGACCTACATGAGGTGAGATGAAGGAGCAAACATATCTACTAACAAGTTATAAAAATTAAAACATAAACAAAAAAAAAAATTAAGACTCAAATGTCAAAGATTGAATGCTATTACAAAGAATGAAAATAATTTACAAGTTAGTAATTTAATAGTAAATCAGCAATTTCTTACCTCATTGTGTACCACCAACCATTGTCAAATAACTTTTGTTTTACACTTCTTCCTTTAGTTGTGTTTGCCTTTAGCCATCTACCCCCATCATTAATTGTAGAGGCCCCTGCACCTCAAGCACCCTCTCTAACAAAATAAAATAGTTAGCATATCTAGTATCCACGGGCTTGAGGAATTCCTTCCTTGAATGAATTAAGTGAGGTGTGATGGATGCAAATGAATATTTGTATGTCTCTAACTTCCCACCATTGCCTTCACCCAATGTATCTTTCCTATGTTTTTCAATATGTCATTCGATGCATGAACACAACATGAGTTTCAAAAATGGTGCTTGTAAGTACCTCCCACAATCAAGCCAACTAACTTACATAGGTTTAATTGGTCACCACTTATACAACATTTGAGGCCCCATCCTTCTTGATAACATCTTTCAAAGTTTGAATTGGAAGTTTGGATCCTTCATCATCTCCAAACAAAATAATAGCCAACTAAACATGTGACAATAATATTGACGAGTGACCGATGTTTAATATTAGTCCACTCATCCAAGATGATAGAGTAGCCCATTCATATCCAAGCTTGCCTCATTTCCTCCATCACCTCACTCATCTTAGAATACTCCCTATCAAGGAGGTTGCTGTGTAGTTTATGTTCTCTAGCATGTGTGGGGGGCAAATGAAAGGACCAACAATAGTTGCATTTTTGGAAATTTGTTTGAAATAAGGAGAATGTGCAACATGAAATGGTATGACATGGGCAAAGAAATTTGGCAATAGAAAACTTAGTCACTTCTTGTGATTGCATATTCAACATCCTTGCAACATTGGTAACCCATTTCTTCTCACTGCTGTTCTCTTTGTTCGTCTTCATCTTCACAAAATGTAAATTGGCAAAATGAGTTTGCTTTTTTTTTAATGTCTAGTTGTAAAGGGGTGTGGAGGTCTTTGTGGGCCAGCCTACCCTCCCTTTTTTTTGCTTGCATCGTCCTAGATTGTTAGGGATCCCTTGCTATTTTAGGAAAAAAATTATTTGTCTTCATCTTCACAAAATATAAAATGGCAAAATGTGTTTGCTTTTTTTATTTTTAGTTGTAAAGGGGTGTGGAGGTCTTTGTGGGCCAGCCTACCCTCCCTTTTTTATGCTTGCATCGTCCTAGATTGTTAGGGATCCCTCGCTATTTTAGGAAAAAAAATAATGTCTTGGAGATGTTTACTTTTTTGGCTGCAGATCAGGGACAGTTGGGGGACATTTCCCACCTGTCCCCACATCCTCGAAATGTTTCTGGTGTGGTTGGGGTCTGAAAATGCAGGGAACATGTCCCCAGGGTACATAGGCTGGCCTGCATCTTATCTGTGACAAACCCATCTCACTTTGTAGCAAACATTCAGTATAAATATGCTTTAATGTTACTGATAGACATGTCTCCGACCACCTTGGGACACATGACATCTCAGGGATGCCCAGAAATATCTTGAGGACATGCACCTTGAAAAGGGGTCCTCTAGAACCCCACCCTACTCTTTAGGTTTCAAAAAAACCCCACCCTACTCTTTAGGTTTCAAAAAGTACCTATTTTTAATTTCTTAAGATCAATAGTGGGCCCTCTTATGCATTCCACATGTTAAAGAAGAGACTTCACCCTAAAATGTAGAACGATTCACTTTGGAGCAGCTTGGGAAAAGCATTTTCTTACTGAATCTGAATGTATCACTTTTGTTTTATTATTTGTATCTCACTATTTTGCATTGTCTGACTGGATCTGAATGTGTCAATTATGTTCTATCACTGTATCTCAATTTTTTGTTTAATAAATAAAAATGTAATGATCGACCAACTTTGATTTAGTGAGTTTTGACTTCATTGTGTTTAGCTGTGATTAGTCATAAAAGTAATGTTTATCTGTTTAAATTTCTACATGTTTTCTATCTATAAAGTGGACATGACAAGGATCTATAACTGTGTTGGATATTCCAATCAGCTATTCACCAACACTGATTTTAATGCAGAAACTCTTATTGAAAGCAAGCTATGGTTTTTGCTGAATTAAATTACAGAACAAAGCATTTTTTAAAAATCAACTATAAACTTTGTATCATGTGAACTTTTTCAAATTTAATTGAAACCAATAAAATTAGAAACCTGTCATCCTAATGTGGTAGATGTGTTAGAACCTTATGACTATGAGAAAGTAGACAAGATATTTTATCTAGGCCATGATATTGTTGACAAGGATACTAACTGCAATTTCCAAAAATGGAAGTTGTCTTTCCTAGTAGCAGGCATAAATCATCTGCTTTATCTTACATTCCATGTTTGCAGGCAATCTTGAATATGAATGAGATTAGCTTGTAGGGAGAAATATCCCCAAGTTAATCGTATTTACTTCCGAACATGAATATGAAATTAGCTTGTAGGGAGAAATACCCCAAGTTAAAGGTATTTACCTTCCAAACATGAAGATAAATTAGTTGGGAGTTGTTTATCACACTTTTTTCACATGACAACACTGTTATGCCTGGTATATGACAATAAAATGACATCATTAACCACTCACATTTTAATCGGATGTACCTGAGTAGGGATGAACTCTTACCAAGATACATTCTTTGTTTGTTTGTTTGTTGTAAGATGCCTTGTTTTTCTCATTATAATATGGATATAGAAGTATTCAAGTTCATATTAATATTGAAATGCAATTTATGCGTTTTACATTTATCATAAAATCTACTGAAACCATTGTACATAAGGAGGTCTTAGAAATATATAACAGGTGTTTATTAACTATTATGTCACTGTACAGGGTTCACTTTCTGTGATTAATCTTATTGCTGCCTGGGAGTAGAACAAGAAGTTTAGAATGACTTATGGGATTTTAAGTATTGCTTTTTGCATGCAGATACCTGGCCCTCCTGCATCAAAAGCTAAGTCAATAGAACACCAAAAATCGATTGGACTATGGGCACTGAAGTTACCCTCATCAGATGCAGCTGTTGTTCGAAGAACACAAGCCTTGTTGGCGGAGAATCCACATGGTTTGCCTGCTGTCAATGAGAACTCTGACTTGGTTGAAAAGAGGAGGAAATTCTGGTCAGAAGTGAAGCCTCTTTATTTTGGTGTTTACTTAGGTTATGAAGGTTTCTGGAGTATACCTCGGACAATTTGTATTGGGTTGATGGTGTTCCTACTAGGCAGATTTAGCTGGGGACGCTCACTTCTTGTCAAATACCCAGAAATTTTCACTCTTGGACAGTTCAAGAAGACGGGCCCCACGGAAGAAGAGGTTAGAAGTGCTTCATTCAAGATGTGGTTTCTAGGTCATGGCTATAGTGATGAGAGTCATCTTCTGCAGCAAGGATCAAAGCCAAATATGGAAGTGGTGACTAGAATTTCAGGGCCTGAGATTGGTTATGCAACAACTCCTATCACTCTTGTTCAGTGTGCTCTCCTTGTGATGGATCAACGCCAATTTTTACCAAAGGGAGGTGTTTTCCCTCCAGGGATTGTGTTTGGTCCTACAGACTTGCAAGAGCACCTAGAGAAAAGGGGTATATTGTTTGAACTTATCAGCAAAAAGACTATCTCATAGTAATCATAGACCAAAAGCAAGTATGTCTTCCATTAACTGAATAACTGTTTTGTCAAGAGAGGTAAATAGATCAACATGAAAGAATTCTAAATAATTACTTGTGTCCTTCCCTCTGTCAAACGAGCTACATAGCTTGATGTAAGATAATTCTCAATAATGTTTTGTGTCAAAAACATTAGTTTTAGATCTTTTTTGTAAGATGCTACTTTCAAAAACTTCATGAAATGCCATCAGTTATAGTCTTTTAGAATGATTGCAATTTATTTCTTTGTGGAGAGATTTTCTTTTTTCAGGTCAATTTGTAAAAGATTGAAATACATCGAAGAACTTCCTTTTAGGAATTTAACTTACTGTAATTATTTTTGAACATTTGTTGACATTATTTTATCACTTGCTTGTTAGCATGTAAATGACAAGGGAAAAACTTAGCCTCACAGCCTAAAAGTTGAAAACAAAGCTTGGGGAATGGGCTGACTGACACCTAAAGATAAATTACCTAGATTGGAATGCCCTTTTCTCTACTTTAGCATTGGAATTTTTATTATCACTTCCAAGTAGTTGAGATTATTGTAACTTTACACCGTTAATTAATGTATATAGGATGCAGTTACTGTATAGATGGAGAGGAACATGGTTTGAAAAAACTATTAGTAGTTGAGATTATTGTAACTTTACACCGTTAATTAATGTATATAGGATGCAGTTACTGTATAGGTGAAGAGGAACATGGTTTGGAAAAACTATTAGTTTGAATTCTGCATCTAGTGCTTAGATATTATATTTAATAAATAACCAAGTCTTCGTAATTCTTGAAACAATACCTTTGAGGTGCATCCGCTACTGGAGATTAGAGCACTTAAGGACAATTGGCATAATCAATGCTTTATTTGAGCATTCCTGATTAACAATCACTATTTAATTACTTAGGACTATAGGCATACATGGTGCTTCACTATTTAGTTACTTAGGACTATAGGCATACATGGTGCTTTATTTTAGTATCCCTGATTAGATCACCATCTAATTTAATTCAACAGAGACAAGTTTTGGTAGGTTCAAATTGTGGAATCCATTGTGCAATTCATGTGTATGAATTTGGCGATGAAGATGATAGATAGTCTTACCAAAGATTGCGTGTTCATCCAAGGTTATCCCTCTTCACTTCAAACTACAAATCCCTATAGAGGGTTGAGATTTGATGCCTGTAACAAGTGTTTCCAAGCTTGTATGTTATTTTAGATATTTTACTCTTAGATTTTAAGTTACCTATTTAATATTTTGTCATTAAAAGCAGGTTATCTAATTTAGAAACAACATCAACATCGTCACAAAACTTATGTGATGCTACACATAATTAGTTCCAGGTAGGTTGAAGTGCCCTCCAATAATAAGGTTTGAATCTAAAGCTTTAACTATGCACAGCATATTAAATATTTGCTTTTCAAAATGAGTTTTGTTGAGGTGCACAAGTCTTTTATTTACCAACTATTGTAGCTGATTAGAATCTGCAAGCTGTATTTGAATCTTCATAATCGGTCGGGTATATGCTTTTTCTGGGAAAGGTAAAGGACAAAAAGGATAACAGTGACCTAGCTCTAGACGGAAAAAAATGAGGTCTTTTATGTGCGACCCAAGGTTTTAAATACTTATCTTATTAATAACACTTTGGGAATGTTCCTTAGTTAAAAAAGTTATTTTTTCTTATTGGTAATTTGAGGGATTGAATTACCTCATTCCTGAAGATAATAACTTGACCATTTAAGAGTGGAAATTAATTTTAGAGTGGAATTTAACATGCACCTACCCACAAATTTCACTCCTATACATTACCGTGGCCTTTTGCTTTCTCTACCTGGGGACTTGATTTAATTTGATTTTTTTATTGACTTCATTCAAAGGGTATAATTTCGTTGTTATTGTCACTAATTATTTTATAGAATGGGTTGAACTCGCACCTCTTGAATCTACCATGATGACCAACATTTGTAATTTCATAACGTATAATCTTAATCTCTAGACTTGACCTACCATCTACCATTGTAAATGAAAACCATACATCATTTAAGAATAAAGAGGTGCCATGATGACCAACATTTGCAATTTCATAATGAATAATCTTATCTCTAGACTTGACCTACCATCTACCATTGTAAATGAAAACCATACATCATTTAAGAATAAAGAGGTACCATGATGACCAACATTTGCAATTTTATAACGGATAATCTTATCTCTAGACTTGACCTACTATCTACCATTGTAAATGAAAACCATACGTCATTTAAGAATAAAGAGGTAATGAAGTCCTTAGAGAAATTACATCAATAATGGAGGTTGGGAATGGATAAATTGGGGCCATGAATACACACGTTGAACAAATCTTATAAAAAACGATTGGCAAACATGTACAATTGACATAAACAACTTATTCGATTATTATGGGCATATCACACAAGTATTCATACTCCTACAAGATTTACACCTTACTCTTTACTATATGGTATTGAGGCCATTATGCTACTGAAGCTTGAGATTCCATTTCTACATGTTTCCCTTAGCAATAACATTGATGATTATACATACCAAACTCTTTGGTATATGGTATTGAGGCCATCATGCTATTGAAGCTTGAGATTCCATTTCTACATGTTTCCCTTAGCAATATCATTTATGATTATATATACCAATAGCATCATTTACAAGAGCTTGAGAGACTTGATTAATGAAGAGTAAATTGATCAGATAATCTATAAGTTTACCAATGATAACTAAAGGAAGTGTATAACAAGAGAATTATCCATATAGACTTATAATTAGGTGCATTACACTTTGTGTGAACCCTAATAATCCAAATGACAATAAAAAGAACCTTGAGGGGAATCTTGACCTAATTGGATTGTGCCTTTTATCATTACTTTCCAGTTTGGTAATAGTGCATTTGCTCTATCAACTCTTAACAAAAAAAAATAGTGAAATAACCAATTAACATTATGAACCTTTGCTAATACTAATTTTGACCATGCTATATTTAGGGGCAATTATTCATTGATCATTATCCATATTTTCTCGTGTCATTTTTGAGATTTTTTTGCCATCTTTCTCATATTGGGGGAAAATGGATTTACATAGATTTTCATGATTACATTTTACTCATTTATGTGCCTATACACTTATCTACTTATACATTGGGGGAATACACCTTTTCTAGTGTTTTATGTACTTACACAACTATCTTTGGTCATTAAGGGATGCATCATCATTTACATTTGCCTATACTAGGAGCAAATTTATAGTCCCTTATGCTTCTCTCTAGCCCATGCACTTACCACACTTATCATTCAAGATGTTTGATTTGACTTACATATTGCATTCATGACAATATTTTACTTTACATGATACATGTGCCTAAATTCTTAGATTACTTTTACACTTCATATATTATTTTTCTCTTTTCTCCAATTCCTTGCATCAGATATATGTAACGAATTGAAGGGGTCATATCATGTTACTAACACTCGTTTGTCGAGTTTCTAGATAATTACAAGTAGCTATATAAAGACATCATTTGTAACCATACAAATCATGATCACACAACATAACACCCGATATGTAATGTCATACTATGATTGCCACACTATGCACATATAATTATGATTGCCATTTTTTGTACAACTAGAACTTGTCTAACCCTATTCTTTGATGAAAGGAAAAAGTTCACTTCCACAATTAACTTTAAGAGGAAAGCCGTGTATATTATGAGTCTATTAAAAAATTAGTAGCATAACAACTTGTAGAGTTCACTTTTAGAGAAAAATAGAAAGAGAAAAAAAAAGTGAGAAAAGGTCATCCACCAAGAGAGAAGAAACATAAGATGTACACGAGGAAAATCCTTTCACATAAAAATCCCCATCCTCCAAACATTGTGAATCCCTAGCATTATTTAGCAAATAAAAAATTTGAATTTATCTAATATCTATTCCAATATGGAGATCAACATCCATCTGTAATGTATTCTCTCCAACTTGTAGCTCAACATGCAATATCATCTTGTAGACACTAAAAATTATCAGGCTTGTGATTTCTAAATTCTCCATCATTTCCCCTTTTGTCTTTGATTATTTAATTATTTTCTAAAGTCAAAATTCTTCTATTAATTAAATAATTTTAATTAATTAATTTTTTTATCTTTATTCCTCCTTGATTAATTAAATATATTTTATTTATTCAATTATGTCACTAATTAAGTCACCTTCCTTCTAAAATTAAATAAATTCTAATTTATTTAATTTTATCCACTTTCCACCATAATTAAATAATTATTCATCAGTCTTTTCTCTCATAAATTAAATAAATTCTATTTATTTAATTTGGTCCACTCTCTTGAATTTTGAATTAAATCATTATTTAATTCAAAATTATTCCTTTTGTCACATTCCTCTATAATTAAATAATTATTTTAATTATTTAATTATTCATTGGCCACCTAAATTAAATATTTTATTATTATTTAATTTCTTCTATCACCTCTTTATTCGTGCCAATCTTATCTTCCACATCAAATCTTATCTCTTTACATCTCATTTAATCCTAACCCTTGATTGAATTATCTCATAATTCAATCTCAACCCATCATCCTTATCATTTGCCCTAATTTTGCGCTAACCTTATTTCATACTACAACTTTCAATCTTGGCTATTAATTAAGACATCTTATTGGCATCCAATCTCAACCATTCATTAATATTTTTCTTTCTCATAAAAGACCTTACCCTTGTCATTTTCATTATCTACACATATTATGCAAGTACATGTTGCTAGTGTGAGACAACAATCTTCAATATTTTGCTAGTCACTTGTCATAGGCTTATTATTGCACACTCAAATCTGAGGGAAATTATCATATTCAATCAAAATGAAGAAGTGCAATGGAGGTGAATTAATGGTGGCATGGAGAGATGTCGGCTCTGCAAGCTCCGCAGGAGGCCGCGACCATCTAGGGTCGGCCTGCATGTGGGCTTCTGGTGTTTGCATGAGCCTTTGGTGTTCGTTTCTGCTTTCATCGTCTTGGGAGCTTTCAGGGGGTGGGTCTTTCTTGTTATTTAGGGAGGAGGAAGGCGTTGTTTGCTGAATCGGGGGGCGACCTGGTTTTTCCCATTGATTTTCTTTGGCCACGCAGTTTGGAGAGTGGCTCATGCTGTCCAGGGGGTGTCTACTCGCCGTTGGAAGATCAGTAAGTGGTGCCTGCGCTTGGTGTGGGCTGTTTTGGTTTTGAACCGAGTGAAGTGTGAGCTAGGGGCCGTGGGTGGGGTTTAGGTGTGGGGTGTGAAGCGGGGACGGAGTTCTGGTGTGGGTGTTGCGGCAAGTATTTTGGTGTGTGCCTTCTTTTGTGGTGGAGTGGGGTTGTGGGGTGAGTCTTCCCGTTTGAAGCCCTTCTTGTTCTCAGGGTTTCGGTGGTTTTGCATGTCGGAGTAGGGCATTTTTGTCCTTTATGTTGCACGGGGAATCGTCTGGGGTTGGCCCCAAAATGGATTTCCGATCGGCGTTTGGTTCGAAACCAACTCTTCAAAACTCGAAGGTTTTTGAGAATGATCTTTTTTCGGTGGAACCCGAGAAAGTTGGGATGGGTCCGGCAGGAGGGCCTAGAATTCCGAAGATTAATGGGTGTCTCGAACGATGTAAAGACAGGCCAAGTGTTGTCATTCCAATGGAAATGATGGCTGAAGACATTGATTATTATTCAAGGCATTCTCTTTACTGCAAATTCTTAGGTTTGAAAATTTCTTTGCATTTCTTGGAGACATGGGCTCAAAGGACGTGGATGCCTGAAGGAGAGATGGAGATCCGTCTCCTGGAAAATAACTATTTCATGGTTTCCTTTGATTGTTTGGCGGATCGGAATAGGGTTTTTGAAGGGGGCCCATACTTTTACAACCAGGTGGGCTTGTTCATTAAGCCATGGCACACTGGCTTCAACCCGGCGGAGGAACTTCCGAATCGGGTTCCGGTTTGGGTTCGTCTCCCAAGGCTCCCGGTGGAATGCTGGCGAGAGGATGTGTTGTATTTATTAGCCTCGAAGCTGGGAAAACCTGTGGGTTCATCTCAACAAATGCAATTCAAAAAGGTAACGAATTTTGCTCGGTTCTGTGTTGAAATTGATTTAAGTAAGCCATTGCTAGATTCGTTAGAAGTGAGTGCAGGAGATTACTCATGGGTGCAACAACTTGATTATGAAACACTTCCTTTCCGTTGTCGTTTCTGTCATGAGTATGGTCACCTCCAGCGCAGATGTCCAAAGGCCAAGCCTTTGGAGGTTCAATCTTCTCAGCCTTCGGCTAATCCGCCCAAGGTGGATAAGGGAAAGGATCCCATTTAGGGTTTTGATGGTAGGGAGGATGGTTTCATTCCAGTTCGAGGCCGAAACAGAAATAAAGGTCATAACAGGTTTTTGAAGGACAGGCAGGAGGAGGACACCTTCAACAGGTTTGAGGCGTTGGAGGACCTAAGTCAGCAGGAGGTGAACCCAGGATTTTTGGATCTAGATCATGGGACTTTGGATATGGATCTACATGACCCTCCGGTTGTAGTTTCACTTACCCCCCAACAGGGGGGGGGAGAGGGAGTACCATGCTTTGATGAGGCCGGGAAAGTACCTAGTCAGTCTTTGCTCAATTCTGAGGTACCTTTATCTCCGCCTGCTGAGGGGATCTTGGCTTCAGGGGTAGATCGACAGTTGGTGGTTCAAAGTGGGCTGGGTGGTAGTGCTGAGGTTGTGAAAGATAATGTGAACAAGGATCACCTCTTGCAGAAAGCTAGTTCGGAGGTGGGTAAGAAGAGTGTCAAGACGTCCCCTCAGTTGGGTGTTTTGCAAAAAACCCTCAAGAAGGGGGGGCCAGAGAAAAACACTAAGCTGGGAAGGAAGAAGGACGAGGAGAAGATTAGGATGATAGGGGAGACTTTGGTGGAGTCGGGGTCAGTCAAGACTCTAGTTTCACATTTTTCATGTCCCTTGAAATGATAGTTCTCTCTTGGAATGTAAGGGGCTTGAACAGTGGCGCTAGACAAAAAGCTGTTCGGGATTTGATTAGGAGTCATTTGCCTGATGTTCTTTTTCTACAGGAGACTAAGCTCTCTGTGGAGGGTATGTTTGATTTAGTTCCAAAGTTATGGAGGAATGGTGATTGTCAATGCATTGGTGCTCAGGGGTCTTCTGGCGGGGTGGCGTGCTTATGGAACCCGTGGAAGATCTGCCCCCTTTGGTGGGTGTCTTTTAAGTCTTCCCTTTCCATGGTGGCCTCTTGTTTTATGTCTGGGGAAATTGCTCTATTCTCCAATGTGTATGCGCCCGTGGAGTTGCAGGGAAAACAACTCTTGTGGTCCAACATTCATTTAGTTCACAGCCTTTTTCCTTACCATCCTTGGATTATTGGCGGTGACTTTAATGCTATCATGGAGCTTGCTGAGAAGGGTGGCATTGCAAGGTTGGAGGCTTCAACTTTGTTGTTTCAGGATAATGTCTCTGCTTTGAATCTTGTGGATATTAAGCCAGCCATTGGTCTTTTTACTTGGAATAACAGGAGAACTGGTGATGCTTCTATCTCTGAAAGATTTGATAGATTTATGGTATCTAGCTTTTGGTTAGGGGATAGGTGGATGACAAGCTCAAAAATTCTGGATAGTCGTGGTTCTGACCATTGGCCTATTAAGCCGGTGGCTGATATGCCTCAACGCAATGCTCGTCCATCCTTTAAGTTCCAACTCATGTGGCTTAGGGATGAATCTCTTCATGATTTGCTCCATGGCTGGTGGGTTAGGGGGAAGCCTGCTTATGGCACTGCTATGTACTCTTTCTCAAAGAGGCTCCAGTATGTTAAATACAGTTTGAAAAGATGGAATAGGCAACATTTTGGTAATTTATTCCAGGAAAAACAGATGGCACAAGATAATCTGGATCTAATCACCAGGCAGACTCGTGATCAAGGCCTCTCGGCGGAGCTAAGTTTGTTAGAGGCTACTGCTTTAAAAAAGCTTGAGGAATGGGAGTTAAGAGAAGAGATCTTTTGGAAATAGAAGTCTCGTATTGATTGGCTTCAGGTTGGTGATCAGAACACTTCTTTTTTCCATAACTCAGTTAAGGATCGAAGACAAGGTAATGCTCTTTCTTCTATCTTGCTGCCTAATGGGGAAACTTTGTCCTCTTCAGCTTCTATTTCTGCTGAATGCATTCGGTATTTCTCCTCCCTTTTCTCTGAGGATTCACCTCCTGCGGAGGAGGAGGAAGCAAGGATTTTAGATTGTATCCCCAAGCTGGTGACTAATGAAATGAATGATTCTTTGCTTGCTCCCATTACCTTGTCGGAGCTTGAGAATGTTGTGTTTCAGATGAAGAAAGGTAAAGCACCTGGACCTGATGGGTTCCCAGTTGAATTTTATCAGGAGTTCTGGGAAGTGATTAAATTGGATCTTTTGGAGGTTGTTCAGGAATCTTTTATGCATAAGCAAATGCTGAAATCCCTAAATGCTACCTTTTTAGCTCTTATTCCTAAGGTGGTGGGAGCTAATTCTTTGGATCGGTTTAGGCCTATTGCTCTATGTAATGTGGTGTACAAAATTATTACTAAGTTGATTGCGGAAAGAATGAAACCGTGGCTTGAGGATTTAATCTCTGAGGAACAGGGGGGCTTTGTTGCTGGCAGACAAATCATGGATGGGGTGGTTATTGCTGCTGAGGCCATACACTCTATGGAATCTTCAAAGGAGAAATCTATGTTTATCAAGCTGGACATGGCTAAAGCTTATGATCGTGTTAAATGGAGATTTCTGTTTAAGATTCTTAGAGCTTTTGGCTTTGCTGAGGGCTGGATTGATTGGGTTAAAAGTTGTGTCACTTCCTCTTCCTTTTCGGTGCTTATCAATGGTGAACCCACGTGCTTGTTTGGTGCTTCTAGGGGCCTCAGGCAGGGAGACCCGCTGTCCCCTTACTTATTCATTCTTCTTGCTGAAGGCCTGGGAAGACTCATCCGCGCTCAGGTTGCTAGCGACTTGCTTCAGGGATGGATTTGGGGCGAAGATCTTCCCCCTCAGTCTCATTTGCAGTTTGTTGATGATACTGCCTTGATGGGAAGGGCTAAGGTTGAGGAGGCTCTCAATTGGCGTCGTGTGCTGGATTGTTACTTGGCGGCTTCAGGGCAATGCATAAATGAGGGGAAGTCCTTTATATACTTCTTCCACACTCCTAAGGGTATTCAAAGGAGAATTGCTGATATCCTTCGGTTCTAGATTGGCTCGCTTCCTTTTTCCTATCTTGGAATTCCTCTTGCTGTTCGTTCTCTCCCCAAAAGATTTTGGTAGGAGACTCTTGATAAGTTCAGAGGACTAGTCAGTCACTGGACTTGTAGGTGGCTTTCTTCTGCAGGAAGAGTGACTCTTCTAAAGTCTGTGGTCCAGGCTCTCCCTGTTTATAAGTGCTTTGTTCTTTCTGTTCCTTCAAGTTTTATTAAAGATTTCGAGAAATTGTCTCGCTAGTTTTTGTGGGCTGGTAATCTTCTTCATAGAAAATGGAGTTTGGTAAAGTGGGATGCTGTTTGTAGGCCAAAACAGGAGGGGGGTCTTGGTCTACGACAGACTGACTTGAATGGGCAGGCCTTGGCTGCTAAGTTGTATTGGTGTTGGTGCTCTCAACAACACGTGCTGGGCTAAAATTTTGACCTCCAAATATTTGGGGGCAGTGGATAGTAGGGAGGTTGCAAGATTCAATATGGAGGGGAAAGGCTCAGTGATCTGGAGTACCCTTAAACGTGGTGCCAAGCTGATTAAACAAGGTATTTTTTGGATTTGTAATGGGGGTAGGGAGGCTCTCTTTTGGCATGACTCTTGGGATGGACACCCACCCATTGTGTCCTCTCACCCCCATCTCCAAGCTTTGTGCCAGTCTTTCGAGGAGGCGGGTTGGAGTCACGTGGCGGATTTCAAATTTCAACATTCTTTGGGTCAGATTTCTGTGGCCAGGTGGAAGGACCCCTTGGTCTGGCCGCCTGGTGGTACGGTTGAGGATCGTCAAGAGCTTGCTACGATCTTATCGGGGCGTGCCTGTAATTCTCTCCATGGGGGTGATGTTCTTGCTTGGGGTCCTGACTTGAAAGGCAAATTTTCGGTTGCTTCTGGCTATCAGGTGCTGGATAAGCAGCGTTTTGGGAGCTCCCAGGTTTCTTGGTGGAAGCATGCTTGGAATAAATTTGCTTGGCCTAAGAGTAATTTTTTCTCTTGGCTCGTGGTTCATGGTACATGTCTTACTTGGGACAACCTTTGCAAACGGGGGTTTCAGGGCCCCTCCATGTGTATTTTGTGTGGTCAGCATGAGGAATGCATATCGCATCTCTTTTTTCAGTGTTCTTTAGTGAGGACTATTTGGCATCACTGGTGGAATCTTTGGAGCTTACCGTGCTGCCATGTCTCTTCTTTGGAGGATCTTTGGAAAAAACAGGGTTCTTCTCCTGCCACAACCTCTTTCCTTAAAATTGCTTGGAGCATTGGACCTAGCTTGATTATTTGGCAAATCTGGTTGGAGCGCAACAGAAGAATTTTTCTTGATAAAAAATTGCTTATGGGGCAACTTTGGAGACGAATTATGGGCGTTTTGCAGGAGAATTTGACTGCGAAGTGTGACTTGTTGGTGCCGATTGATCCTGGGGACTTGGGTGTTGTAAATGCCCTGGGCCTTGACACTGGGGTCAGGGGTAATTTGAGCAAAGTGCATCGTAGTCATGGGCGTGAAAGGGTTTTTCGTGAGGGCTTTTGGTGCCCACCTGCTCTAGGGGAGCTAAAAATTAATACTGATGGGTTGTCTAGGGGTAATCCTGGGCATGCTGGTGTTGGTGGCATTGGTAGAGATAGCTTTGGGGTGGTGGTTTTCTTCTTTGCCACATATCGTGGTCTGCAAACCAATAATCTTATGGAGGCGAGTGCTATTCTCTTGGCATTGGAGCGTGTAATGGCCCTTGGATGGCAGAGGATAGTTTGTGAAGCTGATTCCCAGGTGGTTATTGATATGCTGAATAACCGCAATTTAGTAGATATGAACTGGCAGTTGGCTTTGGTTGTAAAACAGATTGTTTCTTTGAGCAATTCTTTAGAGTCCATTATTTTCCGCCATATTCCACGGGAGTGGAATCGTGTGGCTGATGGGCTTGCTAAATGGGTGTCAGAAAAGACCGATTCTTGGTATGTGGATGATTGGGACAATCTTCCTGAAGATATGGCACATGTTCTTGAGGAATGGGTTGCTGAGGATTTGAGACGCTTTTTGGGTGTGAATTAATTCTTGCTGTTTTGGCCCCTTGCGGCCTCTATCTTCTCACTCTGTAATGCTGTGTTGATTCAATAAAGTTTTTACCCTCCTTTTATTAAAAAAAAAAAATTAATGGTGGCATGGAGATTTGGTAACATTGTTTTATATTTTGTCTTTATGCTCATTTGTGCTTCATTGTTGATTAGGGTTTGATTTATATGCTTTATTGCATTAACCTTAATATTTTAGCCCTAATTACATTGGTGAACCCGATGTGAACCCCCTAACTGATTTTTAGCTCAATATTTTGACAAATTTTGAGGAATTTTGGAGTTGGATCTTTTTTGTTGTAGGTTTTGCATCATTTTGGGAAAAAACCCTAGTTTTCAAAGATTCAACCATATTTCTCAAACGGTTGTAGATCTTTTCACAAAATTGTTTCTGGAGATTTGGGATGGTGTTAGACGCCTTTAGTCAAAACAACAGAATTTTTGGACCTGTTTTAAATTTTTTTTTAATTTTTTAATGATTTTTCATAAAAAAATAATTTTGGATGAAAACCAGCAATTTTTTTGGATTTCTTTAAATTTTTGGAAAGCTCTTGAAATTTCAGTCAGGGTCTATTCTCTGTGTTTTTATTTTTGATGCAAAAAACATTTCCAAAAATCAGATTTGTTTTGACTAGCTAACCCTTTAATATTAGTGATCAATTATCTTGTTAGGGTTTTGGCTTTGTTGTTGGTTTTGTGAATGTGCAGAAAAATAAACACTTCAAAAGACAAATTGGATTAAGTGGACAAAAATTTGGAGCTAAAGAAAGTCTAGGTGCACACATTTAATCTTTTATCTTTTAATCATTTCTTGTCAACACACTTCAATTTGGGGCTTAAAATGAATATCTTGTTTGCAATCACACTTTGGGGTGATCCCACAAACCTGGTTTACAATTTCTGAGAGATTTTGGTTTTTGCTGAAATCACATATTTTTAGAAAATATATAATGATTTAAGCCTTAAAAAGTTCCATTTAAAACATTCCAATTGAAGAGGGTTTGATCAAATTACCTTAGATCAAACCCCTTTGGATAGAACCCCGCTAGTTTTAAATCATACCTATAACGAAGTCTCCTTTACACCTATCAAAATGTTGATAATAAATCACTTTTGATTTACCTTTTGGGGGATCAAATGAATTCATTTAAAATTTATTTTTTGTAAGTATGTAGTCCTTATTATAACTTTCCCAAAAAGTATAATTTTAAATAAATTTAATTTTATTATTATATTTTATTTTTTGTGAATATTAGTTTTTCACTGAAAATCAAGCTCTCTGTTCTACACATGTGGAAAAATAAAAGATTATCAATTTTTTTTGGAAAAGTATGAGTACACTAGATATTGAAGTCCTTGATAAAAATAAAATAAAATTGAATTTTGATAACAAAAAAATTGTGTTATACGGTCCGCCTATGTTTGAATTATAATTGGTTTGAATTCAAAACTTGATTAAGGAAAAAATATTTAATAAAACACTATGAAACCAATTGGAAGCACTAGATATTGTAATTACAAATCTAAATTCGAAAAAAATAGAATTTTATCCTTCATGGAAAAAAAAAGTTGTGTTATACGGTGAGCATCACTCCTTAAAAATGGTGTTTATTGAAAAAAAACTAGTTTTCGAAGGAGATGGGAAAAAAGTGAAATCTGATTCCAAAAATTTTGAAAAAAAAATATTTAGAATTTATAGATAAAATTTCACAAATCACTAGTTTGCATGATCTTCAAATTTCTCACGTTTTAGCTGGTATAGGTGCCTGAAAGTGAAGATTTAGTTTGAAAAAATCAGTTCAGTGTCTAGTTTGGCCAAAAATTGTAAACCAATATTGTGGGATCACCCTTTGAAATTGGGCTTAAAAAGAACCATTGTCTTCCATCACACATTTTGGCTTTGGGTTAAAAAAAACATGTGCTTCCATTGTTTATTTACACACATTTCATTTCTAAGAGTCAATTAATAACTGCGAGTGTGAATTGAGTGTGTGTGCTCCAAAACACCTCACTTGGTTTGCTTTTGTCATACCTTTCTTAGGAGGCTTGCTTGGAGCACACACTCCTCCAAGGGACGACCTCAATCCAAGTGTGAATCCAAAGACAGGCCTCTTTGGGAGTTGAAATCTTGTCACTCTTGGCTAAGCCCCAAATAACTTTATACCTTTGGGAAGTGAAGGTGAAGGGTGGGTTAACCCTTTCTCCCGGCTATGTGGCAGAATTTTGCTTTCAAATCATCCCTAGTCAACCTCGTGCATCCTAGCTTAAAACCATTGGCCAATCTCCCCACTTGAATAATTGCTAGGATTGTTCTTGTGCTTGGAAGTGTCTTCTTATCATAATCATTTGTATTACATCTTGCATCAAATCTTGTCTTGCGTGTGTGAATGTGTATTCAAGATTGAAATCTTAATCAAGCGAGAAAAATGAAAAATGAAAATAAAAAGTAAAAATATAAAAAAATCCAAAAACATTAGAAACATTTCAAAAAAAAAATCTAGGTGTCCTCCAAGTCAAGTTATCCACATTATCTACAAGTCAAACTTCTAATCCTCAATTTCATCCTAGCCTTTGCATTGTCATTTAGACCTCACCACCATGTCTGCAATTTACCTTGATATGCTTTCTAGTCAAGTTGAATACCAATTACTTTGCAATGGTCAATACCAACAAGCCATAGACTTCAAAAGACAATTCATCCAATCCAAATATAAATCAACCTCAACCCATGGTCAACTACCCACATACCCTTTTTACCAACAATCCATAAGGCCTAGTCATTCATCCATCTACCCTCACTATCAAGAGTCACTTAACACAAGCCATACCATTAATCCACAACAAGTGTCCACTTATCACCCTTATCCTAACCTTGACAAGGGAAACCAACCTTCCACTAATCCATTCCAAGCCTTCACGTCCTATCCTAGTCCATCATCCACTAATTCATCCCAATCCATTCCATCTCAATCTACATCTAGTCATGGAAATACATCTAGTCATGGTCTCCAAAATCACATCCCAATGCCTAAACTTGAGGATACATGTCAAAAGGAAAGTCCAAAGCATGACATCATAGCTTCACCTTCATGTCAAGATCAAAGTAGTCCATCCCATGATCCTATCCTTAAGTCCATCCATGAAGTCATTCTAGATGACCATGGAATCCAAAATACACCTATCCATGATCAAGATCCCATTCCCAATCATGTCAGCCAAGACAAACCTATCTTTGATTAAGATCCTACCATTGAAGAAGACACCCAATGTGATCCGCTTATCAACCTTTATACCATCCATGATCAAACATTTGAAGTCAATCCTATCCAAACTGCAAACACCTCCATTTCCCAAAATGAGACACTTGCCTCCTTGGGACACATAGATAATCAAACAAATGACATGGACAACATTCAAGAAGAATATAAAAAGGCTACTATGGATCAAGAAGAACACAAGGAAGGTATCATTGACCAAGTCAAATACGAAGGCACAAAAGATATCATTGATCAAATTGACATCTTAAAGGACCAAGAAGACACAAGCATGACAAATGATAAAGCCAAAATATCCTACCAAGTAGGATCATCCAATACAAACATCAAAATGGGGGCCATGAGTAGTCCTTGTCATAAGGTCACTTCCAACACTCGTTCCATCCACGCCATAAAACATCATTCCCTCAATTTGAACCAACAACAACAAAAGCCTTACAAGTCTAAAGTCCAAAATCAAATGTCAAAGGCCATTGAGTACAAAAATCCAAGTGGACAAATGAAGTTAAAATGGATCCCAAAGAAAAATGGATCAAGCAAAGAAAATATTCTAAATCCAAAAGTCAATCAAAAGGTGGAGCCACAAGAAAAGAGGTCACCCACGTATAATAAATGTCCACCCCCTTGAAAATGGTCATCACACAAGGAATATAAAATTCATGGTTCCAAACATTATCCCAATCAAAATTCTAAACTCCATCATTCATCACTCCAAGTTTGGAAAATGAAAATTCCTACATCCAAAATGTCAAATAGTCCATCCACACCTACCATCAGCCATCATAACCTACATGTCGCCTAAAGTCTAAAAATACCACGTCACAAACCCATCACATCTTGGTAGCAACTCTTTATCATAAGGACTCTCATGGAACTCTATCACGATGGGCATATTTCGATAAAGCTAACCTGAATATCAAAAAGGATTACAATAACATCAATCAGTTGTATACAAGTGCTATGATCTTGACAAGACAATTAATCCATAAAGGTTACTATTGGCATATCATGACATCGACATCTACATCAACACCATCAAAGTGATCATCTAGAAAAATACAAAAAAAGAAAAGAAAAAAACAAAACAAAAAAAGAAGTAAAGAGAAATCCCTTCGTCCAATGGTGAAAACCTGGTAAATAGGCGCCCTAGAGAAGTACCATGATGAAAACCTGACAAACAGACATCATGTTTGAGAACAATTATCTACGTGGACCATTACACTTGGGGGCAAGTTGTCTCATCTGCCATGCCCTTCACATGACATTTCCTATTACATTTCCATCTATCCATCTAAGCCCTATCATTCCCATCCATTTTCCCACCTATTTTAATCTTGATAAGGACTAAGGTACAAACATAAATCATGCTTTGGAAATTTTTTTGACATGTCTATCCTTTGGTTATACACTATTTATGAAATATCATAGCCTTCATAAAATTTTCCATACCCATACCTTGGAGGAAACAAATTATTCCTATGCGACATAGTCCTTGGAGATCATATGCCAACAATCCTCATGTCTCCCATCCTTTACCAAATTCAATTCATTATCCTTCCATGCCTATTGTTGGGTTTGGTTTTCCCTTGTCATTGGTTTAAGGATTTTGATCCGCTTATCCAAGTTATCTCCAGTCATTCCAAATGCAATAAGCCTAATCCATACAATCTTGATGTGCATCCTAACACATCATCCAAAACATTCCTTGGCTTTGTTTCTAGCCAAGCTGCAAACCTTGATCCTTAAGTCACATTATCTTCATCCTCACGTTGTTTTGGGATGTATCCTTCCCACATCAAACAACGTCGTCGTCATCTTCATCACTTGTCAATTGGTTTTCAGCCTGATTAGGAGCAAGATCATGGTTATCCTTGGATTCTTGTGTGTGCTTGCTCACTTGCTTGTAGGTATCATTCATATGCATTTTTCATGGTCCTTATAGTGTATCATCCATAGTAGAATACACACTTCCCCATATTATCCATAATAAAATACAGAAAAACAAAAATATAAAACATTCGAAAAAGACAAAAAAATCCAATATTCTCAAAAAGAAAAAAAATCATAAAACTTCAAAATCCAAAAAAATCAAAACATGTCAAAAACAAAAAATAACATCCAAATAACCTTCAAAATCCCAAAAAATAGAGTCAAAGTCAATCATGTCAGTTAGTCCATGCCATTGTCGAACTACGTTGCCTCTGCGACTAATCATAAGAAGGGTCATCTGTTGATGTGCCCTCAAGGCCACCTAGGTCAGTCGTTTAGGGTTCATCATGTCAGTCAAGTAAATCAGACATTGCCAACATAGACACAAACAGTCATCAAAACATCAGACAAGTAACACATCAACAAGACAACAGGTCAACAAGGTCACTCAATCAAACCAAACAAATTGTCAAAATAGTCAAATAGTCAAACCGTCAAACAGTGAAATTATGTCTTATACAGGATGTGTCCTTCTTGAAACAAGACATTGTCATCAAGTTAAACATCGTCATTTTCCTTATACAGGTGGTCACATGATTGAAACCGGACTTGACGTCTTATACGACATGTTTCCCTTTTGAAACTAGACATTGTCAAACAATCAACCAGTCAATCACCTAAAAATAAAACAATCATATTTTGGCAAACATTATAACTGGCTGTTGACATTGTGGCTTGTCTTGTCTTATCTTTCTTTTCATATTTGTCTGTGAGTTAGGTTACTAGCTTCCTTGAGGATGTCCCATGAAGGATTTAGAGGAGCGGTGATGTCTCTTGACTCTTTTCTTTGATTGTTGTTTGTGGATTGTCTTGGCAAAAAGATTGGGGCAACTTGGCCCTTAGTATGAGCTAGGACATTCCTTGTCTACGACTGTCTGTTTTGCAAGTGGATGACCTTGCACACCTTGGTCTATGTCATACCATGGTGTTTGTTGTCCATTTGTGTTATTTTACTGCCCAATGATGATTAGTGAAGAGTCTTTTCTGGCAAAATATGCATCTTTAAAGTTGTCTCCACTAACATCCATATCCTCCACGCTAACATTTCTTCTATGTCACTTATCTATTTTCCTCTTATCCATTTCGAGAGCACACTCGTGTTCTCTGAACCCGACTGTCCTCTCGAGGGGGCATACCACAACCCTCGTCATCCTTCCTCATCTTATTTTTCACTGGGGCATGTTTTGACTGAATTTTTTTGACACAACACGATAAACTGCATTGTATCAAAGTGGGCAAAATGTAGACACTAAAAATTGTCCTAGGCTTGCGATTTCTAAATTCTCCATCATTTTCCCTTTTGTCTTTGATAATTCAATTAATTATTTTCTAAAGTCATAATTCTTCTATTAATCAAATAATTATTTAATTAATTAATTATTTTATCTTTATTCCTCCTTGATTAATTAAATAAATTTAATTTATTTAATTACATCACTAATTAAGTCCCCTTCTTTCTAAAATTAAATAAATTCTAATTTATTTAATTTTATCCACTTTCCACTATAATTATTTTTAATTATTTAATTATTCATCAACCTTTTCTCTCATAAATTATTTATTTAATTTGGTCCACTCTCTTGAATTTTGAATTAAATCATTATTTAATTTAAAATGATTCCTTTTGTCACATTCCTCTATAATTAAATAATTATTTTAATTATTTAATTATTCATTGGCCATATAAATTAAATAATTTTTAATTATTTAATTTCTTCTATCACCTCTTTATCTGTGCCAATCTTATCTTCCACATCAAATCTTATCTCTTGACATCTCGTTTAATCCTAACCCTTAATTGAATTATCTCATAATTCAATCTCAACCCTTCATTCTTATCATTTGCCCTAATTTCACCCTAACCTTATTTCATACTACAACTTTCAATCCTGGCTATTAATTGAGACATCTTATTGGCATCCAATCTCAACATTCATTCAATTTTTTTTTTCTATAAAATACATTACCCCTGTCATTTTCATTATCTACACATATTATGCAAGTACATGCTGCTAGTGTGAGACAACAATCTTCAATATTTTGCTAGTCACTTGTCATAGGCTTATTATTGCACACTCAAATTTGAGGGTAATTATCATATTCAAGAAAAATGGAGAAGTGCAATGGAGGTGAATCAATGGTGGCATGAAGATTTAGTAATATTGTTCTATGTTTTATGTCTTTATGCTCATTTGTGCTTCATTGTTGATTAGGGTTTGATTTATATGCTTTATTACATTAACCTTAATATTTTAGCCCTAATTGCACATCTATCTTGGAAACTTGTCATATCTCACACATGCAACCATACATTCATAGCCATATACATATTACAATGAAGCACAACTTATCATAAGAGTATATCAACTCTCATCAATGGTGGAATCTTTATAGCATTTTGATAGAGTAACCTTGCTCAAAATCACATGTCCTCTCACAAACAACTATTGCAAAGCTCCCAATATGCAAATGCATTAAAGAAACCATAAATTATTTCTCAAAACAATTAGCTAAAATCATGAACTAAGTAGTCAACATGAAAAGATACCTCATGGCATGTTATTGAGTTACAAGTATCTTTCTAGAAGCTTCTAGACCCTTCTCATGACCTTGCTACTCCAACTTCACTAGAGGACAAAACAATAACTATCTAAATTCAAAAAAGACAACCAACTTACACATCATCACAAACACTTTCTTAGACCTCTTACAATGTCATAGATGTTTCTTACACATCTTACAAAATCATAAGGTGCTATAGATTCCCTTCCATTTCATGCCAAGTTTCTAATAGTGCCTTACAATGTTTCTTCTCGCATCATGTCCCTTACAAACAATATTGCCAATTGTTAAATAATATTGCACTCCACATGTTCCTCCAAATATCACATGAGCATCACATTTCACCCACTCCATAATCTTTGGAGATACACACATGAGATAATATTTGCAACAATATAATCCTAACATGGATTTCCATATTGTTCAACTAGGACTTGCAAGGTGAATAACACACCTAATCCTAACACCTCTACCTCTCTTTATCATTGTCACAAATAGTAGATTCAACTTGCAATTAATTTTATCTTTACTTGTGTGACAAAAGATACACATTGCACATATCTTCTCTATTGTATAGCTCAGTATGGAGGATGCATGCCAATTGATACACACACACAATGAGATTTAGTGGGGTTCATTACTTTACATGGACCTCAATATCCTTTTTATGTTAGAATATTTACTTTACATGCATATTTATGAATTCTCATATGCTTTGAGATACATGATCATTTAAGGATTCACATAGACCTCAAAGTTGAAAAAATGTAATAGTGATATTTGCATGTCCGTGACAATTCCCATTTCATTTTGGGCTTATTTTGATGAAATGTCATAATACACTTACGTATTGACAAATGAAACTCTTCCCACCTTGATATTAGTGCTTTATTGCCTAGGTTAATACCATGGTGTGTGAGATCAATCTCATGTCACACAAAATTGACCCAAAATTCAAAACACAAAATTTCACCAACTCTTGCTATTCCACTAGCTATTATAAATCAACTTGGTACATATTTGTGTGATTAATTTTCATGTCTTGGTATTTAAAGGCATACAATGTTCATTCATTCATCATTAGTTATTCGTTGAAAATCTTATGCATTATAAGGAGTATCATTTTATAAACACTTTGTTTTGGAGCACTAAAAGTAATTTAATTCTATATCTAATTGTTCTAGGGCATCTACATAACTACAAAGTGTTGTCTTTGATCACTTCTACAACTATAAGTTGGTCTAATCAATGGGCTCAAACTAGGAGCACTTGGCCCTTACAATGATTTCCCCCAAAGTATTTTTTAAATACTACCAATCCTTAAAAATCAACATTCATAAAATTATAGTGAATTAGATATTATAAGTATATTGTGTGCTAGATCATGAATATACATTAGGGATTGGATTCATGCAATGCAAGACTGATCTAGTGCTACAAAACCAACCCAAATAATATCTCATCTACATAGCATTCTAGATAGCAAGCATGACAAGTACATCTTTTTTTGGTACCTAGGTGAGTGGAAATCTTCTTGCATCAAATTCTATCTTCATCATTGCCCTACAAGCTAAGTGCACTATCCCTCACATTTACTTTCCTAGATTAACATTTACCATTCTAAGTTATCATTCCCATATGTATTCATTTAATCTAAGTTAATTGTGATCGATTTGCTTCTATCTATGTAATTAACCTAAATTAATTTAGAGAAATTATCTTTTCCTCAAGAGTTCTATATAGTTATCATATTTTATGTTTTTCAACAAATTTCAACATAATTAAAATAAAATACAAATATTTAATAGATGTTAAATTTTTAACAAATTTAAATAAAATCTTGTTTACTGAATGCATTTCACAATAAAATTTCATAATTCATTTGACAATAAACTAAATCATCAAATAACTTTTTTATTGAAGGATTTGAAACATCTTACAATGTCACTTTTGTAATCCACTTGGTGCACACACTATTATCATTTTTTTTAATTGAAAGATATATCTAGTTCCTCAAATTCACCAAGGACACAATTTTGACCTCATCGCTTAAGAATGTTATGACTTTACACTCAACAAGAGCAATTTCACCAATATACTCAAAGTTACTTGACATTTAATAAAGTTTACAATAAAACTCTTAATTAATTTAACAAAAACCCAAGTCATGGAATACATTTTACATTAAGAAACTCAACATTGTTTGAATAGGTTGCTCCACACATGTAATGTCCCCAAGTGATCACCACAGAGTTAAATTTAATTAATTAAATATTAAAATGTTTGAATAATATTTTAGAAATTTATATTTAATTAATTAAAGTGACTTTATTAAATATAGTGTTCAAATATTAAATAAAGTCACTATACAAATAAATTATTTAATAACAATAAAAAAGTTTCATTAATTTTTTTTTTGAAAACTAATAATTGGAGAACGAAAGAGCTCGGTTTAAGGTTCAATCCAAATCCTTTTGTAGGTAAATTCATATCAGAATTCCCACAGAATTTTAAAATTCAGTGAAATCTTTTTACAAAGACAAATTTTAGAGGATTTGTGTTTTTGATTAAATAAGTAGTATTTACAGGGTGATGTACCCTTCACAATGAAAGCCCATAGGGCAAAAAAGAAGCTAGTTCAAACAAGAAAATGAACTAGGAGAAAAAAAATAGGAGCCACTAGGGCCCGACAAAATAGGCCAAACAGGCCACAACAGAAACAACTGACAAATAGTTGTTGAACAAAAAACAAGGACTAGACAACCCCAAAACCTAAGGTGACTAATTTGACTCCCAAAACCCTAAGCTGCGAAGAAGCAACGGATTTTGGGAGTCCCTTCTTCCTCTGCACGACAGACCAGGAAGACTCAGAATTGAAATCCATTGAGCGAGGCGAGAGGAGCGGATCCTCAATAGCTGCATCGGGTAAGGAACCACCACACAACGAGGGAGCCGACAACATAGAAGAGGAGACAAGAGTGATCAAAGGACCAACAAAGTCGCTCAATGAGGGATGTGTAGGTTCAGCCTGAACAATGAGAACAGATCGAGGCAACATAGGTTCCACATAAGGGATAGATGGAAGAGGAGCCGGGCAAGACTCAGATACCTTGGGAGAAGTAGCCAAGGGAGGTTCGCCCTCCTCGGAGGAACCATCCGAAGAGGGAGAATGGACTGTGAGATGGTCCGAGAGAGGATTCTTCCACCAAGTAACAACACCCTTGCAGCGAGCAAGAGGGCAACCAGAAGCCAAATGACTAGTGGAGAAACACCTCCTACACCAAAAGGGGAGGCCCTCATAGTCCAACAACAACGTCCAAGGTATGTTCTCCACCATTAAGACCACATCTCCATGGAGAGGTTTGGAGATGTCCAAATCAACTAAAATACGAGCCACCGTAGTGTTCCCTAGATCCTGAGGACCGTAGAATTGTGTTAATATTATATTTTGAAGAGGTTTTAGAATATTCGTGGCTAGAGGACTTTTATTGAAGCTTGCAGAGATAAGAACAAAATTGAATGTTGTAGTTTTACAGATTGAAAGAATAAAATATTATTAAACTTGTTCAGCCATACCATACCCTAATGACAAATGTACGATTCCTAGTTTTGTTCTAAAGTAATCAATACATTTTCTAAAGAGGTGAAAAAGACTTACACAAATTTTCAATGTGGAAGAATTAAGTATTGTTAATTTATTGCTGCAGAGCACATTATCAATCATAGCTACCACCTTAATCAAATCGGCATGAGGAATGGGATGTGTCATCGTGAATAATAATCACAATATGAGATAAGGGAATAATCGATGCTTATGGTGCCTTACAACAACCATCATAAAATAGACGTTATGAATTGGAGAAGGGTCAACACATATTTTGGTTTATTAAGCTTCCTAAGCTAAGGGAATCTCGTTAAAGGAAGCCATGGACTTTCCAACATGCACAACGCCTTTGAGCAAGCTATCGTGTACCAATATTAACACTCTTCATTAAAAAGAGGGCGATGATGAATTAATGCTTTAGATGGGATTTGGAAACATATGCTAGCTGGCCACCAGAATCTTAGTCTTAAGTATTATAGTTTGGAGCTGGATGTGGGAATAAGAGGACCGCCAATATTTAATTGATTTGTACCTGTAGTTATGCGTGGAAGTTTAAGCAAGAATCAACTCCCTTCAAATAGGTATTTCTAGGTGATATCATGTTAGAATTTTATCAATTGTTCATCGATTCTACAACCATATAAAGAGCGAGCAGTTGGATTTGATAATAGGTCAGAATTTTGCAATGTATGCCTTAATTTCTATTGTAAACAACAAGACTAAAAGATTATTTAAATCTACTATAAAAACAAACAGATCATTGGAACCACTTGGTTGTGTCCCAAGTTTCAATTTGTGGTATTTTGTTAAATATGATGTCAAAACCTTCAAATTAACAAATCAAAATTTTTGCATCTCTATTTCATGTAAACTGTTTGACGAAATGCTCAAGGGTTAACATCAAAAGATTGAGTGAAAAATCAATAGAATCAGCACGGCCATTTCAACCTCCGAACATAATTGGACAACCACTGTTCTGGGCAACGTTCTATCGTGAACATTGATGATTGTCTTTAATGTCATCCACATATGTCTTGAAACATTTTTGGTATTTTTTGAAACGTTTTAAGCAATAAAGCTATATTTTATTTTTAAGATTAAATTATAGGGTAATAATCATTATAAAGTTGATGCCTTTGGATTCTTGTGATTTTGAGCAATAAAGCTATATTTTAAAGTTTAAAATGTTTTTACTTTTGATATGTTTTTTTGGTATTTTCCCGCAATATTTTATATTTTCATTAATCCCAAGTTTTATTTATTTATTATTAGCATGTTGAATCAAGTGATGCCATAATTGTGTCTTAATAATTTTCTATAAGTTATAAAATTTTAATTGGAAAATTCTGTTTGCTAAGGTTTTTCTAAATTTAATTTAATGCTACAATCAAGGGATATATTTTTAAAAATTATTTAGGGTTTTAAAAATATCTATTATTATTTTAAATTTAAATCTAAAACTTAAAAAGTCTTAGGTTATTCAAACCATTCTCAATATTTGAAGTTTAATAGAAAGTGTAACAATCAAGGTAAAGTGGGTGAAATTTTCATTAATTCATTTCATCCACTAGGCCATTGTGACTAGGAATTAAAATATTTTAAATTAGTTTAGTGTTACAATCAAGGAGCTTTAAAAAAATCATTTAGTTTCTTTTAAATATTCCTCAACTAATTATTTATTTATTTAGTTTTTTTTAATATTTCTCAACTAATTATTTATTTAAATAATTTATTTTATTTTTTAAATAAATTATTTTCTATTATCCTATTGGTAAGATTATTGTATAAATCATTGGTACCGGAGGGTGTGTCGCGCCAACGTCACCGGTCACATGAAAAACGTTTACCAGGGGCACTACAATTTATAGGGGGATGGATACCCTGATTCCTCAGTCTAAAAAAAAGAAGAAAGAAAGATATATCTATTTCCTCAAATTCACAAGGACACAATTTAGACCTCATCGCTTAAGAATGTTATGAATTTTCACTCAACAAGAACAATTTCACCAAAAGTCACTGAACATTTAATAAGGTTTACAATATAACTCTTAATTAATTTAACAAAAATCCAAGTCATGGAATGCATTTTACATTAAAAAACTCAATATAGTTTGAATGGGTTGCTCCACACATGTAATGTCCCCAAGTGATCACCACTGAGTTATATTTAATTAATTAAATATTAAAATGTTATTTCTATTTAATTAATTAAAATCACTTTATTAAATGCAGTGTTCAAATATTAAATTAAGTCACCTTAGAAATGAAATTATTTAATAACAATAAAAAAGTTACATTAATTAACCAATAGCCCACCAAAATTGTCTCACGCCTGACTGAAATTGTATAACAACACTGGAATTGTCTCACCTCTGACTGAAATTAGCGCCAGAAGTTGTCAAATGTTGAAAAAGAAATCCAAATGGTTTATATTAGTGTCACTGCACACATAAAATCAGTACAAGTCATCAAACTGCATTTCATCAAGAACATCATTATTATCAACTGGTTATTTAGAACCACGAGAAGCACCAAGCCACACCCACTAGTTGCTTTGTTTTGTGTGTTGTTAGTGATTTAGTCACTTCTTAGGGTCATCGGGGCATTTTTCCTTTTATTTTCCTTTTTTTTCATAAAAAATGGGCTCTTTATGTTTTGTTGGGTGGGTTCTCCCTTGTTTTGTGAGGATTTTGCCTTGGGCCTACAGACATACCTAGGCTAGACTTGGGTGGGGATCTGTAACCAACCTGAATGGGTAACAAAGTGTTTTCTGAAGGAAAATGACAAATCATGGGCAGATTGTAGGCCTTTCTTCAGCTATTTGCCATTCAAATGCTTCATATTGTGACTGGAAAGTAGCTTTTAGCTCATTGATCTGGACTGCAAGCGCAATGTCAATAAGTCATTTTTCAGTCTTGATTTTGTTGTTGTATCATAATCAATATTTTCTTCCAAAAAAATTATTTTCTTGTGATTTGAATGTGGCAATGGGTTGCAGCATCCAAGAACAACTCCAAAATGGGAAAGATGTTAGCAACCGTTTTTTTTGGTTGTGGGCAAATTTGAGGGGCCCTAAAAAATGCAGAACATGTCCTACAAACCAAATGAAAGGGCACAAAGATTGTGTAAATGCAAAAAGCCAAAAATGATAGAAATGACACTTAAACAACCCACTTTATCTTTTTGGTCTTCTATTTCAAGAGAACATTTAATCTTTGCAATTACTCCACCTGCTAGATAGGGATTGGTACATTTTAATTTGATTGTAAATTAACTTTCATTCTTTGTAATGTTTATAATTTAGAATGTTATTAAAATCTTTAATTTCAAATATCCATACATTCCTTTGAATTTCTTATATTAATTTCATTCTTAGTTTTACTGATCTTTGAGAGTATTGATATTACTTTAATGTCTGTTTTAAACTTATTTCTTCTTATAATTCTTCTATTCTATTGAAGTGAACTTGTGTCTCTAATTGTCACTTGGAAAAAAACTCAGAAATATCTCATGAAATAGTTGGATCTGCTTATTTTCCTGGAGTAGAATCAAACTTGTGAGTATGCAGTCACTTGAGAAGAGTATTGTAAGTTTGTAACTACAAAAGATAATTTTTATTACTAAACTGAATCAAGTTCCTGATAGTATTTTCCACTAACTGAAGTGTTCACCTTTTCACTTACTGTTCTATCATTCTATGAAATAATGGGTGTGTGTAATGTCATTCTCGTGAGTTAGCCAGTTCAAATATCTAAATTCTAGTTTTTAAAATTTGGTTACTATTTGAATAACATTCCACCATAATTTCAATTGGAAGTTACTGTACTATGATAAGGATAATCATTGAAAAAAAAACAATTTGGTATTCTTTTCAGGTACCTTTGAAGAAATCTTTTCTTACGTTTTATTCCAAAGGAACTTGGTAGTCGTCTCACAACTCTCTGGAAGAAAACATTTAGGTATTCTTCTAAAGCATGCAAATATCTGATTAACTGAATAATGTAGTTTGAAGTTTGTTTTTCATTCATTCCTTGATTTTTGTAAATTTAATGAAATATAATTTCAATACATAACATTGCACTTGAATGGAAATTGAAGATTTCTTTGCATTTTTATCTTTGAAGACAAACATGACTGTGTTGTTGTTCTTTTATGACAATGTGGTTTTTCTTTGAATGTGTTTTGTCCATGTCATTGTTGCCTGTTTGACCATGATATGAAGTTATCTATTGAAATATTTTTAAAACCACTGATCTGTTACGATTGACACCTTTTCACTAAGTTGCCCCATCTATAGAAATATTTTGTTAGAGTACTAAGTTGTTTTACTTAATTAATTTAATCATATTGGTTAATTAATTAAGTCACTTATCACTTTAGTTACTTAAGCTAAACTTAGGCACATTAATAATTAATTAATTATTAATTATTAAGTGTGCACACTAGGGTTTCCCTTTTTAGGGTTTCTTGATCTCCTTTCATAAGGATTGATCTCATTGTAATTATCAATGAGAGAATATCTGTAGCTTTCATATCTTCTTGAAAGTTTTCTCTCTTCTGTAATTTTTTCTTGTTGAAGATAATTGCACATTTGTTTTGCAGATCTCTTGCGTGGAAGGTGTATTTGTTTGTGTTTGATCTTGTGGCTCGTGGTTTTGTGCTTGTTTCACAATTCCAACATGAATGTGTTTTGTCCATGTCATTGCTGCCTGTTTGACCATGATATTAAGTTATCTATTGAAATATTTTTAAAACCACTGATCTGTTATGATTGACACCTTTTCACTAAGCTACCCCATCTATAGAGTGCATAGTTATAGCATCATGGTCATACTTTTCCCAAACTATTCAAACATTTTACAAAGAATTGTGATGTTTTTGTCCTGTAGGTCTTTATCTCTACATCAGAACACTCTTTTTCCTACACGTCTAATCCTACTACTACTTCAAAAATATCCTTGTAAGTACATTAGGATTTTACTCTATTGCGCCTCTCCATTTTGCAATTAAGTACAGTTCAATGGAATTTTAACAAGAAAAGGATAATCATTTACAAAAAAATTAAGCTTATGAATGATGGGAGTCTAAGCTTGGATCCTCATCTCCAAGTATTATCTGTACCTTGAAAACTTTGGCCGTGGTCCTGAGAAACAATCGATACAAATTGATCTTTCTGACGAAGAGCATAAACAAAGAGCATCATTGCCAAAAAAGTAAACCACTCTATAAATTCTAAGAAAATTCACAAGAGATCTATAATACAACTAACAAAATATAATTGTCCCATCATTTGTAATTCAAGGTTAGTATGCAGGTTCAATACTATTTCTATACCTTATAATTAACTTTCCAACTTCTGCAATATATTACTAATTATATTTTTACTTACAATTACATAGGTGGATTGTCATTTCAAAACTAGAGCTTGCATGTATAGATCATGCCATCATTGGTGAACCCGTCTTCCTATTTCTAAAGCAAGAGGAACATCTACAAAACGGTGCTACAGATACATTTGATTATCCTGTATCACCAACAACCCCAAACTCTAAAAAAATGTTATTTGGCATAGACCCATCTCAATCTAGGAAGGATGTATCTATTAGCATTAGTCTTACTAAAAGTTTGAACTCTTTTTAAACAAGGTGGACTATCAAAGGCTGTGTAACTATGAAAAAAGAAATCCACCAGTATACCAATCAAAAGGGAAGTGGACAAGTTTTCAACTTTGATATTATAGATAGTGAACACATAGAAACTGTAGACACGTAAAATATACCAATTGACATTGTGCATCTGATTCTGCTCACTAACATCATTTCTTCTTGAATCATCCCTCGGTCTAACCATTTAATCAAATTCCCCTATCTAATTAAATTCATCAATATTCCTCTCTTAATTAAATAAATCATTTTATCTAATCAAGTCATCTCTTTTGTTAATTAAATCAATTCATTTGATCTAATTCCCCTATTTAATTAAATAATCAATTTTATTTGATTAAATCTCTAAAGTCTATTCATTAAATTAATAAATTAAAACCTTATTTGATTTAATCTAACACCATCTCTTTTAATTAAATAAATCAAAATCCTTATTTAATTAATCTCTTGTCATATTCCTCTCTTATTTGATTTAAATAAATCCATAAATTTGAGTCAAATAGGTCACATCATCTAACCTCTCTCATTAAATTAATTAACCTTGATTAATTTAATCTCATCTCATGTCCATCCTCTAGATAATAAAGTTGCACATGAAAATAGATTTAATTCATTTATTAAATCTATATTTTCCTCACAAGGCATCTTTTGGAATATTCTCTCAATTTGAATTAAAAAATTCCAAGTCAACATGTACATCCAACAAGGCAATAAATTCATCTTACATGTCCTTTGCCTTGAGCCAAGTGGCATTTATTGCATTTTCCCTTCCCTCTTACATGTCATTTCAACAAATTTGAAATTCAAAATTATGCATTTATTGGCACAAACCCCAAATCTTGCACATCCTTCATCCATTCATAGATTGACAAGTGGCATCATACCATTGGATGAATGTTAGTCCTACATTGCTTAAATTTAGACATTCATCCATCTTGGAATTCTATAAATAAAGAGCTTATATCCTCATTTGATCATCCACAATTTATGCAAAGTTACCATGCTCAAATATCCATCAAATTTCATCAATCATTCTTGAATCATAGTCAGGTTTTGCAGATTTTAGCTTGGAGCACTCTTCAACATCAACAAAGTGGATCAAATCTTCATCAACATATCAAGCTTGCATCTTAGGAATTGGGAAAAGGGCCAATTTTCACATCAAATTGGAACCAATTCCCCCATGGGATCATGAATTTGCACATCTAATTAGGATTCAATGTTTGTTTTATCATTTCCATTGTGTTTTTTAATATTTTCTTCCTAGTTTGAATGTTGTAAATGGATTTCATGGGGAATCCTTGTTTTAGCTTGCAATCTCTTGTCTAACTTGTTTATTCTTGTTGTTTTGCAGGTACTAGGAAAAGGGTTCACACAAAAACATGTGTCACTTGCTTCAATGAAGTTGTAGATATTCATTATGCAAACATTAATATTGGATCTATATATTCATTATCTGGTGGGACCATTAAATCTGCTAATAAGCTTTACAACACGCTAAATAGTGAAATAAAAGTCACCTTAATGGTTGAATCAAAGGTGACACTCTGTGAAGACGACCTCTCTATTCCAAAACATCAATTCTCTTTCACACCAATTAGGGAAATTGTGAGTAAGAGTAATAATTCAATTGTTGATGTTATTGGAATTGTTGTTTGCGTAAATCCAAGCTCTACAATAAGGAGAGATGGTACAAAGGTTTTGAGGCGGAGCATCAAGATATTCTAGATATGTCTACATCAACTATAGATCTAACTTTATGGGGACCAACAACTCAGAAAGAAGGCACAAAACTTCAACACATGTACCACTCAGAACAAACAATTATTCTAGCTATTAAAAATGGACGTGTTTCTGACTATTATGGAAAGGTAATAAGCACATTAGTAACTACACACCTGATATAGAAGAAGCAAAACAACTTAAAATTTGGTATGCACAAAATGGGGTTAATATTGTACCTTGCTCCACAAAGCTTGATGATATACCTCCTATTATCACAAGAATGATAGTTAGCAACATTCGAGAGCAATCAACAAAATAATACAACCCATCCAATTCATAATTCATTGCAAAGGCAACAATACTATTCATCAAATCTAACTCCTTTTGTTATCCAGCTTGTCCTCTTCAATGAGATGGAAAACAATGTAAGAAAAGGGTTATTCAAAATGAAGAAGATAAATGGTATTGTTCAAAGTGTGCAACAACATTTGTAGATTGCAATTATAGGTACATACTTCAAGTCAAACTGGAGGATCACATAGATATAATATGGGTAGTTGTGTTTGATGAGATAGCAACAAAAGTCATGGGTATGTCTGCACAAGAACTATATACATTGCAATTCAATCATGAAGTAGAAACAAGTACTAAAGATGTAATAAGAAGTGTTTTTCTTACGCAATTCTTATTCACACTATCATGCAAAAATGAGACATACAATAGTGAAGAGCGGTCGAAAGTAACAATCATTAAAGCTGATACGATAGATTTTATTGCAGAGAGCAATTTCTTGCTTTCTAAAATCAATGAGATGTGGAATGATACAAACAACTAGGAATACATTCCTTATTTTCTATGAAAAAGTGTATATATTCTTGTACTTGTAAATATTCTTTTTCTACATTATGTGTATCAAATAAAACAGAGTTTGAATAAAAAATGTTTCACCCTTTTTTGTAAGTGAGTATCTGAATTATTGTTTAATGAAAGATCTTATAGCGTTTACATTTTTAGTTTATTGGTTTCAAATTTTCATTTGCTATGTATATAGAATTGTATGTGCTTTTTATCTCTAATGAAATAAAACAATAATGTCGTCAAAATCAGGGTTTTCAATTTCAGCACCATCATTGTCCACACTTTTCATATCGTGTTCACTTTTAAGTACAATCATCAAAATTTTATTTTTATTTCTTGTCCCATATAATTTGGATTCCTTTCAACACAACATAGTAGGTTGCATGTTCAATTTCAAACATTTTCTTTGCATTTTTTTGTATATATTGTTTTCTCAGTGCATCATTATGTAGCAACAATTTCACTTTTGAGATATACAACAAAAGTTTAAGGTAGGGCAAAAAATAATGGGATGACTTGATACTACCGGTTCCTCACTTATTTCAAATATGCTATTGTATACACCTAAAATCGGTCAAAACATTTAAATAATTAAATACTAGTTATTTAATTAATATTCGACTATGTATAAATAAATTCACAAATTATTTATATAGTTCATATCCTTTAATTCTTCAAATCTAAAATCATATTCCTCTAATTTAATTAAATAAACAAATTTCATAAGCTTGTTTTATTTAATTAAATTTCATTAATCTTAGATTAGGAATTCAAACACATTCTACAACTTTTCATGCCACCTCACCAAGGTCACATGAAATTAAATAATTCTAATTTTTAATTATCTTCATCAAACTTTCAACATGGCTTATTCCTCACACAATTGATTCTCCCACACATTTGGCATTCAAACATATGGTCTTTTTTTCCCACACTTGATTCCTCATCTATTTGACATGTTGTCTTTGGTCAAGAGAATATTTTCTTGATTCTCTTCATCTCCACTGTTCATCCCTCTTGTTTGAATCTGGACCGTCGATCTTTGCCACATCACAAAATGATTGGAAAAACTTATAAATACAACCCACCACTTGAGAAACTTGAATAGCTATAGTTGTTGATCTAAATTTTTAATTTATTTTCATTAAAGGGTGGCGTTGAGAGGAATGCAACTTGGAACGATGATAAAAGATGCGTATGCTTTGATACTTTTATTCAAGTCTTATCAGTCATGAGCCTCATCGGACGAGGCTTCATTCCCCTGAGCAACACTCTTGGTTTTTAAACATATGATCTCTGCATAAGGAGGAGAACAGAGAAGGATAAAATGCAGAGATGATCATCTCATCATGATCATTTTTTTCTAATGTAAGGTGTTTCTGTGGTACAAGCCATTCCTATTTACATAAATTTTTCTTTCCCTGCTATTTCTGTAATTTGTTCTTCTGTTATAGAATAAGGAATGATAATAGACCTTAATTTTTTTCATGCATAAATCAACTGTAATTTCTATAAACAATTTGGCTCTAAAATCTTCTAAAAGTTCTGAATTGTTTCTGGACTTTTTTTGGATTAGATTAAAAAAATCTTGTCAAATTGATATTATAGATTGTGAAAATTTGATGATTTTAGAGAAAAATGGCAAAAAATAAAATAAAAAAATTTCAGTTCAGTTTGATATTTACACTACTGTTATGTTTATCATTCATATAAGTTGTGTGTTAGCATAACGCTTGAAACCAAGTTCTCTTCTGTGTTTTTTTATCCACATAGACTATATCATATGGTGAATGAAGCAGATATATGAGCCTTGTGAGCTTTATATAAAGTTAAATATGAAATTAAAATATACAGGAAATTAGCAGTGGAAGGCTTCGAAGAAAATTGGTGGTTAGAAAATGATGGAAATTGCAGTTATTCTTAAATCCCTTTGAGATGCTCGTCCCTTGAAGTCTGCTAGGCAGCAGGAAGAATTAAATGGTGGAGGGTTTATGTTTTTGGTTGTTCTTTTACAGACTGTTTAATATCTTTATGCTGAAAATAGTTTTAGGGCTTTATGGAAAGAATGCTCAGAAACTGTGTTTAAGTGCAGCATTTGAAAGATACATATAAACTGCATATTATATGTTTCCAGATGTATTAATCCTGATTTATAATTAATTTTGGCCTTGGCCTCTTATTTACCAAAAAAAAAAAATATACAAAATTAAGTTCCCTATTAAGAAGTTGTGTTAAAAGACAAATATGGTTAGTTAAGCATTGTTGTGAAGCAGCTGATTATAATGTCCAGGCTCTCCTTTACATCTTTTAATAATAGTGTTTCACTTATTAGAGTTAAGGATATATAGTTAGTTCTCTAAGTCCTACTGTTAAATTTCAACTTTTGAGCTCAAATTTTTATCATTTTTAACATCAAGTTTCAGAAGATTTGTACATAAATCTCCTCAAGCTATAATCCCAATTTTCAGAATTTATTCTAATATTAAATTTGTTAGGTCTTGTGCATAAATTGTTTTGACGTAACATTAAATCTCAGAAACTTTGTGCCCAAATGGCTAAATGTCCTCAAATTCTTATCCTGAATCTCAGAAACTTTGTACATAACTCTTTCCATATCCGAATGTTAAATGTGGCAAATTCTGTACAGAAGTCTCCACCATTTTGGTGTTAAATTTGGGATTTTATGCATGCCTTTTTTTTTGTTTTTTTGCAATTAAAATATTAGTTAGAAATGTACGTGTAGAATATGTCATTAATGAATGCGTTCCCATTTAGTGTTTCATTCTGCAAAACCCTTCATTGCCTTCTCCTACTCTCTCAATTCCTTGGTGATATGATGGATGCCATGAAATATTGAAAGTTTTGTGTACAATTTTTCCACAATTCTAATGTTATTCATGCATGTGCTTTAACAAGATTTTAATGTTAAATTCCCAAATTTTTTGTTAATAAATCTTCCCAAATTCTAATTTAAAATTTCGTAATTTTTTGCTGTTGGCTGTGTAAAATTAGATGCATACAGCACATTGCAGATCTCTGCTTATATACACTGTTGGGATATCTATCAAAGGCTTGTTTTCTATCCTTTTTGTAACTGCAGAACTATAAATATTGGTTCAATCGTTTTATCTATTGATTAATATTTATTTCTTTATTAAAATATCTACTTTTAATGTTGGTGCAGGTTACATTTTAGCCGGATCAATTCATTGATAAGAACAAAATTGGGAAATAGGTTCTTCAAAGCTTTTTATGTCTTCCTACCTCATTTTCTCTAATCTTATGCGTTGGGGGTATGCAGCATTTCTTGCAAATGCAAAAGACAAAAGAAACATTACCACTGATTATATCACTTAGGGTTTTTCTTGTCCCTAAGCAAGTACATAGGATGATTATTTAAGCCTGATAAAGGTTAATTTCTGTTTTCAGAGATTTTGCATGATGCCATTAATTTGTACATATCATTCAGAGTTATCATTCAGAGTTAGTGTTCATGAAATATTGAAGTTCTAGTTACATCCCTCTTTCTCTCTCTATGTGTATGTGTATATATATATTATAAGGCTGTACAATTTTTCAAGCATGAAAAATGTTATACTTCTCTCTAGCCATTTTGCTATTTGATTTTCGTAGAGGAATTACGCAACAGATAGATGAAGAGATCTCAAAATGTGTTTACTTTTTTTATTTTTAATTGTAAAGGGGTGTGGAGGTCTTTATTGGCCAGCCTACCATCCCTTTTTTATGCTTGCATCGGCCTAGATTGTTAGGGATCCCTTGCTATTTTAGGAAAAAAATTGATGTCTTCGAGATGTTTACTTTCTTGGCTGCAGATCAGGGACAGTTGGGGGACATTTCCCATCTGTCCCCACATCCTTGAAATGTTTCTGGTTGGGGTCTGAAAATGCAGGGAACATGGCCTCAGGGTACATAGGCTGGCCTGCATCTTATCTGTGACAAACCCATCTCACTTTGTAGCAAAAATTCAGCATAAATATGCTTTAATGTTACTGATAGACATGTCTCCTATCACCTTGGGACACATGACATCTCAGGGATGCCCAGAAATATCTCGAGGACATGCACCTCGAAAAGGGGTCCTCATAGAATCCCACCCTACTCTTTAGGTTTCAAAAAGTATCTATTTTTAATTTCTTAAGATCTCTAGTGGGCCCTCTTATGCATTCCACATGTTAAAGAAGAGACTTCGCCCTAAAATGTAGAACGATTCACTTTGGAGCAACTTGGGAAAAGCATTTTCTTACTGAATCTGAATGGATCAATTTTGTTTTATTATTTGTATCTCACTATTTTGCATTGTCTTACTGAATCTGAATGTGTCAATTATGTTTTATCATGTATCTCAATTTTTTGTTTAATAAATAAAAACACTTCATTGTGTTTAGCTGTGATTAATCATATAAGTAATGTTTATCTGTTTAAATTTCTATATGTTTTCTATCTATAAAGTGGACATGACAAGGATCTATAACTGTGTTGGATCTATAACTATGAGAAAGTAGACAAGATATTTTATCTAGGCCGTGATATTGTTGACAAGGATACTAACTGCAATTTCCAAAAATTGAACTTGCCTTGCCTGCTAGCAGGCATAAATCATCTGCTTTATCTTACATTACATGTTTGCAGGCAATCTTGAATGTGAATGAGATTAGCTTGTAGGAAGAAATATCCCAAGTTAATCGTATTTACTTCCGAACATGAAGATGAATTTAGCTCGTAGGGAGAAATACCCCAAGTTAAAGTTATTACCTGCCAAACATGATGATAAATTAGTTGGGAGTTGTTTGTTTGTTTGTTGTAAGATGTATTGTTTGTCTCATTATAATATGGATGTAGAAGTATTTAAATTCATATTAAAATTGAAATGCATTTTATGCGTTTTACATTTATCTTAAAATTTACTGAAACCATTGTACATAAGGAGGTCCTAGAAATACATAACAGGTGTTTATTAACTATTATGTCATTGTACAGGGTTCACTTTCTGTGATTAATCTTATTGCTGCCTGGGAGTAGAACAAGAAGTTTAGAATGGCTTATGGGATTTTAAGTATTGATTTTTGCATGCAGATACCTGGCCCTCCTGCATCAAAAGCTAAGTCAATAGAACACCAAAAATCGATTGGACTATGGGCACTGAAATTACCCTCATCAGATTCAGCTGTTGTTCGAAGAACACAAGCCTTGTTGGCGGAGAATCCACATGGTTTGCCTACTGTCAATGAGAACTCTGACTTGGCGGAAAAGAGGAGGAAATTCTGGTTAGAAGTGAAGCCTCTTTATTTTGGTGTTTACTTAGGTTATGAAGGTTTCTGGAGTATACCTCGGACAATTTGTATTGGGTTGATGGTGTTCATATTAGGAAGATTTAGCTGGGGACGCTCACTTCTTGTCAAATACCCAGAAATTTTCACTCTTGGACAGTTCAAGAAGACGGGCCCCACGGAAGAAGAGGTTAGAAGTGCTTCATTCAAGATGTGGTTTCTAGGTCATGGCTATAGTGATGAGAGTCATCTTCTGCAGCAAGGATCAAAGCCAAATATTGAAGTGGTGACTAGAATTTCTGGGCCTGAGATTGGTTATGCAACAACTCCTATCACTCTTGTTCAGTGTGCTCTCCTTGTGATGGATCAACGCCAATGTTTACCAAAGGGAGGTGTTTTCCCTCCAGGGATTGTGTTTGGTCCTACAGACTTGCAAGAGCGCCTAGAGAAAAGGGGCATATTGTTTGAACTTATCAGCAAAAAGACTATCTCATAGTAATCATAGACCTGTTACCTAATTTTCACCCTCAGGCTCAATCAGACAGAATGTCATGTGACAGAGGTTTGAGAAGGCCAAATGGAACATTTGCACTAGGGAAAAATTCATGAATTTGACGCTAGGTCACAGGGAACTCAGTGAAGAAGCCTGCCTTATTCAGGTTCGGCATGAAAATCTTCTAAGGACAGAGTTGCCAAGACCCCAGGAATGTCACGGCGAGTGGAATTCATATGCAGGTACCTATCGGCAAGACAAAATCATTGTCTCGGCGACTAAGAATTTCCCCGTCGGCATGAGGATTTCCTTTGGAGAAGGGTCTTGGCGAGATCTTTATGTCTCACCGACCGGCGGCAGAGGGATACACATATCGGCAGGAGCTTTTACATCAGGGAGATGTCTTGGCGAGTGCTTAAGGTCTCGCCAACAAAGTACAAAATGAAATGCTCTCGGTGTAACGTCTCAGCGAAAGCAGAAGGTCTCACCGAAAGGATGCCTTCGGTGTATGTAAGTGGGCTTCGCTAGGAGGTCTTGGCGAAGGCTAGATGTCTCCCCGACTTAAGGATCTATCGGCGTAACAAGGCAATCGGAGAGAGGTCTTGGCGACCGGTAATGTCTCACCGAAAGACGAAGGGCTTCGGGGTAATGTTTTGCCTTCGGTAAAACATTTCACCGACACTCGAATATCTTGCCGACTGAGGAGGAGCTTGGGGAGGTGGCGAAGTGAAAAGGAAAAGGAGACAAGAGGAAGCTCGGCGAGAGGTCTTGCTGACCAAAGAAGGATCCGACCGATATAGAATGAGCCCGGGTAGAAAGACCCAGCATCACTATGAGATCCTATCGACTCGGCAATGTCTTGCCGATGTTTTGAGCGATGACAAAGCTGACTTCGATATAACTTTGGTGGCTCAATAAGAGCTCTCATCGACTGTCATACGCTATGCCGATGGATTCAGAGGAGCATAATCGCATCGGTGAGACACTTTCAGTGTCTTACCGAGATGCGATTCTAATCGAAGAGCTTTTGACCGCCTACAGAGTTCGCACAGAATACTCTCGACCAATCAGGGGGAGCTAGAGGCAAGTAGTGGCAGCTTGACCAGCAGAAAGAAAATCAACAAAATGTGAATGCAACACGTATCTGTTGTGAGCTCAGGGCATTCAAAGTGCAGCCGAAGTAGCTCAATAGGACACGATGCCAGGAAATGAATGCGGTGGTTGCAGAAAGATCAGGAGGGTTCTCCGGGGAATGAATCTTCACCGACATGGACACACAGGGGTCAGCATTAAATTCAACAAAAGATCTAAGGAAAAAATCCTATCCCAAATCAGGATATTTTTGTAAGCCCTAAGGGGCCGTTGCAGTTTGATATATAAGGCATTTTTTTCCTTTTAAAAAGGAGTTTGAATGTATGCTCCTCTGAAGTCTGTGACCCTTTTTCAGTCCTCTCTCAGACTAGCACATTTCTGTAACTCAATTTGGAGCATAATATACAAAATCTGCCTTGGTTACCATTAATGGTCCATCTTTTTCCCTTCTGATTTTTGTGAACCATTGTGCATTCTTTCTTGATTCATTGAGCTACTTAGTGAAATATTCTCTTTCCTTATAGCTTTTGTTTCATGTCATGCCTTTCTTTGCAGAGGTAGTATCATGTAGGTTACAAACTATGTTTATTTAATCCTGCACATGAGCTTCTAGTTTGTGAAAATCTGCCTTTCCTTCTTGAAGGTATGTGCATGTCAAACCTGTTTGTATGCGTGATCTACAGGATCTTGTTGTGCAATCTCATGGCTGTCACCAGTATTCAAGTGTAGCTCGAGTATCTCATTGTTCCTGTCATTTCGGTGTATGACCTTAGTTTAGTCATAATTTATGTACTCCTCATCCCTTTTCCTCTCAAAGAATCAGTAGTTTAGGTGATACCCAAAGGAAGCTGGCCTTCTCCGGAGGTTCATTTCAGCTATAAGTGACCCACAGCCTTGAAATGATCCCATGTTGCTCTAGAATGCTTAGTTTTTTGTAAACTTTGAAAAGGGTGCAATTCTAGGTGACAACAAGACCAAAAGCAAGTATGTCTTCCATTAACTGAATAACTGTTTTGTCAAGTGAGGTAAATAGATCAACATGAAAGAATTCTAAATAATTACTTGTGTCCTTCCCTTTGTCAAACGAGCTACATAGCTTGATGTAAGATAATTCTCAATAATGTTTTGTGTCAAAAACATTAGTTTTAGATCTTTTTTGTAAGATGCTACTTTCAAAAACTTCATGAAATGCCATCAGTTATAGTCTTTTAGAATGATTGCAATTTATTTCTTTGTGGAGAGATTTTCTTTTTTCAGGTCAATTTGTAAAAGATTGAAATACATCGAAGAACTTCCTTTTAGGAATTTAAATTACTGTAATTATTTTTGAACATTTGTTGACATTATTTTATCACTTGCTTGTTAGCATGTAAATGACAAGGGAAAAACTTAGCCTCACAGCCTAAAAGTTGAAAACAAAGCTTGGGGAATGGGCTGACTAACACCTAAAGATAAATTACCTAGATTGGAATGCCCTTTTCTCTACTTTAGCATTGGAATTTTTATTATCACTTCCAAGTAGTTGAGATTATTGTAACTTTACACCATTAATTAATGTATATAGGATGCAGTTACTATATAGATGAAGATGAATATGGTTTAAAAAAAACTATTAGTTTGAATTCTGCATCCAGTGCTTAGATATTATATTTAGAAAATAACTAAGTCTTCGTAATTCTTGAAACAATACCTTTGAGATGTATCTGCTACTGGAGATTAGAGCACTTATTGACAATTGGCATAATCAATGTTTTATCTGAGCATTCCTGATTAGCAATCACTATTTTTAGGACTATAGGCATACATGGTGCTTTATTTTAGTATCCCTGATTAAATCACCATCTAATTTAATTCAACAAACAAGTTTTGGTAGGTTCAAATTGTAGAATCCATTGTGCAATTCATTTGTATGAATATGGCGATGAAGATGATAGATAGTCATACCAAAGATTGCTTGTTCATCCAAGGTTATCCCTCTTCACTTCAAGCTACAAATCCATATAGAGAGTTGAGATTCGATGCCTGTAACAAGTGTTTTGGCGCGACACGCCCTCCGGTACCACGAGGGTGGGGAAGACTAGACCTCGTGACCAACCTCTTGCAACAGGAAAGATTTAGCCAACCGAGCTAGGGCCCCAACCCCGCCTGTAACAAGTGTTTTCAAGCTTGTATGTTATTTTATATATTTTACTCTTAGATTTTAAGTTACCTATTTAATATTTTGTCATTAAAAACAGGTTATCTAATTTAGAAACAACATCAACATGGTTATAAAACTTATGTGATGCTACACATAATTAGTTCCGGCGGGTGGAAGTGCCCTCCAATAATAAGGTTTGAATCTAAAGCTTTAACAATGCACAACATATTAAATATTTGCTTTTGAAAATGAGTTTTGTTGAGGTGCACGACTCTTTTATTTACCAACTATTGTAGCTGATTAGAATCTGCAAGCTGTATTTGAATCTTCATAATCGAGAATATGCTTTTTCTGGGAAATGTAAAGGACAAAAAGGATAACAGTGACCTAGCTCTAGATGGAAAAAAATGAGGTCTTCTATGTGTGAGCCAAGGTTTTGGATACTTATTTTATTAATAACACTTTGGGAAGTTTGCTAGTTAAAAAAGTTATTTTTTTCTTATTGGTAAATTTGAGGGAGTCAGTGGTTCCTTGGCCTCTTTGGAACACAATGGAGGCTCCAATTGCCGTCGAACGCGGGTCCATGCCCATGATCATAGCCGCTCAGCAAGGGCATGACTCAATACCAACACATTATATGCCACAGCTTAAAAAAATAATTGTTGGGTTAGATTTGAAATTATAAATATGCATTTAAGCACTTTAAATTCAGCTTATCTTCTCATTCTGCAAGTTAAATTTTATCATTGAATTACCTCATTGCGAAGATAATAACTTGACCATTTGAGAGTGGAATTTAACATGCACCCACCCACAAAATTCAACCTTATACATTACCGTGGCCTTTCTCTACCCAGGGACTTGATTTAATGTGATTTTTTTATTAACTTCATTTGAAGGGTATAATTTCATTGTTATTGTCACTAATTATTTTACAAAATGGGTTGAACTCGCACCTCTTGAATCTACCATGATGACCAACATTTGCAATTTCATAACGGATAATCTTATCTCTAGACTGACCTACCATCTACCATTGTAAATGAAAACAATACATCATTTAAGAATAAAGAGGTAATGAAGTCCTTAGAGAAATTACATCAATAATGGAGGTTCTCAACTATGCATAAGGGAATGTATAAATTGAGGCCATGAATACACCTGTTGAACATATCTTATAAGAAACGATTGGAAAACATGATACAATTGACATAAACAACTTATTCCATTATTATGGGCATATCACACTAGTATTCAAACTCCTACAAGATTTACACCTTACTCTTTACTATATGGTATTGAGACCATCATGTTACTAAAGCTTGAGATTCCATTTCTACATGTTTCCCTTAGTAATATCATTGATGATTATACACACCAAACTCTTTAGTATATGGTATTGAGGCCATCATGCTACTAAAGCTTGAGATTCCATTTCTACATGTTTCCCTTAGCAATATCATTGATGATTATACATACCAATAACATCATTACAAGAGCTTGAGATTATACATACCAATAGCATCATTTACAAGAGCTTGAGAGACTTGATTAATAAGAGTAAGTTGATCAGATAATCTATAAGTTTACCAATGATAACTAAAGAAAGTGTATAACAAGAGAATCATCCATATAGACTTCTAATTAGGTGTATTACACTTTGTGTGAACCCTAATAATCCAAATGCCAAGAAAGAACCTTGAGGGGAATCTTGACCTAATTGGATTGTGCCTCTTATCATTACTTTCTAGTTTGGTAATAGTGCATTTGCTCTATCAACTCTTAACAACTCTTAACAAAAAAATAGTGAAATAACCAATTAACATTATGAACCTTTGCTAATACTAATTTTGACCATGCTATATTTAGGGGCAATTATTCATTGATCATTATCCATATTTTCTTGTGTCATTTTTGAGATTTTTTTGCCATCTTTCTCATATTGGAGGAAAATGGATTTACATAGATTTTCATGATTACATTTTACTCATTTATGTGCCTATACACTTATCTACTTATACATTGGGGGAATACACCTTTTCTAGTGTTTTATATACTTACACAACTATCTTTGGTCATTAAGGGATGCATCATCATTTTCAGTTGCCTATTCTAGGAGCAAATTTATAGTCCCTTATGCTTCTCTCTAGCCCATGCACTTACCGCACGTATTGTTCAAGATGTTTGATTTGACTCTTACATATTGCATTCATGACAATATTTTACTTTACATGATACATGTGCCTAAATTCTTAGATTACTTTTACACTTCATATATTATTTTTCTCTTTTCTCCAATTCCTTGCATCAAATATATGTAACCAATTGAAGGGGTCATATCATGTTACTAACAATTCTTTGTTGAGTTTCTAGATAATTACAAGTAGCTATATAAAGACATCATTTGTAACCATACAAATCATGATCACACAACATGACAACACCCGATATGTAATGTCATACTATGATTGCCACACTATGCACATATAATTAGCATTGCCATTTTTTGTACAACTAGAACTTTTCTAACCCTATTCTTTGATGAAAGGAAAAAGTTCACTTCCACGATTAACTTTAAGAGGAAAGTCGTGTATATTACGAGTCTTTTAAAAAATTAGGAGCATAACAACTTGTAGAGTTCACTTTTAGAGAAAAATAGAAAGAGAAAAAAAAAATGAGAAAAGGTCATCCACCAAGAGAGAAGAAACATAAGATGTACACGGGGAAAATCCTTTCACATAAAAACCCCCATCCTCCCTCCAAACATTTTGAGTCCCTAGCATTATTTAGCAAATAAAAAAATTGAATTTATCTAGTATCTATTCCAATATGGAGATCAACATCCATTTGTAATGCATTCTCTCCAACTTGTAACTCAATATGCAATATCATCTTGTAGACACTAAAAATTGTCCCAGGCTTGTGATTTCTAAATTCTCCATCATTTCCCCTTTTGTCTTCGATAATTAAATAATTTAAATAATTTAATTATTTTCTAAAGTCATAATTCTTCTATTAATTAAATCATTTAAATAATTTAATTAAATAATTTTTTTAAATCTTTATTCCTCTTTGATTAATTGAATAACTTTTATTTATTTAATTATGTCACTAATTAAGTCACCTTCTTTCTAAAATTAAATAAATTCTAATTTATTTAATTTTATCCACTTTCCATTATAACTAAATAATTATTTTTAATTATTTAATTATTCACCAGTCTTTTCTCTCATAAATTAAATAAATTCTATTTATTTAATTTGGTCCACTCTTTTGAATTTTGAATTAAATCATTAAATAATGATTCCTTTTGTCAAATTCCTCTATAATTAAATAATTATTTTAATTATTTAATTATTCATTGGCCACCTAAATTAAATTATTTTTTATTATTTAATTTCTTCTATTACCTCTTTATTCGTGCCAATCTTGTCTTCCACACCAAGTCTTATCTCTTTCCATCTCATTTAATCCTAGTCCTTGATTGAATTATCTCATAATTCAATCTCAACCCTTCATCCTTATCATTTGCCCTAATTTTGCCATAATCCTATTTCATACTACAACTTTCAATCTTGGCTATTGATTAAGACATCTTATTGGCATCCAATCTCAACCATTCATTCAAATTTGTCTTTTCTATAAAAGACCTTACCCTTATCATTTTCATTATCTACACATATTATGCAAGTACATGCTGCTAGTGTGAGACAACAATCTTCAATATTTTGCTAGTCACTTGTCATAGGCTTATTAAATTGCATACTCAAATCTGAGGGAAATTATCATATTCAAGCAAAATGGAGAAGTGTAATGAAGGTGAATCAATGGTGGCATGGAAATTTGGTAACATTGTTTTATGTTTAATTTTTTATGTCTTTATGCTCATTTGTGCTTCATTGTTGATTAGGGTTTGATTTATATGCTTTATTGCATTAACCTTAATATTTTAGCCCTAATTACATTGGTGAAGCCGACGTGAACCCCCTAACTGATTTTTGGCTCAATATTATGACAAATTTTGAGGAATTTTTGAGTTGATCCTTTTTATTGCAGGTTTTGTTAGCTTTTTATTGCAGACTTTACATTATTTTGGGACAAAACCCTAGTTTTCAAAGATTTGACCATATCTTTCAAATGGTTGTAGATCTTTTCACAAAAAGAATTCTACAAATTTGGGATGATGTCAGATGCTTTTTTTCCAAATATTAAAGTTTTTGGACATGTTTTGAATTTGTTATAAATTTTTAATGATTTTTTATAAAAAAACAATTTTGGATGAAAAATAGCAATTTTTTCTGATTTCTTTACATTTTTAGAAAGCTCTTGAAATTTCAATCAGGGTCTATTCTTTGTGTTTTTATTTTTGATGGAAAAAGCATTTCCAAAAATTAGATTTGTCTTTGACTAGCTAACCCTCTAATATTAGTGATCAATTATCTTGTTAGGGTTTTGGCTTTGTTGTTGGTTTTGTGAATGTGCAGAAAAATAAACATTTCAAAAGAAAAATTGGATCAAGTGGACAAAAATTTGGAGCTAAAGAAAGTCTAGGTGCATACATTTCAACTTTTATCTCTTAATCATTGCTTGCCAACACACTTCAATTTGGGGCTTAAAACGAACATCTTGTTTGCAATCACACTTCGGGGTGATCCCACAAAGTTGGTTTACAATTTTTGGGAGATTTTGATTTTTGCTGAAATCACATATTTTTAGAAAATATAATGATTTAAGCTTAGTAAAGTTTCATTTAAAGCATTCCAATTGAACAGGGTTTGATCAAACTAACTTAGATCAAACCCCCTTGGATAGAACCCTGCTAGTTTTAAACCATACATATAACAGTCTCCTTTACACCTATCAAAATGTTGATAAAAAACCACTTTTGATTTACCTTTTGGGGGATCAAATGAATTCATTTAAAATTATTTTTTTGTAAGTATGTAGTCCTTATTATAAGCTTTTCCCAAAAAGTATAATTTTAAATAAATTTAATTTTATTATTATATTTATTTTTTATTTCTTGTGAATGTAGGTTTTTCACCGAAAATCAAACTCTCTATTTTATACATGTGGAAAAATAGAAGATTATAATTTTTTTTTGGAAAAGTATGAGTGCACCAGATATTGAAGTCTTTAATCCAACAAAAAAAAAAAAGAATTTCGATACATGCAAAAAAAGTTGTGTTATACGGTCCGCCTATGTCTGAATTGTAATTAGTTTGACTTGAAACTTGATTAAGGAAAAAATATTCAATAAAACACTATGAAACCAATTGGAAGCACTAGATATCGTAGTTACAAATCTAAATTAAAAAAAAAATTTTATCCTTAATGGAAAAAAAGTTGTGTTATACAGTGAGTGGCACTCCTTAAAAATGACGTTTATTGAAAAAAACTAGTTTTCAAAGGAGATGGGAAAAGAACTGCAATCTTATTCCAATTTTTTTGAAAAAAATATATTTATAATCTATAGATAAAATTTCACAAATCACTAGTTTGTATGATCTTCAAATTCCTCACAGTTTAGTTGGTATAGGTGCCCAAAAGTGAAGATTTAGTTAGAAAAAATCAGTTTAGTGTTCAGTTTGGCCAAAAATTGTAAACCAGTATTGTGGGATCACCTTTTGAAATTGGGCTTAAAAAGAACCATTGTTTTCCATCACACATTTTGGCTTTGGGTTAAAATGAACAAGTGCTTCCATTGTTTGTTTACAAACATTTCATTTTTGAGTGTCAATTAATAACTGTGAATGTGAATCAAGTGTGTGTGCTCCAAAACACCTCGCTTGGTTCGCTTTTGTCATACCCTTCTAAGGAGGCCTGATTGGAACACACACCGCTCCAAGGGATGACCTCAATCCAAGTGTGAATCCAAAGACACACCTCTTTGGGAGATGAAATCTTGTCACTCTTGGTTAAGCCCCAAAAAAATTTATACCTTTGGGAAGTGAAGGTGAAAGGTGGGCTACCCCTTTCTCCCGGCTGTGTGGCAGGATTTTGCTTTCAAATCATCCCTAGTTAACCTCATGCAACCAATCTTAATAACATTGACCAATCTCCCCACTTGAATAATTGTTAGGATTGTTCTTGTGCTTGAAAGTGTCTTCTTATCATAATCATTTGTATTACATCTTGCATCAAATCTTGTCTTGCGTGTGTGAATGTGTATTCAAGATTGAAATCTTAATCAAGCGAGAAAAATGAAAAATCAAAATAAAAATTAAAAATATGAAAAAATCCAAAAACATTAGAAACATTTCCAAAAAAAAAAAATCTAGGTGTCCTCCAAGTCAAGTTATCCACATTACCTCCAAGTCAAACGTTTAATCCTCAATTTCATCCTATCATTTGCATTGTCATTTAGACCTCTCCACCGTGTCTATAATTTACCTTGATATGCTTGCTAGTCAAGTTGAATACCAATTACTCTGCAATGGTCAATACCAACAAGCCATAGAGTTCAAAATACAATTCATCCAATCCAAATATCAATCAACCTCAACCCATGGTCAACTACCCACATACCCTTCTTACCAACAATCCATAAGGCCTAGTCATTCATCCACCTACCCTCACTATCAAGAGTCACTTAACACAAGCCATACCATTAATCCACAACAAGTGTCCACTTATCACCCTTATCTTAACCTTGACAAGGGAAACCAACCTTCCACTAATCCATTCCAAGCCTTCACGTCCTATCCTAGTCCATCATCCACAAATTCATCCCAATCTATTCCATCTCGATCTACATCTAGTCATGAAAATACATCTAGTCATGGTCTCCAAAATCACACCCCAATGCCTAAACTTGAGGATACATGTCAAAAGGAAAGTCCAAAGCATGACATCATAGCTTGACCTTCATGTCAAGATCAAAGTAGTCCATCACATGATCCTATCCTTAAGTCCATCCACAAAGTCATTCTAGATAACCATGGAATCCAAAATACACCTATCCATGATCAAGATCCCATTCCCAATTATGTTAGCCAAGACAAACCTATCTTTGATCAAGATCCTACCATTGAACAAGACACCCAACATGATCTGCTTATCAACCTTTATCCCATCCATGATCAAACATTTGAAGTCAATCCTATCCAAACTCCAAACACCTCCATTTCGCAAAATGAGACACTTTCCTCCCTAGGACACATAGATAATCAAACAAATGACATGGACAACATTCAAGAAGAACATAAAAAGGCTACTATGGATCAAGAAGAACACAAGGAAGGTATCATTGACCAAGTCAAATACGAAGGCACAAAAGATATCATTGATCAAATTGACATCTTATAGGACCAAGAAGACACAAGCATGACAAATGATAAAGCCAAAATATCCTACCAACTAGGATCATCCACCTTTGTCAAAATAGGCTTTCTTGCAAATGAGAAAATTCCAAGCATTAGTTTCCCCATACATAATGATGGGTTCACATCTTGTTTTCAAAATAACAAATACCTCATTGCAAAGAGAATATGTCAAAGCATGCAGTATCAAGGAAGAGGACTAGGCATACATGAGCAAGGCATTCGAGAACCAATTCACATTTATGAAAATCCTAGACATCAAGGTCTTGGCTATTCTTCAATCAAGAAATCAAATGGTGTTAGTGATACGTCCATGATATTAGGGGACACTTTATCCAATACAAGCATCAAAATGGGGGCCATGAGTAGTCCTTGTCATAAGGTCGCTTCCAACACTCCTTCCATCCACACCATAAAACATCATTCCCTCAATTGGAACCAACAACGAAAAAAGCCTTTACAAGTCTAAAGTCCAAAATTAAATGTCAAAGGCCATTGAGTACAAAAATCCAAGTGGACAAATGAAGTTAAAATGGATCCTAAAGAAAAATGGATCAAGCAAAGAAAATATTCTAAATCCAAATGTCAATCAAAAGGTGGAGCCACAAGAAAAGAGGTCTCCCACATATAATAAATGTCCACCCCCTTCAAAATGGTCATCACACAAGGCATATAAAATTCATGGTTCCAAACACTATCCCAATCAAAATTCCAAACTCCATCATTCACCACTCCAAGTTTGGAAGACTATACATTATAAGTATATTGTGTACTAGATCACGACTATAGTAAATTAGATATTATAAGTATATTGTGTACTAGATCATGACTATAGTAAATTAGATATTATAAGTATATTGTGTACTAGATCACGACTATACATTAGGGATTGGATTCATGCAATTGAAGACTAATCTAGTGCTAGAAAACCAACCCAAATAATATCTCATCTACGTAGCTTTCCAAATAGCAAGCATGAAAATTATATCTTTTATTGGTACCTAGGTGAGTGGAAATCTTCTTGCATCAAATTCTATCTTCATCATTTCCCTACAAGCTAAGTGCACTATCCCTCACATTTACTTTCCTAGATTAACATTTACCATTCTAATTTATCATTCCCATATGTATTCATTTAATCTAAGTTAATTGTGATCGATTTGCTTCTATCTATGTAATTAACCTAAATTAATTTAGAGAAATTATCTTTTCATCAAGAGTTCTATATAGTTATCATATTTTATGTTTTTCAACAAATTTCAACATAATTAAAATAAAACACAAATATTTAATAGATGTTAATTATTTAACAAATTTAAATAAATCTTGTTTATTGAATGTATTTCACAATAAAATTTCATAATTCATTTAACAATAAACTAAATCATTAAATAACTTTTTTATTGAAGGATTTGAAACATCTTACAATGTCACTTTTGCAATCCACTAGGTGCACACACTATTTTTTTTTTTTTTTAATTTAAAGATATATCTAGTTCCTCAAATTCACCAAGGACACAATTTTGACCTCATCGCTTAAGAATGTTATGAATTTACACTCAACAAGAGCAATTTCACCAATAGACTAAAAGCTACTTGACATTTAATAAAGTTTACAATAAAACTCTTAATTAATTTAACAAAAACCCTAGTCATGGAATACATTTTACATTAAAAGACTCAATATTGTTTGAATAGGTTGCTCCACACATGTAATGTCCCCAAGTGATCACCACAGAGTTAAATTTAATTAATAAAATAGTAAAATGTTTGAATAATATTTTAGACATTTATATTTAATTAATTAAAGTGACTATTAAATATAGTGTTCAAATATTAAATAAAGTCACTTTACAAAGAAAATTATTTAATAACAATGAAAAAAGTTTCATTAACTTTTTTTGAAAAATTATAATTGGAGAACTGAAGAGCTTGCTTTAAGGTTCAATCCAAATCCTTTTGTAGGTAAATTCATATCAGAATTCCCACATAATTTTAAAATTCAGTGAAATCTTTTTACAAAGACAAATTTAAGAGGATTTGTGTTTTTGATTAAATAAGTAACATTTACAGGGTATTGTACCCTTCACACTAAAAGCCCATAGGGCCAAAAAGAAGGTAGTTCAAACAAGAACATGAACTAGGAGAAAAACAAACATGAGCCACTAGGGCCCGACAAAACAGGCCAAACAGGCCATGACAGAAACAACTGAAAAACAACTGTTGAACAACAAACAAGGACTAGACAACCCTAGAACCTAAGGTGACTAATCTGACTCCCAAAACCCTAGGCCGTGAAGAGGCAATGGATTTGGGGAGTCCCTTCTTCCTCTACACAACAAACCAGGAAGACTTAGAATTGAAATCCATTGAGCGAGGCGAGAGGAGCGGATCCTCAACAACCACATCGGGCAAGGAGCCACCACACAGTGAGGGAGCCGACAACGTAGAAGAGGAGTCATGAGTGATCAAAGGACCAAAAAAGTCGTTTAATGAGGGATGTTCAAGTTTTTCCTGAACAACTTCAACAGATCGAGGAAACACAGGTTCCACAGAAGGGATAGCCAAAAGAGGAGCTTGGCAAGACTCAGATACCTTGGGAGAAGTAGCCAAGGGAGGGTCGCCCTCCTCGAAGGAACCATTCGAAGAGGGAGAACCAACTGTGAGATGGTCTGAGAGAGCATTCTTACACCAAGTATCAACACCCTTGCGGCGAGCAAGAGGGAAACCAGAGGCCAAATGACTAATGGAGAAACACCTCCTGCACCAAAAGGGGAGGCCCTCATAGTCCAATAGTTGCGTCCAAGGTATGTCCTCCACCATTAAGACCACATTTTCTTGGAGAGGTTTGGAGATGTCCAAACCAACTAAAATACGGGCCACCGTAGTGTGCTCTAGATCCCGAGTCGTAGAATTGTGTTAATCTTAGATTTTGAAGAGGATTTAGAATATTCATGGTTAGAGGACTTTTATTGAAGCTTGTAGAGATAAGAACAAAATTAAATGTTGTAGTTTTACAGATTGAAAGAATAAAATATTATTAAATTTGTTCAACCATACCATACCCTAATGACAAATGTACGATTCCTACTTTTGTTCTAAAGGAATCAATACATTTTTTGAAGAGGTAAAAAATGCTTGTACAACTTTTCAATGCGGAAGAATTATGTATTGTTAATTTATTGCTACAGAGCACATTATCAATTATAGCCACCACCTTAATCAAATCAACATGAGGAATGGGATGTGTCATCGTGAATAATAATTGCAGTATGAGATAAGGGAATAATCGATGCTTATGGTGCCTTACAACAACCATCATAAAATAGACGTTATGAATTGGAGAAGGGTCAACACATATTTTGGTTTATTAAGCTTCCTAAGCTAAGGGAATCTCGTTAAAGGAAGCCATGGACTTTCCAACATGTACAACGCCTTTGAGCAAGCTATCGTGTACCAATATTAACACTCTTCACTAAAAAGAGGGCGATGATGAATTAATGCTTTGGATGGTATTTGGAAAGATATGCTTGCTGGCCACCAACATCTCAGTCTTAAGTATTGTAGTTTGGAGCTGGATGTGGGAATAAGAGGACCTTCAATATTTAGTTGATTTGTACCTATAGCTGTGCGTGAAAGTTTAAGCAAGAATCAACTCCCTTCAAATAGGTATTTTTGGGTGATATCAGGTTAGAATTTGATCAACTATTCATCGATTCTACAAATATATAAAGAGTGAGCAGTTGGACTTGATAACAAGTCAAAATTTTGCATTGTATGCCTTAATTTCTATTGTAAACAACAAGACTAAAAGATTATTTAAATTTGCTATAATAGCAAACAGATAATTGGAACCACTTGGTTGTGTCCCAAGTTTCAATTTGTGGTATTTTGTTAAATATGATGTCAAAACCTTCAAATTAACAAATCAGAAACTCTGCATCTCTATTTCATGCAAACTGTTTGACGAAATGCTCAAGGGTTAACAACAAAAGATTGAGTGAAAAATCAATAGTATCTGCACGACCATTTCAACTTCCGAACAGAATTGGACAACCACTGTTTTGGGCAGTGTTTCTATCGTGAACATTGATGATTGTCTTTAATGTCATCCACATATGTCTTGAAACATTTTTGGTATTTTTTGAAACGTTTTAAGCAATAAGCTATATTTTATTTTTAAGATTAAATTATAGGGTAATAATTATTATAAAGTTGATGTCTTTCAATTCTTGTGATTTTGAGCAATAAAGCTATATTTTAAAGTTTAAAATGTTTTTACTTTTGATATGTTTTTTTTGTATTTTCCTGCAATATTTTATATTTTCATTTATCCCAAGTTTTATTTATTTATTATTAGCATGTTGCATCAAGTGATGCCATAATTGTGTCTTAATAATTTTCTATAAGTTATAAAATTTTAATTAGCAAATTTTGTTTGCTAAGTTTTTCTAAATTTAATTTAATGCTACAATCAAGGGATATATTTTTTAAAATATCTATTATTTTTTTTAATTTAAATCTACAACTTAAAAAGTCTCATGTAATAGGTTATTCAAACCATTCTCAATATTTGAAGTTTAATAGAAAGTGTAACAATCGAGGTAAAGTGGGTCAAATTTTAATTAATTCATTCCATCCACTAGGCCATTGTGACTAGGAATTACAATATTTTAAATTAGTTTAGTGTTACAATCAAGGGGCTTTAAAAAAATCATTTAGTTTCTTTTAAATATTCCTCAACTAATTATTTATTTAAATAATTATTTTTTTTAAAAATAAATTATTTTCTGTTATCCTATTGGTAAGATTATTGCATAAATCATTGGTACTGGAGGGTGTGTCAAGCCAACGTCACCGATCACATGAAAAAAGTTTACTAGGCGCACTGCAATTTATAGGGGGCGGATACCCGACCATTCTTGCAGTCTAAAAAGAAAGAAAGAAAGATATATCTATTTCCTCAAATTCACAAGGACACAATTTAGACCTCATCGCTTAAGAATGTTATGACTTTTCACTCAACAAGAACAATTTCACCAAAAGTCACTTAACATTTAATAAGGTTTACAATATAACTCTTAATTAATTTAACAAAAATCCAAGTCATGGAATGCATTTTACATTAAAAAATTCAATATTGTTTGAATGGGTTGCTCCACACATGTAATGTCCCCAAGTGATCACCATAGAGTTATATTTAATTAATTGAATATTAAAATGTTATTTCTATTTAATTAATTAAAATCACTTTATTTAATGCAGTGTTCAAATATTAAATGAAGTCTCCTTACAAAGGAAATTATTTAATAACAATAAGAAAGTTACATTAATTAGCTGATAGCCCACTAGAATTGTCTCACACCTAATTGAAATTGTATCACAACATTGGAATTGTCTCACCTTTGATTGAAATTAGCGATGAAAGTTGTCAAATGTTGAAAAAGAAATCCAAATGGTTTATATTAGTGTCATTGCACATGGAAAATAAATACAAGTCATCAAACTACATTTCATTAAGAACATCAATATTATCAACCGGTTAATTAGAACCATGAGAAGCACCATGCCACACCCACTAGTTGCTTTGTTTTGTGTGTTGTTAGTGATTTAATCACTTCTTAGGGTCATTAGGGCAGTTTTACTTCTATTTTGCTTTTTTTTCATAAAAAATGGGCTCTTTATGTTTTGTTGGGTGGGTTCTCCCTTGTTTTGTGAGGATTCTGCCTTGGGCCTACATGTTGGGATTAAGGTGTCTCAACCTTAGAGTCTCAATATGGTGAATTATTTTTTAATTAATTGTTGCATAATTATTTTTATCCTAAATTATTAACTTCCTAAGTTGTCATTCATCTTTGTGGGACCTCTTTGTGAGGTGGCATCCTACATGGCAGGTGATGAGATGTCATAATCCTTAGTTTTTAGGAAGTTGGATCTCACTTGGAAGATACTATTTTTTGGGGGAGATGTTGACATATGTTTCCATTTTGGAGTGGAAATTGATTTGGAAATTTCCTTTGTTGACTAAAGAGTCTTTGTTTTGCAAATTCTATTATGGATTGGAGTTGCATTTTAGCAATTGACATTTATGGTGGAGTTCATGTTTGTTAAGTGGTGTGAGGTAAAGAGAGCACCTATTCTTGGTTATTGCAGTTTCTATGTTGAACTTGCATTGTATTTGGCAAGATGACCGTTATAGATGAGATAGGTGTTGTTTTTGGAAGTTGCTATGTGCAACATTTCATGGATTAGCAAGTTATTGTTTTTTGACACAACTTACCTCTTGGGATTTGAGGTTGGTTTTGGAAACCATGGGAGCCTTCATTTTCATGTTGAGCTCTATTTATATGTTGGTGCCTTAGCATGTTTTATGAGACAGGTTGAAGATTTTTAGAGACGCTATTATGCTGCCGAAATTATTCCAGAATCCTATAATAGTGTGAAAACTCCTGAAGAGCATAGCTCTGAGATTGTATTGTAACTGTTGTTGTTGCTGATTAATACACTTGAGCTAAGAGATTGGAGTGTGGGTTTTTTCCCGAAATGGTTTTCCCACGTATATGCTGTGTTATGAGTTTATTCTATTTTGAATATCTATTTATGTGTATTTAGATGTGCATCTGAATCTGTAAATGTTAATTGGTTTAGAATTTTTACAACTTTCTCTTGATAGATTCAGTGTAGGAAACTGTTTCCACCATCTGTGTTTCCTTTCAGTTGGTATCAAACCCTGGCCAACTTTGATTCTATTGTTGGGTTTGAAGGGTTTTTTGAGCTAATCTAAGTTTTAGTGGGATTTTTGCAAAAGTGATTTTCTTGATATCCTGTTGCAGAAAAAGATGGAAAGTGCATTTGGAAGGATTGAGATGGAGAATGATTATTTCGGTGAATCATTGGTTGCAGCTTTGGCAACGCAAGCATCAGAAGATGTGTGGTTAATTGATTCTAGAGCATCTTTTCACATGACGTCACATAGAGATTGGTTCTTGAAATATGAAGAATATGATGGTGGAAAGGTGTATCTCGGTGATGATTCTCATCTAAAGATAGTTGGTCGTGGAAGAGTCAGGATACAATTCCCGGAAGGTAGAGTGAAGGGAATTGATGGTGTGTTGCATATCCTGGGTTTGGTACAAAACCTACTTTCAGTGAGTAAATTGAATGATGGGGGTGTGCAAGTTGTCTTCTCATGTGGAGGATGTAAGATGACTAAAGGAGCTATGATTTTGGCTAGAGGAGTTCAGATAGGAACCCTGTTCAAGCTAGATGCATGCATGGTACAGTGCAATAGTTCTTCTGACAAACCAAAGAAGAAATCTTTGGATTCTTCATCCTCACCATCAGATCGAGTAGAAAAATCGATAGCAACTACATCTGATGGTTATGCATTTTGGGTACCTAAGGGTGCTCATTCCTTGGAAATGAAGCTTCCTATGGAGAAGATGATGTTATGGCACTAGAGACTTGGCCATATTGGAGAGAAGGGTCTCATAACCTTGAAATCTAAGAGCCTTGTAGAAGGCCTTGAAGATTGCAATCTTGAGTTCAATTTCTGTGAGCATTGTATCTTTGGTAAACAAAACCATGTGCAATTTTTTAAAAGTTCCCATAAGTCTTCTGGGGTTTTGGACTATGTGCATTCTAATGTTTTTGGTCCTGTGAATGTTCCTTCATTAGGAAAATCTATATATTTTATTTCTTTCATAGATGATTATAGTAGAAGGGAATTTATTTATTTTCTTAGAAGTAAATCTAAAGTCTTTAGTCGGTTTAAGGAGTTTAAAGCCTTGGTAGAAAATCAGACTGGTAGAAAGATAAAGTGTTTAAGAACTGACAACGGTGGTGAGTTTTGTTCTACAGAATTCGATAAGTTTTGTAAAGAACATGGGATTGAAAGGCATAAGACAACTCCATATACCCCTCAAAAAAATGGAGTTGCAGAGAGGATGAACATGACGTTGATGGAGAGGGCTAGGAGTATGCTAAGTGCAGCTGGCCTTGAACAAAAGTTTTGGGCTGAAGTTGTTGCCACTGCATGTTATCTGGTAAACAAATCTCCTACATCAATACTTGTTGATAAGACACCTATGGAGGTGTTGTAGGGAAAGAAGCCTTCATTGAGACATCTTCGTGTGTTTGGTTGTGAGGCATATGCTCATGTGCCAAGGGAGAAAAGGTCAAAGTTGGAAAACAAGGCTATCAAGTGTATCTTCATTGGATATGGTATTGGTGTGAAAGGGTACAAGCTTTGGGATCCAGTGGCTGAAAAGGTTCTCTACAGTCAAAGTGTTATCTTCAGAGAGATGAAACCTTCTTCCTCTATTTTGCAGCCTATAGAAGAACAAAAGAAAGAAAATGTGGTTTAGCTTCCTCTTGACTCTAAGAAATTTGAACCTGAAGCCCAAAATGGAATTGATGATGAGGAGAACTTGAAAATCCAAGAAAGTTCTGAAGAAGAAGAACCTCAACCTCAACTAGTGAGGAGGTCTACACGTGAGAAGCGACAACTAGATAGATATGGATATTCACCAGAGAGGTTTGGATATTCATTGTTGGATTCAAATTGTGTTTTTTCTTTGATTTCTAACACTGATGAGCCTAGGATTGTTAGAGAGGCTATGAGTATGGATGATGTAGATTCCTGGTTGAAAGCCATGGACGAAGAAATTACTACATTAAAAAAAAAAATACTTGGGATCTGGTACCATTTCCTAAAGGACGTAAACCCGTTGGTTGTAAATGGGTGTTCAAGAAGAAATTGGGCCATGATGGTAGTGTTGAGAAGCATAAGGCATGGTTGGTCACGAAGGGGTATTCTCAGAAGGAGGGAATTGACTTTGGTGATATTTTCTCTCCTGTAGCGAAGCTGACATCCATTCATTTTTTGTTATCACTAGCTATAACATATGATTTAGAAATTGAGCAGATGGATGTGAAGACAATGTTCCTTCATGGTGACTTGGAGGAAGAGATTTACTTGTCACAGCCAGAGCACTTCGTGGTTAAAGGTAAAGAAAATCTGGTTTGCAAAAGAAAATCTGGTTTGCAAGTTGAAAAAGTCTTTGTATGGTCTTAAGCAGTCTCATAGAATGTGGTATCAGAAATTTGACACCTATGTGTTGAGTTTGGGATTTCAGAGATCTAAATCTGACCATTGTGTGTATTTCAAAACTGAAAATGGTCGCATTCTCATTATTGCATTGTATGTAGATGATATGTTGTTTTTTGGGAATGGTAGTATGATTTCAGATTTGAAGTTCCAGTTGTTAGCATAGTTTGATATGAAAGATCTAGGTGCAACAAGGTATATTATAGGGATGGAGATCAAAAGAGATAGAGCTAACATAAATATTTGATTAAGCCAGAGCAAGTATGTGAATATGATGTTGCAAAGATTCAAAATGTCATCTTGCAGATCCTTGGTAGTTCCTGTTTTGCATGGGACAAAGTTATTAGTTGAGGATTGTCCAAAATATCCTATTGAGATTGAGGACATGACTAGAGTACTGTATGCGAGTGTTGTAGGTAGCCTGATGTATGCTATCGTCTGTACAAGGCTAGACATTGCCCAAGCAGTGGGAGTCCTGAGTCAGTTTATGGCTAATCCTGGATGACTGCATTGGGATGCGGTGAAAAGTGTTCAGATATTTGTGGGGTACTTCCAAGTATTCCTTATGTTTTCATGGCTATCCTACTGGACCTCAGCATTCAGTTTGTATTCAAGGGTTTGTGGATTCATATTGGGGTGGTGACGTTGAAAGTAGGAGGTCCACCAGTGGATATGTTTTCACGATGTTTGGTGGTGCTATCAATTAGATGAGTAAGTGGCAAGCTGTAGTCACTTTGTCCACAACAAAAGAAAAGTATATGGAAGCCACTCATGCTTGTAAGGAAGCTATTTGGCTTAAATGGTTGTGTTCTGATATTGGTTTTGATGCTGGATAAATTACTATATATTGTGACAGTCAAAGTGCCATTATCTTAGCTAAGAATCCTACTTTCCATGCTAGAACAAAGCACATTGATGTACAATTTCATATTGTTCATGATATGGTAGAAGATGGAAAGGTAAAGTTGGAAAAGGTTGATACTTTGGTAAATGTCACAGATGCATTGACGAAGCCAATGAGCACTGAGAAGTTCAGATGGTGTGCCGGTTCCATGGGCCTTGGGGCCTTGAGCAGTTGATGTTGTATACTTTTGATAGGTCTTCGACAAGTGGGAGAATGTTGGGATTAAGGTGTCTCAACCTTAGAGTGTCAACATGGTGAATTATTTTTTAATTAATTGTTGCATAATTATTTTTATCCTAAATTATTAACTTCCTAAGTTGTCATTCATCTTTGTGGGACCTCTTTGTGAGGTGGCATCCTACATGGCAGGTGATGAGATGGCATAATCCTTAGTTTTTAGGAAGTTGGATCTCACTTGGAAGATACTATTTTTTGGGGGAGATGTTGACATATGTTTCCATTTTGGAGTGGAAATTGATTTGGAAATTTCCTTTGTTGACTAAAGAGTCTTTGTTTTGCAAATTCTATTATGGATTGGAGTTGTATTTTAGCAGCTGGCATTTATGGTGGAGTTCATGTTTCTTAAGTGGTGTGAGGTAAAGAAAGCACCTATTCTTGGTTATTGCAGTTTTTATGTTGAACTTACATTGTATTTGGCAAGATGACTGTTATAGATGAGATAATTGTTGTTGCTTTTGGAAGTTGCTATGTGCAACATTTCATGGATTAGCAAGTTATTATTTTTTGACACAACTTACCTCTTGGGATTTGAGGTTGGTTTTGGAAACCATGGGAGCCTTCCTTTTCATGTTGAGCTCTATTTATATGTTGGTGCCTTAGCACATTTTATGAGATAGGTTGAAGCTTTTCAGAGACGCTGTTATGCTGCCAAAATTATTCCAAAATCCTGTAATAGTGTGAAAATTCCTGAAGAGTATAGCTCTGAGATTGTATTGTAACTATTATTGTTGCTGATTAATACAATTGAGCTAAGAGATTGGAGTGTGGGTTTTTTTCCCGAAATGGTTTTCCCACGTATATGTTGTGTTATGAGTTTATTCTGTTTTGAATATTTGTTTGTGTATTTAGATGTGCATCTGAATTTGTAAATGTTAATTGGTTTAGAATTTTTGCAACTTTCTCCTAATAGATTCAGTGTAGGAAACTGTTTCTGCCACCTATGTTTCCTTTCACTATAGACATACCTAGGCCAAACTTGGGTGGGGATCTGTAACCAACTTGAATGGGTAACAAAGTGTTTTCTGAAGGAAAATGACAAATCATGAGCAGATTGTAGGCCTTTCTTCAACTATTTTCCATTCAAATGCTTCAGATTGTGACTGGAAAGTAGCTTTTAGCTCATTGATCTGGACTGCAAGTGCAATGCCAATAAGTCATTTTTCAATCTTGATTTCATTGTCGTATCATAATCAATATTTCCTTCCAAAAAAATGATTTTCTTGTGATTCGAATGTGGCAATGGGTTGCAACAACCAAGAATAACTCCAAAATGGTAAAGATGTTAGCAACAATTTTTTTTGGTTGTGGGAAAATTTGTGGGGCCCTAAAAATGTACAACATGTCCTACAAACCAAATGAAAGGACACAAAAATTGTGTAAATGCAAAAAGCCAAAAATGATAGAAATGACACTAAAACAACCCACTTTATCTTTTTGGTCTTTTGTTCCAAGATAACATTTATTCTTTGCAATTACTCCACCTGCTAGTGTAATGCCTCTCGTGTTATTGAACTCCCATGATACCTTTATGTGCATGTGGTTGTTGCTATTCGAATATTGCTTATGTTTGATGTATACTCATGATTACGTTGGTGATTGTTTCATCTATTTGACTTATATGTTTTGCTTGGATGCAAATGATACGGTTTTATGATGTTAATGATATAATGATTCATGGTGTTTGTCTTTAACTGATTATGCTATACTGTGTGGTTATGCAAATTGTTTAATACTCGCTTCATGATGTTTATGATGATGTTCTATTGTTTGAGATTTGGGTGAGGGGGACGGTGTTGCATCGCTCATCTGTGAGCGCCCTGCCACACTGCAATTCTCTCTCACGGTGTGTAGTACATTGAATATATATATGTTGTTTCGACACTTGGTTTTATGCAGGTTTGCAGGTACTAGGCACCGACTCCACCCGCACTGTCGGGTCAGAGCGTGCCCAACATACCCAATGGATATGATGTGGTTTAAGGATTTGGCAAGAAAGTATCCCCGTCCATGTCCGTTGTCCCATCGTTGTTTGATGATGTCATCCGTCAGTTCCCACTCTGTTTGGTATCATCTTGTTTTACGTCGTTTCTTTTTGGGTGGAAATTTTAATGTGTTAATTGTTTGATTTAGATGGTATCGTTACTGTTAATTAGTTAAATTAATACAATTATGGTTAGTATTATGATTGAAATTAAACATTAAATGTAATTATTAATGTGTGTTGTGAAGATTTAATTAAATGCTAAATTAGTTTGAAAATTTAAAATTATGTTTTTAAAATTAAAAGAATAATATCTTAATTGGAGCTTTATGAATTTTCAATTGGAAATTAAATAATATTGTTTATTTAATTAAATAATAATGTTTATTTAGTTAAATAATAATGTTTAGTTAGTTAAATAATATTGTTTATTTAATTAAATAATATTGTTTATTTTATTAAATAATATTGTCCATTTAATTAAATAATACTATTTATTTATTTGTTATTACTTGGATTTATTCAAAAATAAATAATTTTGTTAATAATTGTATTTTGTAAATTTTTATACTAAAAGAGTTCTCCGTTAAATTTATAATGGGATAATATGTTTACCGCGTAAAATATTAAATGGTGGAAGGGTTGTGCTTAATATAATATAATATAATATAATATAATATAATGGTATCCAAATAATGGTTTTCCTCCTCGTGCCTTGTAAACCCTTTTCACTTTTGCATGATTCTTTCAACGTGGAAGGAGTGAGTTTTCACTTTCTGCATGATTCTTTCAACGTGGAAGGAGCGAGAGTAGCTTGGAAATTTTCTTTACACCTGTCATTTACATGTTTTTGGAGGGGTACATTTGTTTGAAGAGGGTAAAAGCCCGGGGATTTTTCTTTCTACGGGGACATTTTTTGGAGGAAGGGGAAAGAACTCAGGAGAAAAAGGCACAAAAATCACTACGAGAAAGGGGAAGCGGTGATTTTTGAGAAAGGAGGAATTACGAAGGAGCTGGAGAAAACACGGGAAGGGTGAAGGTAAGTCCATTTATTTTTATGTTTCGTATGCTATTTTCTGAGAGTTATGGGTAAAGAACCAGCATTAAAAGATTAAATACATATTTACTATTTGTTTTAATAATAATAATAATAATACACATAGCAATAGGCATCGCAAGTTAAATCCCATGCATAGCTGATGCACAGTAATTTCTTTTGGAAGACTGTAACGCTGTATCACATGTATATAGAGATTTTTGGAAAAATTTAAATATTTTGAAGTATTGAATTTGTAAATATAGTTAGTGTATGATGTTTTTCTTCCTCAATCATGGTATTCTTAGCACCCAATTTGATTAGTTAATTTAATGAAGTAAAATTGCTTGCCCTACCTTTCTTAGCACTTATTATTTGGTGCATGAACTGAATTCCACCCAGTCAGCCATTGCTACTTCTGTTTAGCACCCTCAAAATAAAAATAAAACTTATGCACAACTTCTCCTTTGAAATCAGTTACAACTTCTTTCTACTTTCAGCATTCATTATCTGTCACCAAATTTGTATTTTATGCAATTGTTACTCTTGTTTTCAGTAACCCTAAATAGGTTTTTTAGTATAAAGATTTTTGCATAAGAATCGTTAGATGATATTTACCCTCCACTTCTTTTACCTCTCCTTAAAATTAGGCATGATATTTACCCTCCACTTCTTTTACCTCTCCTTAAAATTACGCATGATTGGTATGGCATACTTAGTTCATGCCTACATTCCATTTAGATACGTGAGAAATGAAGCTATAAGTTAAAATAGTACATGTTAATTCTAATAAAGAAAATGAGGTTAGATGCTACTATACCTTTAAGATTGATTTTCTCTTTTTAAAATACTCCTTTTAATTGAATAGTTGTAGGTTTAAATATTTTTGTGAAGATAGCTCTTTTATTTATAATATTTAGAACCTATGTGAGTATTTAAATAAATAAACATATTTTTTTTAAATTAGATTTATTTAAAACTTGTTTTTTATTAGATATGGGTAATTTCTTTACCCTATAAGTTACTGGAATGGTAATTCATCTTTGTAGTATATTTAAAATTTTATCTATTTAAAATTAGATTTATTTAAAACTTATTTTATTAGATATGGGTAATTTCATTACCCTGTAAGTCACTGTAATGGTAATTTATCTTTGTAGTATATTTAAAATTAGATTTATTTAAAATTAGATTTATTTAAAAACTTGTTTTTATTAGATATGGGTAATTTCTTTACCCTGTAAGTTACTGGAATGGTAATTCATCTTTGTAGTATATTTAAAATTTGATTTATTTAAAATTAGATTTATTTAAAAACTTGTTTTTATTAGATATGGGTAATTTCTTTACCCTGTAAGTTACTAGAATGGTAATTTATCATTGTAGTATATTTAAAATTTGATTTATTTAAAATTAGATTTATCTAAAACTTGTTTTTTATTAGATATGGGTAATTTCATTACCCTGTAAGTTACTGTAATGGTAATTTATCTTTGTAGTATATTTAAAATTTGATTTATTTAAAATTAGATTTATTTAAAACTTGTTTTTATTAGATATGGGTAATTTCATTACCCTTGAGTTACTTACTGTAATGGTAATTTATCTTTGTAGTATATTTAAAATTTGATCTATTTAAAATTAGATTTATTTAAAACTTATTTTATTAGATATGGGTAATTTCATTACCCTTGTAAGTCACTGTAATGGTAATTTATCTTTGTATTATATTTAAAATTTGATTTATTTAAAATTAGATTTATTTAAAACTTGTTTTAATCATATATGGGTAATTTCATTACCCTTAAGTTACTTACTGTAATGGTAATTTATCTTTACATAGTATATTTAAAATTTGATTTATTTAAGACTTGATTTATTAGATATGGGTAATTTCATTACCCTGTAAGTTACTGGAATGGTAATTCATCTTTGTAGTATATTTAAAACTCGACTCGTTTCAAGTGCATTTAAAATTAGATTTAATTACAAGCTTATTTAAAATTAAATTGATTTTCAAACATCTTTACTTTTAGATTTGTGACTCTGCATAAACTGTATATGGTAGATTTTAAATTAAAATTTATTTATTTTGAAGTCAACAAAGGTAAATGTCATACTTTTAATTAAATTTAATTTGCAGTAAAAATCAGGTTACATTTGAATTAAATTTATTAGTCTAAAATAACAAATATATAGGTTAAGTTTTAATCAATTTGAAGTAAACAAAAGTACAGGCTATGAATTTTAAATCAAAAGAAAACTGATGTTTTGAATACTATAGGTTTTCCCAAGTGCTTATCTGTTTAAAATATATTATAAAGGAAATGCTTTTAATCATAGTGGATTATTTAATTATTTATTACATTATCTTTAATAAGTTTGGGTTATGTTCACGTTCAAATAAGTGGGTATGTATAGTCCTTTTGAACATGTTTGGATATTTATTTTGGTTATACTTTGAGTGCTCGTTGGAATTGATTTCTTATGCATACTAGTGGTTCCATGTTGATCATACTTTCCTCTTGCTTTATTTCGCTTTTGAGGTAATCTTTATGTATAGACATGTTTTGGATAAGTTGGGAACTCGTAAATGCTTAAGCCACTCCCCTTTGATAAGATATGGGTGGTAGATTGTTAGGCTTCCAAAGGCGATGGGAAACCTATTTCGTGTGGAATCTTCCCATGATTAGACCTTTGTGTTCCATTGATCGTATTTCTATTTTGAGTTCGTGGGTGTACCATGTTCCATGATTTTCCTTGCCTTTGGTTATGATTATGAGTGAGATGGTTCATGCCTCACATGTGTATTTGGTAGGTGGCTTTTATGCATTG